>OV702300.1:0-600000 GCA_916181665.1 Avena sativa
AACAACGACTCTTTGGTCATACCTCTCAAATCTGTAAATCGCCATGAAACCCCAAAATTGTGGGCATTAGCTCATGAAAATGGCCATAAAACACGAAAATGACGAGTGCTTGGTCATGCCCACATAAATGTATTGCGCTTTACGTTCATTATAAATCACCCTGGAACCCAAAAACTGTAGGAAATAGCTCATGAAAATGGCATAAAACGCAAAAACGACGACTTTTTGGTCATACCTCTCAAACATGTAAATCGCCCTGGAACCCAAAAACTATAGAAAATAGCTCATGAAAACGGCCATAAAACACGAAAACAACGACTTTTTGGTCATGCCCGATGTATTGGCCTTTACGTTCTTTGTAAATCACCCTGGAACCCCAAAACTATGGACAATTACTCATGAAAACAACCATAAAACACAAAAAACGACGAGTTCTTGGTCATGCCCGCAAAACTGTGTCACGCTTTTCGTTCGTTATAATCACCCTGAAACCTTAAAACTATGGGTGGCCATAAAACACAAAACACGATTTTTTTGGTCATAACTCTGAAACATGTAAATCGCCCTGAAACCACAAACTATAAGAAATAGCTCATGAACATGGCCATAAAACACAAAAACGACGATTTTTTGGTCATACCTATCAACATGTAAATCGCCTGGAACCCAAAACTATAGGAAATAGCTCATGAAAACGGCCATAAAACACGAAAACGACGATCTTTTTGGTCATGCCCGCAAAAATGAATTGGCCTTTACGTTCGTTGTAATCACCCTGAACCCCAAAACTATGGGCAATAACTCATGAAATTGGCCATAAAACACAAAGAGACGATTTTTTGGTCATAACTCTGAAACATGTAAATCGCCCTGGAATCCCAAAACTATCGGCAGTAGCTCATGAAAACGGCCATAAACCACAAAAGTGATGACTTTTTGGTCAACCTCTCGAACTTATAAATCGTCCTGGAACACCAAAACTGTGGGCAATAACTCATGAAATGGCCATAAATGTAAAAAAGACGAGTTCTTGATCATAACTCTGAAACATGAAATCGACTTGGAACCCCAAAACTATAGGCAACAGCTCACGAAAACGGCGATAAGACACAAAAATGATGACTTTTTGGTCAAACCACTCGAACTTGTAAAACGAATTGTGTGAAGTAACTCATGAAATTGCCATAAAACGCAAAAAGACGAGTTCTTGGTCATAACTCTGAACAAGTAAATCGACCTGGAACCCCAAAACTATTGGGAATTAATCTCATGAAAACGACGATAAAACGCAAAAAGACGAGTTTTTGGTCATAACTCTAAAATATGTAAATCTCGCTGGAACCCCAAAACTATTGGGAATATCTCATCAAAACGGCCATAAAACCGCAAAAACGACAACTTTTTGGTCATACCTCTGAAAAATATAAATCGCCTGAAAACCCCAAAACTATAAGCTGTAGCTCATGAAAACGGCCATAAAACACAGAAACGACGACTTTTTGGTCATACCTCTCAAACATGTAAATCTCCCTAGAACCCCAAAACTGTGGTAATAGCTCGTGAAAACAACCATAAAACACGAAAACGATGAGTTCTTGGTCATGCCCGCAAAACTGTATCGCACTTTCGTTCGTTGTAAATCACCCTGAAACCACAAACTATGGGCAATAACCTCATGAAATGGCCATAAAACGCAAAATACGATTTTTTGGTCATAACTCTTAACATGTAAATCGCAGTGAAACCCCAAACCTATGGGCAAAAGCTCATGAAAACGGCTAGAAAACGCAAAAATGATGACTTTATGGTCAAACCTCTCCAACTTGTAAATTGCCCTAGAACAAAAAAACTGTGGGAAATAACTCATGAAATGGCCATAAAACGCAAAAAAGACGCGTTCTTGGTCATAACTTTAAAACATGTAAATTGACCTGGAACCCCCAAACTATAGGAAATAGCTCAAGAAATGGCCATAAAACGCAAAAAACAATGACTCTTTGGTCATACCTCTCAAATATGTAATTGCCATGGAAACCCCAAAATTGTGTGCAATAGCTCATGAAAACGGCCATATAACACGAAAATTATGAGTTCTTGGTCATGCCCCGCATAAATGTATTGCGCTTTACGTTCATTGTAAATCACCCTGGTACCCAAAAACAATAGGAAATAGCTCATGAAAAATGGCCATAAAACGCAAAAACGACGACTTTTTGGTCATACCTCTCAAACATGTAAATCGCCATGGAACCCCAAAACTATAGGAAATAGCTCATGAAAACGGCCATAAAACACAAAAACGATGACTTTTTGGTCATGCCGCAAAAATGTATTGGCCTTTACGTTCGTTTGTAGAATCACCCGGAACCCCAAAACTATGGGCAATAACTCATGAAAATGGCCATAAAACCAAAGAGATGATTTTTTTGGTCATAACTCTGAAACATGTAAATCGCCCTGGAATCCCAAAAACTATCGGCAGTAGCTCATGAAAACGGCCATAAACCACAAAAGTGATGACTTTTTGGTCAAACCTCTCGAACTTATAAATCGTCCTAGAACACCAAAAACTGTGGGCAATAACTCATGAAATGGCCATAAAACTCAAAAAAGACGAGTTCTTGATCGTAACTCTGAAACATGAAAATCGACTTGGAACCCCAAAACTATAGGCAATAGCTCACGAAAACGGCGATAAAACGCAAAAACGATGACTTTTTGGTCGAACCTCTCGAACTTGTAAAACGCCCTAGAACACAAAAAAAAGACGAGTTCTTGGTCATAACTCTAAAACATGTAAATCGACCTGGAACCCCAAAACTATTGAGAAACAATAGCTCATGAAAACAGCCATAAAAACGCAAAAACAACGACTTTTTGGGCATACCTCTCAAACATGTAAATCGCCCTGGAACCCCAAAACTATAGGAATAGCTCATGAAAACGGCCATAAAACACGAAAACAACGACTTTTTGGTAATGCCCGATGTATTGGCCTTTACGTTCTTTGTAAATCACCATGGAAGCCCAAAACTATGGACAATAACTCATAAAACAACCATAAAACATAAAACGACGAGTTCTTGCTCATGCCCGCAAAACTGTATCACGCTTTACGTTCGTTGTAAATCACCTGAAACCATAAAACTATTGGCAAATAACTCATGAAAATGGCCATAAAACGCAAAAGACAATTTTTTTGGTCATAACTCTGAAACATGTAAATCGCCCTGAAACCACAAAACTATAAGAAATAGCTCATGAACATGGCCATAAAACACAAAAACGACGATTTTTTGGTCATACCTATCAAACATGTAAATCGCCCTGGAACCCCAAACTATAGGAAATAGCTCATGAAAACGGCCATAAAACACGAAAACGACGACTTTTTGGTCATGCCCGCAAAAATGTATTGGCCTTTACGTTCGTTGTAAATCACCCTGGAACCACAAAACTATGGCATTAACTCATGAAAATGGCCATAAAACGCAAAGAGACGAGTTTTTGGTCCTAACTCTGAAACATGTAAATCACCCTGGAATCCCAAAACTATCGGCAGTAGCTCATGAAAACGGCCATAAACCACAAAAGTGATGACTTTTTGGTCAAACCTCTCGAACTTATAAATCGTCCTGGAACACCAAAACTGTGGGAAATAAATCATGAAATGGCCATAAATGTAAAAAAAAACGAGTTCTGATCATAACTCTGAAACATGAAAATCGACATGGAACCCCAAAACTATAGGCAACAGCTCACGAAAATGGCGATAAAACACAAAAATGATGACTTTTTGGTCAAACCTATCAAACTTGTAAAACGAATTGTGTGAAGTAACTCATGAAAAGGCCATAAAACGCAAAAAAAGACGAGTTCTTGGTCATAACTCTAAAACATGTAAATCGAACCTGGAACCCCAAAACTATTGGAAATAGCTCATGAAAACAGCGGTAAAACGCAAAAGACGAGTTTTTGGTCATAACTCTAAAACATGTAAATCTCCGTGGAACCCCAAAACTATTGGGAATAGCTCATCAAAACGGCCATAAACGCAAAAAAACGACAACTTTTTGGTCATACCTCTGAAAAATATAAATCGCCTGAACCCTAAAATAAGCAGTAGCTCAGGAAAATGGCCATAAAACACAGAAACGACGACTTTTTGGTCATACCTCTCAAACATGTAAATCTCCCTAGAACCCAATAACTGTGGGTAATAGCTCGTGAAAACAACCATAAAACACGAAAACGATGAGTTCTTGGTCATGCCCACAAAACTGTATCGCACTTTCGTTCGTTGTAAATCACCCTGAAACCACAAAAGTATGGGCAATAACTCATGAAAATGGCCATAAAACGCAAAGACAATTTTTGGTCATAACTCTAAAACATGTAAATCGCACTGAAACCCCAAAACTTTGCGCAATAGCTCATGAAAACGGCTAGAAAACACAAAAATGATGACTTTATGGTCAAACCTCTCCAACTTGTAAATTGCCCTAGAACAGAAAACTGTGGGAAATAACTCATGAAATGGCCATAAAGTTGCCAAAAAAGACGCGTTCTAGGTCATAACTTTAAAACATGTAAATCGACCTGGAACCCCCAAACTATAGGAAACAGCTCAAGAAACGGTTGTAAAACGCAAAAACAATGACACTTTGGTCATACCTCTCAAATATGTAAATCGTCATGAAACACCAAAATTGTGGGCAATAGCTCATGAAAACGACATAAAACACGAAAATGATGAGTTCTTGGTCATGCCCGCATAAATGTATTGCGCTTACGTTCATTGTAAATCACCCTGGAACCCAAAAACTATAGGAAATAGCTCATGAAAATGGCCATAAAACGCAAAAACGACGACTTTTGGTCATACCTCTCAACATGGTAAATCGCCCTGGAACCCTAAAACTATAGGAAATAGCTTCATGAAAACGGCCATAAAACACAAAAAACGACGACTTTTTGGTCATACCCGCAAAATGTATTGGCCTTTACGTTCGTTGTAAATCACCCTAGAACCCTAAAACTATGGGCAATAACTCATGAAATGGCCATAAAACGCAAAGAGACGATTTTTTTGGTCATAACTCTGAAACATGTAAATCCGCCCGGAATCCCAAAACTATCGGCACTAGCTCATGAAAACGGCCATAAACCACAAAAGTGATGACTTTTTGGTCAAACCTCTCGAACTTATAAATCATCCTGGAACACCAAAAACTATGGGCAATAACTCATGAAATGGCATAAACTCAAAAAAGACGAGTTCTTGATCATAGATCTGAAACATGTAAATCGCCCTGGACCCCAAAACTATAGGCAATAGCTCACGAAAACGGCGATAAAACGCAAAAATGATGACTTTTTGGTCAAACCTCTCGAACTTGTAAAACGCCCTGGAACACAAAAATTGTGTGAAGTAACTCATGAAATGGCCATAAAACGCAAAAAAAGACGAGTTCTTGGTCATAACTCTGAAACATGTAAATCAACCTTGAACCCCAAAACAATTGGAAATAGCTCATGAAAACGGCCATAAAACGCAAAAACAACGACTCTTTGGTCATACCTCTCAAATATATAAATCGCCATGAAACCCCAAAATTGTGGGCAATAGCTCATGAAAACGGCCATAAAACACCGAAATGATGAGTTCTTGGTCATGCCCGCATAAATGTATTGCGCTTTACGTTCATTGTAAATCACCCTGGAACCCAAAAACTATAGGAAATAGCTCATGAAAATGGCCATAAAACGCAAAAAACGACGAATTTTTGGTCATACCTCTCAAACATGTAAATCGCCCTGGAATCCCAAAACTATAGAAATAGCTCATGAAAACGGCCATAAAACACGAAAACAACGACTTTTTGGTCATGCCCGATGTATTGGCCTTACGTTCTTTGTAAATCACCCTAGAACCCCAAAACTATGGAACATAACTCTTAAACATGTAAATCGACTTGGAACCCCAAAACTATTGGAAATAGGTCATGAAAACGGTCGTAAAACGCAAAAACAACGACTCTTTGGTCATACCTCTCAAATATGTAAATCGCCATGAAACCCCAAAATTGTGGGCAATAGCTCATGAAAACGGCCATAAAACACGAAAATGACGAGTTCTTGGTCATGCCCGCATAAATGTATTGCGCTTTACGTTCATTGTAAATCACCCTGAAACCATAAAACTATGGGCAAATAACTCATGAAAATGGCCATAAAACGCAAAAGTCGATTTTTAACTCTGAAACTTGTAAATCGCCTGAAACCACAAAACTATAAGAAATAGCTCATGAAAACGGCCATAAAACACGAAAACGACGACTTTTTGGTCATGCCCCGCAAAAATATATTGGCCTTTAAGTTCGTTGTAAATCACCCTGGAACCCCAAAACTATGGGCAATAACTCATGAAAATGGCCGTAAAACGCAAAGAGACGATTTTTTGGTCATAACTCTGAAACATGTAAATCTCCCTGAAATCCCAAAACTATCGGCAGTAGCTCATGAAAACAGCCATAAACCACAAAAGTGATGACTTTTTGGTCAAACCTCTCGAACTTATAAATCGTGCTGGAACACCAAAACTGTGGGCAATAACTCATGGCCATAAAACGCAAAAAAGACGAGTTCTTGATCATAACTCTGAAACATGAAAATCGACTTGGAACCCCAAAACTATAGGCAATAGCTCACGAAAACGGCGATAAAACGCAAAAATGATGACTTTTAGGTCAAACCTCTCGAACTTGTAAAACGCCCTGGAACACAAAAAATTGTATGAAGTAACTCATGAAATGGCCATAAAACGCAAAAAAGACGAGTTCTTGTAACTCTAAAACATGTAAATCGACCTGGAACCCCAAAACTATTGGAAATACCTCATGAAAACGGCGATAAAACGCAAAAAGACGAGTTTTTGGTCATAACTCTAAAACATGTAAATCTCCGTGGAACCCTAAAACTATTGGGAATAGCTCTTGAAAACGGCCATAAAACGCAAAAAACGACAACTTTTTGGTCATACCTCTGAAAAATATAAATCGCCTGAAACCCCAAAACTATAAGCAGTAGCTCTTGAAAACGGCCATAAAACACAGAAACGACGACTTTTTGGTCATACCTCTCAAACATGTAAATCTCCTAGAACCCCAAAACTGTGGGTAATAGCTCGTGAAAACAACCATAAAACACGAAAACGATGAGTTCTTGGTCATGCCCGCAAAATAGTATCGCACTTTTGTTCGTTGTAAATCCCCCTGAAACCACAAAACTATGGGCAATAACTCATGAAAATGGCCATAAAACGCAAAAGACGATTTTTTAGTCATGACTCTGAAAAATGTAAATCGCACTAAAACCCCAAAACTATGGGCAATAGCTCATGAAAACGGCTAGAAAACGCAAAAATGATGACTTTATGGTCAAACCTCTCCAACTTGTAAATTGCCCTAGAACAAAAAACTGTGGGAAATAACTCATGAAATGGCCATAAAACGCAAAAAAGACGCGTTCTTGTCATAACTTTAAAACATGTGAATTGACCTGGAACCCCCAAACTATAGGAAATAGCTCAAGTAAACGGCCATAAAACGCAAAAACAATGACTCTTTGGTCATACCTCTCAAATATGTAAATCGCCATGAAACCCCAAAATTGTAGGCAATAGCTCATGAAAACGGCCATAAAACACGAAAATGATGAGTTCTTGGTCATGACCGCATAAATGTATTGCGCTTTACGTTCATTGTAAATCACCCTGGAACCCAAAAACTATAGAAAATAGCTCATGAAAATGGCCATAAAACGCAAAAACAACGACTTTTTGGTCATACCTCTCAAACATGTAAATCGCCCTGGAACCCCAAAACTATAGGAAATAGCTCATGAAAACGGCCATAAAACACAAAAACGACGACTTTTTGGTCATGCCCGCAAAAATTTATTGGCCTTTACGTTCGTTGTAAATCACCCTGGAACCCCAAAACTATGGGCAATAACTCATGAAAATGGCAATAAAACACAAAGAGACGATTTTTTGGTCATAACTCTGAAACATGTAAATCGCCCTGGAATCCCAAAACTATCGGCAGTAGCTCATGAAAATGGCCATAAACCACAAAAGTGATGACTTTTTGGTCAAACCTCTCGAACTTATAAATCGTCCTGGAACACCAAAACTATGGGCAATAACTCATGAAATAGCCATAAAACTCAAAAAAGACGAGTTCTTGATCATAACTCTAAAACATGAAAATCGACTTGGAACCCCAAAACTATAGGCAATAGCTCACGAAAACGGCGATAAAACGCAAAAATGATGACTTTTTGGTCAAACCTCTCGAACTTGTAAAATGCCCTGGAACACAAAAAATTGTGTGAAGTAACTCATGAAATGGCCATAAAACGCAAAAAAGACGAGTTCTTGGTCATAATTCTGAAACATGTAAATCGACCTGGAACCCCAAAACTATTGGAAATAGCTCATGAAAACGGCCATAAAACGCAAAAACAACGACTCTTTGGTCATACCTCTCAAATATGTAAATCACCATGAAACCCCAAAATTGTGGGCAATAGCTCATGAAAACGGCCATAAACATGAAAATGACGAGTTCTTGGTCATGCCCGCATAATGTATTGCGCTTTACGTTCATTGTAAATCACCCTGGAACCCAAAAACTATAGGAAATAGCTCATGAAAATGGCCATAAAACGCAAAAATAATGACTTTTTGGTCATACCTCTCAAACATGTAAATCGCCCTGGAACCCCAAAACTATAGGAAATAGCTCATAAAAACGGCCATAAAACACGAAAACAACGACTTTTTGGTCATGCCCGATGTATTGTCCTTTACGTTCTTTGTAAATCACCCTGGAACCCCAAAACTATGGGCAATAACTCATGAAAACAACCATAAAACACAAAAACAACAAATTCTTGGTCATGCCCGCAAAACTCTATCACGCTTTACGTTCGTTGTAAATCCCCCTAAAACCATAAAACTATGGGCAAATAACTCATGAAAATGGCCATAAAACGCAAAAGACGATTTTTTGGTCATAACTCTGAAACATGTAAATCGCCCTGAAACCACAAAACTATAAGAAATAGCTCATGAACATGGCCATAAAACACAAAAACTACGACTTTTTTGTCATACCTATCAAACATGTAAATCTCCCTGGAACCCCAAAACAATAGGAAATAGCTCATGAAAACGGCCAGACAACATGAAAACGACGACTTTTTGGTCATGCCCACAAAAATGTATTGGCCTTTACGTTCGTTGTAAATCACCTTGGAACCCCAAAACTATGGGCAATAACTCATGAAAATGGCCATAAAACGCAAAGAGACGATTTTTTGGTCATAACTCTGAAACATGTAAATCGCCCTGAAATCCCAAAACTATCGGCAGTAGCTCATGAAAACGGCCATAAACCACAAAAGTGATGACTTTTTGGTCAAACCTCTCGAACTTATAAATCGTCCTGGAACACCAAAATTGTGGGCAATAACTCATGAAATGGCTATAAAACGTAAAAAAGACGAGTTCTTGATCATAACTCTGAAACATGAAAATCGACTTGGAACCCCAAAACTATAGGCAATAGCTCACGAAAACGGCGATAAAACGCAAAAATGATGACTTTTTGGTCAAACCTCTCGAACTTGTAAAACGCCCTGGAACACAAAAAATTGTGTGAAGTAACTCATGAAATGGCCATAAAACGCAAAAAAGACGAGTTCTTGGTCATAACTCTGAAACGTGTAAATCGACCTGGAACCCCAAAACTATTGGAAATAGCTCATGAAAACGGCGATAAAATGTAAAAAGACGAGTTTTTGTTCATAACTCTAAAACATGTAAATCGCCCTGGAACCCCAAAACTATAGGCAATAGCTCATCAAAACAGCCACAAAACGGAAAAAACGAAAAAAAAACTTGTCATACCTCTGAAAAACTATAAGCAGCAGCTCATGAAAACGGCCATAAAACGCAGAAATGACGACTTTTTGGTCATGCCTCTCAAACATGTAAATCTCCCTGGAACCTCAAAACTGTGGGTAATAGCTCATGAAAACAACCATAAAACACGAAAACGACGAGTTCTTGGTCATGCCCGCAAAACTGTATCGCGCTTTATGTTCGTTGTAAATCACCCTGAAACCACAAAACTATGGGCCAATAACTCATGAAAATGGCCAACAAACGCAAAAGACGATTTTTATGTCATAACTCTGAAACATGTAAATCGCCCTGAAACCACAAAACTAAAGAAATAGCTCATGAACATGGCCATAAAACACAAAAACGACGGTTGTTTGGTCATACCTATCAAACATGTAAATCGCCCTGGAACCCCAAAACTATAGGAAATAGCTCATGAAAACGGCCATAAAAGACGAAAACGACGACTTTTTGGTCATGCCCGCAAAAATGTATTGGCCTTTACGTTCGTTGTAAATCACCCTGGAACCCTAAAACTATGGGCAATAACTCATGAAAATGGCCATAAAACGCAAAGAGACGATTTTTTGGTCATAACTCTGTAACATGTAAATCGCCCTGAAATCCCAAAACTATCGGCAGTAGCTCATGAAAACGGCCATAAACCACAAAAGTGATGACTTTTTGGTCAAACCTCTCGAACTTATAAATCGTCCTGGAACACCAAAACTATGGGCAATAACTCATGAAATGGTCATAAAACTCAAAAAAGACGAGGTCTTGATCATAACTCTGAAACATGAAAATTGACTTGGAACCCCAAAACTATAGGCAATAGCTCACGAAAACGGCAATAAAACGCAAAAAATGATGAATTTTTGGTCAAACCTCTCGAACTTGTAAAACGCCCTGGAACACAAAAAATTGTGTGAAGTAACTCATGAAATGGCCATAAAGTGCAAAAAAGACGTGTTCTAGGTCATAACTTTAAAACATGTAAATCGACCTGGAACCCCCAAACTATAGGAAACAGCTCAAGAAAACGGCTGTAAAACGCAAAAACAATGAATCTTTGGTCATACCTCTCAAATATGTAAATCGCCATGAAACCCCAAAATTGTGGGCAATAGCTCATGAAAACGACCATAAAATATGAAAATGATGAGTTCTTGGCCTTGCCCGCATAAATGTATTACGCTTTACGTTCATTGTAAATCACCCTGGAACCCAAAAACTATAGGAAATAGCTCATGAAAATGGCCATAAAACGCAAAAACGACGACTTTTTGGTCATACCTCTCAAACATGTAAATCGCCCTGGAACCCCAAAACTATAGGAAATAGCTCCTGAAAACGGCCATAAAACACGAAAACAACGACTTTTTGGTCATGCCCGATGTATTGGCCTTTACGTTCTTTGTAAATCACCCTGGAACCCCAAAACTATGGGCAATAACTCATGAAAACAACCATAAAACACAAAAACAACGAATTCTTGGTCATGCCCGCAAAACTGTATCACGCTATACGTTCGTTGTAAATCACCCTGAAACCATAAAACTATGGGCAAAAATAACTCATGAAAATGGCCATAAAACGCAACAGACGATTTTTTGGTCATAACTCTGAAACATGTAAATCGCCCTGAAACCACAAAACTATAAGAAATAGCTCATGAACATGGCCATAAAACACAAAAAATACGACTTTTTGGTCATACCTATCAAACATGTAAATCGCCCTGGAACCCGAAAACTATAGGAAATAGCTCATGAAAACGGCCATAAAACACGAAAACGACGACTTTTTGGTCATGCCCGCAAAAATGTATTGGCCTTTACGTTCATTGTAAATCACCCTGGACCCCCAAAACTATGGGCAATAACTCATGAAAATGGCCATAAAACGCAAAGAGACGATTTTTTTGGTCATAACTCTGAAACATATAAATCGCCCTGAACTCCCAAAACAATCGCCAGTAGCTCATGAAAACGGCCATAAACCACAAAAGTGATGACTTTTTGATCAAACCTCTCGAACTTATAAATCGTCCTGGAACACCAAAATTGTGGGCAATAACTCATGAAATGGCTATAAAACGCAAAAAAGACGAGTTCTTGATCATAACTCTGAAACATGAAAATCGACTTGGAACCCCAAAACTATAGGCAATAGCTCACGAAAACGGCGATAAAACGCAAAAATGATGACTTTTTGGTCAAACCTCTCGAACTTGTAAAACGCCCTGGAACACAAAAAATTGTGTGAAGTAACTCATTAAATGGCCATAAAACGCAAAAAAGACGAGTTCTTGGTCATAACTCTGAAACGTGTAAATCGACCTGGAACCCCAAAACTATTGGAAATAGCTCATGAAAACGGCGATAAAATGTAAAAAGACGAGTTTTTGTTCATAACTCTAAAACATGTAAATCTCCCTGGAACCCCAAAACTATAGGCAATAGCTCATCAAAACAGCCACAAAACGGAAAAACGAAAAAAAAAATTGTCATACCTCTGAAAAACTATAAGCAGCAGCTCATGAAAACGGCCATAAAACGCAGAAATGACGACTTTTTGGTCATGCCTCTCAAACATGTAAATCTCCCTGGAACCTCAAAACTGTGGGTAATAGCTCATGAAAACAACCATAAAACACGAAAACGACGAGTTCTTGGTCATGCCCGCAAAATTGTATCGCACTTTATGTTCGTTGTAAATCACCCTGAAACCACAAAACTATGGGCAAATAACTCATGAAAATGGCCAACAAACGCAAAAGACGATTTTTATGTCATAACTCTGAAACATGTAAATCGCCCTGAAACCACAAAACTAAAGAAATAGCTCATGAACATGGCCATAAAACACAAAAACGACGGCTGTTTGGTCATACCTATCAAACATGTAAATCGCCCTGGAACCCCAAAACTATAGGAAATAGCTCATGAAAACGGCCATAAAAGACGAAAACGACGACTTTTTGGTCATGCCCGCAAAAATGTATTGGCCTTTACGTTCGTTGTAAATCACCCTGGAACCCTAAAACTATGGGCAATAACTCATGAAAATGGCCATAAAACGCAAAGAGACGATTTTTTGGTCATAACTCTGTAACATGTAAATCGCCCTGAAATCCCAAAACTATCGGCAGTAGCTCATGAAAACGGCCATAAACCACAAAAGTGATGACTTTTTGGTCAAACCTCTCGAACTTATAAATCGTCCTGGAACACCAAAACTGTGGGCAATAACTCATGAAATGGTCATAAAACTCAAAAAAGACGAGTTCTTGATCATAACTCTGAAACATGAAAATTGAATTGGAACCCCAAAACTATAGGCAATAGCTCACGAAAACGGCAATAAAACGCAAAAATGATGAATTTCAGTCAAACCTCTCGAACTTGTAAAACGCCCTAGAACACAAAAAAATTGTGTGTAGTAACTCATGAAATGGCCATAAAGTGCAAAAAAGACGTGTTCTAGGTCATAACTTTAAAACATGTAAATCGACCTGGAACCCCCAAACTATAGGAAACAGCTCAAGAAAACGGCTGTAAAACGCAAAAACAATGAATCTTTGGTCATACCTCTCAAATATGTAAATCGCCATGAAACCCCAAAATTGTGGGCAATAGCTCATGAAAACGACCATAAAACACGAAAATGATGAGTTCTTGGCCATGCCCGCATAAATGTATTGCGCTTTACGTTCATTGTAAATCACCCTGGAAAAAAACTATAGGAAATAGCTCATGAAAATGGCCATAAAACGCAAAAACGACGACTTTTTCGTCATACCTCTCAAACATGTAAATCGCCCTGGAACCCCAAAACTATAGGAAATAGCTCATGAAAACGGCCATAAAACATGAAAACAACGACTTTTTGGTCATGCCCGATGTATTGGCCTTTACGTTCTTTGTAAATCACCCTGGAACCCCAAAACTATGGGCAATAACTCATGAAAACAACTATAAAACACAAAAACGATGAGTTCTTGGTCATGCCCGCAAAACTGTATCACGCTATACGTTCATTGTAAATCACCCTGAAACCATAAAACTATGGGCAAATAACTCATGAAAATGGCCATAAAACGCAACAGACGATTTTTTGGTCATAACTCTGAAACATGTAAATCGCCCTGAAACCACAAAACTATAAGAAATAGCTCATGAACATGGCCATAAAACACAAAAACTACGACTTTTTGGTCATACCTATCAAACATGTAAATCGCCCTGGAACCCCAAAACTATAGGAAATAGCTCATGAAAACGGCCATAAAACACGAAAACGACGACTTTTTGGTCATGCCCGCAAAAATGTATTGGCCTTTACGTTCATTGTAAATCACCCTGGACCCCCAAAACTATGGGCAATAACTCATGAAAATGGCCATAAAACGCAAAGAGACGATTTTTTGGTCATAACTCTCAAACATGTAAATCGCCCTGAACTCCCAAAACAATCGCCAGTAGCTCATGAAAACGGCCATAAACCACAAAAGTGATGACTTTTTGGTCAAACCTCTCGAACTTATAAGTCGTCCTGGAACACCAAAACTATGGGCGATAACTCATGAAATGGCCATAAAACACAAAAAAGATGAGTTCTTGATCATAACTCTGAAACATGAAAATCGACTTGAACCGCAAAACTATAGGCAATAGCTCATGAAAACGGCGATAAAACACAAAAATGATGACTTTTTGGTCAAACCTCTCGAACTTGTAGAACTCCTTGGAACACAAAAAATTGTGTGAAGTAACTCATGAAATGGCCATAAAACGCAAAAAAGACGAGTTCTTGGTCATAACTCTGAAACATGTAAATAGACCTGGAACCCCAAAACTATTGGAAATAGCTCCTGAAAACAGCGATAAAACGCAAAAAGACGAGTTTTTGGTCATAACTCTAAAACATGTAAATCTCCGTGGAACCCCAAAACTATTGGGAATAGCTCATCAAAACAGCCATAAAACGCAAAAACGACAACTTTTTGGTCATACCTCTGAAAATATAAATTGCCTGAAACCCCAAAACTATAAGTAGTAGCTCATGAAAACGGCCATAAAACACAGAAACGATGACTTTTTGGTCATACCTCTCAAACATGTAAATCTCCCTAGAAGCCCAAAACTGTGGGTAATAGCTCGTGAAAACAACCATAAAACACGAAAACGATGAGTTCTTGGTCATGCCCGCAAAACTGTATCACGCTTTCGTTCGTTCTGAATCACCCTGAAACCAAAAAACTATAGGCAATAACTCATGAAAATGGCCATAAAACGCAAAAGACGATTTTTTGGTCATAACTCTGAAACATGTAAATCGCACTGAAACCCCAAAACTATGGGCAATAGCTCATGAAAACGACTAGAAAACGCAAAAATGATGACTTTATGGTCAAACCTCTCCAACTTGTAAATTGCCCTAGAACAAAAAACTGTGGGAAATAACTCATGAAATGGCCATAAAACGCAAAAAAGACGCGTTCTTGGTCATAACTTTAAAACATGTAAATCGACCTGGAACCCCCAAACTATAGGAAATAGCTCAAGAAAACGGCCATAAAACGCAAAAACAATGACTCTTTGGTCATACCTCTCAAATATGTAAATCGCCATGAAACCCTAGAATTGTGGGCAATAGCTCATGAAAACGGCCATAAAACACAAAATGACGAGTTCTTGGTCATGCCCGCATAAATGTATTGGAATTTACGTTCATTGTAAATCACGCTGGAACCCCAAAACTATGGACAATAACTCATGAAAGCAACCATAAAACACAAAAACGACGAGTTCTTGGTCATGCCCGCAAAACTGTATCACGCTTTACGTTCGTTGTAAATCACCCTGAAACCATAAAACTATGGACAAATAACTCATGAAAATGGCCATAAAACGCAAAAGACAATTTCTTGGCCATACCTCTGAAACATGTAAATCGCCCTGAAACCACAAAACTAAAGAAATAGCTCATGAACATGGCCATAAAACACAAAAACGACGACTGTTTGGTCATACATATCAAACATGTAAATCGCCCTGGAACCCCAAAACTATAGGAAATAGCTCATGAAAACGGCCATAAAAGACGAAAACGACGAATTTTTGGTCATGCCCGCAAAAATGTATTGGCCTTTACGTTCGTTGTAAATCACCCTGGAACCCTAAAACTATGGGCAATAACTCATGAAAATGGCCATAAAACGCAAAGAGATGATTTTTTGGTCATAACTCTGTAACATGTAAATCGCCCTGAACTCCCAAAACAATCGGCAGTAGCACATGAAAACGGCCATAAACCACAAAAGTGATGACTTTTTGGTCAAACCTCTCGAACTTATAAATCGTCCTGGAACACCAAAACTATGGGCAATAACTCATGAAATGGCCATAAAACACAAACAAGACGAGTTCTTGATCATAACTCTGAAACATGAAAATCGACTTGGAACCCCAAAACTATAGGCAATAGCTCACGAAAACGGCGATAAAACGCAAAAATGATGATTTTTTGGTCAAACCTCTCCAACTTGTAAATTGCCGTAGAACAAAAAACTCTGGGAAATAACTCATGAAATGGCCATAAAACGCAAAAAAGACGCGTTCTTGGTCATAACTTTAAAACATGTAAATCGACCTGGAACCCACAAACTATAGGAAATAGCTCAAGAAAACGGCCATAAAACGCAAAAACAATGACTCTTTGGTCATACCTCTCAAATATGTAAATCGCCATGAAACCCTAGAATTGTGGGCAATAGCTCATGAAAATGGCCATAAAACACAAAATGACGAGTTCTTGGTCATGCCCGCATAAATGTATTGGAATTTACGTTCATTGTAAATCACGCTGGAACCCCAAAACTATGGACAATAACTAATGAAAGCAACCATAAAACACAAAAACGACGAGATCTTGGTCATGCCCGCAAAACTGTATCACGCTTTACGTTCGTTGTAATCACCCTGAAACCATAAAACTATGGGCAAATAACTCATGAAAATGGCCATAAAACGCAAAAGACAATTTCTTGGTCATACCTCTGAAACATGTAAATCGCCCTGAAACCACAAAACTAAAGAAATAGCTCATGAACATGGCCATAAAACACAAAAACGACGACTGTTTGGGCATACCTATCAAACATGTAAATCGCCCTGGAACCCCAAAACTATAGGAAATAGCTCATGAAAACGGCCATAAAAGACGAAAACGACGAATTTTTGGTCATGCCCGCAAAAATATGTTGGCCTTTACGTTCGTTGTAAATCACCCTGGAACCCTAAAACTATGGGCAATAACTCATGAAAATGGCCATAAAACGCAAAGAGATGATTTTTTGGTCATAACTCTGTAACATGTAAATCGCCCTGAAATCCCAAAACTATCGGCAGTAGCTCATGAAAATGGCCATAAACCACAAAAGTGATGACTTTTTGGTCAAACCTCTCGAACTTATAAATCGTCCTGGAACACCAAAATTGTGGGCAATAACTCATGAAATGGCTATAAAACGCAAAAAAGACGAGTTCTTGATCATAACTCTGAAACATGAAAATCGACTTGGAACCCCAAAACTATAGGCAATAGCTCACGAAAACGGCGATAAAACGCAAAAATGATGACTTTTTGGTCAAACCTCTCGAACTTGTAAAACGCCCTGGAACACAAAAAATTGTGTGAAGTAACTCATGAAATGGCCATAAAACGCAAAAAAGACGAGTTCTTGGTCATAACTCTGAAACGTGTAAATCGACCTGGAACCCCAAAACTATTGGAAATAGCTCATGAAAACGGCGATAAAATGTAAAAAGACGAGTTTTTGTTCATAACTCTAAAACATGTAAATCGCCCTGGAACCCCAAAACTATAGGCAATAGCTCATCAAAACAGCCACAAAACGGAAAAACGAAAAAAAAAATTGTCATACCTCTGAAAAACTATAAGCAGCAGCTCATGAAAACGGCCATAAAACGCAGAAATGACGACTTTTTGGTCATGCCTCTCAAACATGTAAATCTCCCTGGAACCTCAAAACTGTGGGTAATAGCTCATGAAAACAACCATAAAACACGAAAACGACGAGTTCTTGGTCATGCCCGCAAAACTGTATCGCGCTTTATGTTCGTTGTAAATCACCCTGAAACCACAAAACTATGGGCAAATAACTCATGAAAATGGCCAACAAACGCAAAAGACGATTTTTATGTCATAACTCTGAAACATGTAAATCGCCCTGAAACCACAAAACTAAAGAAATAGCTCATGAACATGGCCATAAAACACAAAAACGACGGCTGTTTGGTCATACCTATCAAACATGTAAATCGCCCTGGAACCCCAAAACTATAGGAAATAGCTCATGAAAAGGGCCATAAAAGACGAAAACGACGACTTTTTGGTCATGCCCGCAAAAATGTATTGGCCTTTACGTTCGTTGTAAATCACCCTGGAACCCTAAAACTATGGGCAATAACTCATGAAAATGGCCATAAAACGCAAAGAGACGATTTTTTGGTCATAACTCTGTAACATGTAAATCGCCCTGAAATCCCAAAACTATCGGCAGTAGCTCATGAAAACGGCCATAAACCACAAAAGTGATGAATTTTTGGTCAAACCTCTCGAACTTGTAAAACGCCCTAGAACACAAAAAAATTGTGTGAAGTAACTCATGAAATGGCCATAAAGTGCAAAAAAGACGTGTTCTAGGTCATAACTTTAAAACATGTAAATCGACCTGGAACCCCCAAACTATAGGAAACAGCTCAAGAAAACGGCTGTAAAACGCAAAAACAATGAATCTTTGGTCATACCTCTCAAATATGTAAATCGCCATGAAACCCCAAAATTGTGGGCAATAGCTCATGAAAACGACCATAAAACACGAAAATGATGAGTTCTTGTGTGGCATCCCGCAAACCCACTACTAGAAAATCGCGTTGTTTTTGTGCATTGCATCATCATGACCGCATGCTCATGTCATCATGCCACATTGCATTTGAGCATCGTCATCATCTTGCATTTGCTTGCATAAAACTATTTGCGGAAAAACCTATTCTTATTTTCTAAACGCCCCGTCTTTGTTCAAACGCAAAACCTGGGTCACCGGATTATTTTGTTTTGTTTGCTATCGGTTTGCAAAAGTCTGTTTGAAATAAATAAATTATTTAATTATTTAGTGGGGGGCTGTCGAACGGGCCGATTCGACCCAGACGACCACCCCCAGAATAAAATCGGTCCAACCTAGACCTTTTTCTACCAATCCTAATCTACCCACCCAACCAGCCACCACACCCGGACCAATCCCTGGCTGCCACCTCACCCTCTCCCTCCCCTCTACCCAATCCCCATCTGCCACCTGGACCCCACCCCACAGCCCCCACTCCCTCCCAAACCGACCCACTCCCTGGTCAACCCCCTTCCTCTTCCCCTGTCCCGCGGGACCCGCCCCCGGCCCCACCTCTCTGGCCCACCCGACCCCGCCTGCTCCCTCCTCTCTCCTTCCTCCCGCACCCGTCCACCCCTACGCGCGCGCCCGCCTCCTCCCTCCTTTTCCCCTTCCGCCGAACCCGCTCACCACCGGTCGCCGCCGGCGACCCTCCCGCCCCTCCGGCACACCCTCCGGCGGAACCTCTCTCTCCCTCTCCGCCGCCTCCGGCCGAGCGCCGCCCGCCCGCGGCCGCCCTGCACCTCCTCCACCGGCGGCCCCGCTCTTCTCCCCCCCCCCCCCGTCCTTGCTCCGCCCCTCTGGCCGCCAACCCCACCGCACCTCCGCGCTCGCTCCGCCCCGCCGTTCGCCACCCAGCGCTACCACCCGCCTCCCGCATCTGCCTAGCTCGCGCCCCCGAGCTCCGGCCCTCCTCCCTCCTCCGCTCGCCGCCCCTGCGCCCCCACCAACCGCCGCCGCCCGCCGGTCTCCTCCCGGCCGCGCCCCGCACCGGCCGAGCCGCCTCCTCCTTGCTTGCCTCCGCTCCCCACCTTCCTCAACCTCGCCGGCGACCGCCCAGCGCCGCCGCCCGCCATGCGGTCCCACCTCGTCTGCCCCACCGTCGTCCTCTGCGGCCCCTCCTCCTCCTCGGGTCGGCGCCGGCACCACCTCTGCCCATGTCCCGTGCGCGCCGCCTCACCATCCCCTGAGCGCCGCCTTCCCCTGGTGCTCCCCTTCGCGTCGCCCCTCCGGCCGACCGCCGCCTGGGCGCGAACGCGCCGCCGACCTTCTTCGTCGGTCCCGCTGCGCAGGCCCTCCACCGTCAGCCGCCTCTGGCCCACGTGTGTTGTTGTGTGTTTGTGCGATGTTTCCAAAACGCCCGAGTCCAACGACAAGATCGGCATCGGCAGAACCAAGAGGGAACCCCAAGATCTTCGGGAGAAAACCTCGACTATAGACCAAGTGCGCCAACCGCACCGAGAAACCACGGTACCCGGAGATCGACACAGGACTGAAGCACCAAGGCCTCCTTCATGGGATCACCAAGATCCACCGGCGCCAAACCCAAGACGACATCGTCACCCGGGAACTCCGACAAGGACGCCAAGATCTACCTCCCGGTCCCGAAGACCGTACCTTCGCGGAACAAGTACACGGCCAACAACCAAAGTCGGAACCCCAAGGTCGTCAACACGGACTCGGAGGATCCCCGGACGACGAGCCTTCATCCCGAACGCCATGATCGTCGACATGACCCGAAGACCACGGATGCGACGAGACCTACCTCCGTTATCCGAGACCGATCCCGTCGAACCCTGAACCCTGAGACCGACCCCGAACCCCGGAACCCCAAGACCGTCGAGACCCCTCAATGTGTGAACCTTTTTCCCGAGCCCTATTTTATAAATGCTAAATATAAAACTTGTTTCATATTAATTGTCATACTCGCATGCATATTGTCATGTGGTTTGGGGGCATTATGCCGATTCACCTAATAATTAAATATGGGGCCCATATGCGAGCAAATCTAGTCTCATATTGGCCTCATTTAAATTTGTGTAGCGAACCGGTGCTATCTTTTGCCATGCTAAAACAACATTTAATTTGCGGGGTAGATAAACAACTTGAACCATCTAACTAATTGTCGGGACCCCGGTTCCGCTTAATATGGCCTAATTGCATCGCACCTTTGCCATGTCATACATCCTGCATGCATCATGCCGATCTTTTGACGTAGTATTAAATATTGCATCTGGTGTTTATTCTAGTGTTTTGCTTCTTCGCGGATAAGGCCGTTGAGTTGATGCGAGTGTCGACCCAATCTTCGGATGAACCTTCGGCAATGTTTTCAGGCGAGCATCTCCCCCTTTCTACCTATCTTACTTTTATAGTATTTATTCCTCCTGTTGATCTATTGCTATCTGTGTTGCGGTGCTCTAGTTTCCATACCCGTGGAATCCCTTGTAGCCGTATATTGCCTTGGACACATCCTATTACCTGTTGTTTGGTAGATAGCTGGACTTGCGCGTCGTAGTCGCTTGCTCAAGTGCTGTTGCGTGTCGTCAAGTACCACAGTTGTTGGAGAATTGCCGCCTGTTTAATGTTGGAGATGATCATGGCTTTATTTATTGCTCACTTTAATTATTGTTTAACAACTAAAATTGAAGTAGGTAAGCAGAGGCACAGGTGGGCAATAGATGTTATTTGGTTGTTAACCGTCCACTTGTGTCCCGTAGGACCCCGAGTGCTTGATACCTGTTCCTTGATTTATCGCGCTATCCACATACGGGGAATTATGGGCCCCCCTGAGCCAGAGCTTGATTCATTCTTATTTCTTGGGGCCACAAACTAGTTTGAGGTTTTATTTACGATCCTGTACTTATGCCATGCTTTACTGCTTTATTACGATTGTGCGAGGAGCACACTGTACTGTTTAGGATCGGGACACGATTCCGCGGTGTCGACAAGCTCAGTTTTGGGTTCCCAGTCGTTCACAGCCGTCCACCCAAACCTCGGGTCCATCTCGGAGTCAGCTAGCTTCGTTGCGGGTGTACTCCAAGGGGTGGCCCCCTGAAATATTTCTGAATCCTGTGATTGCTTTGTCGTGAAAGCCTCGTTGGGTTTTGATTTGGTTTTTCCGAGGTTGATCGTGTGTGTGTTGCTATTGGTGCACCCCGGCCGGGTAAAACTTTCTGAAAGCCGTGTCCGCGGTTATGGACGACTTGGAGCACAGTATCTCGATCATAGACAACTATAACTAAAGTAGTGCTATAATTTGACTTTATAATGACTAGTATTCAGCTTCAACTACAACGGAATGGCTAAATAAAACTGCCAACAATTGCTTGTTTGGTTTGTCGCTTGCGACAATTGTATCTGACTAGTAAGTATGGCAACTATAACGGAATGGCTAAATAAAAGTACCAACAACTGCTGGGTTTTGGGTTATCTCATGCTAATTGTACCTGACTAGTAAGTGACGCAACTACAACGGAATGGTTAACTAAAACGGCCCACTGTTTATTTTATCAGGACGATTATCTACACCTGACTAGTAATTGCTGCAACAATAACTGAATAAATAAAACTGCCAACTGCGTGAGTTCCTCGGTTGACTTCCTCGTTTGGTCTCGAGGGGGAAACACCAGGATGGGTTTGTTTGGTGTTAGCTTCAGGTTGGATCCGGATAGGGCATTCTTATCCCTCTCTGGTAACCGCCAGTTGTATCGAGTCTCTATAGGTTGTTTAGTGCATGCTGCCGCTGCCGCTCAGTCCACCATACCTATGTAGGCGAGGACCGCCGAATTCTAGTCTCGCCGTGTACTGGCCTCAGTACTGACGCTCCTCTTTTTCCTTTGCCCTTTGTCGGCACCCCTTTTGTTTAAGCAGGTTTTGAGATCGACGTCGTTAGCAGGGTTACCCTTCCGGCTTGGCCTGGGCAGGGTTATGGACGCCATTGGTTATTCTTCAGGGCTCTTAGCCCCATTTGCATCTTGTCCGTAGCTGGACGCTCTATCATTTTCCAGGTGATTTGGATCTTTGTATATTATATATGTATTCTTGACTCTTTGAGTCACTGTTATATATATATATATCTGTTATGTGGGTCCCATCGAGGACTGTTGTGTAATGTTATTACTTCGTTTTCCACCCGCACGAAAGTGCCTGGTGGGCACCTTTGAATCGTTTCTATGCGGGTTTGGCGGGTTTCGCTAAAACTTGCATAGGGCCGATTCTGAGGGTGTTACAGAGTGGTATCAGAGCCCAGCAGTTACGATACCCAACAAGTCCAGCCTGTAGGATAACCTAGCTAACGGCCGAAGTAGAGTGTCAAAACTATTTTTCAAAATCGGTTGGATAGTTCTGATTAGGTCTGATTTTACTCCTTACCCCTCTGCTATCTCCTCTTACCTCTACGCGTTTTGAATCCACCTCTTATCTTTTCTTCGAGTCCAGGATTTCTCGTGGTTGGGTTCTATCGTACCTTTAGGGTTTCGCTTCTTTCCTATTATAACGATGGCGCTACAAACATCTGATATGCATCACGTTTGGTGTACCCTTCATCCAATCCTTTTTGTTCTTGAACTCTTTATCTATATGTGTACCTTGCTGGATATCCGTATCGTTGAAAAACATATGAGAAGGACGAGCATTGGTGAACTTGGAGTATACCTTGAGCATGTGTTGTTCATGCCAATGGAACCATCGCGGAACCTAATCATTGTGTCTTTCACACGATTCCTGTTGTATCTTCCGGTGTTTTCCGATGTGACGACCTCATCTACATCAGATCCAATGCAGAGCTGGCATCATCCCTTTGTTCCGAATACCGCTTATGAAGATCTTCATTCTAAATTTCGAGAGTTGAGTTGCCTGATTTTTCCTATTCATGTATAGGGTTGATAGTTTGGTTACGGGATGGACTGATCACCCTACCCGACTCTTACTGTTCACTCTTGTACATCGAACTGGTGGATCAATGTAACTTTTCCTCTTCTCATGGAAGTTAGCGGTGGCCTTATCTTTTGATACCTTTACCTTCATCTTTGTTTCTCCGGAGTGTTCTCTCGACGAATGGGGAACAATCCTTGTTGGTGGTGTCGCCATTTTCAAGCTGAAGAAAGAACCCTTGTTAGTGGTGTCGCGAGGATCTACACGAAGCACGAAGGATCAGATCGTCGGCCTTCTTCCCGGTATCATGAGGCGGATCTTGAGGGCGAGATCCATTGTTAGTGGTGTCGAATTGTGGCATCCCGCAAAACCACTTCTAGAAAATCGCGTTGTTTTTGTGCATTGCATCATCATGACCGCATGCTCATGTCATCATGCCACATTGCATTTGAGCATCGTCATCATCTTGCATTTGCTTGCATAAAACTATTTGCGGAAAAACCTATTCTTATTTTCTAAACGCCCCGTCTTTGTTCAAACGCAAAACCTGGGTCACCGGATTATTTTGTTTTGTTTGCTATCGGTTTGCAAAAGTCTGTTTGAAATAAATAAATTATTTAATTATTTAGTGGGGGGCTGTCGAACGGGCCGATTCGACCCAGACAACCACCCCTAGAATAAAATCGGTCCAACCTAGAACTTTTTCTACCAATCCTAATCTACCCACCCAACCAGCCACCACACCCGGACCAATCCCTGGCTGCCACCTCACCCTCTCCCTCCCCTCTACCCAATCCCCATCTGCCACCTGGACCCCACCCCACAGCCCCCACTCCCTCCCAAACCGACCCACTCCCTGGTCAACCCCCTTCCTCTTCCCCTGTCCCGCGGGACCCGCCCCCGGCCCCACCTCTCTGGCCCACCCGACCCCGCCTGCTCCCTCCTCTCTCCTTCCTCCCGCACCCGTCCACCCCGACGCGCGCGCCCGCCTCCTCCCTCCTTTTCCCCTTCCGCCGAACCCGCTCACCACCGGCCGCCGCCGGCGACCCTCCCGCCCCTCCGGCGCACCCTCCGGCGGAACCTCTCTCTCCCTCTCCGCCGCCTCCGGCCGAGCGCCGCCCGCCCGCGGCCGCTCCCCCTCGCTCCCGCTCCTGCCGGCCGCCCTGCACCTCCTCCACCGGCGGCCCCGCTCTTCTCCCCCCTCCCCCCCCCCCCGTCCTTGCTCCGCCCCTCTGGCCGCCAACCCCACCGCACCTCCGCGCTCGCTCCGCCCCGCCGTTCGCCACCCAGCGCCACCACCCGCCTCCCGCATCTGCCTAGCTCGCGCCCCCGAGCTCTGGCCCTCCTCCCTCCTCCGCTCGCCGCCGCTGCGCCCCCACCAACCGCCGCCGCCCGCCGGTCTCCTCCCGGCCGCGCCCCGCACCGGCCGAGCCGCCTCCTCCTTGCTCGCCTCCGCTCCCCACCTTCCTCAACCTCGCCGGCGACCGCCCAGCGCCGCCGCCCGCCATGCGGTCCCACCTCGTCTGCCCCACCGTCGTCCTCTGCGGCCCCTCCTCCTCCTCGGGTCGGCGCCGGCACCACCTCTGCCCATGTCCCGTGCGCGCCGCCTCACCATCCCCTGAGCGCCGCCTTCCCCTGGTGCTCCCCTTCGCGTCGCCCCTCCGGCCGACCGCCGCCTGGGCGCGACCGCGCCGCCGACCTTCTTCGTCAGTCCCGCTGCGCAGGCCCTCCACCGTCAGCCGCCTCTGGCCCACGTGTGTTGTTGTGTGTTTGTGCGATGTTTCCAAAACGCCCGAGTCCAACGACAAGATCGGCATCGGCAGAACCAAGAGGGAACCCCAAGATCTTCGGGAGAAAACCTCGACTATAGACCAAGTGCGCCAATCGCACCGAGAAACCACGGTACCCGGAGATCGACACAGGACTGAAGCACCAAGACCTCCTTCATGGGATCGCCAAGATCCACCGGCGCCAAACCCAAGACGACATCGTCACCCGGGAACTCCGACAAGGACGCCAAGATCTACCTCCCGGTCCCGAAGACCGTACCTTCGCGGAACAAGTACACGGCCAACAACCAAAGTCGGAACCCCAAGGTCGTCAACACGGACTCGGAGGATCCCCGGACAACGAGCCTTCATCCCGAACGCCATGATCGTCGACATGACCCGAAGACCACGGATGCGACGATACCTACCTCCGTTATCCGAGACCGATCCCGTCGAACCCTGAACCCTGAGACCGACCCCGAACCCCGGAACCCCAAGACCGTCGAGACCCCTCAATGTGTGAACCTTTTTCCCGAGCCCTATTTTATAAATGCTAAATATAAAACGTGTTGCATATTAATTGTCATAATCGCATGCATATTGTCATGTGGTTTGGGGGCATTATGCCGATTCACCTAATAATTAAATATGGGGCCCATATGCGAGCAAATCTAGTCTCATATTGGCCTCATTTAAATTTGTGTAGCGAACCGGTGCTATCTTTTGCCATGCTAAAACAACATTTAATTTGCGGGGTAGATAAACAACTTGAACCATCTAACTAATTGTCGGGACCCCGGTTCCGCTTAATATGGCCTAATTGCATCGCACCTTTGCCATGTCATACATCCTGCATGCATCATGCCGATCTTTTGCCGTAGTATTAAATATTGCATCCGGTGTTTATTCTAGTGTTTTGCTTCTTCGCGGATAAGGCCGTTGAGTTGATGCGAGTGTCGACCCGATCTTCGGATGAACCTTCGGCAATGTTTTCAGGCGAGCATCTCCCCCTTTCTACCTATCTTACTTTTATAGTATTTATTCCTCCTGTTGATCTATTGCTATCTGTGTTGCGGTGCTCTAGTTTCCGTACCCGTGGAATCCCTTGCAGCCGTATATTGCCTTGGACACATCCTATTACCTGTTGTTTGGTAGATAGCTGGACTTGCGCGTCGTAGTCGCTTGCTCAAGTGCTGTTGCGTGTCGTCAAGTACCACAGTTGTTGGAGAATTGCCGCCTGTTTAATGTTGGAGATGATCATGGCTTTATTTATTGCTCACTTTAATTATTGTTTAACAACTAAAATTGAAGTAGGTAAGCAGAGGCACAGGTGGGCAATAGATGTTATTTGGTTGTTAACCGTCCACTTGTGTCCCGTAGGACCCCGAGTGCTTGATACCTGTTCCTTGATTTATCGCGCTATCCACATACGGGGAATTATGGGCCCCCCTGAGCCAGAGCTTGATTCATTCTTATTTCTTGGGGCCACAAACTAGTTTGAGGTTTTATTTACGATCCTGTACTTATGCCATGCTTTACTGCTTTATTACGATTGTGCGAGGAGCACACTGTACTGTTTAGGATCGGGACACGATTCCGCGGTGTCGACAAGCTCAGTTTTGGGTTCCCAGTCGTTCACAGCCGTCCACCCAAACCTCGGGTCCGTCTCGGAGTCAGCTAGCTTCGTTGCGGGTGTACTCCAAGGGGTGGCCCCCTGAAATATTTCTGAATCCTGTGATTGCTTTGTCGTGAAAGCCTCGTTGGGTTTTGATTTGGTTTTTCCGAGGTTGATCGTGTGTGTGTTGCTATTGGTGCACCCCGGCCGGGTAAAACTTTCTGAAAGCCGTGTCCGCGGTTATGGACGACTTGGAGCACAGTATCTCGATCATAGACAACTATAACTAAAGTAGTGCTATAATTTGACTTTATAATGACTAGTATTCAGCTTCAACTACAACGGAATGGCTAAATAAAACTGCCAACAATTGCTTGTTTGGTTTGTCGCTTGCGACAATTGTATCTGACTAGTAAGTATGGCAACTATAACGGAATGGCTAAATAAAAGTACCAACAACTGCTGGGTTTTGGGTTATCTCATGCTAATTGTACCTGACTAGTAAGTGACGCAACTACAACGGAATGGTTAACTAAAACGGCCCACTGTTTATTTTATCAGGACGATTATCTACACCTGACTAGTAATTGCTGCAACAATAACTGAATAAATAAAACTGCCAACTGCGTGAGTTCCTCGGTTGACTTCCTCGTTTGGTCTCGAGGGGGAAACACCAGGATGGGTTTGTTTGGTGTTAGCTTCAGGTTGGATCCGGATAGGGCATTCTTATCCCTCTTTGGTAACCGCCAGTTGTATCGAGTCTCTATAGGTTGTTTAGTGCATGCTGTCGCTGCCGCTCAGTCCACCATACCTATGTAGGCGAGGACCGCCTAATTCTAGTCTCGCCGTGTACTGGCCTCAGTAATGACGCTCCTCTTTTTCCTTTGCCCTTTGTAGGCACCCCTTTTGTTTAAGCAGGTTTTGAGATCGACGTCGTTAGCAGGGTTACCCTTCCGGCTTGGCCTGGGCAGGGTTATGGACGCCATTGGTTATTCTTCAGGGCTCTTAGCCCCATTTGCATCTTGTCCGTAGCTGGACGCTCTATCATTTTCCACGTGATTTGGATCTTTGTATATTATATCTGTATTCTTGACTCTTTGAGTCACTGTTATATATATATCTGTTCTGTGGGTCCCATCGAGGACTGTTGTGTAATGTTATTACTTCGTTTTCCACCCGCACGAAAGTGCCTGGTGGGCACCTTTGAATCGTTTCTATGCGGGTTTGGCGGGTTTCGCTAAAACTTGCATAGGGCTGATTCTGAGGGTGTTACATCTTGGCGGGTTTACGTTCATTGTAAATCACCCTGGAACCCAAAAACTATAGGAAATAGCTCATGAAAATGGCCATAAAACGCAAAAACGACGACTTTTTGGTCATACCTCTCAAACATGTAAATCGCCCTGGAACCCCAAAACTATAGGAAATAGCTCATGAAAACGGCCATAAAACACGAAAACAACGACTTTTTGGTCATGCCCGATGTATTGGCCTTTACGTTCTTTGTAAATCACCCTGGAACCCCAAAACTATGGGTAATAACTCATGAAAACAACTATAAAACACAAAAACGATGAGTTCTTGGTCATGCCCGCAAAACTGTATCACGCTTTACGTTCGTTGTAAATCACCCTGAAACCATAAAACTATGGGCAAATAACTCATGAAAATGGCCATAAAACGCAACAGACGATTTTTTGGTCATAACTCTGAAACATGTAAATCGCCCTGAAACCACAAAACTATAAGAAATAGCTCATGAACATGGCCATAAAACACAAAAACTATGACTTTTTGGTCATACCTATCAAACATGTGAATCGCCCTGGAACCCCAAAACTATAGGAAATAGCTCATGAAAACGGCCATAAAACACGAAAACGACGACTTTTTGGTCATGCCCGCAAAAATGTATTGGCCTTTACGTTCATTGTAAATCACCCCGAAACCCCAAAACTATGGGCAATAACTCATGAAAATGGCCATAAAACGCAAAGAAACGATTTTTTGGTCATAACTCTGACACATGTAAATCGCCCTGAACTCCCAAAACAATCCCCAGTAGCTCATGAAAACGGCCATAAACCACAAAAGTGATGACTTTTTGGTCAAACCTCTCGAACTTATAAATCGTCCTGGAACACCAACTATGGGCAATAACTCATGAAATGGCCATAAAACACAAAAAAGACGGGTTCTTGATCATAACTCTGAAACATGAAAATCGACTTGGAACCCCAAAACTATAGGCAATAGCTCACGAAAATGGCGATAAAACGCAAAAATGATGACTTTTTGGTCAAACCTCTCGAACTTGTAAAACGCCCTGGATCACAAAAAATTGTGTGAAGTAACTCATGAAATGGCCATAAAATGCAAAAAAGATGAGTTCTTGGTCATAACTCTGAAACGTGTAAATCGACCTGGAACCCCAAAACTATTGGAAATAGCTCATGAAAACGGCGATAAAACGCAAAAAGACGAGTTTTTGGTCATAACTCTAAAACATGTAAATCTCCGTGGAACCCCAAACCTATTGGGAATAGCTCATCAAAACAGCCATAAAACGCACGACAACTTTTTGGTCATACCTCTGAAAATATAAATTGCCTGAAACCCCAAAACTATAAGCAGTAGCTCATGAAAACGGCCATAAAACACACAAACGATGACTTTTTGGTCATACCTCTCAAACATGTAAATATCCCTAGAAGCCCAAAATTGTGGGTAATAGCTCGTGAAAACAACCATAAAACACGAAAACGATGAGTTCTTGGTCATGCCCGCAAAACTGTATCGCGCTTTCGTTCGTTCTGAATCACCCTGAAACCAAAAAACTATAGGCAATAAATCAAGAAAATGGCCATAAAACGCAAAAGACGATTTTTTGGTCATAACTCTGAAACATGTAAATCGCACTGAAACCCCAAAACTATGGGCAATAGCTCATGAAAACGACTAGAAAACGCAAAAATGGTGACTTTATGGTCAAACCTCTCCAACTTGTAAATTGCCCTAGAACAAAAAACTGTGGGAAATAACTCATGAAATGGCCATAAAACGCAAAAAAGACGCGTTCTTGGTCATAACTTTAAAACATGTAAATCGACCTGGAACCCCCAAACTATAGGAAATAGCTCAAGAAAACGGCCATAAAACGCAAAAACAATGACTCTTTGGTCATACCTCTCAAATATGTAAATCGCCATGAAACCCAAGAATTGTGGGCAATACCTCATGAAAACGGCCATAAAACACAAAATGACGAGTTCTTGGTCATGCCCGCATAAATGTATTGGAATTTACGTTCAATGTAAATCACGCTGGAACCCCAAAACTATGGACAATAACTCATGAAAACAACCATAAAACACAAAAACGACGAGTTCTTGGTCATGCTCGCAAAACTGTATCACGCTTTACGTTTGTTGTAAATCACCCTGAAACCATAAAACTATGGGCAAATAACTCATGAAAATGGCCATAAAACGCAAAAGACAATTTCTTGGTCATACCTCTAAAACATGTAAATCGCCCTGAAACCACAAAACTATAAGAAATAGCTCATGAACATGGCCATAAAACACAAAAACGACGACTGTTTGGTCATACCAATCAAACATGTAAATCGCCCTGGAACCCCAAAACTAAAGGAAACAGCTCATGAAAACGGCCATAAAAGACGAAAACGACGACTTTTTGGTCATGCCCGCAAAAATGTATTGGCCTTTACGTTCGTTGTAAATCACCCTGGAACCCTAAAACTATGGGCAATAACTCATGAAAATGGCCATAAAACGCAAAGAGACGATTTTTTGGTCATAACTCTGTAACATGTCAATCGCCGTGAAATCCCAAAACTATCGGCAGTAGCTCATGAAAACGGCCATAAACCACAAAAGTGATGACTTTTTGGTCAAACCTCTCGAACTTATAAATCGTCCTGGAACACCAAAACTATGGGCAATAACTCATGAAAAGGCCATAAATGTAAAAAAGACGAGTTCTCGATCATAACTCTGAAACATGAAAATTGACTTGGATCCCCAAAACTATAGGCAACAGCTCACGAAAAAGGCGATAAAACGCAAAAATGATGAATTTTTGGTCAAACCTCTCGAACTTGTAAAACGCCCTGGAACACAAAAATTATGTGAACTAACTCATGAAATGGCCACAAAACGCAAAAAAGACGAGTTCTTGGTCATAACTCTGAAACATGTAAATCGACCTGGAACCCCAAAACTATTGGAAATAGCTCATGAAAACGACGATAAAACGCAAAAAGACGAGTTTTTGGTCATAACTCTAAAACATGTAAAACTCTGTGGAACCCCAAAACTATTGGGAATAGCTCATCAAAACGGCCATAAAACGCAAAAACGACAACTTTTTGGTCATACCTCTGAAAAATATAAATCGCCTGAAACCCCAAAACTATAAGCAGTAGCTCATGAAAATGGCCATAAAACACAGAAACGACGACTTTTTGGTCATACCTCTCAAACATGTAAATCTCCCTAGAATCCCAAAACTGTGGGTAATATCTCGTGAAAACAACCATAAAACACGAAAACGATGAGTTCTTGGTCATGCCCGCAAAACTGTATCGCACTTTTGTTCGTTGTAAATCACCCTGAAACCACAAAACTATGGGCAATAACTCATGAAAATGGCCATAAAACGCAAAAGACGATTTTTTTTGTCATAACTCTGAAACATGTAAATCGCACTGAAACCCCAAAACTATGGGCAATAGCTCATGAAAACGGCTAGAAAACGCAAAAATGATGACTTTATGGTCAAACCTCTCCAACTTGTAAATTGCCCTAGAACAAAAAACTGTGGGAAATAACTCATGAAATGGCCATAAAACGCAAAAAAGACGCGTTCTTGTCATAACTTTAAAACATGTAAATTGACCTGGAACCCCCAAACTATAGGAAATAGCTCAAGAAAACGGCCATAAAACGCAAAAACAATGACTCTTTGGTCATACCTCTCAAATATGTAAATCGCCATGAAACCCCAAAATTGTGGGCAATAGCTCATGAAAACGGCCATAAAAAACGAAAATGATGAGTTCTTGGTCATGCCCGCATAAATGTATTGCGCTTTACGTTCATTGTAAATCACCCTGGAACCCAAAAACTATAGGAAATAGCTCATGAAAATGGCCATAAAACGCAAAAACAACGACTTTTTGGTCATACCTCTCAAACATGTAAATCGCCCTGGAACCCCAAAACTATAGGAAATAGCTCATGAAAACGGCCATAAAACACAAAAACGACGAACTTTTGGTCATGCCCGCAAAAATTTATTGGCCTTTACGTTCGTAGTAAATCACCCTGGAACCCCAAAACTATGGGCAATAACTCATGAAAATGGCCATAAAACACAAAGAGACGATTTTTTGGTCATAACTCTGAAATATGTAAATCGCCCTGGAATCCCAAAACTATTGGCAGTAGCTCATGAAAACGGCCATAAACCACAAAAGTGATGACTTTTTGGTCAAACCTCTCGAACTTATAAATCGTCCTGGAACACCAAAACTGTAGGCAATAACTCATGAAATAGCCATAAAACTTAAAAAATACGAGTTCTTGATCATAACTCTGAAACATGAAAATCGACTTGGAACCCCAAAACTATAGGCAATAGCTCACGAAAACGGCGATAAAACGCAAAAATGATGACTTTTTGGTCAAACCTCTCGAACTTGTAAAATGCCCTGGAACACAAAAAATTGTGTGAAGTAACTCATGAAATGGCCATAAAACGCAAAAATGACGAGTTCTTGATCATAACTCTGAAACATGTAAATCGACCTGGAACCCCAAAACTATTGGAAATAGCTCATGAAAACGGCCATAAAACTCAAAAACAACGACTCTTTGGTCATACCTCACGAAAATGACGAGTTCTTGGTCATGCCCGCATAATGTATTGCGCTTTACGTTCATTGTAAATCACCCTGGAACCCAAAAACTATAGGAAATAGCTCATGAAAATGGCCATAAAACGCAAAAACGATGACTTTTTGTTCATACCTCTCAAACATGTAATTGGCCCTGGAACCCCAAAACTATAGGAAATAGCTCATGAAAACGGCCATAAAACACGAAAACAACGAATTTTTGGTCATGCCCGATGTATTGGCATTTACGTTCTTTGGAAATCACCCTGGAACCCCAAAACTATGGGCAATAACTCATGAAAACAACCATAAAACACAAAAACAAAGAGTTATTGGTCATGCCCGCAAAACTGTATCACGCTTTACGTTCGTTGTAAATCACCCTGAAACCATAAAACTATGGGCAAATAACTCATGAAAATGGCCATAAAACGCAAAAGACGATTTTTTGGTCATAACTCTGAAACATGTAAATCGCCCTGAAACCACAAAACTATAAGAAATAGCTCATGAACATGGCCATAAAACACAAAAACTACGAATTTTTTGTCATACCTATCAAACATGTAAATCGCCCTGGAACCCCAAAACTATAGGAAATAGCTCATGAAAACGGCCAGACAACATGAAAACGACCACTTTTTGGTCATGCCCGCAAAAATGTATTGGCCTTTATGTTCGTTGTAAATCACCCTGGAACCCCAAAACTATGGGCAATAACTCATAAAAATGGCCATAAAACGCAAAGAGACAATTTTTTGGTCATAACTCTGAAACATGTAAATCGCCCTGAAATCCCAAAACTATCGGCAGTAGCTCATGAAAACGGCCATAAACCACAAAAGTGATGACTTTTTGGTCAAACCTCTCGAACTTATAAATCGTCCTGGAACACCAAAACTGTGGGCAATAACTCATGAAATAGCTATAAAACGCAAAAAAGACGAGTTCTTGATCATAACTCTAAAACATGAAAATCGACTTGGAACCCCAAAACTATAGGCAATAGCTCACGAAAACGGCGATAAAACGCAAAAATGATGACTTTTTGGTCAAACCTCTCGAACTTGTAAAACGCCCTGGAACACAAAAAATTGTGTGAAGTAACTCATGAAATGGGCATAAAACGCAAAAAAGACGAGTTCTTGGTCATATCTCTGAAACGTGTAAATCGACCTGGAACCCCAAAACTAGTGGAAATAGCTCATGAAAACGGCGATAAAACGTAAAAAGACGAGTTTTTGTTCATAACTCTAAAACATGTAAATCGCCCTGGAACCCCAAAACTATAGGCAATAGCTCATCAAAACGGCCACAAAACGGAAAAACGACAAATTTTTGGTCATACCTCTGAAAAATAAAATTCGCCTGGAACCCCAAGACTATAAGCAGTAGCTCATGAAAATAGCCATAAACGCAGAAATGACGACTTTTTGGTCATGCCTCTCAAACATGTAAATCTCCCTGGAACCTCAAAACTGTTGGTAATAGCTCAGGAAAACAACCATAAAACACGAAAACGACGAGTTCTTGGTCATGCCCGCAAAACTGTATCACGCTTTACGTTCGTTGTAAATCACCCTGAAACCATAAAACTATGGGCAAATAACTCATGAAAATGTCCATAAAACGCAAAAGACGATTTTTCGGTCATAACTCTGAAACATGTAAATCGCCCTGAAACCACAAAAATATAAGAAATGGCTCATCAACATGGCCATAAAACACAAAAACAACGAATTTTTGGTCATACCTATCAAACATGTATATCGCCCTAGAACCCCAAAACTATGGGCAATAACTCATGAAAATGGCCATACAACGCAAAGAGATGATTTTTTGGTCATATCTCTGAAATATGTAAATCGCCCTGGAATCCCAAAACTATCGGCAGTAGCTCATGAAAACGGCCATAAACCACAAAAGTGATGACTTTTTGGTCAAACCTCTCCAACTTAGAAATCGTCCTGGAACACCAAAACTGTGGGCAATAACTCATGAAATGGTCAATAAACTCAAAAAAGACGAGTTCTTGATCATAACTCTAAAACATGAAAATTGACTTGGAACCCCAAAACTATAGGCAATAGCTCACGAAAACGGCAATAAAACGCAAAAATGAAGAATTTTTGGTCAAATCTCTCGAACTTGTAAAACGCCCTGGAACACAAAAAATTGTGTGAAGTAACTCATGAAATGGCCATAAAACGCAAAAAGACGAGTTCTTGCTCATAACTCTGAAACATGTAAATCGACCTGGAACCCCAAAACTATTGGAAATAGCTCATGAAAACGGCCATAAAACACAAAAACAACGACTCTTTGGTCATACCTCTCAAATATGTAAATCGCCATGAAACCCCAAAATTGTGGGCAATAGCTCATGAAAATGGCCATAAAACACGAAAATGACGAGTTCTTGGTCATGCCCGCATAAATGTATTGCGCTTTACGTTCATTGTCAATCACCCTGGAACCCAAAAACTATAGGAAATAGCACATAAAAATGGCCATAAAACGCAAAATCGACGACTTTTTGGTCATACCTCTCAAACATGTAAATCGCCCTGGAATCCCAAAACTATAGGAAATAGCTCATGAAAACAGCCATAAAACACGAAAACAACGACTTTTTGGTCATGCCCGATGTATTGGCCTTTACGTTCTTTGTAAATCACCCTGGAACCCCGAAACTATGGGCAATAACTCATGAAAACAACCATAAAACACAAAAACGATGAGTTCTTGGTCATGCCCGCAAAACTGTATCACGCTTACGTTTGTTGTAAATCACCCTGAAACCATAAATCTATGGGCAAATAACTCATGAAGATGGCCATAAAATGCAAAAGACTATTTTTTGGTCATAACTCTGAAACATGTAAATCGCCCTGAAACCACAAAACTATAAGAAATAGCTCATGAACATGGCCATAAAACACAAAAACTATGACTTTTTGGTCATACCTATCAAACATGTAAATCGCCCTGAAACCCCAAAACTATAGGAAATAGCTCATGAAAACGGCCATCAAACACGAAAACGACGACTTTTTGGTCATGCCTGCAAAAATGTATTGGCCTTTACGTTCATTGTAAATAACCCTAGAACCCCAAAACTATGGGCAATAACTCATGAAAATGGCCATAAAACGCAAAGAGACGATTTTTTGGTCATAACTCTGAAACATGTAAATCGCCCTGAACTCCCAAAAAAATCGGCAGTAGCTCATGAAAACGGCCATAAACCACAAAAGTGATGACTTTTTGGTCAAACCTCTCGAACTTATAAATCGTCCTGGAACACCAAAACTATGGGCAATAACTCATTAAATGGCCATAAAACACAAAAAAGACGAGTTCTTGATCATAACTCTGAAACATGAAAATCGACTTGGAACCCCAAAACTATAGGGAATAGCTCAAGAAAACGGCGTTAAAACGCAAAAATGATGACTTTTTGGTCAAACCTCTTGAACTTGTAAAACGCCCTGGAACACAAAAAATTGTGTGAAGTAACTCATGAAATGGCCATAAAACGCAAAAAAGACGAGTTCTTAGTCATAACTCTGAAACATGTAAATCGACCTGGAACCCCAAAACTATTGGAAATAGCTCATGAAAATGGAGATAAAACGCAAAAAGTCGAGTTTTTGGTCATAACTCTAAAACATGTAAATCTCCGTGGAACCCCAAAACTATTGGGAATAGCTCATCAAAACAGCCATAAAACGCAAAAACGACAACTTTCTGGTCATACCTCTGAAAATATAATATGCCTGAAACCCCAAAACTATAAGCAGTAGCTCATGAAAACGGCCATAAAACACAGAAACGATGACTTTTTGGTCATACCTCTCAAACATGTAAATCTCCCTAGAACCCCAAAACTATGGGTAATAGCTCGTGAAAACAACCATAAAACACGAAAACGACGAGTTCTTGGTCATGCCCGCAAAACTGTATCGCGCCTTCGTTCGTTGTGAATCACCCTGAAACCAAAAAAACTATAGGCAATAACTCATGAAAATGGCCATAAAACGCAAAAGACAATTTCTTGGTCATAACTCTGAAACATGTAAATCGCACTGAAACCCCAAAACTATGGGCAATAGCTCATGAAAACGACTAGAAAACGCAAAAGTGATAACTTTTTGGTCAAACCTCTCGAACTTTTAAATCGTCCAAGAACACCAAAACTATGGGCAATAACTCATCAAAGGGCCATAAAATGCAAAAAGACGAGTTCTTGATCATAACTCTGAAACATGAAAATTGACCTGGAACCCTAAAACTATAGGAAATAGCTCATGAAAACGGCGATAAAATGCAAAAAATGATTACTTTTTGGTCAAACCTCTCGAACTTGTAAATACCCTTGAACACAAAAAAAACTGTGGGAAATAACTCATGAAATGGCCATAAAACGCAAAAAAGACGAGTTCATGGTCATAACTCTAAACATCTAAATCGACCTGGAATCCCAAAACTATGGGAAATAGCTCATGAAAACGGCCATAAAACACAAAAAGACTAGTTTTTGGTCATAACTGTAAAACATGTAAATCGCCCTGGAACCCCAAAACTATAGGCAATAGCTCATCAAAACAGCCATAAAACGCAAAAATGACGAATTTTTGGTCATACCTCTGAAAAATATAAATCGCCCTGGAACCCCAAAGCTATAAGCAGTAGCTCATGAAAACGGCCATTAAACGCAGAAACGACGAATATTTGGTCATACCTCTCAAACATGTAAATCTCCCTAGAACCCCAAAACTATGGGTAATAGCTCGTGAAAACAACCATAAAACACGAAAACGTCGAGTTCTTGGTCATGCCCGTAAAACTATATCGCTCTTTACGTTCGTTGTAAATCACCCTGAAACCACAAAACTATGGGCAATAACTCATGAAAATGGCCATAAAACGCAAAAGATGATTTTTTGGTCATAACTCTGAAACATGTAAATCGCCCTGAAACCCCAAGACTATGGGCAATAGCTCATGAAAACGGCCATAAAACGCAAAAATGATGAATTTTTGGTCAAACCTCTGAAACTTGTAAATTACCCTGGAACACAAAAACTGTGGGAAATAACTCATGAAATGGCCATAAAACGCAAAAAAGACGAGTTCTTGGTCATAACTCTAAAACATGTAAATCGACTTGGAACCCCAAAACTATAGGAAATAGCTCATGAAAACGGCCATAAAACGCAAAAACGACGACTCTTTGGTCATACCTCTCAAATATGTAAATCGCTCTGAAACCCCAAAACTGTGGGCAATAGCTCATGAAAACGGCTATAAAACACGAAAAAAACGAGTTCTTGGTCATGCCCGCAAAAATGTATTGGGCTTTACGTTCGTTTTAAATCACCCTGGAACCCCAAAACTATGGGCAATAACTCATGAAAATGGCCATAAAAGCAAAAAGACGACTTTTTGGTCATAACTCTGAAACATGTAAATCGCCCTGGAACCCCAAAACTATGGGCAATAGCTCATGAAAACGCCCATAAAATGCAAAAACGACGATTTTTTTGTCATGCCCGCAAAAATGTATTGGGCTTTACATTCTTTGTAAATCACCCTAGAACCCCAAACCTATGGGCAATAACTCATGAAAATGGCCATAATACGCAAAAAGATGATTTTTTGGTCATAACTCTGAAACATGTAAATCGCCATGGAACCCCAAAACTATGGGCAATAGCTCATGAAAATGGCCATAAACGAAAAATGATGATTTTTAAGTCAAACCTCTCAAACTTGTAAATCTCCCTGGAATACAAAAACTATGGGAAATAACTCATGAAATGGCCATAAAATGCAAAAAAGATGAGTTCTTGGTCATAACTCTAAAACATGTAAATCGACCAGGAACCCCGAAACTATAGGAAATAGCTCGTGAAAACGGCCATAAAACGCAAAAACAACGACTTTTTGGTCATGCCCGATGTATTGGCCTTTAAGTTCTTTGTAAATCCCCCTAAAACCACAAAACTATGGGAAATAACTCATGAAAATGGCTATAAAACACAAAGAGACGATTTTTTGGTCCTCACTCTGAAACATGTAAATCGCCCTGGAATCCCAAAACTATCGGCAGTAGCTCATGAAAACGGCCATAAAACACAAAAGTGATAACTTTTTGGTCAAACCTCTCGAACTTGTAAATCGTCCTAGAACACCAAAACTGTGGGCAATAACTCATCAAATGGACATAAAACGCAAAAAGACAAGTTCTTGATCATTACTTTGAAACATGAAAATCGACCTGGAAGCCAAAACTATAGGCAATAGCTCATGAAAACGGCCATAAAATGCAAAAAAGACGAGTTCTTGGTCATAACTCTAAAAAATGTAAATCCCCCTGGAACCCCAAAACTATAGGAAATAGCTCATGAAAACGATCATAAAACGCAAAAACAACGACTTTTGGTCATACCTCTCAAATATATAAATCGCGCTAGAACCCCAAAAATGTGGGCAATAGCTCATCAAAACGACCATAAAACATGAAAACGACGAGTTCTTGGTCATGCCCGCAAAAATGTATTGGAATTTACATTCATTGTAAATCACCCTAGACCTTCACTGAGCTGTCTTATTAGCTCGTGATGAAGGTTTTGACAGGGTGTTTTTTTTCTTTAAACTACTTGTGCTTGATCCAAAGAATCAATTTCCCTGTGATGGATTGGTCCTTGAGCTGTGAAATTCAAGTCTTCGAGTACTTGGAAGTCCTAAACCCAAATAGTGGAAAGCATAACATAGCCCGTAATGCGTAAACAAGTATATAGCCATCCATTATTGATTATCTAGATGATATATGTACAAGTTACAACACGTGTACGAGGAGAACATATACAACACTACATGTTGTTTAGGATGAGCAGTCGCTGTGGTTATGAGATCTACCTCGACGACGGCATGGCTCTTGACTGGCTTGGCGAGGAAGGTGGACTGCTGGTCATCGGCCATAATGACCACCAACTCCGGCCTGGATGCACAGGATGCCAAGACAGACTGAGCACATCATCCTAGGTTCCTTTAGGTGCAAGCTAACACGAGGAGCGTAATGGTGATGCTACCCATCATCGCCTCCAACAGACTTAACAGGTTTCACATGAGTGCTTGTTATGATAGTGTTCTCCTGCAGATGGTCTGTCTGTAAGACGGGTATTTATTTATTTGGTCTATCCGTAATGAGAAGCAGAATTCTAGAGACAAACCTTGTCCAAGTCATAAATGTTGGAAAGCTTTTGAAATCCATCCCTAGCCCCAAGCAAAGGTGTGAGTCCAATTTGTCTGCCCTAACATGGACTCTGCCTCCCTCAGGACGATTTTGGTGTAGTATAATGATGTTGTCTTTGAGGCTACAAGGTGCACGGGGCAGGTGTTTTAATTCGTAATCATCTGGGTGATTTTTTTGTTGCCTGCCGTGAGTATCAGGAGGTGATTGCAGAATCTGAGATCCAAATTTATTTTGAGGAATTCTATATGTTATACAAATAACATGCCCTTGACTTGAGTCTCGTCAGTTCCTATTGTCTGTAAGTGATTGATGCGGCTCAGATCAATGTAAAGCTTCGTTGGGAAACGCCAATAGGAAGGTATGATGAGAACAGCAGTAAGTCTTCCCTCAGTTATGAAACCAAGGTTATCGAACCAGTAGGAGCAAGGAAACGACTCCAAAGTGTTATTAACAACTTAGAACCTGCACAACACAAACTCAAGACTTTGCCCCAACGAACAGTGAGGTTGTTAATCCCACCGGTTTGCTGAAAACAAAGAATTAAATGTATGGTGTGGAAGGTAATGGTTGCTTGCAGAAAGTAAACAGTAAAAATGGAAGATGTATCAATGGTAAAGATTGGACCGGGGTCCATAATGCACTAGAGGTGCTCTCCTTAAGATAAATACATAACATGCTGGGGAAACAAATTATAGCAGGGCAATTGACAGGACTTAGCAAGGCATAACAATGCAATACTAGACATTCATGATCCTATGAGATTTGATTGGGCATTACAACAATATACATAGACCGCCAGCCAACTGCATCTATGAATAGTAATCCATCTTCAGGTTATCATCTGAACCCCCTCTAGTATTAAGTTGCAAGCAACGGATAACTGCTTAAGCAATGTGTGTAAAGTAAACAATACAATTGTTCCATGAACAAGAGATTGTTGTTTTCTCCCTAGTAGGAACAGTACATCTACAACCTTAGAGATTTCTGTCACTTCCCCAGATTCAATAGAGGCATGAACCCACTATCGAGCATAAATACTCCCTCTTGGAGTCACTAGCATCTACTTGGCCAAGATAGCTACTATAAATAGAGAGCATGCAAGATCTCAAACAACACAGACATGGTAGAATCAATAATCAAGAAGACAAGATAGAATCATTAATCAATCTGACATAGTAATCTCAATATCCATCGAATCCCCCAAACACAACATGCGTCATTACAAATAGATGATCTTGATAATGAACGGAGCTCATAAGATCTAAACATGATAGCACAAAGGAGGAGAAATAACCATCTAGATACTCTATGGACCCATAGTCCAAGGTGGAACTACTCACGCATCATACTGGAGGTTGGCATGGTGATGAAGAAGGCCTCCGGGATGATCTTTCCCCTCCGGCAGGGTGTCAGGAAGAGCTTCAGATCCCCCCCCCCCCCCCGATCTAGGGACGATGGTGGCGGCGACTACGGACTGTTTTGTGGAGATCTGATCAGGTACTTAGGGTTTTGGCATCGGGGTGACTTTATAGGCGAAGGGGCGAGGCAGGAGGGCGGCCAGGGGGGCCACACCCTTCCTAGGTGCGGCCTAGGGTGGGCCCACACGTGGGTGGGTGCGGCCACCCTATGGCGCCCCTTCGGTCTCTGTGTTCTCCTCGGTGAAATATTGACTTTGGCTTTTGTCCCGTCTAATTCCGAGAATATTTCCTTACCGGATTTTCTGAAACCAAAAACAGCAGAAAACAGGCAACTGGCACTGCGACATCTTGTTAATAGGTTAGTCCCAGAAAGTGTATAAAAATACCTCAAAGTGTAGACAAAGAATAGCAAAGTGGATACTAAACAAGCATGGAACATCAAAAATTATAGATACGTTTACGACGCATCAAGCATCCCCAAGCTTAACTCCTGCTCGTCCTCGAGTAGGTAAGTGATAAAAAGAATAATTTTGGAGGTGACATGCACCATCACAATCAAGATCAAACCATTTGCAAGCATTGAAAGCTGGGATCAAAGTACTCTAAACATGAGCATGAAAGATGAAGTTCTAACAATAAGACATAGCGACTATGCTGCAACATGAAAGGATACAAACAAAGATCATAAATAACAATGCATTGAAAGACGTTTATTTGTTTCACATATAGAAAACATAGCATAGTGGCATTCAACTTGTCCCACATGGAGTAGCAAAAGATAAATGCATAGGACACCTTCAAAGTTAGTAAGGGTGACTAGATACAAATAGTTCAAGAACAAGCAATATCAACATTACGAATCAATCAATAATTTTTGGGACAATGCACATAGAACTAAGAATGACAACTATGCTCTCCTAGTTGGTGCATAAAGATAGAAGGTGGAGACTCAATATAAAAGTGGAAGAGAGGCCCTTCAAATGGAAGTAGGGATTTCAAGTCTCATAAAGAGCTTCCAAAAATTATGGTACTTTTTAGCTTTCAGCTCTCATTGCTCCTATCATAAGCATCTTGAAGTTATTAAGGTTAAAGTGAACAAAATATCGAGCATATGCTTGACAAAGTATAAGTTGGCAATCTCATGTCCTTTGAGTACGAGGTCCGTTCCTCATTCTACTCAACTTTAGTTACCGGTAAGTTCTTGCCATAGTAAATACATGTGTATCATAGAGAAACGCTAACGGGGTACCCCTTTCCCCATGATACAGGAGCTATCATATATCAAAATGACAAGGCAAGCAGACAATGAGCATCTCAGGAATCTTCTTATTTACCATGGGAAAATGGTGTTTTTTCTCTTCTTTCCGCTTTTCTATATCTCTCTTTTTTATATAAGTAGAATGTTTCATAGATTGCTCACTATGGTGATGATGCAAGTTTCCACCATGATTAGGCATGGCTTAGGCTAGCGGCCCAGGCGTTTCTCTAACACACATACATAACTCCACGGATTTACAAGCTCCCCTTCTATTTCACACCACCGACATCCATAAACAAAAGAGCATGATATCAAATGGGTAGATATTTACAGTGTTCCCCTTCCCCATGATAGCACAGTTCTGCTAATTCCCAAATTATAAGTGCAAGCATATACAACATATATGACACAATGGTTCAAGTTTATTAGGGCAAGAAAAATAAAGTGTGCCATCAAGTCTGTGAGAGCTTTAATCACTAATTTTCATATAACAAGTTTAATTTGGAAGATAGATAAAACAAGAATATACTTGGAATGGTGTAACACACCATGCATAGGAATTTATAGTGGACACTTCGGAATAACTTGGTTTCTTGGGAGTTGGTTGCATTAGTAGAGCTTACTCAATACAAGTGGAGGCTAGCAAAAGACTGGGAGCGACCAACTAAGAGAGCAATAATGGCCATAATCATGCAGAGCGACAAAACAGTATCAATCAAAGCATAAATTTATATCACAAATCAAAAACTAAATGATCATAGACTAAGGTGACTGGTTCATATTTATAACATGGTGTGATCATGTGCCAAGTTAACCCAAACAAAGCATCAAAGGAGAATACCATAATACTATGCTTTTGTATGCGAAAACAACGCATGATTCTTGCAAGGCATATTAAACAATCTCAATTGTTTGGAACAAATCATTCTATAGCAATAATCACTAAGCATAAGGTCAAAACAACATCTAGCATAACATGATAAAGTCTAAGTCACAGTCAAAGCAAGCTCCTTTGTACCACTATAAGCAAGAAACTTTCTACTCCTTTCCAACACCAATCAACTTATTTGAAACAACACAGCGAACGCAGGTTCCAACTACTATATTAAATCAAACTAAGCAAACGAAAACCAAAAACGAAAACTAATAAGCTCCAAGAACAACACAACAGTGCATGAAACAATAAAAATGAAGTGTCTAGAAAGACCTGATATTTTTATTGATGAAGAAGGGGATGCCTTGAGCATCCCCAAGCTTTGAAGCTTGTACCTCTTGCATATTTCTTGGGGTGACACGGGGTGGCATCCCCAATCTTGAGCTTTTGTCCATTCTTCATCTCATTACATCATTCTCTCTCTACACATGAAATTTTTCCTTCATACAAAACTTCACACAATCTTCATTAGCAACATTAGTGTATTAAAAAGATAATAAACCTTTGGGTTTTAGTTTTAAAACAGCAAAACTTTTATTAAAGACACAAGCTACTATATAAATTCCCTCAAAAATTTCAGTTTACCCAAGAGAACCCAAAAAGAAATCGATAAAGAGGCAAATGCAAATAATGGCAGAAATCTGTCAAAACAGACCAGCAGGTGAAAACCGATTTTTTCGAAGACCTTCTGTTGATCAAATCAAAAAGTGTTTAACTAATGAAAGTTAGCTAACAACCTGGGGGATATATTCAGAAACTTACATCTCTATCCGACATACAGATATTTTTCACGAATTTTTACAGTGAAGTACAAAAATCTGTTTCGGGAAAGCACTACCCCAAATCTTACTTCCCTCTCATTAGAGGTTATTCTTAGCACAAAAAATCAAACAGAAAAGATAAGGAGGGGTTACTACAGAAGTAATAACTTCCAGTTCTCAAGAAAACTATTGGGTTATCTCCCAAGAAGTACTTTTCTTTAACGCTTTTAAGTTAAGCACAAGAAGTAAGAATCAAGTATTTTCGAATGAAGAAGCATTAAGATCAATACTCGAAATTTCTTCAACTATGAAAGGTATCTCATCCAAATGAGTAGTAGAGGATCCTCTCTCAGCACTCTTGGGTTCACTACTTTCATCAAACGGGTTTTCAAAAACAATCCAATCAAAATTCTTTTCTAAAGCTTCATGCATTCCTACCAGTTTAAAAGGTATAGGTATTTTAATTTCCTCTCCATTGGGTTTGGTTTTATCCAACTTTTCTAATGTACTCATAACATCTACACATGAGCCTATCATATTAAAACGATCAAAGACCTTTTTGGCTTCTTCAGCAATATCATTGAACTCCCTTAGCAAAGTTTCTAGAATAAAATATCTCTTTTCAGTATCCTTCACTTCTTTAAGTTTAAGAAACATTATTTGAATCATGGGGTTAAGGTTAAAAAACCTAGCCTCCAACATGTGAACTAAAGAAGCTGCAGCAATTTCATAATTAGGAGCAAGTTCTGCTAAGGATCTATCCTCAATATCCTCATGTTTGCTAATATGATTAAAGAATGCTTCAATGTTTTCTTTCCTAATTATAGAGCCATTACCTATTGAAAGGTCTTTCAGGGTGAACTTAGGGATCAACATGGTGGGTTAGAGCAAGGTGACAACTATAGGAAGAACTAATTTTTTTGTGTTTTTTATAAGAGAAAGCAAACCAAATGAAACTATTTTTTTGGGATTTTTTGATAAAAAAAGCAAGACAAACAAAGCAAAAGAAGCTAAGCAAAACAAAAACAAAGTAAAGAGAAAGGTTGTGAAGGACTCCCCTTGTGAAGCCGTCCTTAAATCCCCGGCAACGGCGCCAAAAAACGTCTTGATGCGGCTTAGATCACTGTAGAGCTTCGTTGGGAACCCCCAAGAGGAAGGTAAGATGAGCATAGAAGTAAGTCTTCCCTCAGTTATGAAACCAAGGTTATCGAACCAGTAGGAAGAAGGAAATGACTCCAAGGTGTTTCTAAAAACTTGGAACCTGCACAACACAAACTCAAGACTTTGCCCCAACAAACAGTAAGGGTGTCAATCTCACCGGTTTGCTGAAAACAAAGGATTTAACGTATGGTGTGGACGGTAATGGTTACTTGCAGAAAGTAAACAGTAAGAGTGGAAGATGTATCAATGGTAAAGATTGGAACAAGGTCCACAGTTCACCAGAGGTGCTCTCCTTAAGATAAATACATAATATGCTGGGTAAACAAATTACAGCGGGGCAATTGACAGGACTGAGCAAGGAATAAAAATGCAATAATAGAAATTCATGATCCTATGATATTTGATTGGACATTTCAACAATATACATAGACCACCATCAACCTGCATCTATGACTAGTAATCCACCTTCAGGTTATCATCCGAACCCCCTCCAATACTAAGTTGCAAGCAACGGATAACTGCTTTAAGCAATTTGTGTAAAGTAAACAATACAATTGTTCCATAAAGAAGATATTGTTGTTTTCTCCCTAATAGCAACAGTATATCTACAACCTTAGAGATTTTTTTCACTTTCCTAGATTCTATAGAGGCATGAACCCACTATCAAGCATAAATACTCCCTCTTGGAGTCACTAGCATCTACTTGGTCAAGATAGCTACTAGAAACGGAGATCTTGCAAGATCTCAAACAACACAGAAATGATACAATCAATAATCAAGAATACAAGATAGAATCATTAATCAATCTGACATAGTAATCTCAATATCCATCGGATCCCCGCAAACACAACATGCATGATTACAAATATATGATCTTGATCATGAATGGAGCTCACAAGATCTAAACATGATAGCACAAAGGAGGAGAAACTACCATCTAGCTATTGTATGGACCCATAGTCCAAGGTGGAACTACTCACGCATCATACCGGAGGCTGGCATGGTGATGAAGAAGGTCTCCGGGATGATCTCTCCCCTCCGGTAGGGTGCCGGGAAGAGCTTCAGATCCCCCTGATATAGGGACGATGGTGGTGGCGGCTACAGACTGTTTCGTGAAGATCTGATCTGGTACTTAGGGTTTTGGCATCGGGGTGACTTTATAGGCGAAGGGGCGAGGCAGGAAGGCGGCCAGGGGGCCCACACCCTGCCCAGGCGTGGCCTAGGGTGGGCCCCGCGTGGGGGGGTGCGGCCACCCTATGGCGCCGCTCCGGTCGCCCTTCGATCTCTGTGTTCTCCTCGGTGAAATATTGACTTTGGCTTTTGTCCCGTCCAATTCCGAAAATATTTCCTTACTAACTTTTCTGAAACCAAAAACAGCAGAAAACAGGCAAATGACACTGCGGCATCTTTTTAATAGGTTAGTCCCAGAAAGTGTATAAAAATACCTCAAAGTGTAGACAAAGCATAGCAAAGTGGATATTAAACAAGCATGAAACATCAAAAATTATAGATACGTTTACGACGTATCAGTGATTCATTTATTTCTTAAGATAAAGTCTCTAACTCAACTCGTTCATTGCATGTAATTATCCTTACTACACTATTATGGAGAATGAAGAGCGAGAAATGTGACCGAAGAAGAATCTTTGACATTGGGTTCATCGAACCACGCCAAGTTAATAAACCATTGCTACGGCAATACTCCAGGGAGACGGAGCGTAACTTGCTAAGGTTCATAAAGAGAACATTACCCCAAGTGGGATATGTACAAGTTACACTACGCTATTAGAAACAGTATTCTTCACCTATGAAATGCTCGTTTGTCTTAAAATAGACTCAACTAGAAATATATAAATCAAGGAAAAACAAGAGAACCAAAATTCAAATCCACCCCCAAGTGGTGTAAAGCATAACATAGCGGTAACACATGAACAAGTAAATCACCATACTGTTTGCATTATCCACATTATTGTATATGTACAAGTTACAACAGTTGTACGAGGAGAACATATACAACACTATATGTTGTTTAGGATGAGCCGTCGCTGTGGTCATGAGCTCTACCTCGATGGTGCCGCGGCTTTTGACCGGCTTGGCGAGGAAGGTGGGATGCTGGTCATCGGGCATTATGACCACCAACTCCGGCCTGGATGCACAAGATGCAAAGACAGACTGAGCACCTCATCCCAGGTTCCGTTAGGTGCAGGCTAACACGAGGAGCGTAATTGCGATGCTACCCATCATCGCCTCCACCGGACCTAACAGGTTTGGCTCTCGATATGTACTTTCACAGGAGTGCTTGTTGTGTGATAGTGTTGTCCTGCGGATAGTGTGTCTGTAAGATGGGTATTTATTTGTTTCACTCCAACATCTCGTAGCATCCCAGTGTTAACTAGTGGAATATCTACTAGTTCAGGAACACATACATGTGTCCACCTATAACTCTATGTAGCTAGCTAACTTTCTATGATTTGTAAATGGAGGAAGGAAGACTCTTCATATATATGAATTATATATACAAGCCAGATACCTGGATCATTCCATAGCCATGTATGTAGTCACGAGCATACTACTGCACACATGCATGCAATTTACTCACAAGTAAATCGCCATACAGTCCTCACATGAATGAAACATGCGTGCACAACATGTGATATGAGTCGACTCGAAACGGCGTGATTGTGGACCGGGGAAGAAAGTGCAGTTTTGTGTGCAACGAGATTTTTGTGCCAACACCACAGCAGTCGGGTGGGCAGACTCTTCAGTCTACAGCCTCGTGAGGAGAACGATCAGCCCGACATGGAATGTGGCGGTCGACCTACTCCTCGGCCCCACCGATCGTCCGCCGGCCTCCGGCCACGACTCCGGCTCCCCGTTCAGCGCGCCGCCTCCACCATATCTCTCTGCGCTATCTACTGCGCCGTCCCCATGGCCGCATAGGTGCTCCTCCCAGCACCACCGCCGCCACACCCCTCGATCCCCATCTCCACCGCCACCCTCCTCGATCCCCAACACCACCGCCTCCCCTGGCCGTGCGGCCGTGCCCCCGCACGACCGCCACCCCTGCCCGAGGTACCACACACAGACCTTATTTCAAGGTTTGCTCCATCTCGAAATCATGATGCCTTTTATTTTATGATTTCTTATATTTGAACATCGATAATACCAGATCATCCGACATCAGCACATTTGTTGATTTATCAGATTTATTGCTCCAGCTCACGGTGTCTTTGTTGGGTTATCAGATTTGGGTCAACAAGTGCAAAAAATGCAGAGGAAGGCTAGAAGGGGAACTTTCATGACTGCGTATTGTATTGGAAGCAATTGTTGCTTCATGCCTCTGCCTGAGCGATTTAGCATGGTGACCACGAGTGTGTTTCTACCCAGTTCTGTTTCTACTGTCCTGGTTGGTGGTTGCTTTGCTATTGTTAGGCTTGCTTATGGCATCGTTCAGTTTGTTGGCTGTTTGCGATGGGTGACGTTTCCGGTGGCTCGCGGCCGGTGGGGAGGAAACAATGTGGTCCGGTTGATAACCTATTATTGTGTTCTGTTGGAGCGATTCCACGCCATTCCTATTTTCTTGCAGTTTGATGCAGTGGAAGGGCACCGTAGTGTGGTTGCGTGGCTCCTATGTAGTTGTCTGCTGTCAGTTCTATTCCTCGTTGCCCTGGTGGTAGACGTTACCATGTGGTTTCTTAGCCTCGCCTTTGTGCAGCATGTTGTAGCGGTTCCTCTATCATCATCTTCTCCTGGAAGATGACTTGTTCTATTGTTTTTTCGTGTTGTATGCCACTCCCTATTATTTCCTTAGGATTTGTTTCCTGCTATAGGCGACGAGATCTTCCCTTATTTGTCTGCTGCAATGTCGCGTAAAAACTGTAGAAGACGCCCTCTTTGGAAGAGAACTTATCTTTGTGGCCACAACGAATGGAAGGGAAATCCATGGGCCGAACCATGTTCGCTGTCGGACAGCGGCAACACCACCACAGGGCGCACATGACCCATATGCAGCAGCTCTTTGTTGGTGATGAGGAAGACACGGCGATGAGGAGAACAACAAACAAGATGCCAACAACATCGTCCAAATCCTGCTCTGTGGCGTGCCTCCATTCCGGGCAGGTATGTACATGCCAGCCACACCCTCTATTTGTTGTTCTGAGGAGTGCATGCAGTATATTTGTTCACCAGTCGGTCATCATTGTTTGTTATTGTATATATACTACAAATATTGCTTCTTGACGGTTCTGGCTGTGGTGACAATATACTACCGCTTTAAATTTTTGAAACCTGAGATGAAGGAAGCTATGATCCAAAATGGTGCTCAAATTATGATTTGCTATTGACTAATTTTTTAAAAAATTAATCTAATATTTGTAAGAACATTTTGGATGTATGTTAATAGTCTTCAGCTTGTCAGAATAACCACAATCATATTAGGCCTTCTTAGCAAATGCTATGCTCTGATCCAAAAAAATAATCCTAAGATGGAACACCACCAATTCCATTACGACACAAGCTCAGCTAAATCACCAGCCACTAGCACATGTTCAAAATCCACAGCCGATCCCAGTGATAGAGACATGGGAATCTGAAGGCTTGCACCTCCTCAATTTACCATGCTATGATGCAAGTTGGTCCTTAGAGCACGGTTTGCATATGACTGAAAATAATATTTCAAATTCAGTATGTTTAGAGGAGGATTAGGTATTTGTGTACTTAGTATAGATGCAGTCATATCGGACCTCTTGACACAATTAACCTCTGTCAAGAAACATATGACAATCAAACAATTGACACTATCTGTTATTTCTGTGAAATATTGTAGTGATCTTTGTTGTAGGAATCTCATGGTCCAGATTATGCAGACAACTTTTATTTGTGTTTCTCAATAGGCCAGAAGTGAAACGATACTGCGCCCAAAGGAACTGAATATATTCCTCTCGTATACTTTTATTTGAGTTTCTCAATAGGTCATAGGTGAAATGATAGTGTGCCCAAACGAACTGAGTCAATATGCCTCTCAATAGATCTGGATTGATTTGATTATGTAATTAAGCCATGTATTCGTGATGTTAATTTCTTTGAGTTGTATGTAGGATATATTTACACTACCACCGAATATAGTAGAGGAGGTAGAATCGTTGTTGGAGGAATTAGGATCAAGGTTTTTTCCAAATTATGTCCAGATGCTAAAATGAAAACTGAATTATGTGTGGTCTATATATTTAGGAATACTGTATATACATTAAATCCTAATAAATGAGGTGTTATTTATAGATGCAGACATATAATGCCAATGCTTACAGTAGCCAAGAAAACTGTTTCTTTGTCGACATATTAAAATAAGTAGAATAGTTCCACCGAAATAATTTTATATTGTATTTTCTATGAAAAGTAAGCTGGTGCATGCATCAGGATATTCATGTATGTTGTGCTTGCCTCAAGATCTGGTCTGATGCTTATGACTGATAAAACGGATGGACTTTATCCGTCAAAATTCAGCCCTGACGATGTTCTCATACCCAAGTGGCCGAGATTTGTTCCAACAAATAATATACATCTGAACATTTTTAATACTGGATTCAGTTCCCTAAACTTTAGGTGAGATTTCACTGTTCCATTGGTACGAGCATGAATTGTAGAAGCAGTTGGCATTAGCTTATAATGCACGTGCATATAACACACCCTTCCGTTATAGTGTATATTTTTTGTAATAGAATAATTCTATTATCTATTTTAATATACACGTTTCTTACCCTTCCAGAGTCAGAAAAGTAAGCTGTTATCCTCTGTATAGATAGCCCTGGTGGTGATGCTCTTGCTTTTGTTCTGTAAGTTGTACCACAGCTTTCATTTATCTAGCAGAAAGAGTAGTCGAGTTTCAGTTATGTATTGGTTATTCTTACTTTAACTAGGAGATGGAGGGAAATTCGACTTCTAGCTGACTCCAAGCCTGTGATAACGTTGATATAAGGTTTTAAATTGTCGTTTATGGTCTGTTGTTGCGTGAAGATGGAGTTTTTTGACTATAGCAGGCTATTGCGAAAGCTATGCCACACTCACCTATTGATATAACATATATCTTTGTATACTGTTACTAATATGAATACAAGTATATTTGATTTCGCATTTGGCTCAATGTACATTATTTGCTGTGCATCGAGGCGCCCTCCACAGATCGCGAGAATAGCAGCAGCGCGGAAACGCGGCTCGAGATATGGAGACTTGGACTGGGCATAGGTGCCTGAGATCTATGCATGAGACCCGGATCCAACCTTCCCCGCCCGATCTTCCTTTTTACATGACCTCCCCGCTCGGTAACATAATTCACCTAGCCTCTCCTAACACGTTGAGGTAGTTGTATGCTTGGCTGATTCCCCCAGGTCAGTAAGTTTAGGTCTCCTAGAATATCTATTTGCTGGAAAAGAACTTTTACTAAAAATTACACAATTTGAACTACTCTGAATATTAAAATGCATGTGTGTTTACATGAGATATCGGACATAGGAAGACTAGCTGAGTTGTGATGTCGGTATCTATAAAACTTGTATCAGCAGAAATGCACTTGCAAGCAATCCTTTTTGTGCGCCAAGTCGATCGCTCCACTGATTTTATAAACATGAATTTAAATGTTCTTCTTTTTCTCCAATATTTTTTGTTGCTCCGTGTCTTTTGTGCAAGCTGTGCTTAGCTGAATTCCAAGCAAAGTCGATGTTTCTTATCCTAATCTTATTGTTGCATACATAACTTGCTCTCTATGATGTTCTAATCATAGTACTCATAGCCTTACGTGGATTGCCGTGTTTGTGAATGAAAGTAATGTAACTTGCTCTCTACGATGTTCTAATCATAGTACTCGATGTTCTAATCATAGTACTCACTACGATGATTCATGTCTTATAAATCTAGCACCTCAAAATGAAATTCTTTATTTAATCACCCTTGAGTGAGAGATATTTCTATTTACTTTGAAATAAAATAGTTATAACATAGAACTTATACTATCAATGGTTTATACTACATATTTGCACACATATCTCTACTTAGGATAGTTTACTCTGACTTTTGTTATACTAGCAAAATGTCCTCGTGTTGCGGCGGATGCCGGTGGTGAGTTTTAAAAAAAATCATTGGCATGTCGTAGCATAGATATTTTTTTTAACTTGCTCGGTGACATCTGTTCCTCGATCAACTGATTGTTCTAATTCAAGCAGAATATTTCCCTAAACCCCCTCTTCCTCTTTCTTGGAGTGCTTACCTTTCATCTCGTCGTGAAGTGCGCTCCGTTGCCGGCTCTAGATGGCAACATCCTATTTAATTAGCTCACGTATTTAGTTTATTATCAGCCCACGCAATTCCTTACAATCAGTCCTGTTCAATTAGGCAGTTCATAGCTTCTTTTAAATCAGCCCACAATCTCTTCGCTTAGTTGCTGCTTGTTTTGATTTTTCCCTTTAATCTTGCTGATAACGGGCGGAAGCGATTGTAATATAAATTGGTGTTGATCCTTGTAATATAACATGTGGGACAAAATACGAAGGTACAAAATTTAAGTAGACGTTCAAAGTAAGCTATCTCTACTTAGGATAGTTTACTCTGACTTTTGTTATATTGGTGCCAAGAAGGTATCACATCTTCCATGTCTTGGAAATCTTAGCATATTAAAATGAAATTCTAAGAGCATCCCATCTGTCTAATATCTGCTATTGAGTGAGTGGTTAATTGTGCAGATGTTAGTTGGAACAAAACCTACTCTGATATACATGAAGAACAATGATAAGAAGTCTTGGCAACGTATGCACTTAGTGGCTGGTATTGGATCTTTCATCATGGCAGATTCTTAATGTATTTCATTCTGATATTTATTCAAAAACAAGTCATCGGAATGCAGATGGACCTTGGCCTTTTAAACTTGGTTTTTGCTATTCAACTGTTAGTAGATCGTCATGCTTTTTGTTACACACTACTTCAAAAGCTGGTGAAGATATTGTCCTAATTTCCCATGTTTAGTGATTTTAATTTGGCTATCTAATGCATTTGACTTGATCAATACAACATCTCTGCAAGTAGGGTTGGCACCTCGCATTACTTATTTTTCAGCAGTTTGTCATGTTGATGATGATGGTCTCTTGTTGCTAATACAAGGATCCCACAATGGTGCGTACAAGAAAGAGTTTTTCTACCTCGAATACCTTTGTGTCCGTTAGATAATAAAATATTTCCCTTTTAGATTATAAAGAGAATTGTTTCCTATCTATGTTTTTATGATCAAAGAAGATGGTAGAATTATTTTTGTTGGAAAGAATATTATATGAAAAAATGTACTCACATCATAGTTGTGTTATGTAGTGTGAAATAAGAATTGTTTGTATGTTATGTATATGTTCGACAAGAATCAGTATAAAGGTTATTTTCCGTTTTTATGTATGTACACCTGATATATATAAACGAGGTTTTATTATTTTTGCATCCCGTAGCAATGCACGGGCAATTTACTAGTATTAACTAAGGGCAAACTAAGAGAACTGAAATTCAAGTCTGCGAGGACTTGGAAGTCTTAAACCCCAAGTGGGATGTGTACAAGTTACAACACGTGTACGAGGAGAACATATACACCACTACATGTTGTTTAGCATCAGCCGGCGGGGTGTGGTGGTGAGCTCTACCTTGATGGCTGCGCAGCTCTTGACCGGATTGGCGAGGAAGGTGGGCTGCTGGTCCTCGGTCATTATGACCACCAACTTCGGCCTAAACTCAGACTCAGCACCTTCATCCGACGTTCCATTAGATGCCAATACATACTCAGCACCTCGTCCCAGGTTCCATTTGATGCAGGCTAACAGGAGGAACATAATGGCAATATTGCGTGTCATCATGCACCTCCAGTTGACCTAACAGGTATGGCTCACAATGCGTACAGTCGCAGTGGAATGCTTGTTGTGTGATAGTGTTGTCCTGCGGATGGTCTGTCTGTAAGATGGATGTTTATTTGTTTCACTCCAACATCTCGTAGCATTTGTTCAGGAACACTTACATTTGTCGACCTATAGCTCCAACATCTCGTAGCATTTGTTCAGGAACACTTACATTTGGGCTAGCTTATTTTCCAACTATTTGTTAATGGATGAAGGAAGACTCTTTGGGACGATGAATTATATATACAAGCCAAATACCTGGATCATTCCATAGCCATGAGCATACTACTGCACACATGCATGCAATTTATTCGTGCTACCACAGGCATCCTCACACGAACGAAGCATGCGTCATGCACAACATGTGTGACCGACCCGACTCCAAACGGCGTGACTGTGGTATGTGGAATGGGGAAGAAAGTTCAGTTTCGTGTGCAATGAGATTCTTGTGCCATCACCTAAGCATTCGCGTGGGCAGACTCTTCGGTTGCAACTCGAAGATTTCTAGGCACCGCTCGTTAAATAGACAAATTACAGGTTCAGCAGAAAGCAGTGAGTAAAATTTGAACAACAGGTGCTTTTTAGTTTGCTCGTGATTTTTTCCATAAATCATTTTCTATTTCACAATATGCTATTTCATCAGGGATCGGCTCATAGTTTTGCAAGGTTCCTGCGGTGACCTAGTCCGCAACACTAAGGGAATAACTAAATAGGCCGACGGCCTTTTTATATGCCGACGGCAAAATGTCGGGACCGTCGGTGTAGATTGACGGGCCGTCGGCCCAGTTTTAGCGTCGGCGTAGAATAAATAGGCCGACGGCCGCCGTCGGCGTAAACATGACCGTTGGCGTAGCCCATTGGGCTAACGGCAGAGCAACGGCGTCAAGTCTACGCCGACGGCAGGTTTCAGACCTATGTCGACGGCTTTGCCGTCGGCGTAGCTATTTTTCTTTTTTTGCCACATTAATCTTAGAAAAATCATAACAAAATCATTTAAATTCAGAAAAATACATATAATATATCAAAATTTACAGAAAAATAAGATATATCTATATAAACTCAAATATTATATATTTTTATTCAAAAAAATACATAAAAATACAAATACTTTCATAACATATTTTTCATTTTCCAAGTGCAAAAAACGGGGTGTTTTGTGAAGCAACCACCAAAAGAAAGTTTCAAAATGATAATACCATATTTTTCAAAAATACTAGACCATATTGAATAGACAATTTCCCAACCTGGAAATCTCAAACCTTTCCGTTCACCTCTCGTGAAAAAGACAAATTCCTGCTGAATCGGTAGGAAATGAGTTAGATTTGAACTACAGGTACATGATATATTGCTCATGATTTTTTGTAAAATCATTTTTAGGTTCACAATATGCTATTCCATCAGAGATCTAATGCAAGTTTAGTGACACTCGTCCCCGAGCTAAGAATCATCATGCCCCTCGATTTAGGAAGTTTGATGATAGTTTGAAATGGGCATAAAAAATTAAAAAACGATCGAAACAATGCAAAACCTTCGCGTGGTGTCATATTATATGACATAGTTCCATGGAAAAATACCAGACTTGGTATATTTATTGAGTCTTAAAAAAACCTTCACAAAATGGCCTATCTCAATCGAGGTTTTCTGGATTTCAGGTCAAATGACCAATGTTATTGTTAGAATCGCGGTATATTTTGCGACAATGTCTCCATATTATGCATGCATGTGTATCATGGGATGGTGAACAATGTTGCAGGAGGAAGTTTTCCTTTTCGTCACACCAAAAAGCCATTTTTCATTTTCCGAATGCAAAAAAGGGGTGTTTTTGTGAAGCAACCACCAAAAGAAAGTTTCAAAATGATAATACCACATTTTTCAAAAATACTAGACCATATTGAATGGATAATTTCCCAACCTAGGAATCTCAAACCTTTTCGTTCACCTCTCGTGAAAAAGACAAATTCCTGCTGAATCGGTAGGAAATGAGTTAGATTTGAACTACAGGTACATGATATATTGCTCATGATTTTTTGTAAAAATCATTTTTAGGTTCACAATATGCTATTTCATCAGAGATCTAATGCAAGTTTAGTGAGACTCGTCCCCGAGCTTAGAATCATCATGCCCCTCGATTTAGGAAGTTTGACGATAGTTTGAAATGGGCATAAAAAATTAAAAAACGATCAAAACAATGCAAAACCTTTGCGTGGTGTCATATTATATAACATAGTTTCATAGAAAAATACCAGACTTGGTATATTCATTGAGTCTTAAAAAAACCTTCACAAAATGGCCTATCTCAATCGAGGTTTTCTGGATTTCAGGTCAAATGACCAATGTTATTGCTATAATCGCGGTATAGTTTCGATAATGTGTCCATATTGTGCACACATGTGTATCATGGGATGGTGAACAATGTTGCAGGAGGAAGTTTTCCTTTTCGTTGCACCGAAAAGCCATTTTTCATTTTCCGAGTGCAAAAAACGGGGTGTTTTTGTGAAGCAACCACCAAATAAAAGTTTCAAAATGATAATACCACATTTTTTAAAAATACTAGACCATATTTAATGGACAATTTCCCAATCGGGATATCTCAAACCTTTTCGTCCACCCCTCGTGAAAAAGACAAATTTCTGCCGAATCAGTAGGAAATGAGTTAGATTTGAACTACATGTACATGATATGATGCACATGATTTTTTGAAAAAATCATTTTTAGGTTCACAATATGCTATTTCATCAGATATCTAATGCAAGTTTAGTGAGGCTCAGCCCCGAGCTAAGAATTTTCATGCCCCTCGATTTAGAAAGTTTGATGATAGTTTGAAACGAACATAAAAAGTTCAAAAACGATCGAAACAATGCAAAACCTTCGCGTGGTGTCATATTATGTGACATAGTTGCATGGAAAAATATAAAACTTGATATATTGATCGTGTCTCAAAAAAAACCTTCACAAAATGACCTATCTCAATCGAGGTTTTCTGGATTTCAGGTCAAATGACCAATATTATTGCTAGAATCGCGATATAGTTTGCGCTAATGTGTCCATATTATGCACTCGTGTATATCATGGGATGGCGAACAATGTTGTAGGAGGAAGTTTTCCTTTTCGTCACACCAAAAAGCCATTTTTTATTTTTCGAGTGCCAAAAACGGGGTGTTTCATGAATCTTGACATAGTTTCAGTTGGTCTAATATTTAAAATTTATGATATATAATTAAATAGATGATAGGGATGTCATATTTGGATTCCTCTCATTTTTCTGATCGATTTGGATATATTATTTGTCGAATTGTGATTTACGGATTTGTAGATATGAATTATTCAAATTTAAATAAAAAAGCAAAATAAATAAAATTTATTTTATTTTTATTTGAATTCAAGATTATTATTACTTATTTATTGTTGTTTACTCAAAAAATTGTATGGAATGTAAAAAAATAAATATGTCTAACATTATAATGTAATGGTTAATAGGTTTGATATGATAATATTCATAACAAGTTTTAGTTTTTTTGTCGGAAGCTCATGTAGAAGGAACGAAGAAGTTAAGCGTGCTGGGGCAGGAGTAGTATTAGGATGGGTGACCGGTTGGAAAGTTTGACTAATTGTGCAATTTGACTTGAGACTAAGTATACTTAGAATTAAAAATGTCCATGTGAGATTAACAAGTTAAACAATACAAAAATGTTAAAAAAATGAAAAAAAAAATTGAAAAAAAAAATTTGAATTTTTTTTTGGAAAAACAAAATGAAAAAATCTAGGCCGAATGTAAAGCCGTCGGCGTAGCCAAACGGCCGTTAGTCATCTAGGTGGGCCCCATATGGTCTACGCCGACGCCTTTCTCGTCGGCGTAGCTATATACGCCGACGGGAGGAGAGGCTACGCCTACGGGGCTGTACGTCGATGGCCATACGCCGACGGCAGCCGTCGGGCCAGCCTACGCCGACGGCATTTAGGGACTACACCGACGGGACCCGGCCGTCGGCGTATTCAGCGTCTCCTGTAGTGCAAGTCGTTGACATAATATTCACAAAGTGTCGTTTCATATGTATTAAATCCCACGTGGTACAACAGAAATATTGCGTCTTCGCAACTTTTACATGTTTATTATTAGCAACCAAAAATGTGAATGATTCGAAATCCTCCTCGTTCCAATGAGGATTCACAATTGAATAGAAATTCAAACTAGCTAGCTTAATCATCAACAACAACACTAAGCTTAGTATCATTGGAGCTCAGCAACTTATTTAAGTAGGTCTATGTTGCTCGGCTCATCTACACTAGCCTACAAACTACACCCTCGGCTAATCAATGCCTTTAATGCCTCCTGAAAGATTTGGCTCCTCGTAATACATCTCTTATTCATCCTAGATTTTGACATTGTCCTCTTTGTTGTAAGTCTCAAAGTCTACAAGAGTTTAAGAAGATACTTTGAGTATGAATATACTTAGCGGCTTCTATAGTTGTGTGTGTGCCATGTAACCATGGATCAATAATTCCGGTTCTTTTGGTTTTCTAAAATGGTTTTTTAGACAAGATAAGTTTTAGTTTAGAAAATCTATGTCCGTCAGTTTTCAAGGGTTGGTTGAACTTTATCGAGTTCCTTTACACATTGCGTTCGCAATCCTCCCAGATAGGGAGTAGCATGTCACATTTGATACACCGGTACTACAGCTACTCGATAGCTGATGGCTCGTCACCTCGTAATCAGCAGGCCATGGCTATTCTTGGACCGGCCTAGCCAGTAACATGGCTCAATATCAGTTTCCTCCAACGTCCCAATGTATTTTCTCTTCCTACTAACTTATTCTAGCCTAATATTAGCGAGGTGGATATCTTTCTACCATGCAGATATATACCCTCATCGATCTAGATTGTTGTGGGTACACTAAATTGTTAGACGGGTCCGACTTACCATGGATTTCATTTATATGTGGGCTCAGCATTCATGTTTTTTGCACCTATTTGTTTCACCTCCATCCCATGTCATGGCCAACTAACTCTGTTCATAGTTATCATTACTACTCTCTGGTTCGTATGTATTGAAAGCTAAGAGGCATGACTTCACCCTTCATGCACAACTCCCCGCCGTCATAATCACGCTACGAAATATTAATAACCAACTCCAACAAGATTGTGATGAGCTCCCATAAATTAGTAGTAGAAGCTTGACTATAAAGAAGAAACTCCAAATAAGAGCGAAATAAAACTAGCAAAGCTAACCTTGCCAAAAGAACAATAGTTAGCCAAGTTATGCAAGGATACCATTGGCTTTCATGTGTTATATTTTACATTTGAGATGCTGGAGAAAACTGAAAAAAAAACATCACAAAAGAAGCCGTGTCTCTGAGGCTTACTGTAGTGGTACCGTTAGAGCAAGACGATGAGGAAGGCCAACCTTATGAGCGTTCTGCAACCACCACAATATCCTACCAGCTAATTGTACGACTGCCTCAATTTCGGAGAATGCTATCGGTTGTCTATAGCACAATACTTTTCTTCATTGTGTGTCCCTTTACAAATAGACAAATGGCCTAATTTAGGGCATTTTTGCATGTGAACAAAATATATCGTTGCGCTGAACTCGTCCGTATAGAAGTTAGTGTTCTTGTCTGTAGAGAGTCAACTGGTATCATTGTCAATCTCAAAGCTCTATAAATGAGTCGTGACAACGTAGTGTAATTATGTGTATATAGATGTTGGTCATGTGCTTGTATGTATGACAAATATACGAAGTTTTATCCATGAATAGGGGTCCTAAAATATGTATTATTTGTGGGTATATGTTAGCAGAAAATTAGGAGATGTATTCACATTTTTTATCATTTATTATTCCTCTGTAATTGAGTGAATACAAATATAATATTAAATTATAAAAATAGTACAGATATATAGTGAACTATGTGGACTCGCCCTAAAATCTAGCTCTCTAAGATAGTGCAAGGCAAACATGGTCTATTATACTTATGAACTCATAGTTATGGCTCATATGCATGTATTTTTCTATGTGTGGTTATCTTTTATATTGAATAATAAAGTAAAATATTGGCTAACCATAATTTATTTTTTTGAGACCTTGTCGTATTCATGGAGTGAAATATTTCACTATTTCAATCAACATGAAGGCCATGTAATTTATGGTTTTTTTTTCCAGAAACAGTATACTATTTCATCATACTTCTAATTTAATGAATTTACTTGGTTGTGTTCATTTTTTTATTGTGGGAAATTATGTATTCCCTCTATCCGGAAAAGGATGTCGCAGATTTGGCTAGATACGCATGTATCTTTATCTCGTGACATTCATGTATAAATCTACACGACATACGAGTCTAGACCATTCTGCGATATTTAACTTGGGACAGATTGAGTATTGTTAGTTTGTAACAATTTTTTTCTGTTTATCTAAAATAGTAGACCATTTCCTCCTGCCTCTAATTCCATGGATTTTGCTTGATCGTGTTTGTACACGCGAATCTAAACTAATCTGCGGCATTTAACTCGGGACAGAATGAGTATAGTTTGTAACAAATTTTCTCTATTAAAACAATTGACCATTTCATTCCGCCTCTAATTACATGGATTTTGCTTGATCGCATTTTACTTCTGTTGTGGGAACAATTTTACTTCTGTTGCAAGCTAAAAGTACAAACCGTAGCACTTGTTGATGTCATCGGGATGTCATGATATCTTAGATGGACTATACTACGAATTCTATTTTGTGCATCGAGCTAGCTGGATATATGCTAGAAGGAGTTGTGTTAGGCTCAATTATTTAATGCACAAAATGATCGTTTTTGGTTTTTTGGATGGATCATTTTTTTTATTTGGTTAGCCCGTCTCAAAAAATTTCTGGCTCATCTTGTGCGGACATGTTTGGTATATATCTAACTCATGACTGTGTCAAACCAATTTGCATGGTTACATAGCTATTAACTTATTGTCAAATCTTAACTATATATTTTAAATCTAATTATCACTAGTTGAATGCCCGTGCGTTGCTGCGGCTTCTATTTTTTCTTGCACCATATATGTAATGCAACACCTCAATGCTTCACTAATAAATTATAACACAATATACGTTTTTTATATCCGAAGGAGATAAAAAACTAATGACATCAGTTAGCACGAATTCCAAATACACATGGCCAAATTTCTACTGATCATGTCTTCATTTGTCTAGCGTGTATCTGTTCTTAAACGAGTCGGACTGACCATGGCTTTGGTTTATATACCGACTTATATTCTTATTTTCTAGATCCATTTGGCTTATATTGATCTGCCCCATGTTGATACGCATGACCAACTAACATTTTTTATTGTCATTCAATTTCTATGCATGTACCCAAACTATTCGTCCTTTTTTTTCTTCTCTCTATTTGGCATGGATTAGAAACAAAGGCATGACTTCACCGTTGTTGCGCGGACCGCCATAATCATGCTACAAAATACTAATAACCAACTCCAACAAGATTGTGATGAGCTCCTATGAATTACAAGCTTGACTATAAATAGAAGCAACTCCATATAAGAGAGAAATAGAACCAGGCAACCAGCCAAGCTAATAACCTAGCCAAAAGAACAATAGTTAGCCATGTTATGCAAGGACACTATTGGCTTTCGTGTGTTATTTTTTACATTTGAGATGATGGAGAAAACTGAAAAAAAAAAACATCACAAAAGAAGCCGAGTCTCCGAGGCTTACTGTAGTGGTACCGTCAGAGCAAGAGGATTAGGAAGGCCAACCTTATGAGCCTTCTGCACGATCACAGCATCCTACCAGCTGTACGACTGCCTCAATTGCAGAGCATGTTGCAACGCGGCGCAAGAGAACATGCAGTATAAGACTCACGATTCACGGCGATACTGTGGGCTAAAAAGCTTTGGCTAGACCATTGCTGCTACATATGGGCACAACTTGCCGCACAGAGAGATTTTATTGGTACTAGAATCTCTTCTTGTACTAGTAAAAAAGAGAGCTACAAACGATCTGACGTGGTGATCTTTTGTTTGAAATGCTAATGTGGCAAGCAAGGTGTGTGAGGCTAGGAGTGCACACAAGGTGTGTTTTGAACATGCACTGATGCACATATATGGAGCTAATTTGGCTCAATACTAAAATAGTGGTGTCATTACTTTCAGTATGCTTACTTTGACGATCATTACTTCTCAAGCAATTGATTCGAATTGCTTTTTCGGTGAACCAGATGCTACTTTTGAAAACCAACTGCCATGATGGAGGCTATAGTACTGAAATGTGGGATGGAGGATATAGTGTTGAGTATATGCAGCAGAGGGTAGCACAAGCAAGAGAGTGTGCAGGAGAGGGTGTCACAAACAGAAATTGTTGAAATATGCTCATTTGATAATCTTTGCGGCAAATCAATTGAAATTGTTTTTCTGACTGATTGTAAAAGTATCAAGTTTTTTCGCTGCTACTTGAAATATGTGCACTATTGCTTGTAACGGCAATGGATTCTTCTATTTACTGATCGATGCCAAAGTTTCATTTGTGTACTTGTTTAACTAGGGTCTTTTGTACTGAATGCTTGATCTGGAAAGTATTAGCTGTAGAGGCTATCTACATAGCAGGAGCGGCTTGTCCACTCTGTCCACCAGCCACAGTGGGCAACGCAATTAGCGGATCCAGGAGCCGCTTATTTTGCAAATTAGCCTGCATCCTTAACCCAAAGTATATCTCCTTTTTTCTTCTCTTTGTTAGGCATGGATTGGAAACCAAGGCATGACTTCACCCTTGTTGCATGCGCCGTCATAATCACGCTACGAGATACTAATAACCAACTCCAACAAGATTGTGATGAGCTCCTATGAATTACAAGCTTGACTATAAATAGAAGCAACTCCATATATATAAGAGAGATCGAGAAATAGAACCAGCCAGGCTAACCTGGCCAAAAGAACAATAGTTAGCCATGTTATGCGAGGATGCTATTGGCTTTCGTGTGTTATTTTTTACATTTGAGATGATGGAGAAAACTGGAAACAAAACATCACAAAAGGAGCCGAGTCTACGAGTCTTACTATAGTGGTACCGTTAGAGCAAGACGATTATAGGAAGGCCAACCTTATGAGCTTTCTGCATGACCACAACATCCAATTGCGGAGCATGCTGCAACGCGGCGCAAGAGAACATGCAGTATAAGACCTCGAATCACGGCAATACTGTGGGCTAAAAAGCTTTGAATAAACCATTGCTGCTATGGGCACATCTTGCCCCGCAGAGAGTTGAGGGGCATGTGCTTTCGAAGGGATTTTATTGGTACTAGAATCTCTTTTTGGACTAGTAAAAACATAGCTAAACACGGTCTAACATGGTGATCTTTTGTTTGAAATACTAATGCGGAAAGCAAGGTGTGTGTGAGGCTAGTGTTGAGAATATAAATATTTTTATCTATCGTCTTTTCATTAGTTCGGACTTTTAAAATGATTAGCTAAGGCAATAATTTAATTTGGTATTAGAGTCAAGAGGTCTTAAGTTTAAGACCATGTTCACGCAGTATTAAAAAATATATGGACACCTGAATCTAAGTCCTAGGCCCATGAAGAAAAAAAAACCACCAGTATAAACGTGAGGGGGAATGTTGAGAATATAAATATGCTTCCTATCGTCTTCTATACTTTTAAAATAATTGGCTAGGTCAATAATTCAATTGCTAGGAGTGCATACAAGGTGTGTTTTGAACATGTAGTGATGCATGTCGGTTGTTCAGGTACCACTAGTGGTGTTGGACGATGGCACGCGCGTTATATATCTCTACTACCTAAAAAGAATATTGAGTTCCGTATCGGTGAGATACGTCAATTTCTTCGTCGCTTCGTCGTCCTCTCACAATATAGTGATCGCTAGGTCAAACGAGCGTTTCGCTTTGTCAACCTGCTCTTTCACGCACGAAAAAACGCCCGCTCCTCTCTCCGAGAATCTCGCCCATCACGGCCAGATCTCTCACGTACTACACGAGTCTTCACCGCCCCACGCCTACATCGGGGGCCTCACCGTCTTGGACCGTCGTCCCGTAGCGCACCGCTGGGTGGATCTGCTCTTCATTTTCAATATCCACTGTTGCCTCTATATACGATGAGGAATCTGACGCCAGCGCATCCCCGTTCCCCTTGCAGTTTCCGATTAGATTCCGTGAGCAGGGGCTGCCTCGCGAGTGGGCTCCTTCAAGGAGGGCAGGAGCGCCGAGTGGCAGCTTGTGACCAGGTCGAGGCGTTGATGCCGCAGGTTGAGGAATACTTCTGCACCATGGGTACTTCTCGTCTCAACTGCTACCTTGGATTTAGAGGTCTCCGGTTCTCCATTTTGTTTTTCTCTTTGATTTTCGTGGGAGGGTTAGGGTCCAGGCATGAAACGCTGTCTGTCTGGCTCTTACTTGCAGGGATATGCGATGGGCGCGCCAGCGCCACCATTGTGAAGCGATTCCGGAGATTCAGGTAATCGTCCCTCTTTCTCTAGGCTTATTTATTACTTCATATATGGAATTTTTGCTCCATTTCTCTTGCAAAATTTTGCTTGAGCAGAGCAATAAAATGTTCAGCATGCTAGCACAATGACTCCAAGTGCTATCAATCTTTTTTTGTTTATCACGATAATTGATACCTACCCAGTGCATATAACATTTACTGAAGGAAAATGGGAATGTACTGAAGCGGGAACTAAAAGAGCACAGAACACATCATCGTATTGGGTTTGTGCATAGAATGTGAAGAAATTCAATGATGAAATTTCAAGTATGTAGCTGGAGGTCAGGATAGCTCAGATAGGTGTCCTTCCTTGTTGCATGCCTTTAATCTACGAGGGACCTGAAACCATACGCGTCATAAATTTTTCATCAACCATTTTAATTGCAGGTCTTTGTGTATTTGTAATTTGTGCCAATGACTGAGGGGGTATCCCCGTGCCTGACCAGAAAGTAATGAATCAAGGACATGTAGATTATTCCTTACATTTGTATTTCTGATGGATTTCGATCATTGCAGCAAATGAATGGGTAGAGGCGATACTGCTCTTATGCTTAAAACTACACATCATACGCGATGTTAACTAACCGGTCTAGATGTTTTTGCTTTGTGCAGATGTACCATATTCTTGAGAGCCTTTCTAATTATTCCCTTGCTCTTCTTCTGCTCACCATGTACTCTTGTCCCTTTTTAGCCAGAGGTTACTTTTGCTACGGTTCATTTTTTAAAAAGCATCCGGCTGTCGTGTGGACAACTCCTGAGTTCAATACGACAGAAGATTTGCAGAAGCCACGTGGAAAGAAACTTGCAAGTCATCTTGGTACTTGTGGATTTGAGTCTAGCACGCTAGCTGATAAAATTGATTGATATCTTGTGTGACCAGAGGTAATGTATCATACTGGTGCGGAAGTTCGCCTCGGACCACGTGCGCCTGGAGGCGCTCTACAAGATACGGGCCGAGTTGTCAGATGCCCGCGAGGACGCCCTCCATGCCCGCCTCCTCCAGGTGATTCTTCACTGAACCATGAGTTCCTTCTAAGGTTTTGATTTATTTATTGGATTGTTCGGGCCTGATTCTGGTTATTGTCTTGGCGGCTTTATACGGCAGTTTAGTTACTATAGAACTATAGAACTGAACAAGGAATGGCTGCCGGAGCTGATACATATTTACCAGTATAGTTACTATAAAACTGAACAAGCATATTGAGGGGCATCACCATCACTGTCGGTCCTGCTCATATCATTTACACCAACAGTAATAGTTGTGCAAAATTTCATGGGAATAAGCTCCCATTTTTTAGTATGCTTGCATAGTTTAGCACTTGTTTGAATTGTAATTTTGATTTGGCTCTATAAGTGTTCAGACTACTAAATTTACCATGAACATAGTTGTTCATGAGTAAATGGTAGATTTTAATTTATTTCTAATAAGTATCTCCATTGGTTTGCAAACAGTTAAAACAACACCATACAACATTCGTGTAATGCAATTTATCCATGAGTGAATTATTTTCTAAGTTTGACCATAACCCACTTGCAACTACATCAGTAAATTATGTGGCTCATAAATTAACTATAACTAATGTAAATTCATAGTATGATGATGTGGATCTTCATAACACTTCTTGCAGATATCACAAGTTCATCGTGTAACTCTGGAAGGTGGCAGACAAGTAGTTGAGGAGATTCATCATGATGGTCCTCTCTTTTCTAGAAGATGGCACTAGAGAAGATATCTTTGGTAGCTACTACCTCCTTTCCACAATATAAGCTTTTTTAGCAAACTAAAATAGCTTACTAAAAGTGCTTATATTATGGAACAGAGGGAGTATAACCTATAAGCTCTCTTGTAGTTGCAAGTACAACCTATAGACCTGATCTGATTCTTGTGATCATTCACTTCAGATTTTATCTCCTCTGTTCTACTGTAGGTGCTATCATGGTATTACTAACTGAACCACATGCTTTTGTAAACTATAACCGAATCTATGTTTGTAGAATATTACAAATTCCTAGAAGGAATGAAGTAGGTTGTTGCTACCCTTCACTTTGGTTGAGATTACAGAAAGCATATTTAACTAAGATATATTTACTTGGAGTTGTTAGTTCTACAGTATTGTTCTCTATACCTGTGCTAGACCTTTGTCTATGCTCCCTGTTTTTTAAGAGGTGCAGGAGTTCCTAAAGATTGGATCGAAAGCACCCATGTTGGATGCTACGCCAGCCTCGCGACCAGGAAATATTGATTAATCATGCGGGTGTTTTCTCCAATATTCTGATACTTGTTTCTAATGTTTATGTAGTTTTTAATGATGGGTCACGTGCTGGGTATCATGTCACTCCAGTGGAATTAGGAAGATGCACACCAAGTTTGTTTTTCCTCCTTCTCATTTAATGAAATATAAGGTTATGGTGTTTTCATCAAAGAATAAATTTAATTCGGATAAATAATGCAAGGTTCATTTTATTCATCTCCTTTGATATGCATGACCGTTCATAAATCAATGTATAAACAAGTCAGTTTTTATGTTTATTTTATAACAAAATTTCAGATTGTCTCGAGATATGTGATCTTGTGATGTTATTACACATCACAAGTGGAAACACACAGACACACCTTCTTATTTGAATTTTAGACATGGTCATCATCGTGTTTCGGTTTTGGGTTGCATAGTGAAATAATTGTATATCGCTGGACCTTGGATGCTCTCTTGGAGTCTATGTCGTAGGAATGAAAAATTCACCAGCTTGGGTCGGCCTAAATGACCAGATTTCACAAGTCTACACACCTGATGTTCATAAGTTTATCACATGATATTGGAACAAAATTTCCTAAATATATGCTTTCCCATGCCATGTTTGCTGTGGAATTTTCACATATACTTTCAAGTTCTTATAGTATGGTTGCATCTAACGTGTATGTCTCACTTTACTCATTAGTGATACAAAAGTTTTTGAACCTGATTCATTGTTTCTGCTCCCAAAAAATTTCAGATAGTAAAATTTTCCTCTGAATACTTGCAAAGTCTGCACCATCTGCAAGCGGGTTGAATTTAATTAAGAGAATTATTAGGGATGTTATCATCTGAATTTTTTGTGCGGTTCACCAAGAATAGCAAACCTGCTACCTTGATGTGGAGGTGGCGGAAGTTTGAGGGAGACGGTGCCCTCCTTGGCCTAAAGATTGTATTAGTGAAAATTCTTGGGCTAGAGTTAAAATAGGCATCTAGGACAATCAAAGGTTGATGGACACTACTCACAATAGATTGGTATTCATATTGTTGAACCGTTTAGATCTTACTAACAAAATAAACATGGAGAGAACTATAGTTTGTGATTTATTGAACTGCTAAAAAATTGTTACCACATTCCTGAACTGTTAATTTGGATGTTCTCTTTGAGAAGGCTACTTTGATGCATAAATATATTTGCATGAGGAATTGCTTCTGGAGCATTTCAGTGATTTGATCAAGTTTGTCAGCTTGCGTATATCTAAGTAGAATTATGTAACATCATCGTACTTTTCTCTTCCTTCCTTTACAATGACATCTCTTCTCTGTCTAAATTTTAATTGTGGAAGACGCTTCTTCAAGTTCAGACATGGGTAGCTGGCGACATGGACCCTTTGGTGAAGGATTTCGCCGAACGATTGAAGGTTGCAGTCGGGCTGACGCACAATGATTTCATCACATGCAGCAACTTTCTATGTGAATGGAGATTTTGAAAGCTGCACTCATGCAGCTGCTTCTGTGCTACACTAGGCTGACCGAGTGCGTCGAGAGGGCCAATGGTAGCTCTGCCATGAATAAGAACTTGGTTTTCAAATCCTCTATCCTATATGATATAAAAAATATAACATTTTAGTGATATGAACATGGTGGCTTTCTCCTTAGACATTGTTTTCAGTTTGAACTGACATGATGACTAAAGACTATGGCAATTGCAATAATGTTCTGATGAGTTCATTATTTTCATTAGGGAAGATTTAAATCATGTTACATGCCGAGGGTCATTGAAAAGGAAATAGTTGATGCCTGATATGTACTATATTGCATTCTCAAAAATGAATACTACTAGATCACATTCTCCAAAATGAATACGAGCAAAGTGTTGTCACATTTGACTTTTATCACCATTCTAAAATTACCACTTGGCATGGAAACGGGAAAGCGGATATGTACTATTTTATAATAGTAAAGTTGGCTTGCTCGAGTACACGAGCTTGATTTTTAGACGGCAAAAAGAAGCAAGAGGCTATTACACCGATAAGATAAACATTGATACTCTATGTTCCTACAAATTCTCATGCTAGATAGTTGCTTTATTATCATGTATCTCAGTAGTTATACCAGGTGGCCTGGATGAAGCAACAGACATGCAGTGACAAAGTTCATGGATGTGCTGGAGCTGGTTGGTCACAAATGTGGCAACAAAAACATGTGTCTCGTCAGTACATAATTTGATCCATGTTATGCAGATGAACATACTTCATTTCATGTGTCTCGGCAGTACATAATTTGCTCCCCGTTGCAACGCATGAGCATGTTTCCTAGTACTTGAAAAACGAACATTTTATATTGGACAACAAGAGGGAGCACGGACAATCGCTGGGCTCCGTCGTCTCTTGGAAAGGTGTTCGTATGCCACGAGCAGGTCAAGGCCTTGATACGGAAACTTACACCTGGCTGTCCGCGCGATTTCATTCCAGCAAAAGAAAAGAAGGAATACGTCAGCACGGCCGCCACTGCCTCCACCACGCAGCCACGCTAGGATGCAGTGCGACCCTGAACGGCTAGCGCTGCCTTCGCCGCGCCACCCACACGGCTGCCTCCGCCGTCCCGTACTGCCGCCGCCATCGCCGCACCGTATGGCCACCGCCTTGCGATGCTGCCCAGGAAGATGGCCCACCCGTCAGTGTCTATCGTCGTCGGGCTCGCGAGCCGGACCGAGCTAGACCGAGTTTGGGGCAAGCTCGGGCCGAGCTCCACATGGAGGCTCGCCGGCGGCGACGAGCTGGCTCGGGTTCGGCCAAAAAAGCTCGAGCTTTTCTCTGGCTCGGCCCAAGACAGAACGAGTTAGCCCGCGTCCAGGTATAATGATAGGCGAGTTTTACTGTACCTTTTACCGCTCGTAGTGGTACCAAAAGTATGAATTGCACGAACGGCTCAGATTAAGTGGTGGAGATTAGGCCCAACTGGCCCGTGAAGCGGTAGGTATCATCAGAAAAAAAGACACTAGAGCGAGGCGAACGCAATCGACCGTCGCCGCCGCCTGCCGCCACCTCCGCCTGCACCTAACCCGAGGCAACCGCCTCCACCTGACCCACGCTGCCGCGACGTCTAAGCCGCTTCCTACACCTGATGCACGGCCACCGCCTCCACTTGGAACACGCCGCCGCCACCTCCACGCGCCGCCGCCTCCACCTCGGACGCGGACAAGGCGTCGTTCCTCCGCCTCGACCCGTTTGTGCTGAACACCTCCGGCCCAATCTCCGCCTGAGGAAGGATGTACGTGTTCCCCTCAATCATCCGTGCTCTCCCCCTCTCTCTCCCATAAGAACACCATGGGTCCATGGCTCTTCTTCTCTATGGTATGATTTCCTCCCTTTTTGTTTTTAGTCTGTGTGTGGTTGTAAATGGATATTGTGCTTTTACTGATTAATTGTACATGGAAGAAATGTAAAACTGATTGATTTTCAACTCAGTTTGAAAACTTATTGTGCTTTTACTGATTATGGTACCAAAAGATCATCAACTCAGTTTGCACTTGGCAATTAATTGTCATAGAAGTCATGTAGCTTGTAATCAGATTTGAGGCAAAAAAGAATGTGTCCATGAAACCTGCATGCTATACTGTTGTTCTAGTTTAGTCCATACATCCATCTTGTCGGTCTTAACTAGCTGTATTATACTATGTTGCATTCAAATTCAGAGAGAACTCGAAACCAGGACATCACCTCCAGTGTTCGTAGCAACTGAAAAATGTAAAGAAATGATATGTTGAAATTTTATCAAGTTGTGTGTGCATCTAATGGAAAATAGAGGAAATTTTTGCAGCACTAGAGAGCACAAATTAATTATGAACAGCAAATCCCCTGCCGTTCCATCTAATACAGATAAAGCCAATAGGTGCTCCATGTAAAAAGAGACCTATGAACTACGAAGGACAAAGGTAACTGTACGATAATACTATTTTATGTGCTCCATGGGATGACACGAATTGTTTTCTTCAATTTATCTCTTTGTTCTGCCAATTTTATTTCTGATATATTATGCATATTATTTACTATCTCCTCTTATTTACATACCAGGCTGTTGGTGATTTGAGGAAAAAAACCATCAACTCTTGAGAAACATGATTTTTTGAAGGATTTCGTGATATCGAAGTGAATGTTCATGGTCAGTCAACAGATTGCTCCAATGAGTATGGTAACGGGAAACTGTCCTATTACAGCCCAGGGTTTGGAGCTTGATAAAAATAAAGGAGATGATCTTTTTTCACTTCATGTATGAACTGGTTTACAAGGACTGACTAGGAAGGATAGCAGCCAGCCGCGTCTGTGTTGGTACCTATTCTGTAGTAGGTTTGGGTATTCTAAGTGTAGTTGTATGTGTATTTAGTTCAGCGGTACGTTGAGTTGTAGCAGTTTGCAGAAAATTTAGTAGAAACATAAGCGTTCTTTTCTACAGTGATAGCTGCAATTCTTGCAAACGGGAAAAGGGGAATCAGGCTCTGAAGTTGAAAGTAAATGGCACTGAACGTTGGAAGGAGTTGACCGGGCATGTGATTTGATGAAATCTGTTAACTCGTTGGTCCAGAATTGCTGTTTTGTCTGCCCTTTTGAAAGGGAAAGAAGATTGCCGTGAAGTATTAATACATGAGGAAGTCAGTTCAGTTGGCAAAAAAGGATCTTAGCAGCCAGCGTGACATAATTGTACTCTGAATTTTTGTACTCCCTCCAACCCATATTAGTTGACTTGGATTTGTTAAAATTTGGATGAATCTAGACACTATTTAGTATATAGATTTATCTAAAATTTGACAAATCCAAGTCAATTAATATGGGCCGGAGGGAGTATTATATTTTCCTAGTGTTTCATAAGAGCTGTCATTTGTTCAACTATTTTAGCATTTGTGGCCGTGCAGGCCTAGTATGTGATGGTCGTATATGCACAAAGTAAAATAGCATGTAGTGTTGGTTGTTTTCTCATCAGTTTACTTTTGAAGTGATCGTTGTTTCATGTCGTAAGATCTAGGTGATTTGCAGAGATTAAAATTTTCTCCTCAAGCCGTTATTAAAAGGTGCAGAACATACAAAAAGAACCATTACATATTCAGACATCAGTCACTGATAGATAATTACAGTGTTCGAACTACTTCCGGGGCATTAGTCATGCCAGATACACAGAGGCGTAGGTAAGCAACTTCACATTGATCAGCTCTGGTTTTTGACACCTTGAAAGTTATTAGTTTGTCACGTCATCAGCGTGGTACGTGCTCAAGATGGTAATGGGTCGGCCCGGACCTGGCCCCGTGGCCTCAAGGCCAATTTTAGGGGCCACAGGCCAACCCATTCTGTGAAAATCCTGTGGCCTCACTGGCCTATCGGGTACTCCAGGGCCGACCCAAAACAAGATGTAATATAAGCATTATAGATATGTTAGCATCTTGGATTCTATAAAAATATTCTTTTCAGCTGTGTTTACACATCGAATATGAACAAAAGTACGACAGCAAATCACCTAATCAGGTATGACAAAGGTACCACACAACATATCAAGTGGATTCAATGAGTCGTACAACACAATCTAGTCTGGACAAAGTTATCAGCAGAAAATTTCTCCAGTGCAAATTTACATGCAGGTAATAAGAAACACCAAGAATTTATATGATCCAAATTGTCAGGACTTTTATGACTTTGCCGCATCATCCGTAGAAGGTTATGGCCCATTGTTCCCACCTATTTCAGAGTTCTCATCATCTGCATTTATCAAAAATAATTAGTATAGAATAGAGGACCTGATCAGTTAAATTTTGCTAAACCTGCAGAAATTAAACTTGTAGCAACTAAACAAGTAGTGCACGACATGTAAACTGAACGAGCAACTCAAGTGCAGAAGCACCTAGATGATCGACTCCTCAAACTAACCAGCAACTTAAGTGCAGAACCATCAACTGGAAATGGAATTGTATGATATGTTTTCTCCAGTACTACTAAAACTTATGTCACTGCACCTATTATGTAAAGACGGGATGTACTACTAAAACTTAAGTCACTGCACCTATTATGTACTATCAATGTTTAGTGAAGTATTAAAATTAACTACTACATGAAGTAGAGACAATATTGCATATTGGTAAATGTAAAGTTTCCGCCACATGAAGTAACATCTACGTTTAGCATAGAATAAGCAAATTTAGGTACATCAGCTTGCCTCGTTCTCCGCTTGCGCCTTGGGCCTGTGGCTCCCTTCTCGCAGCGGCCCATGCAACCCGATATGGCCTCCCAACACAGTCTGTGACACAAACCTAGACAGTTGTCGAAGACTGATGATTGCGTGATTGTTGTCACGCGGATGATGCTTGATTGGAGAGCAACGTATTACTCTATTCTCTAAGCTGGACGCTTGTTTATTTGTTTCACTCCGACATCTCGTAGCATACTAGTGCTAATTATTAGTGGAATATCTACTTGTCCAGGAAAATATGTGTCCTTCTATAGTTCTATATAGCTAGCTAAGTTCCTACGTACTGCTTGTCAATGGAGGAAGGAACACTGTATTTGGAATTCAGTATATATATCTTGACAAGCCAAAATGCCTAGATCATTTGATGGCCATGTATATGTAGTCATGACTATACTACTGCACACAAGCATGCAATTTATTCATGCTAATGTCTCTCGTATCATGCACCAGACTTTTACGCATGAAGCCTCCACAACATGTCTCAAACCAGCCAGGTGAAATTAATGAGCGCGCTTGGGAGAAAGTGCGATGCGTGCTTTGTTTCTTTTTCTAAGTAGTACTTCTCTTTGGACATGTGGACATTTTGTATAGCCTAGCCTTCCTTGGTTCATTTCCGTCAAAGAAATCGCCTTAGACAAGATATATGCTTTCTAATCTGCGCATTAGTGCAGTACGTTCAGCTCGAGAAACTGCACTGCCTGTTGTGTTCACGGAATTTGCAAATTCAAATCAAACTCGGCGCAATGGAGCCGGCATGCATTGAGGCTCTCAGCTCGCCAACGGCGAAGATGCTTTCCCGAGCGTCCCGGCCAGCGAGTACAAGCGGTGGTCTCCGTTGCAGTTTGGGGGCCTCGATAGAGAGAAGACGATTCAGATTCACCTGTACATCGGCGACCATTTGTCAGCCGATGTTGATGCGTACTCACCAAAACCTCGTGTCATATTTTCTCCGTTTTTTTTTGTGTTATCGCCATTGTTGTGTGAGTTGGGAGCTCCGGACTAACAGAACCTAGGGCTTTGGTTCCGGTGATGGCACCCGGCGGCCAATTGACGAAGCAAAAGGGTGGACGACCGCAAACACATTTTTTTGTTTAAAGATGGGCAGCAGATAGAAATTAAATATTAATGCCACTTTCAGATACACATGTTATCAAGTATGTTTGCAATCATTATATTTTGATAATCATAAAATCTCCTCAAATTTAGCCCAGTGATATCGAGCATTTAGGGCTTCCTTGTAGACTATGTTCTGCATGGTTGTTACTAAGTATCTTTTCCACTTCTTTTATTTATTTGTGTTATCCTTTCCACTCTCCTTAATACCGAGGATCTTAATGTTTCTCTTTGCTGTGCGCTCTGGACAACACCACACACAAATGACCATGAGAGAATACCGGTTCTGGTAGGTACAGGCTAACAAACGAGATGGTATTACCTTGTGCCTTGTTGATCGTCATTGCAATGTTGAGCCTGACTAGGAACTGCTTCCTCAAAATTTAAATGTGAACATGTCATTGGCGAGATAAAGAGTTGTCTGAGGACGAAACACCCTATGCCTAGCGTGTAGTCTGATGACCCACAACTATAGGGGCGTATCGCAGTACTTCTGATAAATAGGAGTTTCGATCCCAACAAGGAGCAGAAGGTGTTGACTAGTGGTATGGAGCAGGACTCTCTGTAAATACCTAGCAAACGGATTTTTAGGGGTTTTCTGATAAAGCAACAAAACAAAGTGCAAGTAATAAAGACAACGAGCAAGTGGCCCAATCCTTTCTTAGCAACGGACAAGCCGGTGGAAATACTTATAAGAACCAAACGTTCTCGAGGACACATGGGAATTCTGTCAAGTGCTTTCGCTTCAAATAGATGAGTACTTTTCTTTGGTGTTGTAAGTGTTGTGTGGGTGAACTTGTGCTAAATTACCACCCTTTGTAACACCGCGGTTCTGAAAAGACCGTGGCTTCTATGTGACATGCCAATCTCTGGATCGGTTCATTGGCCCATAATAGAATAAGATGAATAACATAGCGAAATATCCGTGTATCATAAATAACAAAGATCCAGAGTACCATTATTACAATAAAAGCTTAGCTCAAGGCTAACTCAAATTATTCAGATAGCAACATAAATAAAGCAAATCCTCCATTCTTCAAATTGCCCACAAGTGAACAAGTGCCGAGTGGAGTACCGTGGCCTATATCGATTACTCAGAATCGGAATATCCTGCAACATGAAACGTAGCAGCCCCGAAGGGTCAATACATGGAATGTATGGCAAGTAGAGCTAGTAAAGGAGACAATAGTGCTAACATCTACATGCATATTTGGCAATTGGAGCTGTGTCTGGCTTGCATTTGCAAATATCTTTATCCTACTTTCATAAACAGCTTTTGATTTTCTTTGAAAAGATACCAATTAAGTTAACCCAACAACGTTAAAGCAATTATGAAATTAGAATGAGCGAGAAACATGTCATGGAATCAATATCAAGCAACTCAGATGTCCATAACCGGGGACACGGCTAATCGATTAGATTATACACCCTGCAGGGGTTAGTACACTTTACCCATGTGACTTGGCCAGCCCAGCTCGTACCATCACTCTCATTTTGGGTGATGATAGGGAGAAGTTCAAGAAGAGACCGTTCGGTAACTAGCTCCCCGATCCCGACGCGCACCGATCCAACCTAACAAAATTCTACATCTCTGGATACGCGGGTTCGAGTTACCACAACCTACTAAGGCCAACCAACCGCCCATTTCATTATTGGCACATGGTTGTACAGGTAAGCTACAAAATAAAGAAGCCAATCATTTTCTCTTGATACCTGGGTGCCTTTCCGCAATGATACCACAAAAATTTATCAATCCCATCACACCCAGGAGATTCATTGATTAAGTTGTTTTAGTTTTCGCAAACCAACACATTTAGAAACAACTTTCAGTGATGTAACCCAGCCCTCGTTCATCATAGCATGGCTAAGCACATCTACCAACGGTGGTTCATCTACAAGGAAGCCCTACCACATAATAGGACATAGCATAGCGATAGTATCATCCTACACATGCATCTACAAAATACACGACAATGCATTGAAAATAGTAGGACAATATCATGAACAAAGTAGCATATACTTGCCTTGGTTGTAGCGGCCGGAAGAACAATCCACACACGAGCAAGCGTTGCACTCGTCACAATCTACACGATACAATTGCATCCATAAACAAACCATCCGCAAGCATATGCAAACAAAGATGATGCATGAATGCATGCGTGACAGGTGGATTGATGCTACAGCAGCACCACATAAACTTATTCAGTAAAGCTACTGAATGCATGCATGGAAAATAAATTTTGTCGCAAGGAAAACCATTATGCAATTTATAATGCTCAAAACTAGAGCTAGAGCCCAAATAATTCACTACCGATAGCGTACTGTTTGTAAAATCTTGGGAAAATTCTACTGTATAGGCATTGCTATTTAGGAACAGTACCAATTGGAATTACTCAAAAAGGAATTATATAACTCCCTGAGTAATTAAATTGCTGCAGAAAGCCACTAAATAGTTTCTGCAAAAGTTTTTACTGTAAGCCTATACTTTTAATTCACTTTGACATTCAACTTGTTCTACTGAATCCAGGGACATATTATTTGCAATTTTTGGAGTTATAGATCTTTTTCTACGAATTAATTACTCCAAAAAGGGCATTAACTCATTTAATTAATCTGGACAAAATCTTGCTGCAAAAGTGTAACACAATGGTACATCAAGATTCTACACGACTTACTGAACCTACACATATTTTATTTGCAATTTTTGGCCTAGTAGATTAATTTCTACTAATTTCTGCAATTTCTAAATCGATTTTTAAATCACTGCTGACTCAGCGCTGACTCAGCGTGGGTTGACTGGTCAACCATGCGGTCTCCAGACGATCTGGGCCGTTGATCGTGGATCCGACGGCCAGGAAAGGATGGCGGCGAGGACTCACCGGAGGCGGCGGCGACGAGCTCGAGGCGGCGGCGGCGGTGGTCCCGGCGGCGGTGGCACGGCGTACGGGGTGGGGAAGCTCGGGGCGGTCCTCTAGGCGGTGGTGGGGCGAGTCGGCGGCCCCGGGGCGGACGGCGGCAAGCGGATGGAGGCGGCGGCGAGGCGGCGTGGTGCAGCTCCTGCGCGGAAGAGAGGGAGAGGGGGTCAGTGGGGGCCGAGGCGGGGTCGCCCGCGCGAGGGGGGAGCGACAGCGCGGCGGCGGCGCTCTCGGTTACCCGACGGCGGCGGCGGCGGAGAACGGGAGCGGCGGCGGCGGCGGCGGAGAACGGGAGCTAGATAGCATCTGCCGCGCGGGCGGCGGGCTGCGGTGCGCGCGCGTGCGCTGGGGCGCTGGCTGGGCCGACGCGGCCCAGCAGGCTGGCGCGGCTATGCTGCTCTATTTTTTTTCCTTTTTCTTTTTCCAATTTCTGTTTACTATTTCCACCGTAACTTTTTCATACGGATTCCGAATTGGGTGAAACTTGTTCCTAAATTTTTCTAAAAATCTAGGAGATCAACCTAGGGTCAAGTGGTATTTGATTCCACTAATATACAAGGGTGGAAAACACAAGTCCTAGTATACCCTCCCGTAGGAGCATTTTAGTAAAATAAAATAGGGTTTTGAAAATTAGTGTTTTGCCGAATCATCTCAATCGAAAGTTTTGCATGGATGAGTATGATGCAATGCCATGAATTATATGCAGAACCAAATCTAAAATTTGGGATGTGACAACCTTACTTGGACTAATATATACTTGTGATTAAACCTCCTGCAAGTATCCGCAACTATAGGAAAGTAATTAAGATATAAATCTAACCACAGCCTTAAACTCTGAGATTCTACGCTCCCTTGTGCAAAGGTGTCCTAACGGGGGTTTAGGTTTCTGTCACTCCGGCAACCCCACAATTAGTAGCCAAACACACAATGCATTCCCCTAGGCCCATAAATGGTGAATATCATGTAGTCGACGTTCACATGACACCACTAGAAGAATACCACCACAACTTAAATACTAAACCATTGAATAATAACTCAACACAAATCCACTACTAACAACATGACTTCTCTCATGTCCTCAAGAACTAAACGAACTACTCACGAGACATTATATAGATCAAGATCAGAAATGATATGATAATGGATAACAATCTGAACATAAACAATAATCCAATGGTTCCACTCACAAGCATCAACTACAATAGTAATCAACACCGGGAAAGTTTCCCCTAATGAACTAAGCAAGTATTCAACACGATTGTTACAGCTGGATGGAGTAATGATGATGGTGTTGGTGGAGATGATGGTATGGATGATGATGATGATCTCGATGAAGCCTAGCTTGATGACGGTGTTGATGGTGACGATATCCCCTCTCCGGGAAGGAATTTCCCCTGCAGAAATCTGTCTGCCGAAGGAAATCTATCTGTGGTCGCCCCCCTGGTGTTAGGGTTCCGTAAGGAAGATATAGGCGAGAGGGCGGAGTCGGGGGCCGAGCAGGTGGGCAACACCTGCCCTAGGCATGGCACAGGGTTGACCCGCGCCTAGGGGGTGTGGGCCCCCTGTGGCCCTTCTACGCCTCCCCTTCTGGCTTCCTGTCTTCTAGGAAAATATAATTTTCCCATATTTTTCTGGTATTTTTATGATCTTCACAAAATTGCATCAAAACACCTCTTTTTTCATCAGAATCCAGACTCCGGTAGTCCATCCTCCAAGAATCATCCAACATGCATAAATAGAGGAAAAGACATAAGTATTACCTCATAATAAGAAATACATATCAATGAATAGAGGCAAATTATGATATAGAATGATGATGCAAATTGGACGTATCAACTCCCCCCAAGCTTAGACCTTCGCTTGTCCCCGAGCGTAAATTGAGCTCAGTAAACATGTCCACAGGTTTATTGAGTGAAGTGTTGATAAAAGAATACGGACAAGAAGCATCACACTTACCATTACATAGCTCATAGAAGAAAGAAACTCACCATTATATAACTTAGCTTGCAACAAGTACATGAGTTACAATAGATATGCATAAAGATAAATCATAATTAAAATTGGCAAACTTTGTTCTTGGTCAGAGAACAGCTGGCAAATAGTTTCGCAAAAAGCTTTTGTAAAAAATTTCAAAACAGGAGCACTCTTTGCTCAAAAAGGTTTTTCACATTGAAGGATTTCAAAGTAATACTCAATATATAATAGTTTTGTACAAACAAGGAAGATAAAGAACATGATTGAATAAATCACCATATGAATGCTTGAAACACAACAACTCAAATACTTGCTGGAGATAGAGAGGAAGTAGGTTTACTGACTCAACTTGGAAGTAGGAGAAAGGTCCCTTCATAGAGGGAAGCAGGGAATACAAGTCATAAAGAGCTTCCAAAAGATTATAGTACTTACTAGCTTTGATCCCTCATTGTCCCTATCATAGGCATCTTGAGATGATTAAGGTTAAAGTGAAGAAGGATGGAGTATATGCTTGACGAAATATAAGTTGGCAATCTCATGTCCCTTAAATATGAGGGACACTCCTCATGATACTCAACTTCAGTTACCGGTAAGTTCTTGTCATTGTAAGTACATGTGTATCATAGAGAACCACCAATGGGGTACCCCTTGCACATGGTACAGGAGCTTTCCCATAACCAAAATGACAAGGCAAGCAGACAGTGAGCATCTCAGCGATCTTTTTATTTACTATGTGCATAGCTTTTTATTTGAGGATGCTTCACAGATAGCTCACTATTGTGATGCTGCAAGTTTCCACCATGATTAGACATGGCTTAGGCTAGCGGCCCAGATGTTTCTCTAACATAAAATACATAACTCCATGGACTTACAAGCTCCCTTTTTATTTCACACCGATGATATCCACAGACAAAAGAACACGATATCAACTGTGTAGAAAGTACATGTGCAATGTTGAAAGTGTTCCCCGTGACAGTACGGTTCTGCTAATTCCAACGTATAGGTGCAAGCATATACAACTTCGATGACACAATGGTTCAAGACTATTAGGGCAAAGAAAATAAGGTGTGCCATCAAGTTCGTGAGAGCTTTACTAACTAGTTTTCACATAATAAAATACTTTTTAATTTGAAAGATAGATAAAGCTTGAGAATTTGCTTGGAATAGAAAAAGCTAATAGGTAGATATAATGGACACAAATGGCATAGGTTTGGTTTAAAGGGATTGGAAACATGAGAAGTATGCTTTCTCAAAACAGATTTTTGGCTAGTAAGGCTGGGTAGCAAGCAAAAGAGTTGAAAGAAACAAGCAAACCTACAAGTAATAAAGCCAAACATGCAATCTTCCTTGAAGACATAAAATATCTTAAATAAAGAATACTAAGCTTATGAGTCAACAAGAAAGAAAATAAATGATACAAAATACCTGTAAGCTTTTTCTCTTTTCCTTTCAAACCTCAAAAATTGTTGCTACTCACCAGAGCTCGGTTTGCCAAAACCAGTGTAGATCTACTTGATGCTCCCAAAGTGATGCCAATACTGATCAACAAGATCAATCATATAATAGATATTGCAAACTAAAATAAGAAGTGCACAAAGTAAAAGATGAGACTTCTTATTAATATTCCATAAAGGCACTCACACCAAGGGATACATAGATATCAACTAAAGGAGAGATATTTCCACATGCAAACCAAACTATAAAATAACTTCTCTACCAAAGATATGAATCCACCAAAAAGGTAAAAGATAAAAGATAATGGTGGTGATACCGCGACACTCCCCCCAAGATTGGAACAAGGCAAGGGGATGCCAAACCTGATGATGAATTACTCCTTCGGTGGTGGTGGTGTTCTCTTGATAAGCTCTTCAATAAGTTTCCTCAAATCCTCAATCTCAAAGGTCAGAGTACGAATCAACTCCGAATTCTGCTCAATGCGGTTCATGATCATGTCGGGACTAGAATTCCAGTCCTTGTTATTCTTTCCCCACTCTTCCTCCTTCGAGTGTGACTTCCCTGCATTGTTAGAATGAGGCATATCCCAAACCGAGGGCAGGTTCCCTTTGGGCACATGTTGATATTGACTCTCATGTATAAGAGTATGGAAGGGTCTCTTGGTACGTGGAGGTGATGACCGTGGATTGTAGATAAGACGCGGAGGTTTCCCTCCTGTAGACATCCGTGTTGTCCTCCTAAGCTTGGTAGGTTTTGCCACCACTCCAATGCTTGCGACGGTAGCGCGGGTGTCCGGATGCTTGTCCTCTTCCATGTATTCTTCATCTCCAACCAAAATCTCCTCCTCCTTGGGGTTTTGAGGATCATCTTCCAAGGGCTTCTTGCCTTTGTCGTTGGCAGAGACCATGGTGCTCTAAACTTGAGAAGATTTCCTGACAGAAACAGATCGAAACGAAAACACGACGTGAACACGATGCATGAACCTCGGGGAATCAGGGGGGGGTATATATTACGAAGTTTCAATGCATAAGGAAGGTACTGGTACGAAAACGAGGCAGAGACGGAGCTCGGGGGGCTCACACACCCCTCAGGTGCGGCCAGCTGAGGCCCGCGCCTGGGGTGGGTTTGGCTACCCCGGACTCTGGTTCCTCCTCTGTTCCATCTCATAACCTTCCATATGTATTAAAAACATCAAAAATATAAAAATATTAGGCTTTCATGAACCTTCTGTTTTCACCACTTTTACCTATTCAAAGACGAACTCTACAGACTCCTTTTCTTCTTCTCCTAAAGATTCCTTTCCTCACAAGGCAATACACAAACTTCAATGGAAACATTAGTGTAATCAAAAACAATAAACCTTTAGGTACACACTTCAACTGAAAACCTATCAAAACAAAGGCTTCTGTAAGAGGCAAATGCAAATGATGGCAGAAATCTGTCAAAACAGACCAGTAGGTAAAGATTGATTTTTTCGAAAACTTTCTGTTGCTCAAATCAAAAAGTGGGAAACTAATGAAAGTTGGGTAACAACTTGGAGAACAAGCACAGAAAAATATAGCTCCATCCGACGTACTAAGCTCCCTCGCGAACTTTTACGATGCAGCACAAAAATCTGTCCGAGGACAGCCACTTTTCACAACTCCTCTACTTCACAAAAGTTAGTTGAACTTGACACAAAAACCAAAACAAAAAGGATAAGGAGCGGTTATTACTGAGCTAATAACTTCCAAGACTCGACAAAACTCTTGGGTTATCTCCCAACAAGTATTTTTCTTTAATGCCTTTAAGTTAGGCTAGAAACTTTCAAAGATGCTCACAAAGGAGATAAATATTTGAAGTGAAAGAGAGCATCAAGAATAAAATAACCCACACATTTGAGTCTATCACACTTCCTATGCATGGGAGTATCATGAGAAAACAAATTGTTGAAACAAAAAGCCACCAGCATAGGAAGACAAAACTGATGCAACTTTAAAGCTAACCATGTTTCCCTCTCTCATAATAACTTTCAGTAGCACTTTGAATAAAGTTGACAATATAACTGTCACTGGCAACAACTTTATCATCAGGATGAGCATACTTACAGTCATCAAAGAGAGGTCCAAGGTCATAAAATGGATCAATATAAGCAAGTTCTTCCATCATGAAATCTTTATTAGGCAAACTATTTTCACAAGGAGCTTTAGCAAATTTGGAAAAGTTAAACTCATAAGAATATCCATCAAACATAGTTAAAACTTTCTCCATAGCTTCACAAGTGTTCAAGAAAGGTTACCAAAAATGATAGGGCAAGTTTTTCTAGCTGCTGAATTAAGCACTAGAAAATCAGCAGGATACTTAATCTTACCGCAGAGAACCTCCACATCTTTTATAATACCAATAGGGCAAATAGTCTCCTTATTAGCAAGGTGAATAACCACATCAATGTCCTCAAACTCACAAGGACCAATTTCATGCATAATTTCCCTGTAAAGCTCATAAGTAATAGCACTAAAACTAGCACCAATATCACATAAATCATAGTAGCAATGATCACCAATTTTAACAGAAAACATAGGAACACTAGCTTTTCTAGCTTTACTAGGATGAGAGATAATATTAGAAGCGTCTTCACAGAAGACAATGTGCTCATCCTCTATATTTTTAGTGACAAGATCTTTCACAATAGCTACCACGGGCTCAACATTCAATTGCTTATCAGGCTCCACAGTTTTCATTGTACCTTTGTTATTTGCACTAATAATCATAGAATACTCCTTTACCTTAGCTGGGAAAGGAACTTTCTCAACATGAGGTTCAGGCACAATATGATTAGTAGTACAAACTTCAGTACTTCTAACAGGAACATGACTAACAACATCTTTATATGGAGCATGGTACTTATTCCACTTCTTCTTGGGAATTTCAATATAAGAGACAAAGGCCTTAAAACAGTTGGCAATACTTTGGAAATCAAGACCAAACTCATTGCTAATATCACGGAAGTCATTAGTTCCCATAAAAGATTTAATGCATTCATAATCATAGTTTATACCTGACTTTCTTTCTTTGTCATTCTCCCAAGCTTCAGTGTTCTCTTGAATAAGGTCTAGTAGATCTCATTTAGCTTCTTCCTTCATACGTTTGAATGATCCAGCATAAGAAGCATCTAGTAAATCTTTATCATGAAAAGAAAGTCTAGCATAAAAGTTATTGATAATGATATTGTTAGGGAGTTCATGAATAGGACATTTAAGCATTAGTAACTTCAATCTCCCCCAAGCTTGAGTTGTACTCTCTCCATCACGAGGCCAAAAGTTATATATAAGATTTCTATCCTTATGAATCTCACTGGGATGATAGAATTTAGAATAAAAGAGAGATGTCATTTCCTCCCATTCCATGGATTGTCCATTCTTCAGCAGCTTATACCATTCTTCAGCTCTCCTTTTCAAGAATATGTAGAGTAACTTCTTCTTCACCTGTTCAGTTGTGATACCTGCACACTTAAACAACCAGCATAATTCATGGATAAAAAGCAAGTGATCACCAGGATGGACAGTTCCATCCCCTAAATAATAATTATCCATAATACGATCAACAATAATTGTAGGTATCTTAAAAGGATCTATCTCAACAGGTGGTGGTTCATCTACTACCCTAACAGTGGTAGTAGTTTTCCCAAACAGAAAACCAAGTGGGTTATCCATATTGGAAATAAAGCAACAAACAGAAACAAAATCAATACTCACAGTAGAAATTTCCTTTACCAGTTCCACTCTTCAATAGTGCTTCACTCCCCGGCAACGGCGCCATAAAATAGTCTTGATGACACACAAGTATAGGGGTTGTATCGCAGTACTTTCGATAAATAGGAGTGCTGATCCCAACGAGGAGCAGAAGGTGTTGACTAGTGGTATGGAGCAGGAAATCTTTGTAAATACATAGCAAACGGATTTTTAGGGGTTTTCAGATAAAGCAACAAAACAAAGTGCAAGTAATAAAGACAACTAGCAAGTGGCCCAATCCTTTCTTAGCAAAGGACAAGCCGGTGGAAATACTTATAAGGACCAAACGTTCTTGAGGACGCATGGGAATTCTGTCAAGTGCTTCCGCTTCAAATAGCTGAGTACTCTTCTTTGGTGTTGTAAGTGTTGTGTGGGTGAACTTGTGCTAATATACCAACCTTACTTGGACTAATACATACTTGTGATTAAACCCCCTGCAAGCATCTGCAACTACAGAAAAGTAATTAAGATATAAATCTAACCACAGCCTTAAACTCTAAGATCCTACGCTTCCTTGTGCAAAGGTGTCCTAACGGGGGTTCAGGTTTCTGTCGCTCCGGCAACCCCACAATTAGTAGCCAAATACACAATTCCTTCTCCTAGGCCCATAAATGGTGAAGTATCATGTAGTTGACGTTCACATGACACCACTAGAAGAATAGCACCACAACTTAAATACTAAACCATTGAATAATAACTCAACACAAATCCACTACTACCAACATGACTTCTCCCATGTCCTCAAGAACTAAACGAACTACTCACGAGACATCATATGGATAAAGATCAGAGATGATATGATAATGGATAACAATCTGAACATAAACAATAATCTAATGATTCCACTCACAAGCATCAACTATAAGAGTAATCAACACCGGGAAAGTTTTCCCTAATGAACTAAGCAAGTATTCAACACGATCGTTACAGCGGGATGGAGTAATGATGATGGTGCTGGTGGAGATGATGGTGTGGATGCTGATGATGATGATCCCGATGAAGCCTAGCTTGATGACGGTGTTGATGGCGACGATCTCCTCTCTCCGGGAAGGAATTTTCCTGGCAGAAATCTGTCTGCCGGAGAGATCTTTCTCTCTCGGTGTTCTCCGCCCCGCAGAGGCAGGCGGAAATCGATCTGTAGTCGCCCCCTGGTGTTAGGGTGCCGTAAGGAAGATATAGACGAGAGGGCGGAGTCGGGGGCCGAGCAGGTGGGCCACACCTGCCCTAGGCGCGGCCTAGGGTGGACTCGCGCCTAGGGGGGGGTGGGGCCCCTGTGGCTCTTCTACGCCTCCCCTTCTGGCTTCCTCTGTCTTCTAGGAAAATATAATTTTTTCATATTTTTCTGGTATTTTTCTGATCTTCGCGAAATTGCATCAAAACACCTTTTTTCCATCAGAATCCAGACTCCGGTAGTCCATCCTCCAAGAATCATCCAACATGCATAAACATAGGAAAAGACATAAGTATTACCTCATAATAAGACATATATCAATTAATAGAGGCAAATTATGATATAGAATGGTGATGCAAATTGGACGTATCATAGTCCCACCATGGTCTGCTCGTCGATGGCGTTCCTATGGAACCCTTGAACCATAGGCCTTGTGCATTTACATATCCCACTAGATAGGTCGATGTTCCTTAGCAGTATAACGAGGCAGTTTATATTTAGTTTAAATGTGTGAGACGGAGGCCCATTAGGAGTCAGGCTGTTCAAGAACTCGGGATCGTATTAGCCGTCCAGATCGTCCTCTACATTGTCAAAGCTATGGTAGCTCTTCTCCTCGCCCTAAAAACGCTCTATGATACGCAGATTTACTTTGTCCATATGGTCGTTCATGGTGGAGAGGTGATACACCATAACTATTGTTCCTAGTTTGTATGCGCCAGTTCATCAACACTTCTTTGTTGCCCGTATAGACATGGCAGTGGACAACAAACCTAATGGTGCATAAAATCAGGTGGGATTCTTACCCTCCCTGTCATGTAGGCCTTTCATGTCGTATAATCAAAGGAATTTTGCTTGAGGATCTTGCAATCTTACCTATTTACTTCCATCAGCTTCTTGCAGCATATCATTGGGACATGCCCTTTTGACATGTTAATTTTACATCAATTGCTGAAGATCCCTTTCCTTTTCCTAACTTCGTTGTGTTGCTTTTGATTATTCCAGGAACGTGTCTACGTACAAGCATTTGACATTTCATCCTGTTATTTTCAGCCTCCGAACCACACATCAATTAAGCATTTGGATTCTAAACTTTCTGTTACGTTGTTGCTTGCATAGTGTATTTTGATAATTTGTTCTTTGCATGTTGATCGGGTGTAAGGAATACAAGGACCATAAATCATGATGGGAAACCAACAAGCTACAAGCTCACAATAGTTTCGAATTGTCTATAATTATGCCTGCCAGAGGCAAAGTTCCTCGGAAGAGATGGATTTTTGAAGCTTAGCCTTTGGGTTACATCATATAAACATGGAGAAGACTTCCCTAACCAGAACCCACGTATGTACGAGGGTTTAACACTTATTGGCATATTTGATTTCTCGTTAGTACTACAACTCATATTCAACATCCATGATGAGACTTCCAACAAAATATGTTTACAATACCCATTAAGGCTATATCATGGTATATCATATTCTAGAGAAGTATGTATAAGAGTATTGTATAGTGGGCAATTAGCTTAATTAAGCACTAGGTCCACAATTTTTCTTGGATGGCCTCCTTCACATCTTCTTTCATGCAGGCTTATCCACCCACCCGACGAGGTCTCATTGGTGACATGAGAAGAAGGCTCTGCGAATCCCTTGCTCCTGGTCGATCCTGGGTTTGGCACTAATTTTTTGAATCCGGACCCTACATGGTTGACACATGGAAGTTGAAGTAGGCTAGTTCTTTGGGCTCAGGAAGCGTGAGCCCGTCGCTCGCCAGCATGGAAACAACGCTGAACATGGTGGGCCAGTCTGAATACCGGGTCCACCATCTTGTACCAGTTTAGGTCTCTCCATAGTTGTGTGGGAATGGTGTTTTGGTGGAACGGCGATGTATTACTCCTTTTTCTAAGCTGGGCGGTTATTTGTTTCACTCCAACATCTCATAGTATACTAGTGTTAATCAGTGAATAGCTACTACTAGTGGCGAAATACATGTGCCCATCTACACCTCTTCATATATATTGCTATAACTTCCCATTATTTGTTAACGAAGGAAGTTAACAAATGCATAGACAACATGTGTATGGATATGTCTTTGGGATGGAGTATATATATACTACTAGTCACTTTGCAGTCATGAGTATAGTACAGCACACATGCATGCAATTTGTTTCGATCTATTTTTTCTGTTATCAGGCGCCAGGCATCACATGAAGGACACATGCATAGACAACCTGCTTAAAACGGGCCAGCTGATATGAACGCCTTTGGGAACTAGGAAGAAAGTGCAATTTTGCATAAAACGAGATTATCAGAATCAAATAAAATATACTTAACTCCTCCTTCCTATAAAACCTCCGGAGATGGTTTTAAGAAATCATATACAACATGCTGCTTTTTTTCCAAAATGGAGGCTTAGCCCCGGCCTCTGCATCATAGATGCATACGACTTTTTGATTAAATTGTTAGTCAAAATATTTCGGAGGATTACATCATGGATTCCACGGGGTTGATACCATCTAAATATTAAGGAGGACATAAAGTGGCTCTGCATCAATATGATAACCTATAATCAAAACGCCAATTGCACTGGCTGTATAAATCTGGTGCCACCAAGCCGACTGCATCCAGTATCCATAGCCTCGCGCTCCTCCGTAGGTTGTAGTAAGGACCATAAACGAATCCAATGAGTAGCACGTGGAATAACCTGCATGAAAGAAGTAATTTTTCTTTTTGCTTTGTTAAAAATATGATCATTCCGTATGTTCCTTATGGCCCAAAGAAGAGCACATACTCCAACTTGGATTTATATTTTATCTTGTCCAGGCACCCCCATTAACTAATTACCAAACAGATTATTGATAGTGGGGGAGCTAAATTAAAAGCCATATATATACAATACGCTGCTATGGAAAATAACCCAAGCAGTTAGGAATTCCACGCGTACATATACAGCTAACCTCTGGAGAAGATTTGCGTAGATATGTAGGTTTCACACGTGGTATGTGCAACTTGAATACTAGCTAGAAAAGGCAGTACAACTACCGATCTACTAGTTTTTATATATAAAAAGTAAATCAAAGAGATGGAAAATGTTCAAAGTCAGACCACTCCAAACTCCAGCACGTCGTCCCACGACTAGATGTAGTACTCCAGTCTCCCGGCGGATCAACTACTGGAGCTCCACCAATCCACTGGTCAATCGACGGCTGACATGTGGCATATCCAAGAAGTGCGGCGTCTTCCCGCCACCCCCAGTGTCGACACAGATTTACTGCGATGCATTTGTCAATGCATATTCAGGAGGTCTTTTGCCGTAGGCATTTGTCGCTCTTGCCATTTCCCGAAGCAGTTGTCCATCCCCTCTGCTCCTGGACCGCGTCTACACACCCGCAGTGATCGGGACCATGAGAACTATCAGATTGAAAATTGAATGGAGAACTTTACAAAAACAAATTTTGAAGTAAGGAGAAGTTCACAAATTGTGGACAATTGAAACTGAATCAACACTCTCGTAGTATGCTTAAGTTACATACAATACAAGCATACACAAAAACAATCGACAAACACAACTCCTCAAATGCAAGTATTCCTCATATGATCGAGCCTAGGATTATTTTTTGATCTGAAAACTGTAGGGGAGGCCCCGACAGTAAAAAAATTATATTAAAGTGAAAAGAAAATTTACAAGAGCCTTGGATTATTAATTAGCTCCTAACTCAATTTCCATTTATTCTTCTTCATTCTTACATAGTTTTCTCATGCACACACAAGATGTCGCCTACTGATAAGATGGCAAGAGGCAAACCGTTGCACCTGCTAACTAATTCCTCAGTAAAAGGCATTAACTGAACATTGATGTAGAGCTTACAAAAACAAATTTTGAAGTAAGGTGGAGTTCACAAATTGTGGACAATTGAAACTGAATCAACACTCTCGTAGTATGCTTAAGTAACATACAACAACGGTTTTGACCTTACAAGCCATTGCTATTCTTGCAATGGCCTAGACGGTGAGAAGGCTAAATATCAGTTCCCTCCAACATCGCAATGTGTTTCTCTTCCTGTAGTGTATTCTCTACTTCTATTAGGCTGAGTTTTGACCTTACAAGCACTCCTCGATCTAGCTTGTTGTGGGTACGCTACATTATTCGACGAGTCAGATTGATCATGGCTTTGATTTATATAACCACTCAAATTTATGTTTTCTAGATCCATTTGGTTCACCTTGATCTGCCCGGTGCCGATACACATGACCAACTTTTTACAGTCTGTTACAATCGCGACAAGAAGATAACGAAGAACGAAAACGAAAAACACAGCAAGGAGACACAGATTTAACGTGGAAAACCTCTCCAACAAAGAGAGGAAAAAACCACGGGCGCCAGCCAGCGAAACTTCACTATATCGAGGAGTGTTTACAAACGCCGGGGATTTCACAGATGCAACTCTCCCAACCGGCGGCTTACAAGGGGTTTATATATCGGTGGAAACCTAGGTCTTCGACGATCCGTACCGTACCGCGGGGGGCTGTCGCCCCCCGCACCCCCCACAGGCGTCCCCGTTGGGCACGGTGTGGGCCAACTTCAGACTCGTTACACTCGGCCCAAGCCTCCCGGCGACGGGCCTCGCTCCACTCGTCAGAAGTTGGCCTATACTTTGTAGAATTTGGATCAACATATAACAAACTCCACCTTGAGACAAATTCCTCCTTGTAGCATCAACAGCAACCATCTCCCTGAACAAACAAAGCAAATACTTTCGGCGCCAATAGCCACTTGGGCTAATCAGTTAAACCAACTAAGTTCGAGCAAAGCTCAAACTTAGCAACAGGAACAGGTTTAGTCATCATATCAGCAGGATTATCATGAGTGCTGATCTTGCATACCTTTAATTTACCTTGAGCAACAATGTCTCTAACAAAATGGTACTTGACATCAATGTGCTTAGTTCTCTCATGGAACATCTGATCTTTTGTAAGGTATATGGCACTTTGACTGTCACAAAACAAAGTAATGCAAGAATCATCTCCACAAAGCTCAGCAAACAAACCTTTCAACCAAACAGATTCTTTGCAAGCTTCAGCAATAGCCATGTATTCAGCTTCAGTAGTAGATTGTGCAACAACAGCCTGCAATGTAGCCTTCCAGCTAACAGCACAACCTCCAACATTAAACACATAACCTGTGAGGGATCTTCTCTTATCCAAATCGGCAGCAAAATCTGAATCCACATAGCCAACGAGTCCCTCACCGGTCCTGCCAAACTTCAAACAAGCATTGGAAGTGCCAAGAAGGTACCTGAAAACCCACTGAACAGCCTTCCAATGTTCTTTACCAGGATTAGCCATGTATCTACTTATCAAACTCATAGCATATGATAAATCAGGACGAGAACAAACCATGGCATACATCAAAGAACCAACAGCACTAGAATATGGCACCTTTGACATGTACTCAAACTCTTCATCAGTAGTAGGACATTGAGAAACTGACAATTTAAAGTGAGGAGCAATAGGAGTACTAACTGAGTTGGCACCATCCATATTAAAACGATGAAGAACTTTCTTAATGTAACTTTGCTGACTAAGAAATAACAAACCAGATTTTCTATCTCGGGTAATCTCCATACCTAAGATCTTCTTAGCAGCACCAAGATCCTTCATCTCAAACTCACTACTTAGGTGTGCCTTCAAAGTAGTGATTTCTTTCATGCCCTTGGCAGCAATTAACATATCATCAACATATAGCAGCAAGTATATAGGTGACCCATCAACAAACTTGATATAAACACAACTATCATATTTAGACCTCTCAAAACCATGTGAGATCATAAATGAATCAAACCTTTTATACCACTGTCTTGGAGATTGCTTTAAGCCATAAAGAGACTTCTTTAATTTGCACACAAAATCCTCTTTACCAGGCACTATGAACCCTTCTGGTTGGTCCATGTATATTTCCTCATCAAGCTCTCCATGCAGAAAAGCAGTCTTGACATCTAACTGCTCAAGCTCAAGATCACGCATAGCCACAATACTAAAGAAAGTACGAATGGAACTATGCTTCACAACTGGAGAGAACACATCATTGTAATCAATACCTGGAATCTGGCTGAACCCTTTTGCTACTAACCTTGCCTTGTACCTTGAAGGCTCTTTGGGAGATAGACCTTCCTTTTTCTTGAAGATCCACTTGCAGCGGACCGCCTTCTTTTGTTTAGGCAAGCGCACAACATCCCATGTGCCATTTTTCTCAAGCGATTGCATCTCTTCTTGCATAGCAGAAACCCACTTCTCGCGGTCAACAGATGCAATGGCTTCATTATATGTAGCAGGTTCAGAATCGTTCTCCACCTGTTCAGCACAACTCAAAGCATAATGTACAAGATTACACTCTTCAATTAAACGACGAGGTGGAACTATGTTACGTCTCGGTCTATCAGCAGCAATAGATTCCTGTGGCTGCTGCAAAACAGTAGGTGAGTGCTGAACAACATCATCATCAATATTTTCCTCATGAGTATCATCAACAACAACATTATTATCAACAGTTTTCTGCAGGTGCTCCACCTGCACACGAACTCCCTCCTCTCCAATAGCAACAGGAGAGGGATCTGATGGCAAGCTGTCATGATACATAACGGATTCATTGAAAACAACGTTCCTACTCAACAAAATCCTTTTTGTTTCAGGGTTCCATAGTTTATATGCCTTAACTCCTGAACCATAACCAAGGAATATGCACTTGACAGCTCTAGGCTCTAACTTTCCATTATCAACATGAGCATAAGCAGTGCAACCAAAAACTCTCAACTGTGAATAATCAGCAGGTGAACCTGACCATACCTCAATAGGAGTTTTCTTCTCAAGTGGAATAGAAGGTGACCTGTTGATGAGGTAACACGCTGTGTTGGCTGCTTCAGCCCAGAAACGCCTATGCATACCTGCATTAGACAACATACAACGAGCCCTCGAGATGATGGTTCTGTTCATGCGTTCTGCCACGCCATTCTGCTGAGGAGTATATGGGATGGTGTGATGCCTGATCATGCCATCGTTACTGCAAAACTCCTCAAACTCATTAGAACAGAATTCCATACCATTGTCAGTACGTAGTACCTTTACCTTCTTCTCAGTCTGTTTTTCAACCATAACTTTCCACTTCTTAAAAGCATCAAAAACATCAGATTTATGCTTCAGAAAATAAGGCCACACCTTTCTTGAGTAATCATCAATAATAGTAAGCATATAATTAGCACCACCAATAGAAGTCTTACGGGACGGACCCCATACATCAGCATGCACATAATCTAATATGCCTTTGGTGGTATGAACGGAAGCATTGAATTTAACTCTTTTATGCTTACCAAAGATGCAGTGCTCACAGAACTCAAACTTACTCAAGTTGCAACCATCAATCAGCTCTCTCTTGACCAACTCTGCCATGCCTTGTTCGCTCATATGCCCAAGACGCATATGCCATAGATGTGTTTTACCACAATCATCAGAATCATTAGAAGTAACAGCAGCAGCAATACCAGGCAAAGTGCTACCTCTAAGAACATATAATTTAGCAGAATTCATATCACCTATCATGTGAATAAGAGAACCTTTTGATACCTTCAGAACTCGATGCCCACCGGCATACTTGTATCCATCAACGTCCATGGTACTCAGGGAGATCAAATTTCTGGCCATGCTTGGTATGTGCTTCACCTCACTCAACGTGCGTGTCACGCCATCATGTGTCCTAATCTTAACAGATCCAACACCAACGATATGGCATGGGTTGTCATTCCCCACACGCACAAAATCTCCAGTCTGCACAGACTCATATGAACTGAACCAATCTTTGTTACAGCAAATATGAAACGAACATGCAGTATCAAGTATCCATTCATCATCACGAGAAGCACAAGCAGCAAAAACAGCTAAGCATTCACCATCAGAACTATCAGAAACAACAGCAGCCTTACCATTGCCTTGATCCTTATCTTTCGGTTGGTAAGTACCGTTCCTTTTCTCCTTATTCTGCAGCTTCCAGCAATCATCAATAACATGATTAGATTTCTTACAATACCTGCAGAACTTGTCCTTTCCCTTGGACTTCGAACGACCTCTGCCGTCTTTGCTCTTATCTCGGTTGCCATGGTTGTTAAATCTCTGCTCGGTCCTGCCACGAACCTGCAGAGCTTCAGCCTTGGAGGACGCCCCATCTGCCTGCACCATAGATTTCATCTTTTCCCTCTGTTTGAGGGCATCTTGCACTTCATCAAGGGTTATCTTCTCACGGCTCAACAACATTGTATCACGAAAGTGTGTATAAGAACTAGGCAGCGAGCATAAGAGTAATAGGGCTAGATCCTCATCATCATATTTTACTTCCATAGATTGCAAATCAGAAATAATCTCTCTAAAAAGAGATAAGTGATTCATTACCGATCCACCTTCCTGCAATCTATGCGAGAACAACTTCATCTTCACATGCATCTTGCTGGTTAGATCCTTTGACATGCAGATCGTTTCCAGCTTTCCCCATAGGGCAGCAGCAGATTTCATCTCCAGTACTTCCTGCAAAATATTATTGGACAGATGAAGTTGAATCAAAGACAAAGCCTTACGGTCCTTCCGCTTCTCTTCAGCGGACCAGGTCTTAGCATCCTTTTCACCGAATCCATCCAGCGCTTCATCCAGATCAGAAGTTTGGGCGAGAATCGCCCGCATCTTCACCTGCCACAAGGAGAATCTTGTGGTGTAGTCCAGCTGTGGTAGATCGAACTTCAATGACGACATGTCGCAAACCCTAGATTAGAACCTGGGGCTCTGATACCACTTGTTACAATCGCGACAAGAAGATAACGAAGAACGAAAACGAAAAACACAGCAAGGAGACACAGATTTAACGTGGAAAACCTCTCCAACAAAGAGAGGAAAAAACCACGGGCGCCAGCCAGCGAAACTTCACTATATCGAGGAGTGTTTACAAACGCCGGGGATTTCACAGATGCAACTCTCCCAACCGGCGGCTTACAAGGGGTTTATATATCGGTGGAAACCTAGGTCTTCGACGATCCGTACCGTACCGCGGGGGGCTGTCGCCCCCCGCACCCCCCACAGGCGTCCCCGTTGGGCACGGTGTGGGCCAACTTCAGACTCGTTACACTCGGCCCAAGCCTCCCGGCGACGGGCCTCGCTCCACTCGTCAGAAGTTGGCCTATACTTTGTAGAATTTGGATCAACATATAACACAGTCGTCATTCAATTGCTATGAATACAGCCAAAGTATTTTTCCTTTTTTTTCTTCTCTCTATTTGGTCTGGATCAAAATAATGGCATGACTTCACCCGTGTTGCATGCACCACTACTCACAATGCCAATCACGCTCCAAAACATTACTGACCAAGTTGTGATGAGCTCCTCCTATGAATTAAAGGCTTGACTATAAATAAGAAACTCCAAATAACAACCAAGCCAAAAGAAAAATATGTAGCCTAGTTATGCGAGCATACCACCACCTTTTGTGTGTTGTTTTTACGTTTGGGATGTGTGAGAGAAAACTGAATACTACAAAATATCAGATAAGAAGTCGGCTCGCCTAATCATGGACCTGCCTATTGTGTTGATGTTAGAGAAAGAAGACCTCACAGGCATCTCCATGACCACAACGTTCTACCTGTTGCGTGTCTGCCTCGGTTACAGAGCGTTCGGCAACGCGGCACCGGGGAACATGCTTACTCGTTCGCATGGTAACCCCATAATGATTTATTAACGATTAGTGTCAAATCAAAGAGGATATTTAGTGCAGATATTCATGGAGGTGGAGGCTCAATGGTTATTACTAGGTATTTCTTACACAAGAGTGGGCGACGATCCATCTTAGAAATATGAATTCATAACTATTCTCTTACGAACGTTAAATGATACAAACACAAATATGTGAGCGAGAGCATATAACAAACTTGACCGGGAGTGCAAAATAAATGGCGATCTAGAAAGATTTCATCCAACTTTCTCCAAATCACTTGATGATAAAAAATATAAACTAAAATAGTACAAAATCCAACAACACTAATTTTTTTAAAAAATATTTTATAATTCTTTAGTTTGTTTTTAGAAAGATACATGCAAGAAATTGTGGTCAAATTGTTGCCTGGAACGGTTCATGTCTAAAGACAGATAAAGAATGTTGTATATCTTAGATTAAATAAAATGAAGGAGAGGAAGAAGTTATGCGTATATTAAATGAGGAATATTTTTGTAGTTTTCTAGCCTTTAAATGAAGAAAATTATGTTATGTTTTACTTTATTTTTTTGTTTTGCCCGTTCCATTGAAAAAGTCACCTTAAGTCATCTCACATTATTTGGGTGGACCATGATTATTATTTGACCATAACATATTGATTTTTTTCTATGTATACATCTACTACAAATCGATGGACAACATCAATCGTAACTGCGCATACTACTCTAACACCATATAAAATGCACAGAATATGTTTAGGCCTTTTTATATATGTGTTGAGCTAATATCGCATATGAGCAACATGTATAGTTATTAAACTAGAAGGATACCCCACGTGGTGCAGTGAAAATCTCTTTAGGAATTTTGTTTTGTAAATTAAAGAGAGAAAGCATGGTTTAACTGACACAATAGTCCAAATTTAACCAATGTGGAATGTTGTGTATTTGACCAAGTAATGGTTGCAATGTTTAGAAGTGCACCTGATTGATGTAGGATTAATTGAAGTTGTTGATAAGTTGAATTCAATGTCCTAAAGAAACCTATGTCATGGATAGTTTGCACAAAAAGATAGACTATTATCATTTGATTTTGTGGGTTTTAATTCATATAATAAATATAAATTCGCATGGTGTTTGTTTCTTAATGAAATACCAACACCGATCTGTATAATTAGAGATTATTAATCATGTCTCTCACATATGTGATGTTGTACTTAGCATAGCATTTGGAATGGCATAGAAAAATATTATTTTCTTTTGTATAAAGTATATACTTATATGATGCCCTCGCAATTGCGAGGGCCACCTTGCTAGTTTACTATGAAAATGCCTCGCTTAGACAATGGAGCACAGATCCGAAAACTACGCTTCCATCCTTACATATCCTTCTTAGGGCGGCCTAGCTAGCAGTTCCCTCCAATATCACGATATAGTTTTGCTTCACATTAACTTATTCTCTTTTTATATTAGCATGGTTGCTAACTTTCTACTGCTCATGCCTTCGAGTTGATCTAGCTTGTTGTGGGTATATGCTAAATTATTAGATGAGTCCGTCTTACCCTGGCTCTTATTTATATACCGAATCATATTCATGGTTTTTAGATCCATTAGACTCACCTATATATGCCCTATGTCGATACACAACTGAGGGAGGAAGACTGCCACGTCATGGGGCTTCTTGCAGGGTTTTCACTCGCCACCCGGTAATCAGCAAGCCATTTCTATTCTTGCAATAGCCTAGACGGTGACAAGGCTAAATATCTGTTCCCTCCAATATCGCAATGCGTTTTTCTTCCCATAGTGTATTGTCTACTTCTATTAGGCTGACATTTGACCTTACAAGCACTCATCGATCTAGCTTGTTGTGGGTACGACTACATTATTTGACGAGTCAGATAGATCATGGCTTTGATTTATATAACTATTCAAATTTATGTTTTCTAGATCCATTTGGTTCACCTTGATCTGCCCCGTGCCGATACACATGACCAACTTTTTATAGTCATTCAATTGCTATGAATGCAGCCAAAGTATTTTTCCTTTTTTTCTTCTCTCTATTTGGTATGGATCAAAACAATGGCATGACTTCACCCGTGTTGCATGTACCACTACTCACAATTCGAATCACGCTCCAAAACATTAGTGACCAAGTTGTGATGAGCTCCTCCTATGAATTAAAGGCTTGACTATAAATAAGCAACTCCAAATAACAACCAAACCAAACTAGCCAAAAGAAAAAAAAACAGGTAGCCTAGTTATGCGAGCATACCACCGCCTTTTGTGTGTTGTTTTTACGTTTGGGATGTGAGAGAAAACTGAAAACAAAATATCAGATAAGAAGTCGGCTCGCCTAATCATGGACCTGCCTATTGTGTTGCTGTTAGAGTAAGAAGACCTCACAGGCATCTCCATGACCACAATGGTCTACCTGTTGTGTGTCTGCCTCGGTTACAGAGCGTTCGGCAACGCGGCACCGGGGAAAATGCTTACTGGTTCGGCTTAAACAGCTCCAAGATCGGTTCCATATCTATATGCACGGTCTTTAAGTTTGTGAGAAGTAGAATCTTCGATCTCTAGGACGGAAAAAGACAGAGATTCCTGGCTATAGTCGGTAACTGGGCGTACAGAGTAAAAAAGCCCGATTGGTAAAGAAAAGGGCCACTGCAAACCTTGGCTGCTATGGCCACATCTTGCCGCACATTTTTTTTAAGTAATCATATATTTCATTAGATAATCCAGAGATTGCATATATGATCAATATCTAAGACAAACATGTTTATCAAGCCGTGAACTTTCAGGTTTCTACCTAGCCGTGGCATCAAAATCAAGTAGTGGATCCAAAATCACGTCGCTAACTTTCCGATATGTACAAAACTCTGCTACCCGGCTAGCTTCCCCCTCACTTCATGTGCCGTAACATTAATGTAGACCGTCTAGTAATATTTTTTATGTATTTTATGTGTGAACAAGTGGCAGAGCTTGGCAGGCATTAAAAGATTTTAAAAGAATTTTATGCAGTAGGAGGGCCATTGCCCCCTACATTAGGGAAGCTCTTTCACTTTAAACAAAGACTTTGGTGTCGTGTTGCCCTATTGCCCCCAAAACCTATGGACCGACCCTATGTAGTCATAATTCTCTGGTCCATGAGTAAAATAAATCCATTTATCGTCATGAACCTTGTTGGTTATGCGATGTATGAGCTGTTGAATTGTGATGTTGATGTGGTCGTACACATAGTCGCTCGATCTAACTTTGAGTTACCGAACACTCTCGAATAATATCTACCCTTCACTCCTTTCAAGATCTCTCCACCGACAAGGGTGCCGAGCGCAACCCTCCAATCAGCATTTATTTACCTCCTTTCTGTACTCCATTGTACCTAGATTTTTATGGAGTCTGAAGGAGAATTTGATCTCTAATAAAATACCTATATCTTTATGGATTCTGCATAACTATGGAACCTAGCGTACTTTCACCTCCTCGAGGCCCCTGCTATGATCATATTGTTATTTGCGTATGATGTGGTGTTTCTTGTAGTCGTCAGGTTAGAAGGGGGTTCTTAAATTCCAAATGTGAGCATGCATGGACCCTCTCACCCTATCGGGGGTTCTTAAATTCCATTGTCATTTAGTAGATTCTTCATCTAATCTGATTCGTGTGAGTTTCTCTTTCGTACATAAATCTGAGCAGATGAATCCACAAGTCTCGAAGTCATTTGGGTCCCCTTAGCCAGTTAGCCGCATCAACAAAGCATGTGCATCACATTGTTTTCTTCCAAACTATCGAATTTTGTTGTCCTAGAAAGAACAATAATTTTCACTTCTCAAATACTTGTTTCCTGGTGCGGTATATTCTCGGTATATATCTACAAAAAACATTGTTGCAAGATTCCGAGGATTTCCATATAGGACTCGCAATGTGGGCCTTCCAATCTTGCCGAGGAATGCATCTTGCACATCTGGTTTTTTTACCAACCCCTTTGCTTGTCCCGCTTGTTAGAGAATAGAGGTGTATGTTCCTGGGTGTGTGGTGAAAACATGCATAGAGACATGGTGGTTGGCCCAGTATTTTCCCTAGTCAGTCTGCCGAGGACAAGAAAGTTTCACTTCCATTCATGTCTCGCGCCGTCCTACGTCGGAGGGACGGGAGCACCGGCCATGGAGTGCGTGGGTCCCACACTAGGTCATGGGAGGCAAGACATTTTTTTTGCGAATATGACTTTGGCATTAAAAAAACAGCGAACAGTACAAAACACCTCAACAAAAATGAAAATTACATCAAAATCAATAAGATGTCCTTCATCTTCAACCTCCGGACAGTGTCAACGACACGCTGCTGCTGCCGTTCCTTCCAGAGTCGGCCTGACGTTGTTGGTTGCAGACGGGAAACTTTGTTGGTTGTAGACGGGAAGTCGCCGAACGATTTTAAAAGACCACGTCCGCCCTAAAGACGACGAAAAAGGATGAACCGCCGATGAAGCTCTCCTGAGCCGTCCTAGGCGGACGACGTGACGAATCATTTTTCCCAGTGGTCACTACAGTCCACTTGGGATCAAATATTCTGATTTGGGATATAGCTACGTACCAACTTTGGCTACAACTTGGACTGAATATATGTGTATACCCATTTGGTTCAATGAAGCTTCCACCAAGTGGCTGCATGGAGCCACGCCCATGGACGACCATGACTGAAGTCAACTAGTCAAGTCAATCAAGATGCTTCCACCAAGCTTACCAGCACGGAAATTGTATCAGGAGAATCTTTCACTATTTTACTAAGCTCTAGGAAGGTTCTAACCATACCATTCCAAGATATGTATTAGGCGGAGCATATTAGATCAAAGTTTACCGAAACACGGATGTACCTAATGTTTGTTACCTAGGTCGTGAGTGACAGCACCTACGCGTGGATCCCTAGCACTCTGGTGATGCCGCTCGCGTTCTAGCGATGACAAGAAGAACAAGTGTCAGAGAGATGTTTTGGCGCAGCGTACTGATCGCTACTGCTTGCTGCATTTTCTGTATTCCTCTTATTCTCTAAATACAACTACTTGCCGAATCTTGCGCCACATCCAGGACTGGATCGTGCCATCCCACGATCGAACACGGCGCGCACGGCGATCCTACAAACTCGGTGCGAGCACAGACCGCGTCTCACCTGACTACTGGGTCTAGACTGCTAACAGAAAATCCTGAACCTAAAACTGATATATTGACCGGCCTAGAAATCCTGGTGTTATCCGTTTAAACCCGGTTTCTTGGTCGACCTCCTTTTGGCCATCTTCTTCCAACATGTACTCTGTGCATTGTCTCTGCATTTCCAGTGTGGGACGGTTGGGGTTTGCCTCCACCATGTTCTTGAAAGCACTCTCTGCAGCCTCTACATATGCAGCGCTCACGCCGCTGCAGTATATGCTGACACTGATCCAATCAAGGCTGGAGAGGTGCTGGATGCCGAAATCAAAGCCACGCCTGGCAGATTTGAGTGTGTCTAGGTGAACCTGGATACGAAGCCTCTTGAGACATGGCATGGCACCCACTTCGAACATGAACACTGTAAAGTCACAATACGACATGAACTTCTGCAGCCGCTGAAACCCTCCACCGATGACAATGGGTCCAACGCAGCGATCAGGATATAGTTCTAGTTCCAACAGGCTAGGTAAGCATCCAACCATGTCAATATCCTGCTGTTGGATCCTCCCAAGATTTGTGCCAATCCACAGTTTTTCTAGGTTGACAAGAGAGTGCATCCATTGGGCAATCTGGCAGAGTTTCCCGCCGAAGAGATAAACCTCTCGGATGCTATTGAGAGCAGGTAAGTTCGACTGTCCTATGAAGCAATCCCTTTCACCCAAATAAAAAGAGATACGGAGGGTGCGAAGGTTGCAGGCCTCGAGTTTGCAGAGGGAGGACACTAGTATTTTTTCCTTGTAACCTACATCATCACACTTGTAGGTGTTCCAAGTAATGCTTAGCTTCCTCAGATTAGTTAGCTCGCCAAGCTCTTCCAGAAATTTCGGAGATTGCATAAAGGTGTTTACATCCCCAAACTCTTGCAAGCTCTTGAGGTTTCCAATCCCATCGTCAGGAAATTTAGCTTCATCTGGAATAAACAGGCGAACCAATCGCTTTAGCCGAGTAAGTGATTCGGGTATCTCACTGAATTGTGTGGCTGATGCATCTAGCGTCTCTAGATACTCCAGGTCTCCAATCTGTCTGGGAAGCTCACTTATATCTGTAAAAGAAATGTTCAAATACCTCAGCTGCGGAAGTCTTCCAATGTCTTTGAAATTACAGTCACTCAACCCACGGCAATTCCATACATCCAGCACGCGGAGAGAACTTAACTTCACTAGGGAAGGCAAATAGAACACCCGAAACCCAAAACAACCAAGTGATCGAAGACGTGATAAGTCCAAATGTTCGATACTTGGTTGGTCTTCATATCCCATCAGAGAGAGCCGTCGAACTCTGCTATCCGGCAGTGAATAGTTACTGAGCAAAGTACAAAAGTTCTCTTCAGTAGACTTGTAAATAAGGAAATCAAGGATGGTGTCATGGACTCGGCAGTGCGGTGCCTTGCCATCGTGTCCTATGTCAACTGGCTGTATTAAACATCGATTAACAAGCTCATGGAAATATGTCTCTCCTAATTCGACAAGATCTCGCCCATCTTTGCAGTGGACCAAACCCTCAGAAATCCATCTGTGTACTAGCCGTTGCCTTCCAATCTCATAATCTTCAGGAAATAGAGTCAAATACAATAGGCAACTCCGTAGATGGAGAGGGAGGTCAAAGTAGCTCAGAGATAATATGTAAGTAACTGCATCATTATCAGAACTTGTGCCCGATCCAAATCCAGAAGAACATCGCATGCGGTCCCACTCTTCATTTGTTTTCCCGGTAGCCAACAAGCTAGATATGGCATTGATGGCCAGTGGTAACCCACCACATCTTTTTAAAATATCTTCCGATGCTTCCTTCAAGTTAGCAGGGCACTTTCCTTCACAACCAAATATTCGCTTGAAAAATAACTTCTTTGAGTCAGCAACACTCAGTGGTTTGATTTTGTAGACAAGATCCTTTTCAGAAGAACAACATGATTTAGCTACATCATGTATACGTGTTGTGGTCATTATGACACTGTCACGATTATTTTTGTATAATGCACAATCCAAAGTTTGCCATGTCTGTATGTCCCATATATCATCAATTATGATCAGGTACCTGCAGTATAGTTTCATGAGCATCAAGTAAGTTGTATATCCTATGGGTAGATAAGCTTGGGGGCATTCATGGCTTGCCTAGAGTAAACATCTGAAGTTGGAAAACAATGACATGCCAAAATTTAGAAGTATAATTTGGAAATTATCCGTGCATCCTAGTGCGGCCCAAAGCAGAAACGGGATTATAGTTGTGTATATAATTTGCAGCAGCTAAACTATTAGACCATAACGAAACTAAAATTTGCACAGATTAAAAATTATAAGGATTATACAAGTGAATTGTTTGGTCTGGTTAGTGTTTCTCGTTTCTTTTGAATGAAAAGGCCCTTCATGACCTATCTCTTTTATATTGTGCTATGTTGGCCACAAAAATGTGCAAAACTTTTGTGTGTTCTCTACAAAAGGAGCAGATTGAATGTCGTGGTTCTAGTTAGCCACTAGATGTACCAGTATCAACACCAATGGGGTAAGGATTGTGTGGAATTTTAAGTCAAAACTGAAGAAGTTACATAAGCACTAGAGTTTTTTCTTCTAAGATCATGTAAGCACTAGTTGAAGTAGTTGTGAACTCCACCTTTTATCTTTGAGGAAGTCTCTTATCTGCTCGATAATGAGTTGCGTATCTCCTACTCCGGCATGAGTACAATCTGGGTTGACTTGGTATAATATAGAACTCAAGATCTTCATCATATCAGGACTTCTTGAAATGGACACAAAAGCCCGACATTCATAGTTTGCTCCAAGCTTGTCATAGACCTGTCTGACCAGAGTCGTCTTGCCTAATCCTCCGGATCCAACAATGGATACAACTTTTCCCTGAGATGTCGAGTCACCATCATCGTTGCTTAGCCACTTCACAAGATCATCCCTCGGGCCATTGACGCCAACAAGCTGTGATGCATCTTTATATATGGCATGAAGTCGAGGGTCAACCTTCACATTTCTAGCCCAGGAAGACTCATCTTTCTTGTACCTGAAGTTGTGGATAAGAACTTAAGTACCAAAGGGGCTACAAATCACACCAAAGATATGGCAGAGGCCACATGTATATCACCAAAAGTAAAAGCATGATAAATACACAGGGCTTTAGTTACCTTGTATATCTCTCACTGACCTCCTTGACTTGAATCTTGATGTCCTTCACATCCTTGGCAATCTTATGCTGGGTCTTGATGTTCTTGATCTTTTTCATGCTTTTGTTAAAAATCTCTTTGAAGCTACCGCCAGACTTAGAACTAGGCTCATGGTCCATGAGAATCATGAACCTGTCAATTTTATCCTCAATATCATAGGACAAGTCTCGTATAGCGTTGGCACGAAGTTTGGCTTGGTGGTCAGGTTCCTCCACATCTGCCATCACGAGGAGGAAAGCTTGCATGGCCTCGAGCTCATCCTTGAGGAACTTGATGTCGTCACGAACATCCTTTAGCAGCTTGTATTCATCGATCAAGATGGTTCCCAACTTTCCCAGCAGGGAAGTCATTGCTCCTGTGGATGCACTCACCAAAAATCTTTCCATCCTTGCCTACTTGCGTGTGTTGGCTATGGTGATGCAGATGTGGTGTTGACGAAGGAGGGGCTCCGTTGCATATATGGAGGAGCAAGTAACAAATATCAGACCCATTGAAGGTGATGTCATACCTATCTACACCTGCTATATAAAGTACTCCCTCCTTTAACTAGTGTAAGACGCTCTAGTTTTTTTGGAAATGCATGTATCTAGACTCGTTTTATTGTTTAGTTTCATCCAGTTTAGTCTAAATCTAGTCAATTTCAAAATCTCGAGAAGGTCAAGTGGCATGAATAGGAACAAATCTCTAGAGGACATGCCTTAGTGGCAACCTTATCACTTCACTTATTGCATTGACAAACTTTATCACTTCAGGACGCGCTCCACCCTTCAACGGACAGAGACATGCATCAAACACTATGGAAACCAAACAAATTATTTTCTATGCACCGGTGGAGAGTGGGTGGAAGGAAAGAGGGAGGAAAGGGAGGTCAGGAGTTTATTATAATGGTCACTACCATGGACGGAAGCTACCTGGAAATAGTGATATACAATGAAAAAGAATCTCTTGGGCTTGATATAAAGCGCGGAAGAATTAAAGACTTTCAGGAAAAATGAAATCCAGAACTGCGGCAAGTGTCTTTGTTAGAATCAACTCTTGTTAGGTTTAAGAGTCCTAGTCGGTTTGTTATAGGACTAGACCGGTGCACCTAGACCCTCATATATATCTCTTGTAATTGCCACAATATTGTTATCGATTATTATTCTATACAATTTTACATGGTATCAGATTTCCGATCCTAGGGTATGGCTCACCCGTCGACCTCGCCGCCGCCGCCACCGCCCGGCTACTTCGAGCAGCGCGCCGCCATCGTCGCCGCCAAGGTCGCCGCGGCCACGGCCCCCTCCACCTCTACCTCTACTTTAGTTCTACCTCCACCAATAGCCCCTTCAATCTCCTTCACCGACACCATATCCGATATATCCCCTACATACCCGTAACCCTAGACCTCTCTGCTCACAACTACTACCATTGGCGTCACCTCTTCGACGTCCGCCTCGAGCGATAATCTCCGCTCTCACGTTGCCGACGACGCTCGCCCTCAACCTCATGATCCGCAATGGTTCAAGGATGATCTCGCCATTATTCAATGGATCTACATGCGAGTCTCCACAGACATCTTCAATCTCGTACACCGTGATGGTTCCTCCGCCGCCGATCTGTGGGCAGCCCTTCGTCAGCTCTTCCAGGACAACGTCGATTCTCGCGCCAACAATCTCCACACCGAGCTTCGGAACATGGTGCAAGGTGATGCACTCGTCGGCGTCTACTGCCAACGCCTTAAGGAGGTCGCGGATGAAATCCGTGAACTCGATGATCCGATCGAAGATCAGCATCTCATCAACGTCCTCCTCGTCGGCCTCAGCGAGCGGTTCGAGAATTAGGCCTCCTTCATCCCTATGATGTGTCCACGCCCCTCCTTCGCCGAGGTTCGCGCGATGCTGCAATGGGCCGATCGTGCCCAAACCAACAAGGAATCCCCTCCTCGGGTCTTCACTACTGCTCCTCGACCACCTGCACCACGACCACCTCCTCCAATGGCTCCTCCTCAACCATCAGACTAGCGTACAACTCCCGACTACAGGGGTCAAAACCCTAAAACACCGCAGTTTTGTACGGCGCCTGCTCCTCCTCCACCCTTGGCTCCGGCTCCACCGTCTGCACCACCGACTGCATCACCTCCACCCCCTGGCTGGCGTCCTTCTCCTGATCTGTGGACCGGGCTAGTCAAGGCGTGGACTATGCCCTGGTCCGCCCCGACGCCCTATGGTGCCCCGCCTGCCTACACTTGTGGCTGGCAGCCCGGTGCCCGCCCTCACACCGGTGCTCCCGTCCTCGTGCCACGACAGCCGACGGCCGCGTACCACGCCGCGCCCGCCTACGGGCCAACAATCTACAATGCTACTCCTTATGCTTCATATGGCGCTACAATCTCACCCTGCATGCCACAGTACAATATGTCGCAGTACAATGGTGGTGGCTCTATCTATACGCCGATGTCGGCCCTACTGCCAACGCCGACACACCCGCCAGCTCCCATGTCTACACCGGCCTCTACTTCGACCCCGAGCTAGGACTAAGTTGCTTTTCTACAAGCCATGAACAACTTTGCTGCACAAGGAAACTCAGGTACGGATTGGATTTTCGATTCTGGTGCTTCTAGTCATATGTCTGCATCAAATAGTTTGTTGTCTTCTTGCACACCATTGCCTTTTCCATATATTACTCTCGGTGACGGATCATCTATTCCTATTTATAGTGTTGGTCAAGCCCAAATCCAATCTCTAATCAAACCTTTGCTTCTTCGCGAAGTTCTTGTAGCTCCAGCACTAATTAAAAATATGATTTATGTTCGCTAATTCACCAATGACAGTCATGTTTCTATTGAATTTGACCCATTTGGTCTGTCCGTGAAGGATTACCGTACCAAGGCCGAGATTGCTTGATTCAATAGCTCTGATGATTTGTATTCCCTCCATGGTGTTATGGCTGCGGCCCCTCCATCGTCTATGGTGGCCTCCATTGATCTGTGGAACCAATGTCTCGGTCATCCCAATAATAATGTGTTATCTACTCTTCTTAGTGAATTTTCAATACCTTGTAATAGAGATTCTCATAATTCTTCTATTTGTCAGTCGTGTCAATTAGGCAAACATGTTCGTCTCCCCTTTAGTTCCTCTCTAACCTCTAGTACTTTTCCTTTTGAGTTACTTCATTGTGATCTATGGACGTCACCAATAGAAAGTATTTCTGGTTTTAAGTATTATCTTGTTATTCTTGATGATTTTACACACTATGGTTGGACCTTTCTCTTACACAACAAATCCGACGTTAACAATAATTTTTCTTAATTTCCAGCGCTATGTCTCGGTCCAATTTTACCTTCCTATAAGATTTATTCAATGATATAATGGTCATGGATTTGATAACTTTAAAAGCCGAATTTCTTTCTCCAATATGGAATTCTTCTGTGTTTTCCTGTCCCTATACCTCTCCTCAAAACGGCAAGGCCAAGCGTTCTTTTCGCACTCTTAATGACATCACTCTCAAATCAGGCTTTCGCCCCGCTTTATAAATAAAGCAACATCCAGTACAAAGTACAGCAAGCATCCACCACGGCCAAGGCCAAACGAAAAGGAAAAAATGTGCATACATCACCGCTGGGGCCACAGCACAAGTACGCCCAAACAGAAACCAAAAAACGCAACGAGTAAGGGGGAGAGCTCAGGACGTCTGGGCCGGGGGAGTCGGGGCAGCTAGGGGGATCGCTCCCGTCCTCAGGGCCCGCAACGAGCTATCGAAAGCCGCCCGATCACGCTGCCTCACCAGGGGAGACCACTGCTGTAGAAAGACAAGAAAGGAGAACACAGGGTCAGACACGCGAGAAGGATACACCTTCTCAATCACCATCTTATTCCGCACGTTCCACAAAGACCACGAGATGGCCGCAAACACGAGCCAGAAGAGACGGCGACCTCCTCCGGCCCTGTATGCCTGGGACTGTAGGAACTCCCCAAGTTCCTACGCGCCCCAGGCAGGCCCTAGCGCCTCTCTGACAAAGCACCAAAGAGCCTGGGCCGCCGAACAGGAGAACATAATATGGGCGCAGGTCTCCAGGGTCCCGCATAGGGGACACAAACCATCGCCCGGGCCGTTACGCTTGGCCACCTCCACCCCCGAGGGTAGCCGGTCCCGCAGAAGCTGCCACACGAAGATGCGGATACTAAGCGGCAGGGGGGCCTTCCAAAGAGGGGCCGTCCAACCCAGCTCAGGGCCCTGGAAAAGGGCGCGATAGGCCGAGTTCACCGTGAACTCGCCAGAGGGGTGCAGGTGCCACGCTGCCGAGTCTAGGGCCTCAGATAAGGCCCCAGGGAGGGAGCGAAGCAGCAGCAGGCGGTCTGCTTCCTCCACGACACTAAGGTGCCTCCGGAACAAGATGTTCCAGTGGCCCTCCAGGAAGGCTTCCTGCACAAGGATCTCGGGGGAAGCGGAGATAGCAAACAAGCTGGGGTACATGACCCCCAATGGGATCGGCAGCATCCAGGGGTCAAGCCAAAATCGAATCCCCTATCCGCAGCCAACCTCAAAGGAGAGGCCCAGCCCGATGAAATGCTTAATCTCCTGGAGGGCTCTCCAGAACTGAGAGCCCTCCCTCCGCTCACAAGCTAAAAGGGGGCGGCCCCGGAGATACTTGGCTTTGATAAGCTGAAGCCAGAGCCCGCCGTCGTCTCTAAGAATGCGCCAGACCCACTTCAACATCAACGCCACATTAAAGCGGCACGAGTCAAGGATACCTATGCCCCCAAAGCTCTTGGGGGCGCAGACGTCCGCCCATTTAACCATGTGGTATTTCTGATGGCCATCCCTTGCCGCCCAAAAGAACCTAGACAACTCCTTAGCGAAGTCGGCATGCGTCCCTTCGGGCAGCAGGTACAGCCCCATCTGGTACATGGGTAGACTCGCGAGACACGAGTTAATCAGCACCGACTTGATCCCCTTAGACGTGAGGCGCGCTCGCCAGGGTTCCGCCCTCGAGCGCACCCTCCCGACCAGGGGGGCCAGGTCCTTGATCAACACCCGCGTCTCCCTGATGGGCATCCCCAGATAGGTAATCGGGAAGTCCGCGAGCTTACAATTCAGTCCATCCGCAATCCGCTGACGCTCCTCCTCGGGATACCCCAGAACCATCACCTCACTCTTGTCGAAGTTGATCGTCAATCCTGACATGGCTTCGAAGCAGAGAAGCAGGAACTTCAGGTGAATGATGTCCTGGTCCGAACCCTGCACCATGATCATGGTGTCATCCGCATACTGGAGGTGGGAGATCCCACCCCCAGGGATCAAGTGACCCACCACCCCGGAGATGTGCCCCGAGCGTTGGGCCCTATCCAAAATCTCCGCCAAGGCGTCCACCGCGGCGTTAAACAATATAGGGGAGATCGGGTCCCCCTGCCTAACCTCGCAGAACGGACTAAAGTAAGGACCGATCTCCCCATTTATGTTGATCGCCGTCGTGCCACTCCTGACGAACTGCATGATCCAGCAGATCATGCGGTCATCCACACCCCTCCTCTCCAGGACGAGACACAAGAAGGCCCAGTCTAAGCGATCATAGGCCTTCTGAAAGTCCAACTTCAGGAACACCCCTTTCTGACGTCGTACCTTAACTTCATGAATAATTTCATGAAGTGCCAGGACATCGTCATGAATGAGGCGTCCCTTGAGGAAGGCGAACTGGAGAGGATGGGTGAGGCGCTCCATCACTGGAGCAAGTCGGATGGCACTGACCTTGGCAAACAGGCGCTGAATAACATTAATCACCGTGATCGGTCGGAACTGGCGGATACCCGTGGCCCCCACAACCTTGGGGATCAGGGTAATCACGCCAAGGTTCAGTCGGGACATTACCAGGGTACCCGTGAAAAACTCCTGGAAGAGTTGCAGGATCAAAGGCTGTAACTGAGCCCAAAAAGCCTGGAAGAAACACACCGGGAGACCGTCAGGACCCGGTGCCGAACTAGACTTCATGGACTTCAGAGCAGCCTCCACCTCCCCTCCTAGGAAGGGGAGAGTGAGATCAGCATTCTCCCTGGGAGAGACAAGCGCCTCACCCGCCCAGAAGTCAGGCGCCAGCGAGACTCCCGACTGCGGCGAGGCGGAGAAAAGGCCCCGGTAGAAGGCGTAAATATGGGAGGAGAGCGCCTGAGGGGACTCCAGCAGCGACTCCCCCTCCCAGAGGCAAGGGATCGAGCACTTCCTCCTCCTACCATTGGCAATGGCATGGAAGTAAGCCGTGTTCGATTCCCCAGGACCGTCCAGTTCTGGCGACTCCGCTGGCGCCAGAAAGCCTCCTCTCCCTTGTAGATTTCCATAATGGAAGTCTCAAGGGAATACCTGTGGGACCAGGCCTCAGGTGAGAGGCCGTGAAGATCGGCCTCCCGGTCCAAGGCCTGGATATCCCGCAGAATGGACTCCTTCTGATTCCTGAGGTCAGCCCCCAAATTCGCCCCCAGCCTCGCATGAACTGACGAGATAGTTTGGCACAGTGATGCCAAATATCCACCGCGCAGTACACCCGAGGGGTAGAAGCGGCCGCTGCCGTCCACCTTGCCCGAACCGCCTCCACAAATCCTCGCTTCTGCCGCTAGAAGGATTCGAAGTGGAAGTGGTTCAGCCGCGGGGGGCGGCCCCCTCTAGAGGAGAGGAGGAGAGGGGCGTGGTCCGACCCAATCCTAGTGACCGCTCTCAGCGAGCAAAGAGGGAAGGCCACCTCCCAATCCACAGACACAAAGACACGATCGAGAATGCTGCGAATCGGATTCAGCTGCTTATTTGACCAAGTATATCTAGCGCCCACCCGCCGGATCTCGCGGAGAGCAAGCTCGGCAATGCAGTCGTTAAACATACGCATCCTAGGGAGGTCCACGTTTGCCGAGCTCTTATCGTCAGCAGATCGGATCAGGTTAAAGTCCCCGGCGACCACCACCGGGATAACCGTCCGTTCCACTTTCGATTTGAGCTCACGCAAGAAGTCGGCGGACCTCCTATGGTCCGCGGGGCCATAGACAATGATCACCTCCCATCTGAAGCGAGACTGTCTATGGGTAAGCACCATGCTCACAAAGAATTCCCCGCGGTCCATATCGCTCGTACCCTTCTTATTCAATCTTCTATGCCTCTGAAGTTCTGGGTTGAAGCTCTCCACACGGCCACATATCTACTTAACATTCGACCATCTCAAGTTAATCCTCAAACCACACCCTACTTATTTTCATTTATTTCTCACCCAAACTACTCTGACGTTCATGTCTTTGGCTGTCTTTGTTTTCCTAACTCCTACTCTACTTCTCCTAACGAACTTACTAGTTATCTCGGCGGTTATCTCGGCGGTTTCAGAGAAGTGACGGTGGGCGAGTGTTTCAAGCTACTGACATGCTCAACGGGATGCTGGTATGCGGCCGCTACGACATTCATAAGTGCCTGGTGACATCTCTATCCTTGGCTTTTACAATGTGCATGTGGAACCTTTTCTGAATTTCATGGAGTCGTCGGTTGTGTTGATATATCATTTGTAACTTGCAACTTCTGTTGCAGAACCCAGGTTGGAAAGAATCATTGCTTGGCCCGGGTTTCGCTGCAGCAAGGAGACTGAAGAAACTTTTACCCCTGCCCCATGATATGTTCTTTTTTTGAAAATGGTTGTCATTCTCTTTTATTTAATGTACCTAGTTGATTTGAGGGCATGGAACCAGCCAGGATTTAGATTTAAATAGAGGCACCCCTAAATAACCCGTGTGCCACAATCTTAGAGAAGGCAAGAATTTGGTGTTGGCCGTGGCACGAATTTCGGGTAATGTAATACGAAGAGAGCAGGCCTTTGTTTTCTTTTTAAAATGGAGGTGTTCCCCGGCCTCTGCATCCTCGGATGCACATAGCCAAATTTATTACTTATTAGCAGAAAGTGCAATCATTACACTTCAATGATCTGAAAGGGTTGATACACACCAATCATTTGAATAAAAAAAGTGGACAAAGGTGTAAACATGCCTAAAAACGCCTAGAGAAAAATTACAACATTGCCTAATCAGGCCCCGCAGGGATAGCCAGCCCAAAGACCTCAAAAGCACGTGCACACTGGCGGATGTCCTCTCTAGTGATTTTCGTGACTTCAAGATAAGTGAGGTGTTTGTGTGTAAAGATCCTTCTGTTTTGTTCTTTTCAAACATTTCATAAGACGTAGAGCAGGCGGCCACTGAGTTTGCATTTCTCAATGGGCGTGCGGACATCAATCAGATTGTCCCACCAATCGGATACAGAGGGAAAATCAGTGTCTGGGTTTTCGCCGTCGTCGTTTGCCCAGTTCTGGTTGAGGTTCCAAATCGCCGTGGTGTAAGTCTTTGCTGAAATGATCAGCCGCCTCTAGGCCAGCAAGACAAAGGGTGCATATTGGATCGTGGTTCCAAACCCTGGTGGCCAGGTTGTCTGCCGTCAGTAGCTTTCCATGCAAGACCAGCCACGCAAAGAGCTTACATTTTGGCTCGGCGTGCACAGCCCAGATTTTCCGAACTTGGAACTTAGGGTGGCTGCCATGGAATTGTGCGAGGTAGGCCGGGATCGCGTTGTAGGTTTCATTCGCGGTAAAACTCCACCTTATGGTGTCCGCCTGTCCAGGCCCAGACCTCCAGATACTGGGCGAGCTACGCGGGTCTGTTGAGACGAGCAATGGATCGAATCCATTCCCTCCCCCTCCTCCCAAGAGTTTCGTGGCCATGTTTCATTTCTTCCTGGTAGTAACTTTGTAGAGGTATGGCGCCCAAAGGCAGATGAGGACCCGCTCATTCCAGTTGTCGTGCCAGAAGGAGTCAGTTGCACCATCCCCAATGTTGGTCTTAGTAGAAGCTTTGAACATGGCCAAGTCCTTTCCATTGCATGAAAGCTTCGAGCATTCCCATGTGCATTGTGGGTCAGTCCATTGTAGCCATGACCAGCGTAGGGTAGTGCACGCCCCGTCCTCTGGAGTCTAGGCATTTCGAGGCCTCCAAGATCCTTTGGCCTGCATATCGTGGTCCAACTGACCAGCGCTTTCCCCTGCGCGGCATATGCTCTCCCTCATCTCCGGCCTAGACGAAGTTTCTAGCAATACGAGTGATCTTGTGACGCGCCCATTTGGACAAAGGGATGACAGTAGCATGGTAAACAACGATGGCCGAGAGGATGTACTTGGCAAGGGCAACTCTTTCAAGCCACGCTAGATTTTTCCCCATCCAGCCCGACAGCTTTCCAGAGATTTTGTCAAGAGGTGTGCTTCGGTCCCCTACCCCTAAAGTTAAGCTACATGGGCCTTGTTATTTTTTTGACCGGTCGAAACCCATTTCCGGATCACGTCTATATCTGTATATGTGTACTCGGTCGAACTGGGTATAATCCACGTTTCGATCGGCTCATCCCACCTCCTATTATCGCGATCTACGTCTTTGTATGTCATATTTTTAATTTTTTTTTTGTTGTTATATAACTTTTGATTTTCGACTTCCGCAGACACATGAGCATACGTATATGGTGAGTATACGTCTAAGGGGGCCATATGGAGTTCGAATGGGTTTGTACGGTCCTCTAAACAATCGAAATCGAGTTTTTGTTTGTCAAAATTTGAAAGAGGGGAAGGGAAAGGGGGTGGGGGACCGAAGCAAAAGTGTTTTGTCAATTAAAGGTTGGAGGTAACTTTGGGAGATCCTAGAATTAGAAGTAGCATCCGACATTTGTGTTGATAGTAGTAGCTCAATCGTTAAAGTGGTAGAGCCCCTGAGGAAGTTTGGCCAGCTAAGGATGCTTTTTTTTTTTGAACACGAAAGGGGTCTCGAAGGACCCCGAGAGCTGCATTCAATCTGATGACGGTGGGTACAACTTACAAACAGGCCCTGAAAGAAAACAACTAGAAGCAGCTAAGGCCTGAACAATTACACAAAGGACCCTCTGGAAAGCACAAGGAACGCAATCGACTCCTTGGTCCTCTCCACCGATGAAGAGCATCGAACTCCGGCCACCTTGAAGTTGTCGGGGACGAACCACTTGACAGCAGGAAAGCGGGGAACCCGACGCGATGCTCGAAGAAGGGCCTCCGATGTGGAGGTTGAACAGATCGCCCACATGGCGTCTGGCAGAGCCGCCCTTGCGGCCATAGATCGCTGAGGCACAAAAGCCCCACGCGTAGGAAGCTCGAGGTTGCAGCAAGAACACCACCCACCACCTTGCAGAAGCCGAAGAAAACCTGGAGCGCCTCTTCCGCCCCTCGCCGCCACGGCCGGCCGGAGGAAGAGCCACCACCTGCTTCTCGTCCATTGCAGGGAGGTCACACTTGCGCTTATGGCAAGAAGGCCTCGCCAGAAGAAGGTAGAACGCCATCTCCCACCTTAGGAGCATGGCATCGCCTTCAACCGAAGACTGCCTGACGCTGCGCCAAAGCGACAGAGCAGAAGACCCTCGACCGCCTCTCTTCTCAACAGCACCATTGCTTCTTCTCCACTCCCCCTCGCCTCCACGGCCGGCCAGAAGAGGAAAACGAAGCAGAGCACCGCCCCAGAAAAGAGGAGGCCTGACCTTATTTGCGGAGATCCCAGGCCCCAGGGCAACCGCCACCATCTCCGTCCGCCGGAGATGCAGAAGGGTTCCACCGCAGCCGGATGTGCCAGATCTGGCCAGAGAAATCCGGTACCCTACTCCATACTACAGGCACAAGGCCCAAACACCTAGATCTACACCTAAGAACTACTCCGGCGCCTCTCCTTCCCCCTCTCCGGCCGGCAAGGCCGCCGGAGAGGGCTCGGGATCGGGCCGGTACTAGACGGTTGACTCTCAACTCACGGGAGGGAGAGGGGAACGAGAGGGGGGGGTGCCGGCCAGCTAAGGATGTTGGGCGTATCTTTGGAAAGCTCAATTCCAACAGAAACCAATTTCGTGTCATTTTCAACGAGGTTGTGAAGTCCAATCTCCAATCTCTTTCTATTAATTATCGATATGGTCATGAAGCGATTCCCCTATGAGGTCACAAGTTTGCTTGGGGAAAATTTGAGCCTCGAAGATTTGAGATCCGTATAAGTTGCATTCCACTAGAGGAAAAAGGGCTATCCGTTCGCGACCCCTCGGAGCATTAGTCCCGGTTGCGCCACCAACCGGGACTAATGCTGGCACGCGTCCCGGTTGGAGCGGGCACGGGGCCAGGGGCATGCGTCCCGGTTGGTAAGGGGGCATGCGTCCCGGTTGGAGCCACCAACCGGGACTAAAGGTTTGGCCACAGCCACGTGACGTGGCACGCACCTTTAGTCCCGGTTGCTGGCTCCAACCGGGACTAAAGACCCTTGCCCTCTATAAATGCAACGCCCCAGCCCCCTCTGCCTCCACTCTGTTTTTTCGAATGGTGGAAGGTGTGAGGGGGTGTGCTAGTTTTTTCTCATGCATGCATTGAAGGTGTTTGTTGAAATGTTTGAGTGAATAATCCCGTTGAATTTCTCATAGAACAAAAATATAGAAGGTGTCCGAGACGCACTTGAGCTTTCTCCTCTTTATTTCCCTCGATCGAGGTTAGCAATCTTATCTTTTCTAGGTCATTGATACAATTCATGTGTCGGTGTGAATTGGTTATTTCACTATTTATGATGTCCTGTTTTTTGATAAACTTACTTATATGATGCAGATGAACGGTCGGGAATGGATGTACGGTGACTGGCGGGTAGCCGGGTATATCAAAGGCGTGGATAAATTTATCGATGTGGCTACGGCAAACAAAGAGAATGGATTTATACGTTGTCCATGTGTTCAATGTCGGAACAACAAGGAGTACTCTTCCTCGAAAATCATTCGCGGCCACCTGATTATGAAAGGTTTCATGCCCAACTATAATTGCTGGACCAAGCACGGGGAAAGAGGGGTTATGATGGAAGATGGTGAAGAAGAAGATGATGATAACAACTATCATCATATGTTTCCTGAATACAGTGATACTGCAATGGAAGACAATGGAGAGGAAAGAGGTGAAGAACGGGCATCAGATGAGCCGGCTGATGAACTTGGTAGGGTCATTTCTGATGCAAAGCGAGACTGTGAAACAGAAAATGAGAAGTTGAAGTTAGAGGGCATGTTAGAAGATCACAAGAAATTGTTGTACCCAAATTGTGAAGATGGCAGCACAAAGCTCGGTACCACACTGGAATTGTTGCGATGGAAGGCAGAGTGTGGTCTAACTGACTCCTCATTTGAAAAGATGCTGAAAATAATGAAGCCGAAGTTTCTAAAACATAACGAACTTCCCGAGAGTACCTACGAAGCAAAGAAGACTCTCTGTCCTCTGGGATTAGATGTGCAAAAGATACATGCATGCATTAATGACTGCATCCTCTACCGCGGTAAGGAGTATGAGAATTTAGATAAATGTCCGGTATGCAACGCGTTGCGGTATAAGATCAGACGAGATGACCCTGGTGATGTTGAGGGAGAGCCCCTCCGGAAGAGGGTTCCTGCTAAGGTTATGTGGTATGCTCCTATAATACCAAGGTTGAAACGCATGTTCAGAAACAAAGAGCATGCCAGGTTGTTGCGATGGCACAAAGAAGACCGTAAGAAAGACGGGAAGTTGAGACACCCTGCTGATGGGTCACAGTGGAGAAAAATCGAGAGAGACTTCCCAGACTTTGTAGGTGACGCAAGGAACTTATGGTTTGGTCTAAGTACGGATGGCATGAATCCTTTTGGGGAGCAGAGCTGCAGTCACAGCACCTGGCCCGTGACTCTATGTATCTACAACCTGCCTCCTTGGTTGTGCATGAAGCGTAAGTTCATTATGATGCCAGTGCTCATCCAAGGCCCGAAGCAACCGGGCAACGATATTGATGTGTACCTTAGGCCATTAGTTGAAGAACTCTTACAGTTGTGGGGCAAACCAGGTGTACGTGCGTGGGATGAGAACAAACAGAAGCCATTTAATCTACGAGGGTTGTTATTCGTAACCATCAATGATTGGCCTGCTCTTAGTAACCTTTCAGGACAGACAAACAAAGGATATAAGGCATGCACCCACTGTTTAGATAAGACCGAAGGTACATATTTGCATAAATGCAAGAAGGTTGTGTACCTGGCGAATCGACGATTTCGTCCGACCAATCATCCCGTAAGAAAGAAAGGCAAGCATTTCAAGGGTGAGGCAGATCACCGGAAGAAGCCTGAACTCCCTGCTGGTGATGATGTATTTGGTATGGTCAAGGACATAGAAGTAATCTTTGGAAAGGGTCCCGGCGGTCAATCAGTTCCGAACGACGTCGCTACAGGACACGCACCCATGTGGAAGAAGAAATCTATATTTTGGGAGCTGCCATATTGGAAAGTCCTGCGTGTCCGCTCTTCAATCGACGTGATGCACGTGACGAAGAATCTCTGCGTGAACCTGCTAGGATTCCTAGGCGTGTATGGGAAGACAAAAGATACACCTGAAGCACGGGAGGACCAACAAATTATGAAAGAACCAAAGAACATGCATACAGATAACAAGACGGATAAAGGGCGTCACTTAAGTCGTGCCATCTATGCTCTTACCAAAGCAGAGAAGGAAATCTTTTTTGAAGTCCTTTACAGTATCAAGGTGCCGTCGGGCTTCTCATCTAATATAAAGGGGATAATAAATATGGCAGAGAAAAAGTTCCAAAACCTGAAGTCTCATGACTGTCACGTGATTATGACACAGTTGCTTCCGATTGCATTGGGGGGGCTTCTACCGGAAAATGTTCGAGTACCCATTGTGAAGCTGTGTGCATTCCTCAATGCAATATCTCAGAAGGTAATCAATCCAGATATTCTGCCAAGGTTACAGAAGGATGTGGTACAATGTCTTGTTAGTTTTGAATTGGTGTTCCCACCATCCTTCTTCAATATTATGACGCATCTCCTGGTTCATCTAGTGGAAGAGATTGCCATTCTCGGTCCGGTATTTCTGCATAATATGTTCCCCTTTGAGAGGTTCATGGGAGTCTTAAAGAAATATGTTCATAACCGTGCTAGACCAGAAGGAAGCATCTCCAAGGGATATGGAACAGAGGAGGTCATTGAGTTTTGTGTTGACTTTATTCCTGACCTTAAGCCGATCGGTGTTTCTGACTCGCGGCATGAGGGAAGACTAAGTGGAAAAGGCACGCTGGGAAAGAAAGCAATGATATGTAGGGACGGGGATTCTTTCACTAAAGCACACTACACAGTTCTACATAATTCCACCTTGGCAGCTCCGTATATCGAGGAACACAAGAATATTGTACGCTCCAAAAACCCGGGGAAGCCTGAATCATGGATTACAGATGAACACATGAAGTCTTTCGGTGGTTGGATGCGGACACATCTCTTGAATGACACCACTGTTGGAGATCAGCTATACTTGTTGGCCGCGTCACCATCTTCTACTGTATTGAATTTCCAAGGGTACGAAATAAATGGGAATACATTCTACACGATCGCCCAAGATAAAAAGAGCACCAACCAAAATAGTGGTGTCCGCTTTGATGCAATAGACGAGAATGGACAAAAGGACACATATTATAGTTACATAGAGGAGATATGGGAACTAGACTATGGAGTCTCTTTTAAGGTCCCTTTGTTTCGCTGCAAATGGGTCAACCTGAATGGGGAAGGGGTAAAGATAGACCAGTTGTACGGAATGACAACAGTGGATCTCAACAATCTTGGTTATAGAGATGAACCATTCGTCCTAGCCAATGATGTGTATCAGGTTTTCTATGTGAAGGACATGTCCTCCAGACCGAAAAAAAGAAAAAATATGCAAACGAATACATCATATGATGAGCCAAAGCGTCACATAGTTCTTTCAGGGAAAAGAAACATCGTGGGAATCGAGGACAAGACAGACATGTCAGAGGATTATAATAAGTTTGATGAAATTCCGCCCTTCACAGTGAAAACTGACCCAAGCATTCCGTTAAGTAAAGAAGATGCTCCATGGTTACGTTTGAAGCGGTCATAAGGAATGACATATGCCAAGAAGTTCATGCTCATATTATGTAACTCTAGTTCATGTCTTTCGCGGTTTGTGGCTTGACCGAAGGATATCTTTCGCAGTTTGTGGCCTTTAGTCCCGGTTTTGTAGTCTCAGTTTTTAATATTAATAAATGTCTTGCAGCTTGTAACTTCACTAACTAGATCAATACGCCTCGGAGCTAACTAATTTCACATATTAGGGAGTGCCTCTATGACCAGTTTCTCGGAGATGCCGGAGGACTGGGCTCCGTCGGCATCTCCCTGAAACTGGCCGAAGTGGTGTCCCTGCTCTCGAAAACCATCTTGCAGCTTGTAACTTCACTAACTAGATCAATACGCCTCGGAGCTAACTAATTTCACATATTAGGGAGTGCCTCTATGACCAGTTTCTCGGAGATGCCGGAGGACTGGGCTCCGTCGGCATCTCCCTGAAACTGGCCGCAGTGGTGTCCCTGCTCTCGAAAACCATCTTGCAGCTTGTAACTTCACTAACTAGATCAATACGCCTCGGAGCTAACTAATTTCACATATTAGGGAGTGCCTCTATGACCAGTTTCTCGGAGATGCCGGAGGACTGGGCTTCGTCGGCATCTCCCTGAAACTGGCCGTAGTTGTGTCCCTGCTCTCTAAAACCATCTTGGAGATGCCTCAAACTGGCTGGAGGACTGGACTCACAAGGATGCATATTTATAGTACAAGCAGCTCGGCATAATGTCGACACTCACGACATAATGTCGACACTCACCCCTATTATTAGTGCTGACTCATCTTTAGTCCAGGTTGGTGTCTCCAACCGGGACTAAAGGTTCATCTTTAGTCCCGGTTGGTGACACCATCCGGGACAAGGTACAAGCCGCACGACATAATGTCGACACTCACCCCTATTATTAGTGTTGCCTGGCCCACTCTGCCGCAATCCCTTCAGTCGCGGTTGGTTTCTCCAACCGGGACTAAATATGAAACCTCTCTTTATATAGGCATTTCCCTCTATTTATTAGGTAAAACTCAAGACATTTATTAATATTAAAAACCGGGACAAACCGGGACTAGCTAACACTCAGGACTAAAGCCGCCCCCTTTAGTCATAATCATGCCTAGTCCTATAGTACGCAGCTTCAGGGTCTTCATCATCGTCGTCATCATCATCGTCATCGTCACCTGCCACTCCGGGGATCCTCAGCCCATCCATGGCATATACCAGGGGCCATTCCAGCCTCGGATTCACGGCGGGTGGGAGAGGGGTCTCCTGGAAGACGATACCGCTACCGCCGGGACAGTGTGGGGCCTGTGGCGGGTGGACTCGTGGGCACCGTAGGCGAGGATGGTCTCCCCCGGCGATGTAGCGCATCACTTCGATGATAGTACGGTTCGCCCACCACAGACGACGGTCGGCTTCGTTGTGGTTCACCGGTGGCGGGCCATCACCCTCGTACCTAGCGAGCTCCCTTTCCCGCCTATTAGCGAAGAAGGCATTCCAGGTGTCGTAGTTGTCGGGATCCCACTGGGGATCCATCCGCTGCTCCGGCGTGAGCTCGTGGTAGAAGTGGTTTGTGATGGCCGTCTGGCGTGCGGAACCTTGAGGGACAGGAGGGACAGGAACCCCTCCTGCGCTCAGCATCCAGCCGACGGGCGGCCGGTAGCCCGGCGGACAAGGGTAGTTGGAGGCGCACAGCGCCTCGGTAAGAGAGGAAGGTGTGGATGTGTGGATAGCCATGACACGATCACCCTAAATATAGAGGGAAAGGGCGGGAAAACTTGGCGTGAAGCTTTGGGAAATGGCGGGAAATATCTTTAGTCCCGGTTAGTGACTACATCCGGGACTAAAAGCTCTAGTAGAAAGGAAAGGGCGGGAAAACTTGGCGGGAAGAGGTGGGAAATGGCGGAAACTATTTTTAGTCCCGGTTTGTGACTACATCCGGGACAAAATGTGTGCCGAACAATGATCATGTTTCGAAAAAACCTTCACAAAATGACCTATCATGTTCGAGGTTTCATGGCTTTTTCGGTCCAAATGACCGATGTTATGTGCTGAATCACGGCATAGTTTGTGATGTTGTGCCCATATTATGCATGTGTGTGGACATTGGTATGGAGAACAATGTTGCAGGAGGAAGTTTTCCTTTTTGTCGCACGGAAAAGCCCTTTTCCATTTTCCGAGCGCAAAAAACGGGTCGTTTTGTGAAGTAACCACCAAAATGCCGTTTCAGAATGCTACCGTCCTATTTTCCTAAAATACTAGACCACCTTACATGGACTATCTCCCAACCGGTACATCTCAAACCTTTTCGTCCATCCCGGGTAAAAAGGACAAATGTCTGCTGAATCGGTAGGAAGTGGGTCCGGTTTGTACTACAGGTACATGATCTATCGCCCGTGATTTTTTGAAAAAATCATTTTTAGACTCGCAATATGTGGTTTCTTCAGAGATCCAATGCAAGTTCTAACGATACTCGTCCCCTATCTTCATGCACACCGGTTCGACCATAGTTAGAAATTCAGATAATTCAAAACGGGCATAATAAATTCAAAAAAATAAGTTAATTCATTTTAAAAGGTTATATTAATTATTTTTTAAAAATAGAAAATGGTTTTGGATTATTTATTCAAATCCATACACTTTTATGTTTAAAGTTTTTCTAAATTCCAAATTGATATTAAAAAAATATAAGTTAATTCATTTTTAATTGTAAATGGTTCATATTTTAAATGGTTACATTAATTATTTTTTAAAACAGAAAATGGTTTTGAATTATTTATTTAAATCCAAACACTTTTTATGTTTAAAGTTTTTCTAAATTCCAAATTAATATTCAAAAATATAAGTTAATTCATATTAAAAGGTTACATTAATTATTTTTTAAAAATAGAATATGTTTTTGAATTATTTATTCAAATCCATACACTTCTTATGTTTAAAGTTTTTCTAAATTCCAAATTGATATTAAAAAATATAAGTTAATTCATTTTTAATTGTAAATGGTTCATATTTTAAATGGTTACATTAATTATTTTTTAAAACAGAAAATGGTTTTGAATTATTTATTTAAATCCAAACAATTTTTATGTTTAAAGTTTTTCTAAATTCCAAATTAATATTCAAAAATATAAGTTAATTCATTTTAAAAGGTTACATTAATTATTTTTTAAAAGTAGAAAATGGTTTTGGATTATTTTTCAAATCCATACACTTTTATGTTTAAAGTTTTTCTAAATTCCAAATTGATATTAAAAAAATATAAGTTAATTCATTTTTAATTGTAAATGGTTCATATTTTTTAAAACACAAAATGGTTTTGAATTATTTATTTAAATCCAAACACTTTTTATGTTTAAAGTTTTTCTAAATTCCAAATTAATATTCAAAAATATAAGTTAATTCATTTTAAAAGGTTACATTAATTATTTTTTAAAAATAGAATATGTTTTTGAATTATTTATTCAAATCCATACACTTCTTATGTTTAAAGTTTTTCTAAATTCCAAATTGATATTAAAAAAATATAAGTTAATTCATTTTTAATTGTAAATGGTTCATATTTTAAATGGTTACATTAATTATTTTTTAAAACAGAAAATGGTTTTGAATTATTTATTCAAATCCAAACACTTTTTATGTTTAAAGTTTTTCTAAATTCCAAATTAATTATCATTTAAAAAACAATACAAATTTAAACCCCAAAATAAAAAATAAGGCGGGAACAAAGAGAAAATACCTGAAATTTTTTGAAAACAGGGGAATATGTCCCGGTTGGAGCCACCAACCGGGACTAAAGACCCCCTGCGCGCCAACCCTTGGTCTGCTGGAAATATTGGAGTATACGTCCCGGTTGGTGGCTCCAACCGGGACGTATGACCCTTTAGTCCCGGTTGGAGGCTCCAACCGGGACTAAAGGCCCTTTGGTTATAACTAGGTACCCCTCCTCTTCTTCTTCCCCATCTCACAATCTCTTCTCGCGCACAGGGACAGAAGCGACGCCGTCAGGCTGCCCCGCCGCCCTGCACGCCCTACGGGCCGGCTGCCCCTCTAGAGCTCCGCCTCCTCGTCAGGAACCTCCTCACCGAAGCTTGCTTGCTGGGGTGCCCTCTCCCGCCGGAATCGAGCACATCCGCTCCGTCACCGACGCCGGCCGCCGTCGCCATTCACGCCGTTCAGGACCTCCCCGCGCTTCCCCGTCACTACCTTGAGCACCGGGGTGAGCACGCGGATCTCTCCGACCTTTGTTCCCTCTCTCCCTTGCTCTGTAGTCACCGCTCGCCGACGAACTGCAAGCGCCGCCGCCACTGCTCGCCATGCGCCATGCTCTGGTGACCAATCTGAAGCGGCGCGGCTGCCTTTTGGATCAACGCAACCGCGCGAGTCCAGCGCGCTAGCCCATGCAGCCCCGCTCGCCTCCTAGCGCCGACCCGCGCCGCCGTCTGGCCCGTTGGCCGGCGAGCCAATGTGGCATTCGTGTGGCGTCCACGTGTTGCCTGCGTGGCCCAGGCCCACTCGTCAGACTCTCTGGCTAGATGCCGCCTCGGTGATAAATAACCAACCAACCCCCCCCCCCCAACCGATCCCTCTTGCTTGCAAGTCTGCTGAGGTGGCCATGGGGCCCCTCTATCAGTCACTGTGGCTAGGTATGCCTGCGGTGTAAAAAGTGTTGGAGATATGCCCTAGAGGCAATAATAAATATGGTTATTATTATATCTTTGTGTTTATGATAAATGTTTACATTCATGCTATAATAGTATTAACATGGAAACCATTAATACTTGTGTGATTTGTAAACTTAATTTGAAGTCCCTAGTATAGCCTCTATACTTCACTAGCTTGTTGATTGATTAATGATTGTGGTTTCCCTATCATGAACATTGAGATGTTATCAACAACAAGATCATATCGTTAGGAGAATGATATGGTGGACATACTCCTATAGACAAGCGTAGCATAAAGATCAAGTCATTTCAATAGTTCAATTGCTATATGCTTTCTGATACATAGTAACCTAATTCCTTCGACCATGAGATCATGCATATCACCTTTACCGGATAGATGCTTTGATGACATCAAACACCACACCGTAACTGGGTGGCTATAAAGGTGGCATTAAGTGTTCGGAAAGTATTGGTTGAAACACATGGATCAAGAGTGGGATTTGTCCATCCACATGACGGATAGATATACTCTGGGCCCTCTCGGTGGAATGTCATCCAATTAGCTTGCAAGCATGTGACTTGGTCACAAGGGATCACATATCACGGGAACGAGAAAAGAGTACTTATCAGTAACGAGGTTGAACTAGGTATGCAGAGATACCGACGATCATAACCTCGGATGAGTAACATATCGTGAGACAAAGGGAAATTGGTATCGTATGTAAGTGGTTCATTCGATCGCAAAGTAATCGTAGAAATATGTGGGAGCCATATGAATTTCCAGATTCCTCTATTGGTTATTGTTCGGAGAAGTGTCTCGATCATGTCCGCATAATTCACGAACCGTAGGGAGACACACTTAAGGATTCGACGTTGTTTTGAGTAGTTATGGTATTATGAGAAAGAGACCGAATGTTGTTCGGAGTCTCGGATGGGATCCGGGATATCACGAGGTGATCCGGAATGGTCCGGAGAATAAGATTCATATAAGGAAAGTCCCGTTTCGGAGTTCGGGAATGATTCCGGTGTTTTCATCGGGGATATTCTAGAAGGTTCCGGATTGTCCGGCACTCCGGGGGGGGAGGGGTACATGAATGTGTCATTACATATTGGAATGATTGCATCATGTACTAAGTGTTCTTGCTGTCCCAAATATAGGATTAAATTGAATCCTAAAACAGAAAAGTCAAATGTCCAGTTTGAAAGTCAAACGGCTAAAACAAGAAACTGTGGGAAACAAGCAAGAGGAGTTGGAACCGACTTGGAGGAGGAGTTTCTCTCCTCCAAGCCGGCGGCCAGCCAAGGCCGACTTGGGGAGGGACTCCCCTCCCCTGGCGCGCCAGCCCCCTCCCATCTATATAAGGAGGGGCAGGGCTCCCCTCCTAGACACATAAGTTTCCACCTCTAAATCTCAGGTTTAGAGCCGTTTTGGTTTAGAGCTTCTAATTGCTTTAGCCAGCGGTTTAGAGCCTTCTAATTGGTTTAGAGCCTTCTAATTGGTGTGTCTAATTACTAGACCACTAATAGCCTCTCTCATAAGCTCCACCATACTCGCACCGGCTTAAGGCGAAGCCCTGCGGGATTTCCCCTCTACTTCCTGTACCACGCCGTTGTGCTGCCGGAATCGCGAGGAGAGTGCTACAACCTCCGCTGCCTGCTGGAACAAGGGAGAGGAAGGTCTTCGTCGAGTACCGAACGTGTGACCGACTGCGGGAGCGCTGCCGGAACGTGGCGCCGGAAGGATCGTCTACACGATCTTGAGATCGGAAAGAGTACGACTACATCACCCACGAGAATCCGCTCTCGTTAAACGCTTTGGAATCTTCGAGGGTAAGTTATTCCATCGACTCGTTGCTACAATCTAGTAGATAGATCTTGGCTTGTTTGTTTGTATGCGATAGAAAATTTTTGTTTTCCATGCTATGAACCCCTACAGTGGTATCAGAGCCGTGTCTATATGTAGATCTGTTGCACGAGTAGAACACAATGGTCATTGTGGGCGTTGATGCTTTTATTGTAGATTGCTTTTTGTGTACTTTGCATCTTGCGGTATGTTGGGATGAAGCGGCCCGGGCTAACCTTACATGACATCGTTCATGAGACTTGCTCCACGCTTGACATGCAACTTGTATTGCATAAGTGGCTTTGCGGGTGCCTGTTTCTCCTAGCATAGTTAAGATCCAATTTACAACGGGTGATCAACAATGCTAGTATCAATGTTGTGGTTCTTGTTCGTAAGTTAGAACGACACTTATTGAAAGCCCCAAACCACGTAAAATATGCAAAGAAAGTAGAGGCGTCTAACTTTGTTTTGCAGGGGTGTGCTGTGATGTGATATGGCCATGATTGTGATTATATATGATGTATGCAATGTTCCTTATTGTAAGTCGGCAACCGGCAGGAGCCATATGGTTGTCTTTAATTTCTGTTAAGACCCGCGTGTCTATTCAAAGTAGTTGTAATAGTTGAAGCCGGTGGGTGACAACCATGGTGGAGCGTCATTGACCTTGATGCAATGCCAGTGATGATGGAGATCATGTTCGTGTTTGAAGATGGAGATCGGAAGCACAAAGAAGAAAGGCCATATCATATCACATATTATGAATTGCATGTGATGTTAATCCTTTATGCATCTTGTATTGCTTAGTAGACGACGGTAGCATTATAAGATGATCCCTCATGCACATGAATTTCAAATCATAAAGTGTTCGCCCTTAGCTAGCACCGTTGCTAAAGCTTGTTGTTTCGAAGCACCACGTGATGATCGGGTGTGTTAGATTCCGCAAGTGTATACAACGTAAGCAAGCCAGATTTGCTTATGCGGTGGCTAAGGTTTGATCTTGACGAGCCTAGCATGTACAGACATGGTCTCAGGAACACGGATTACCGAAAGGTAAAGCATGAATCATATAGTAGATATGATGAACATGATGATTGTTCGCCATTGAAACTATATCAACTCTCGTGATGATCGGTGTTGATGTAGTGGATTTGGTTCGTGTGATCACTAAAACAATGTGAGGGATGTTGTTTTGAGTGGGAGTTCACCTAGTTTAATTTCATTAATTAATTTGAACTCAATTTGTCATAAACTTAGTCTAAACTATTGCAAATATGTTGTAGATCAATGGCAGCCCCTACCATCAATTTTAATGCGTTCCTAGAGAAAGAAAAGTTGAAAAACAATGGAAGCAACTTCGCGGATTGGTTCCGCAATTTGAGGATTGTCCTCACAGCTGGTAATTTGACCTATGTGCTGGATGCACCGCTGGGTGACCCACCTGCAGCTGATGCTCCCGATGAAGTAAAGAATGTTTACCTCGCTCGGAAGAATCAGTACTCCATAGTTCAGTGTGCTATCTTGTATGGTTTAGAATCGGAGCTTCAGAAAAGGTTTGAAGAGTCAGACCCATATGATATTGTCGAGGATCTCAAATTGATTTTTGAGACTCATGCGGCAATTGAAAGTTATGAAGCTTCTGAAAAGTTCTTTAACTGCAAGATGGAAGAGGGCAGCTCCGTCAGTGAGCATGTGCTTAAAATGTCTGGGCACGCAAACAAACTTCAAAGCTTGGGTATAGTGATTCCTAATGCTTTGGGGGTTTACCGCGTCCTCCAGTCATTGCCACCAAGTTACAGGAACTTTGTGATGAACTACAACATGCAGAACATGAACAAAGAGTTGCCAGAACTATTTGCCATGTTAAAATCTGCAGAAGTGGAGATCAAGAAAGAGAACCAAGTGTTGATGGTCAATAAGACCACCAAATTCAAGAAGGGCAAGTCTAAGCAAAAGGGACACTTCAAGAAGGGTGGTAAGAAAGTTACCACGCCGACGAAGAAAACCAAGGCTGGACCAAAGCCTGAAACTGAGTGCTTTTACTGCAAGGGAGTAGGTCACTGGAAGCGGAATTGCCCAAAGTACTTGGCGGATTTGAAGAACGGCAACATCAAGAAGAAAGGTATATCTGATATACATGTTATTGATGTGTATCTCACTAGTATTCATAGTAGTGCCTGGGTATTTGATACTGGTTCGGTTGCTCATATTTGTAACTCGAAGCAGGTGCTGCAGAATAAACGGAAGCTAGCGAAGAACGAGGTGACGATGCGCGTGGGAAACGGATCAAAGGTTGATGTGATCGCGGTCGGCACGCTACCTCTTCATCTACCATCGGGATTAGTTTTATACTTAAATAATTGTTATTTGGTGCCTGCGTTGAGCATGAACATTATATCGGGATCTTGTTTATTGCGAGACGGTTACTTGTTTAAATCTGAGAATAATGGTTGTTCTATTTATATGAGTAATATGTTTTATGCACATGCACCTTTGATAGATGGTCTATTCTTATTGAATCTCGATAGTGGAAATACACATATCAACAACATTGAGGCTAAACGTTTGAAATCAAGCGATAATTCGACCTATATGTGGCACTGTCGTCTTGGTCACATCGGAGTGAAACGTCTGAAGAAACTCCATTCCGATGGACTTCTTGAATCACTTGATTTTGAATCACTTGAAAGATGCGAAGCATGTCTGATGGGTAAAATTACTAAGACTCCATTTTCTGGTATGATGGAGCGAGCTACGGACTTATTGGAAATCATACATACCGATGTGTGTGGTCCAATGAATGTAGCATCGCGCGGTGGTTATCGTTATGTTCTTACCTTCACGGATGACTTGAGTAGATATGGGTATATCTATTTCATGAAACATAAGTCCGAAACTTTCGAGAAGTTTAAGGAGTTTCAAAGTGAGGTAGAGAATCAACGTAACAAGAAGATTAAATTTCTACGTTCTGATCGTGGAGGTGAATATCTAAGTTACGAGTTTGGCGAGCATTTAAAGAAGTGCGGAATACTTTCACAATTGACACCGCCGGGAACACCACAGCGTAATGGTGTGTCCGAACGTCGTAATCGAACTCTCTTAGATATGGTTCGTTCTATGATGTCACTTACAGATTTACCGCTATCATTTTGGGGTTATGCATTAGAAACAGCCGCATTCACTTTAAATAGGGCACCGTCTAAATCCGTTGAAACGACACCGTATGAATTATGGTTTGGGAAGAAACCTAAATTGTCGTTCCTTAAAGTTTGGGGATGCGAAGCCTATGTAAAGAAGTTACAGCCGGACAAGCTTGAACCCAAAGCGGAAAAATGCGTCTTCATAGGATACCCGAAGGAAACTATTGGGTATACCTTCTATCATAGATCCGAAGGCAAAATCTTCGTTGCCAAGAATGGATCCTTTCTAGAGAAGGAATTTCTCTCGAAAGAAGTGACTGGAAGGAAAGTAGAACTCGACGAGGTTGTCGAACCTTCTCTCGAAATTGCGAGTAGCGCAGCACCGGAAGAAGTTCCTGTGGTACCTACACCAATAAGAAAGGAAGCTAATGATGGTGATCATGAAACTTCGGTTGAAGTTACTACAGAGCCTCGGAGGTCAACGAGAACTCGTACCACTCCAGATTGGTATGATTCCGTTATGAATGTCATGGTGGTGGACAACACCGATGACCCCGAGACATATGAGGAAGCGATGATGAGCCCAGATTCCAATAAATGGCAAGAAGCCATGAAATCCGAGATTGGATCCATGTACGAAAACCAAGTATGGACTTTGGTGGACTTACCAGATGGCCGGAAGGCTGTCGAGAACAAATGGATTTTCAAGAAGAAAACAGATGCTGATGGTAATGTTACTGTCTATAAAGCTCGACTTGTCGCAAAAGGGTTTCGACAAATTCAAGGAGTTGACTACGATGAGACTTTCTCACCAGTAGCGAAGCTAAAGTCTGTGAGGATTATGTTAGCAATCGCTGCATATTATGATTATGAGATATGGCAGATGGATGTCAAAACAACATTCCTCAATGGAGACATTGATGAAGAGTTGTATATGATGCAACCCAAAGGTTTTGTCGATCCTAAAGATGCTAACAAGGTATGCAAACTTCAACGGTCCATCTATGGATTGAAGCAAGCATCCCGAAGTTGGAATCAACGTTTTGATAAGGTAATCAAAAGTTTTGGTTTTATACAAACTTATGGAGAAGCTTGTATTTACAAGAAAGTGAGTGGGAGCTCTGTAGCATTCTTAATACTGTATGTGGATGACATATTGTTGATTGGGAATGATGTAGACCTTCTTAATAGTGTCAAGGAATATTTGAATAATAGTTTTTCAATGAAGGATCTTGGCGAAGCAGCTTACATATTAGGCATAAAGATTTATAGAGATAGATCGAAACGCCAAATATCATTGTCACAGAGTACATATTTGGACAAAGTTCTAAAGAGGTTTGGAATGGAAGAAAGCAAGAAAGGGTTCTTGCCCATGTTGCCCAATACGACCTTGAGTAAAACTCAAAGTCCGACATCGGCAGAAGATAGAGAAAGGATGAGTAAGACTCCCTATGCCTCAGCCATAGGATCTCTAATGTATGCCATGCTATGTACTAGACCCGACATCGCATATGCTGTTAGTCTAACTAGCAGATATCAAAGTGATCCAGGAGTGGATCATTGGACAGCGGTCAAAAACATCCTTAAGTACTTGAGAAGAACTAAGGATATGGTTCTTTCTTATGGAGGTGATGAACAGCTCGTTGTTAATGGTTACACCGATGCTAGTTGGAACACCGATCCAGATGATTCTAAATCACAATCTGGGTACGTATTTATTTTGAATGGTGCAGCAGTTAGCTGGAGGAGTGCAAAGCAAAGCGTTGTGGCGAGATCTTCAACTGAATCGGAATACATGGCTGCTTCAGAGGCTTCACAAGAAGCGATATGGATGAAAGAGTTCATTACAGAGCTGGGTGTGGTTCCAAGTGCGCTGGACCCAATGTCTATCTACTGTGATAACATGGGCGCCATAGCCAATGCGCAAGAACCAAGGTCACACAAGAAGCTGAAGCATATCAAACTGTGTTTTCACGCTATTCGAGAACATATCCAGGATGGGGATATAAAGATGTGCAAAGTACACACAGATCTGAATGTGGCGGATCCGTTGACTAAACCTATCCCGAGGGCAAAACATGACCAACACCAAACTGCCATGGGTGTTCGGTATATTACCATGTAATCTAGATTAGATGACTCTAGTGCAAGTGGGAGACTGTTGGAGATATGCCCTAGAGGCAATAATAAATATGGTTATTATTATATCTTTGTGTTTATGATAAATGTTTACATTCATGCTATAATAGTATTAACATGGAAACCATTAATACTTGTGTGATTTGTAAACTTAATTTGAAGTCCCTAGTATAGCCTCTATACTTCACTAGCTTGTTGATTGATTAATGATTGTGGTTTCCCTATCATGAACATTGAGATGTTATCAACAACAAGATCATATCGTTAGGAGAATGATATGGTGGACATACTCCTATAGACAAGCGTAGCATAAAGATCAAGTCATTTCAATAGTTCAATTGCTATATGCTTTCTGATACATAGTAACCTAATTCCTTCGACCATGAGATCATGCATATCACCTTTACCGGATGGATGCTTTGATGACATCAAATACCACACCGTAACTGGGTGGCTATAAAGGTGGCATTAAGTGTTCGGAAAGTATTGGTTGAAACACATGGATCAAGAGTGGGATTTGTCCATCCACATGACGGATAGATATACTCTGGGCCCTCTCGGTGGAATGTCATCCAATTAGCTTGCAAGCATGTGACTTGGTCACAAGGGATCACATATCACGGGAACGAGAAAAGAGTACTTATCAGTAACAAGGTTGAACTAGGTATGCAGAGATACCGACGATCATAACCTCGGATGAGTAACATATCGTGAGACAAAGGGAAATTGGTATCGTATGTAAGTGGTTCATTCGATCGCAAAGTAATCGTAGAAATATGTGGGAGCCATATGAATTTCCAGATTCCTCTATTGGTTATTGTTCGGAGAAGTGTCTCGATCATGTCCGCATAATTCACGAACCGTAGGGAGACACACTTCAGGATTCGACGTTGTTTTGAGTAGTTATGGTATTATGAGAAAGAGACCGAATGTTGTTCGGAGTCTCGGATGGGATCACGGATATCACGAGGTGATCCGGAATGGTACGGAGAATAAGATTCATATAAGGAAAGTCCCGTTTCGGAGTTCGGGAATGATTCCGGTGTTTTCATCGGGGATATTCTAGAAGGTTCCGGATTGTCCGGCACTCCGGGGGGAGGGGTACATGAATGTGTCACTACATATTGGAATGATTGCATCATGTACTAAGTGTTATTGCTGTCCCAAATATAGGATTAAATTGAATCCTAAAACAGAAAAGTCAAATGTCCAGTTTGAAAGTCAAACGGCTAAAACAAGAAACTGTGGGAAACAAGCAAGAGGAGTTGGAACCGACTTGGAGGAGGAGTTTCTCTCCTCCAAGCCGGCGGCTAGCCAAGGCCGACTTGGGGAGGGACTCCCCTCCCCTGGCGCGCCAGCCCCCTCCCATCTATATAAGGAGGGGCAGGGCTCCCCTCCTAGACACATAAGTTTCCACCTCTAAATCTCAGGTTTAGAGCCGTTTTGGTTTAGAGCTTCTAATTGCTTTAGCCAGCGGTTTAGAGCCTTCTAATTGGTTTAGAGCCTTCTAATTGGTGTGTCTAATTACTAGACCACTAATAGCCTCTCTCATAAGCTCCACCATACTCGCACCGGCTTAAGGCGAAGCCCTGCGGGATTTCCCCTCTACTTCCGGTACCACGCCGTTGTGCTGCCGGAATCGCGAGGAGAGTGCTACAACCTCCGCTGCCTGCTGGAACAAGGGAGAGGAAGGTATTCGTCGAGTACCGAACGTGTGACCGACTGCGGGAGCGCTGCCGGAACGTGGCGCCGGAAGGATCGTCTACACGATCTTGAGATCGGAAAGAGTACGACTACATCACCCACGAGAATCCGCTCTCGTTAAACGCTTTGGAATCTTCGAGGGTAAGTTATTCCATCGACTCGTTGCTACAATCTAGTAGATAGATCTTGGCTTGTTTGTTTGTATGCGATAGAAAATTTTTGTTTTCCATGCTACGAACCCCTACAGTGGTATCAGAGCCGTGTCTATATGTAGATCTGTTGCACGAGTAGAACACAATGGTCATTGTGGGCGTTGATGCTTTTATTGTAGATTGCTTTTTGTGTACTTTGCATCTTGCGGTATGTTGGGATGAAGCGGCCCGGGCTAACCTTACATGACATCGTTCATGAGACTTGCTCCACGCTTGACATGCAACTTGTATTGCATAAGTGGCTTTGCGGGTGCCTGTTTCTCCTAGCATAGTTAAGATCCAATTTACAACGGGTGATCAACAATGCTAGTATCAATGTTGTGGTTCTTGTTCGTAAGTTAGAACGACACTTATTGAAAGCCCCAAACCACGTAAAATATGCAAAGAAAGTAGAGGCGTCTAACTTTGTTTTGCAGGGGTGTGCTGTGATGTGATATGGCCATGATTGTGATTATATATGATGTATGCAATGTTCCTTATTGTAAGTCGGCAACCGGCAGGAGCCATATGGTTGTCTTTAATTTCTGTTAAGACCCGCGTGTCTATTCAAAGTAGTTGTAATAGTTGAAGCCGGTGGGTGACAACCATGGTGGAGCGTCATTGACCTTGATGCAATGCCAGTGATGATGGAGATCATGTTCGTGTTTGAAGATGGAGATCGGAAGCACAAAGAAGAAAGGCCATATCATATCACATATTATGAATTGCATGTGATGTTAATCCTTTATGCATCTTGTATTGCTTAGTAGACGACGGTAGCATTATAAGATGATCCATCATGCACATGAATTTCAAATCATAAAGTGTTCGCCCTTAGCTAGCACCGTTGCTAAAGCTTGTTGTTTCGAAGCACCACGTGATGATCGGGTGTGTTAGATTCCGCAAGTGTATACAACGTAAGCAAGCCAGATTTGCTTATGCGGTGGCTAAGGTTTGATCTTGACGAGCCTAGCATGTACAGACATGGTCTCAGGAACACGGATTACCGAAAGGTAAAGCATGAATCATATAGTAGATATGATGAACATGATGATTGTTCGCCATTGAAACTATATCAACTCTCGTGATGATCGGTGTTGATGTAGTGGATTTGGTTCGTGTGATCACTAAAACAATGTGAGGGATGTTGTTTTGAGTGGGAGTTCACCTAGTTTAATTTCATTAATTAATTTGAACTCAATTTGTCATAAACTTAGTCTAAACTATTGCAAATATGTTGTAGATCAATGGCAGCCCCTACCATCAATTTTAATGCGTTCCTAGAGAAAGAAAAGTTGAAAAACAATGGAAGCAACTTCGCGGATTGGTTCCGCAATTTGAGGATTGTCCTCACAGCTGGTAATTTGACCTATGTGCTGGATGCACCGCTGGGTGACCCACCTGCAGCTGATGCTCCCGATGAAGTAAAGAATGTTTACCTCGCTCGGAAGAATCAGTACTCCATAGTTCAGTGTGCTATCTTGTATGGTTTAGAATCGGAGCTTCAGAAAAGGTTTGAAGAGTCAGACCCATATGATATTGTCGAGGATCTCAAATTGATTTTTGAGACTCATGCGGCAATTGAAAGTTATGAAGCTTCTGAAAAGTTCTTTAACTGCAAGATGGAAGAGGGCAGCTCCGTCAGTGAGCATGTGCTTAAAATGTCTGGGCACGCAAACAAACTTCAAAGCTTGGGTATAGTGATTCCTAATGCTTTGGGGGTTTACCGCGTCCTCCAGTCATTGCCACCAAGTTACAGGAACTTTGTGATGAACTACAACATGCAGAACATGAACAAAGAGTTGCCAGAACTATTTGCCATGTTAAAATCTGCAGAAGTGGAGATCAAGAAAGAGCACCAAGTGTTGATGGTCAATAAGACCACCAAATTCAAGAAGGGCAAGTCTAAGCAAAAGGGACACTTCAAGAAGGGTGGTAAGAAAGTTACCACGCCGACGAAGAAAACCAAGGCTGGACCAAAGCCTGAAACTGAGTGCTTTTACTGCAAGGGAGTAGGTCACTGGAAGCGGAATTGCCCAAAGTACTTGGCGGATTTGAAGAACGGCAACATCAAGAATAAAGGTATATCTGATATACATGTTATTGATGTGTATCTCACTAGTATTCGTAGTAGTGCCTGGGTATTTGATACTGGTTCGGTTGCTCATATTTGTAACTCGAAGCAGGTGCTGCAGAATAAACGAAAGCTAGCGAAGAACGAGGTGACGATGCGCGTGGGAAACGGATCAAAGGTTGATGTGATCGCGGTCGGCACGCTACCTCTTCATCTACCATCGGGATTAGTTTTATACTTAAATAATTGTTATTTGGTGCCTGCGTTGAGCATGAACATTATATCGGGATCTTGTTTATTGCGAGACGGTTACTTGTTTAAATCTGAGAATAATGGTTGTTCTATTTATATGAGTAATATGTTTTATGCACATGCACCTTTGATAGATGGTCTATTCTTATTGAATCTCGATAGTGGAAATACACATATCAACAACATTGAGGCTAAACGTTTGAAATCAAGCGATAATTCGACCTATATGTGGCACTGTCGTCTTGGTCACATCGGAGTGAAACGTATGAAGAAACTCCATTCCGATGGACTTCTTGAATCACTTGATTTTGAATCACTTGAAAGATGCGAAGCATGTCTGATGGGTAAAATTACTAAGACTCCATTTTCTGGTATGATGGAGCGAGCTACGGACTTATTGGAAATCATACATACCGATGTGTGTGGTCCAATGAATGTAGCATCGCGCGGTGGTTATCGTTATGTTCTTACCTTCACGGATGACTTGAGTAGATATGGGTATATCTATTTCATGAAACATAAGTCCGAAACTTTCGAGAAGTTTAAGGAGTTTCAAAGTGAGGTAGAGAATCAACGTAACAAGAAGATTAAATTTCTACGTTCTGATCGTGGAGGTGAATATCTAAGTTACGAGTTTGGCGAGCATTTAAAGAAGTGCGGAATACTTTCACAATTGACACCGCCGGGAACACCACAGCGTAATGGTGTGTCCGAACGTCGTAATCGAACTCTCTTAGATATGGTTCGTTCTATGATGTCACTTACAGATTTACCGCTATCATTTTGGGGTTATGCATTAGAAACAGCCGCATTCACTTTAAATAGGGCACCGTCTAAATCCGTTGAAACGACACCGTATGAATTATGGTTTGGGAAGAAACCTAAATTGTCGTTCCTTAAAGTTTGGGGATGCGAAGCCTATGTAAAGAAGTTACAGCCGGACAAGCTTGAACCCAAAGCGGAAAAATGCGTCTTCATAGGATACCCGAAGGAAACTATTGGGTATACCTTCTATCATAGATCCGAAGGCAAAATCTTCGTTGCCAAGAATGGATCCTTTCTAGAGAAGGAATTTCTCTCGAAAGAAGTGACTGGAAGGAAAGTAGAACTCGACGAGGTTGTCGAACCTTCTCTCGAAATTGCGAGTAGCGCAGCACCGGAAGAAGTTCCTGTGGTACCTACACCAATAAGAAAGGAAGCTAATGATGGTGATCATGAAACTTCGGTTGAAGTTACTACAGAGCCTCGGAGGTCAACGAGAACTCGTACCACTCCAGATTGGTATGATTCCGTTATGAATGTCATGGTGGTGGACAACACCGATGACCCCGAGACATATGAGGAAGCGATGATGAGCCCAGATTCCAATAAATGGCAAGAAGCCATGAAATCCGAGATTGGATCCATGTACGAAAACCAAGTATGGACTTTGGTGGACTTACCAGATGGCCGGAAGGCTGTCGAGAACAAATGGATTTTCAAGAAGAAAACAGATGCTGATGGTAATGTTACTGTCTATAAAGCTCGACTTGTCGCAAAAGGGTTTCGACAAATTCAAGGAGTTGACTACGATGAGACTTTCTCACCAGTAGCGAAGCTAAAGTCTGTGAGGATTATGTTAGCAATCGCTGCATATTATGATTATGAGATATGGCAGATGGATGTCAAAACAACATTCCTCAATGGAGACATTGATGAAGAGTTGTATATGATGCAACCCAAAGGTTTTGTCGATCCTAAAGATGCTAACAAGGTATGCAAACTTCAACGGTCCATCTATGGATTGAAGCAAGCATCCCGAAGTTGGAATCAACGTTTTGATAAGGTAATCAAAAGTTTTGGTTTTATACAAACTTATGGAGAAGCTTGTATTTACAAGAAAGTGAGTGGGAGCTCTGTAGCATTCTTAATACTGTATGTGGATGACATATTGTTGATTGGGAATGATGTAGACCTTCTTAATAGTGTCAAGGAATATTTGAATAATAGTTTTTCAATGAAGGATCTTGGCGAAGCAGCTTACATATTAGGCATAAAGATTTATAGAGATAGATCGAAACGCCAAATATCATTGTCACAGAGTACATATTTGGACAAAGTTCTAAAGAGGTTTGGAATGGAAGAAAGCAAGAAAGGGTTCTTGCCCATGTTGCCCAATACGACCTTGAGTAAAACTCAAAGTCCGACATCGGCAGAAGATAGAGAAAGGATGAGTAAGACTCCCTATGCCTCAGCCATAGGATCTCTAATGTATGCCATGCTATGTACTAGACCCGACATCGCATATGCTGTTAGTCTAACTAGCAGATATCAAAGTGATCCAGGAGTGGATCATTGGACAGCGGTCAAAAACATCCTTAAGTACTTGAGAAGAACTAAGGATATGGTTCTTTCTTATGGAGGTGATGAACAGCTCGTTGTTAATGGTTACACCGATGCTAGTTGGAACACCGATCCAGATGATTCTAAATCACAATCTGGGTACGTATTTATTTTGAATGGTGCAGCAGTTAGCTGGAGGAGTGCAAAGCAAAGCGTTGTGGCGAGATCTTCAACTGAATCGGAATACATGGCTGCTTCAGAGGCTTCACAAGAAGCGATATGGATGAAAGAGTTCATTACAGAGCTGGGTGTGGTTCCAAGTGCGCTGGACCCAATGTCTATCTACTGTGATAACATGGGCGCCATAGCCAATGCGCAAGAACCAAGGTCACACAAGAAGCTGAAGCATATCAAACTGTGTTTTCACGCTATTCGAGAACATATCCAGGATGGGGATATAAAGATGTGCAAAGTACACACAGATCTGAATGTGGCGGATCCGTTGACTAAACCTATCCCGAGGGCAAAACATGACCAACACCAAACTGCCATGGGTGTTCGGTATATTACCATGTAATCTAGATTAGATGACTCTAGTGCAAGTGGGAGACTGTTGGAGATATGCCCTAGAGGCAATAATAAATATGGTTATTATTATATCTTTGTGTTTATGATAAATGTTTACATTCATGCTATAATAGTATTAACATGGAAACCATTAATACTTGTGTGATTTGTAAACTTAATTTGAAGTCCCTAGTATAGCCTCTATACTTCACTAGCTTGTTGATTGATTAATGATTGTGGTTTCCCTATCATGAACATTGAGATGTTATCAACAACAAGATCATATCGTTAGGAGAATGATATGGTGGACATACTCCTATAGACAAGCGTAGCATAAAGATCAAGTCATTTCAATAGTTCAATTGCTATATGCTTTCTGATACATAGTAAACTAATTCCTTCGACCATGAGATCATGCATATCACCTTTACCGGATGGATGCTTTGATGACATCAAACACCACACCGTAACTGGGTGGCTATAAAGGTGGCATTAAGTGTTCGGAAAGTATTGGTTGAAACACATGGATCAAGAGTGGGATTTGTCCATCCACATGACGGATAGATATACTCTGGGCCCTCTCGGTGGAATGTCATCCAATTAGCTTGCAAGCATGTGACTTGGTCACAAGGGATCACATATCACGGGAACGAGAAAAGAGTACTTATCAGTAACGAGGTTGAACTAGGTATGCAGAGATACCGACGATCATAACCTCGGATGAGTAACATATCGTGAGACAAAGGGAAATTGGTATCGTATGTAAGTGGTTCATTCGATCGCAAAGTAATCGTAGAAATATGTGGGAGCCATATGAATTTCCAGATTCCTCTATTGGTTATTGTTCGGAGAAGTGTCTCGATCATGTCCGCATAATTCACGAACCGTAGGGAGACACACTTAAGGATTCGACGTTGTTTTGAGTAGTTATGGTATTATGAGAAAGAGACCGAATGTTGTTCGGAGTCTCGGATGGGATCCGGGATATCACGAGGTGATCCGGAATGGTCCGGAGAATAAGATTCATATAAGGAAAGTCCCGTTTCGGAGTTCGGGAATGATTCCGGTGTTTTCATCGGGGATATTCTAGAAGGTTCCGGATTGTCCGGCACTCCGGGGGGGGGAGGGGTACATGAATGTGTCATTACATATTGGAATGATTGCATCATGTACTAAGTGTTCTTGCTGTCCCAAATATAGGATTAAATTGAATCCTAAAACAGAAAAGTCAAATGTCCAGTTTGAAAGTCAAACGGCTAAAACAAGAAACTGTGGGAAACAAGCAAGAGGAGTTGGAACCGACTTGGAGGAGGAGTTTCTCTCCTCCAAGCCGGTGGCCAGCCAAGGCCGACTTGGGGAGGGACTCCCCTCCCCTGGCGCGCCAGCCCCCTCCCATCTATATAAGGAGGGGCAGGGCTCCCCTCCTAGACACATAAGTTTCCACCTCTAAATCTCAGGTTTAGAGCCGTTTTGGTTTAGAGCTTCTAATTGCTTTAGCCAGCGGTTTAGAGCCTTCTAATTGGTTTAGAGCCTTCTAATTGGTGTGTCTAATTACTAGACCACTAATAGCCTCTCTCATAAGCTCCACCATACTCGCACCGGCTTAAGGCGAAGCCCTGCGGGATTTCCCCTCTACTTCCGGTACCACGCCGTTGTGCTGCCGGAATCGCGAGGAGAGTGCTACAACCTCCGCTGCCTGCTGGAACAAGGGAGAGGAAGGTCTTCGTCGAGTACCGAACGTGTGACCGACTGCGGGAGCGCTGCCGGAACGTGGCGCCGGAAGGATCGTCTACACGATCTTGAGATCGGAAAGAGTACGACTACATCACCCACGAGAATCCGCTCTCGTTAAACGCTTTGGAATCTTCGAGGGTAAGTTATTCCATCGACTCGTTGCTACAATCTAGTAGATAGATCTTGGCTTGCTTGTTTGTATGCGATAGAAAATTTTTGTTTTCCATGCTACGAACCCCTACAAAAAGTTTAACCATCTTTTAATAATTTCAGAAATAATTATAATCTTATAAATTCAATAACTTTTAATCTATAAGTCATAAAAATATGAATAATATATCAAAATGTTCAGAAAAATGAAACCTATCTATCTAAGCTATAATCATGTATTGTTCAACAACTTAAATTACAAGTTTAATTAGAAGAACAAATCCACCCCTCTCATGTGTTCCGGAGTTTCTCCGAGTTAGGGTTTTCACCCCTCGGAACCCCGATTAAATCGTCGAGCATGTCTTAGGGTTACATTCCAATGCAAATTAACTTGTCATATCATACTTGCTTGAGCATTGCATCGATGCCATGTGTTGATTGTTTCCCTTTCTTTTTGGTGTTTGGATTATTAGGTTTATTATTAGTTAGGTATTATTAGGTTTATTAATTAGTTTGGTATTATTTGTCTTTGGCCCCACTGGTCAGTCACTGTGGGTAGCCCCAGACCCGATTCACATTGTCAGTCACTGTGGTTAGATAAGGAATCATTAATACCCCTTAGGTGCATGTGGGTTCGACGATGTGCCTTCGCCAGGGCATTCTGAACCCTCTTAAATCGATTCCAATATGGTATTTTGTTAGTATCTAGTGTTACCTATCTGCTGGATAGTTTCCCTTTTGTAGCCTTATACTCATGTTCCCCTCTCATATGCATCCGAGGTTTCTCCGAACTAGGTTTTACACCCCTCGGAACTCCGGAATATTGTTTTTAGTTGATTTTAGCTAGAGTTACCTATCTACTACACGGTTTCCTTTTTGTAGCTAGGTTTAGGGTTTAGGGTTTCTCTTCATTTTTATTATTGTGTATGTATATATTAGGGTTTCTCCTTAACTTTCTCCTTTAGCCGCTTTGACTTATTCGTTTTTCCACCTATGCAGAAAATATGGACCCACACGTCAGAGACGAAGAAAAGGAAGAGTTGATCCAAGGTGTGATCCGTGGGGAAGATAATTTATACGTATCAACGTTTCTGAACAACTCCGGTGAGGGTGATCCCCTTTTTACCGGAATAGACAACTTGTTTGAGGTTGAAGGTGTTGCCTTCCGCGAGGGAGAAGGCGATGCCTTGTGTAATCGAGAAGATGACCGCTCCGACGAGGTGCATGTAATATAAATCAATTCATTAATTAATCATCTGCTATCTATATAGAAATAGTAACGACGATCTTTCTTCTTTTAGCCCTCCGGATCGAAGGAATCTACTGAAAAGAGCAGACGAGGCCCAACCAAAAAGTTGCAAGACCATGAGAGGTTCAGGATCGAAGATGTCGCTGAAGACGGCAAACCGACAGCTCCCGAAGTTGTCGCAACCAAATTTGTGGCACAATGCGGAGTAATCGTTAGGGACTTAATCCCGATCACCATTAGAAATTGGAATAGGCCTGCTAATGCGGATGAAGAGGGAACATGTTTATTTGTCTCTAACCACGCCAAAGATTTACTGTGGAAGAGGCTCATGGTTAATTTCAAACTACCGAAGATAAAGCTGGATCCAAATGCGGAGGATCCAGTTGAGGACGCCTTACAACATGGGAGAGCCATGGAGGCTAAGGTCAGGGAGTGGGCTTTGAAGAAGATGGCCCAGTGTTTCACCAACTGGAAGAAAATATTGCACCTTGACTATGTCGTGAAAAAGAAGACTCCCGATTTCAAGAATATTCAGTTTGAGAAGATAAAACCATTCTGGGCTGAGTTTGTGGAATACAAGAAATCAGAAAAGGCTAAGAAAATGTCTGAAACGAATAAGCTGAATTCTGCTAAGAAGAAGTATCACCATACTATGGGGCAAGGTGGCTACAGGGTTGGCATTCCTAAGTGGGAGAAACTTGAGCAGGAACTGCGTGATAAAAAGATCACCCCAGAGACAGACGATTGGGTAGAACGTGCAAGGAATTGGTTTTACGGGCATGGGGGCACATTGGACTCGGAAGGGAGTGTATATATAACATACGACATAAAGAATACCCCTTGCCAATCGAGAGGATCAGAAAAGCAGTAAAGGCTGTTAAAGATGGGGACTTCATTCCCGATAGAGAGAATGATGAGTTCACACTCGCCCTTGGAAATAAGGAACATGATGGACGAACACGAGGCACAATAGGCTCCCAATCATGGAGGACTGGGTTTCCCGAAGAGAGGAAGAAATTGTTGGAATTATGCCCTAGAGGCAATAATAAAGATGTTATTATTATAATTCTTGTTCATGATAAAGTTTATGTTCCATGCTAGAATTGTATTAAGCGGAAACTTTAATACTTGTGTGGTTTGTAAACAACATCGTGTCCCTAGTACGCCTCTATGGACTAGCTCATTGATCAATGATGGTTAAGGTTTCCTAACCATAGACATGAGTTGTCAATTGATAATGAGATCATATCATTGGGAGAATGATATGGTGGATAGACCCAAACAAAGCAGAGCAATTAGATCGTGTCATCGTGTTCGTCTTTGCGAATCTTTTCCTATGTCAAATATTGTATTCCTTAGACCATGAGATAATGCAACTCCCTGGTATCGGAAGAAAGCTTTGAGGTCATCAAACGTCATCCTATGAGAGGGTGATCATAAAGGTGTCTCTCAGGTGATCGGAAAGTATCTGTTGGGTTGTATGTATCGAGATGGAATTTGTCCCTCCCAAGTCGGAGAGATATACTTCGGGCCCACTGGGTAATCGATATCAACACCGCTTGCAAGCATGTGGTTAAGGAGTTAATCACAAAGTGATATCGGATTACGGAACGAGTAAAGTACTTGCTGTGAACGAGATTGAACTAGGTATGACGGTACCGACGATCGAATCTCGGGCAAGTAAAATATCGCGAGACGAAGGGAATATATATATGGGATTGATTGAATCCTGGCATCGTGGTTCATCCAATATGATCATCGATGAATGTGTGGGAGTCAATATGGGTGCCCAGACCCCGCTGTTGATTATTGATAGAAGATCATGTCTGCATATTCTCGAACCCGCAGGGTCACACACTTAACGTATCTCGACGCTAGGATAGATTGGATAATTGGTTTATGAATTTTTGTTCAGAGTCTCGGATGGGATCCGGGATATCACGAGAGGTTCCGGAATGGTCCGGAGAATAAGATTCATATAAGGCAGTGCAGTTTTTGGAGTTCGGAATTGTTTCGGGTTAATCGGTATTGTACCGGAAGCTTCTAGAACCTTCCGGAAGGGGACCAACGTGGCCCCACCTTCCGGGAGGGGGCATGGGCCTATGAGGGAGTGTCCTGGCCGCATTGGGCCAGGGGCACAAGGCCCCATAGGGCCCAGCCGATTCTAGAGAGATTTGACTCGTTTAAATCTCGGGATAGAATTTCTAGATAAGGGAGAGTTTAAATCGTTTAAACTAGAGATAGGATTTCTAGATAAGGGAGAGTTTAAATTGTTTAAACTAGAGATAGGCTTGGAGGAGGGGCAAGGGCTGGCCGCCCCCCCCCCCTCTATATATAGAGGGGTGGTGCGCCCCCTCCCCCCCCCTACCGACACACCTTCCTCCAAGCCCTAGCAGCCTTGCTACCTTCCTCTCTCCCTCCCGACTGTTTGTAGGCGAAGCCCTGCAGCAGAAATTCTCCACCATATACACCACGCCGTCGTGCTGTAGATCCAATCTATCTCTCCACCATACTCGCTGGTCCGAGGAAGGAGGAGACGTCGAGGTGCTGCACGTGTGCATCTCACGGAGGCACCGCCACTTGTGGTGCTAGATCGGATCGGATCGCGAGGAGGAGAAGCGAGTACGACTACATCACCCACGTTCCGACGAACGTTCCGCTGTGCGAATCTTCAAGGGTATGAAGATCTAATCCAATCTCTCTCGTTGTTTGCATCTCCTAGATTTGATCTTGGCTTTCCCTCTGTTCGCTCCATAGAAAATTTTGATTTACTATGCCGCGAAACCCTTCAGAAATATCCTGATAGAAGCCGTCAGAGGAGTAAGGACAGGGCGGCAGTTGAAGCAGAAAGTTAGAAAGAGCGAATGCGTTTAATTGAAGAACGATTAAAGCAACAACAAGATGAAATTAACTCACTTAAAGAGCAAAGTACTACCGGCCCATCTCAGCAGCACACTGCATTCGATGCTACCGGCCTATCGAATAATCGAAAAAGCAGTGTGGCTTCCATCGAGGTCCCGGGTGATGACAATGGCGATGACGATGATGCACCGACGATGGCTCCTGTTGGCTATCCAGTGAATGATATCACAGAGATGACACACTGCGAGCTACATGTCAAAGTTGTGAACATATCAATGAAGGTGGCGGTCGGCTATGCCTTACCAATTGGACCCACACCAACTTACCACTGTCGTCCGGTTCCAGAGGGCTACGCTGTTGTCGGCGTGGATGAAATCATGCCCACCTTTGAGGTTTTGGATCTTCACTACCCTGCTAGTGAAGGGGATGTGAATGTGCTGGGTGACGCAAAAAACGTCACCATTCTATGGCCGAAGGATTGTATCGTGCTTCGAAATCACACGCCAAGGCCATCTTCGCCGCCGCCTCACCCGTCTCCAGCGAGGTCGTCGCCGTCGCGGCAGCCGTCTTCGTCGCCTCACCCGGCTCCGTCGCCTCACCAATCTCCGGTGCAGCCATCGCCGCGGGAGCCATCGCCGGCGCCTCAGGATAAAAAGCGTAAGCGTACCGCTACTGTGCGTCGTAAGCGATCGCCGAAACGTAAACAAGAGCCTCTTCCAAAAGTACCAACGGTTCCTCCCAAGAGAGCTTATGACTGTACTGAAGAGGAGACTGCGGCGATCGTTGATGCGGAAACGACAGCGTTTTTCGCTAAGCTGAGGCGGCCGAAAGAGCCAGAGTTCCCCAGCACCAAAGAATAAAAAGCCAAAGTGTTGAAAATGCTAAAGAATCTTCATCAACCCGAGCCAAAGCTGTCATCAGACTATGAGCGTTCTATTCTCAAGTCACATGCGGCACAAAAAGCCTCGAAGAGCAGTACTGATGCAAGCGGGAAATCTGTTGCCCAGCTCGGAGAACAAGCAAAACAGACTTGCGCCCCTCTCAAGGTGATTTCTCAAACCAATGTGGGGTCGAGCAAATATGGGGCCGAAGAGCAGTATGATCCAGAGGTAGTTGCACAATACGGAGATGCTGCCGCTGCTCAAGGTATGAGTATTGCCCAGTACTTATCCCAGTTAGAGTTCTTCCCCGTGAGTGAAGTAGCATACAAATACCAGTACGGAAAACCTCTCGTCAAACCTGAGGAGGTAAACAATCTTCCAACAAAAATGCGAAGATTGCATAACTGGTACATGCATGCCACAAGGGCCGGGGCTAACTGGATAGTGCTGAGGGTTACAAAAAAGCATCATGGGAAAGATAAGGATGACATGATATCCATTGAATTTGATGAACTATTTCAATTATTCAATCAAGACGCCTTGGACAAATCGATCATCAGTGCCTATTGTCTGTAAGTACTAATTCTGTAATTAATTTAGTCTCCAGCTATATTATTTTGTTTATTGCATGTATATAATCATACTGTAATATGCAGAATGAAGATTCTCGAATGCAGCAGAGGACAAATCTATGGCATTGGCTTCATTGACCCATATTGGGTTCATGAAGCTAATCTCAAAATAAGCCCCCAGGATACGGAGGATAATATAGTACACGCGTTAAGGTTTCAAGAAACCAAAAGGGAAATACTATTTCCTTACAACTTCCAGTGAGTGTTATTGTCTTGTATACACTTTCTATTTCGCTTACTCGATGTTAAGTATATAATTGATTAGTTCTGCATTCGCAGGTACCACTATATTCTGTTAATCATTCAACTTGACAAAGGGCGTGTACTAGTCATGGACTCGAAACATAAACCCCTTGAGACGTGGAAGGACATGCAGATAATTCTCCAGCGGTAATTCTAATCATTACGACACTATATAGGCAACGTTCGTGAACTTTATGATATCAAGTACTTAATAACTTATTTTATTTGTTTTCTACACCGGGCAGCGCTTGGAAACGGTTCACCAAGAAGGCTAGGGGTGTTTGGAAAGAGAAGCTTACATTTCAACCACTAAATGTAAGCACCACTAGCTATATCCGCGCATCTCTTTAATTCTAGTTTTGATACAGTTATTATCATGCTTGATTATTATTTTGATTGAACTTTGTTCTCGTAAAGTGCCTGACGCAGGGACCAGGTAACAATCTATGTGGATACTATGTATGCGAGTTCATCCGGCAGACGTGCGATGAGAAGGGCAGAAATTTAGAGCAACTCCACGTACGTAAACAATTTCTATAGTTTTTAATTACAATCAAATTGTGTTTAGTTTCATATTCATATAGGCTGACTCCTTTTTTAAATCAGATCGAACGTCTACGGGACGGTCTTCTGCCAAACACTACTAGGAAAACAGCTATAGGTAATTAGCACATCCGTGCCTCACATGGTTGAAGTGCCCCACGGCTAAAACAGGCGTGGCTCACCTGTGGGCAGTGTCCTACTAGTAACTAGAACAACCGTGGCGCACATGACTATAGTGCGCCACAGATGTGTGTGGGCCAGGGCCCTGTTGGTCGCACGCCAAACATCTGTAGCGCACTATAGTCATGTGCGCCACGGTTGTTAGTGTCATCTGTGGCGCACATGGGGGGGGTGCGCGCTACGCCTAAGCGCACGCCCCTCTCTGATGTGAACCATCCGCAAGCATCTGTGGCGCACATGGCATAGTGCGCCACAGAAGTTTGTACTCTCTGTGGCGCACTATGGCATGTGCGCCACAGATGTAGTGGCATGCACCAACTCCACCCCCCCCTGTGGATCGCCTTTTTAGGGTTTGCAAAAAATAAAAGAAAACGATAAACACTTCAAAAAATTAAATCCTTTCATATTTAGGTAGGTAATGTGATATAGCTTCTAGTAAAATTAACAAAAATGAGTTTCGACTTTATTTGCAAAAAAAAGTTATGCCACGGTAAAAAGGCCGTAACTTTTGCATACGATATCGAAAAAAACATATAATATACCAAAATGACGAGAACGAGATTTCGCATCTGCTCGCAACGACCTAAGGTCGTTTAGCGATTTTTTAGATTTTCAAAATTCGAAAAGAGTAAAAAGTTACGGTCAAAAAACCGTTTTTTCCTGCAGAAAAAAAAATACAGGGCGACTTATCCGTAGCGCACCTACACCTAGTGCGCCACGGATAAGCTTGGGCGGGATTCAAACCACCCCGCCCTCCTCCTCCCTTTCCCCTTTTCCCTCTTCCTCTCCCTTTCCCTTTCCACTTTTCCCTTCCCCTTTTCCCTCTTCCTCTCCCTTTCCCTTTCCCTTCTCCTTCTTCCTTCTTCCTTCTTCCTTCTCCCTTCTCCTCCTTCCCCTTCTCCTCTTCTTGCAGTGATGGCACGACGTCGATCGACCTCCTTCTCTTCCTCCTCGCAGTGACAACGGGCGACGGCGGTGCAACGGCGGCCTCCTTCTCCTCCTCCTCGCGACGGCGGTGCAACGGCGGCCTCCTTCTCCTCCTCTTCCTCCTCTGCCTCCTGTTCTTCTCCTCCTCTTCCTCCTCTGCCTCCTGTTCTTCTCCTCCTCTTCCTCCTCTGCCTCCTCTTCTTCTTCTCCTCCTCTTCCTCCTCTTCTCCTCCTCCTCCTCCTCTTCTTCTCCTCCTCTGCCTCATCTTCTTCTTCTCCTCCTCTTCCTCTCATTCTCCTCTTCCTCCTCCTTGAAGTTCCGACGACGACACCGACGCGCGACCGCACTGACGGCGATGGCGACCTGCACCGACGCGCGGCCGCACTGACGACGAGATCCAGATCTGCTGCTTTTTTCTTGAATTTTGAAATTTACATCCGTGGCGCACAGCACCTAGTGCGCCACGGTTATCGTTTCATACGCGTGGCGCACCTGCCCAAACTTCTGTGGCGCACTGGCATGTGCGCCACGCCTGTCTCTAAACTTCTGTGGCGCACTAGGCAGTGCTCCACAGAAGTTTAAACTTCTGTAGCGCAAGGCACGTGGCGCACTGCTAGTGCGCCACAGATGATGTTTCATGGTGCGCCACTAAAGGCCATTTTCCTAGTAGTGAAAGGAGCGCGTACGAGCAATTCAGGAGGAATTGGCGGGATTCTTGGATGCAGAAGTCCTAAACACACAAGGGGAATACTACTCGGCTGTGTATAGACAATAGAAATTGTAAAAATAGCAACTTTCAAGAAATTGGCCGGTAGCATCGAATATCAACTTTTGTATGTAGTGCATGAACTCGATCCGTGTATTGAATGTAATGTTGTCATGATGATCTTGTGTAATATAAGGTTCCTTCGTTCATAAGTGCAAAACACTAAATAAACAATAAAACAACCTAAATGAATTCTCTGCCGTGGCACAAAAAATGGCGAAAATGCTGGCGCGGCAACAAAATGTGCCAAAATGAATTCTCTGCCGCGGCAGAGAAATGGGCCAAATCTCTGCCGCGGCAGCAGGTTATTAGTTCCGGTTCGTGTTACGAACCGGGACTAATGCTCCACCCCCCCCCCCCCTCGCGCTCTGATGCCGCCACGTGTGCCCCATTTGTCCCGGTTGGTGGGGCAACCGGGACTAAAGGTTAGATCTTTAGTCCCGATTGCCCCGTCCCGGTTGGGCAACCGGGACTAATGGCCCTTACCAACCGGGACGCATGGGCCCTTTTCTACCAGTGTTCGAGGAGTTCCACCTAATATAGCCTCAATTGTGAGCCTCTCACCCACTTGCATGTGACATCTGCTAAAGTGGAAGCCCAAGGTTTGCATGCTCTAGGGGGCTTTGCCAATCTAGTCCTTCTCAACCTGACCACATTAGGGTGTTCCGACGAAGTAGGGTTCATCATCACGGAGGGTATGTTTCTTTGTCTCAAGGTGTTCTCCCTTAAAATCCAAGGTAGCCTGATGGGGCCGAAGTTCGCAGGAGCCATGCCGAAGCCGCAGAGGTTTGGGCGTGGCTTCCGAATAAGTGAAAGGTATCATGCATATCCAGATTTTGGCATAGAGCACCTCACTTTTCTCACGCGAGTACATATTACCATTAATTGCTGGAAAGCTAATGATTAGAGGACATGTATCTCAGAATTTCCAACGAGCCCACGTTAGAAGATAATTTGATTTTTTAATTTTTTAAAAGGGATCTAGCTTATGATTGCCATAAGGGAGTAATAATAGACCCTATTAGATCATACCAACTGTACATAGAGTAGCATGGTATTTTAGACTCCTCATTTCTCATTGGATATTTGCAGGGCTACACACTGGATTTATATGTGGTCTTATCTTTTCCTAGAAGGCCAGCGAGAGCCTATGCATATTGAGTGTGGCTGTTTGGAAACAGTCGCACATGCTTTTTACAATCAGGCTGGGTGGCGGCATTCTAATAGGATAGATGTTGCTTAAGCGAGCTGTGGTTTTCTGGTTTAGGTGGCTCATTTTCGTTTCCACTTTGAGTGGTTCATGAGTTTTATAATAATAAACATTATACTTTTTTGCTTTTGGAGCTTTCAAAACTATGCAATAAAAGAGTTGTGTGCATCAATTAGATGCATAGGCTGGGATAATACCCCATTTCGGCGAGTACCTTGTCCATAGGTTCAGTGCTTTCCTACAAAACTCTACGCATCCTTCCTTGTTCGCTTGGTCACTATTAGCTCCTTCTGGTTTCCTCACCAGCGAGGAGTGGTGGTACAGACAAAAAAAATTACACCCAGCATACACATCTGAACAAAAATACCACGAGAAGACGACCAAAATTACAGAGTAGCGCATTTACTATGAAAATGCCTCGCTTAGACAATGGAGCACAGGTCTGAAAACTACTTCCACTTGGAGTGAACATATCCTTCTTAGGGCGGCCTAGCTAGTGATACGGCTAAATAGCAGTTTCCTCGAACATCATGATATAGTTTTGCTTCACATTAACTTATTCTCTTCTTATATTAGCAAGGTTGCTAACTTTCTACCGCTCATGCCTTCAAGTTGATCTAGCTTGTTGTGGGTATATGCTAAATTATTAGATGAGTCCGTCTTAGCCTGGCTTTGATTTATATACCGACTCATATTCATGATTTCTAGATCCATTAGGCTGACCTATATATGCCCTATGTCGATACACAACTGAACGAGGAAGACTGCCACGTCATGGGGCTTCGTGCAGGGTTTTCGCTCGCCACCTCGTAATCCGCAAGCCATTGCTATTCTTGCAACGGCCTAGACGGTGAGAAGGCTAAATATCAGTTCCCTCCAACATCGCAGTGCGTTTTTCTTCCTATAGCGTATTCTCTACTTCTATTAGGCTGACTTTTGACGACCTTACAAGCCCTCGTCGATCTAGCTTGTTGTGGGTACTCTACATTATTAGACGAGTCAGATTGATCATGGCTTTGATTTATATAACTATTCAAATTTATGTTTTCTACATCCATTTGGTTCACCTTGATCTGCCCCGTGCCGATACACATGCCCAACTATAACTTTTTATAGTCATTCAATTGCTATGAATGCAGTCAAAGTATTTTTTTACTTTTTTTTCTTCTCTCTATTTGGTATGGATTGAAACAATGGCATGGCTTCACCCTTGTTGCATGCACCATACTCACAATTCCAATCACGCTCCAAAACATTAGTGACCAACTCCAACTAGCTTGTGATCAGCTCCTCCTATGAATTAAAGGCTTGACTATAAATAAGCAACTCCAAATAACAACCAAATGGAACTAGTCAAAAGACAAGATAGTTAGCCTAATTATGCGAGCATAGCACCGCCTTTTGTATGTTGTTTTTATGTTTGGGATGTGAGAGAAAACTGAAAACAAAATATCACATAGGAAGGCGGCTTGCCTAATCATGGACCTGCCTATTGTGTTGCTATTAGAGCAAGAAGACCTCACAGGCATCTCCATGACCACAACGTTCTACCTGTTGTGTGTCTGCCTCGCACTAGTGGAAACGAGGCCTTTGGTTGAGCCTGGAAATGGGCTTTAACACCGGTTCTTCTACGAACCGGTGTTAAAGGGGGGGGCCGTACCAGCGTGGCCCGTGCAGCAAAAAGGAGGCCCCCTTTAACACCGGTTCGTGGCACGAACCGGTGTTAAAGACCCCTGCACCAGTGGCCCGCGCACCCCTCCTTTAACACCGGTTCATGGCTTGAACCGGTGTTAAAGGGGGGAGGCTATATAAGACACCGCAGCCCACACCCCACTCTTCCATTTTTTCACTATCTCATTTTGGAGCCTAGCAAGAGGGTGTGAAGTGTGCTAGTTTGAGTTTTTTTCGTATGCACAAGAGCTGTTCGGTGAAATGCCCGAGAGCTCAAAATAAGTTTTCTCGTTGCTCTTTCCTTCTCGGTCGAGGTCGGCAACTATCCTTTCATGTGTCATTGATGTACTATATATATAAATGGTCATCTCCCTATTAATTTTTGATATATACTATATATTAATGCAGATGAACCGGCAATGGATGTACGGTGACCGCCGCACTTCCGAGTATATTACGGGCCTCCAAAATTTCATCGTTGTGGGTAATGCAAACCGTGGTCACAATGGTTTTATGTATTGTCTGTGTGTTCACTGTCAGAACAAGAAAGACAACTCAAATACCAGAACCATTCACGCCCACCTGCTTCGATCCGGTTTCATGCCCAGCTATAATTGTTGGACCAAGCACGGAGAAAAAAGGGTTGTGATGGAAGACAACGAAGAAGAAGAGGATGATGACAACTATCATAATATGTATCCTGAATATGATGATACTGCAACGGGGGTAGATAATGAAGATCAAGAGGCAGCAGATGGGCCCGCTGATGAAGATCTTGGTCGGGCCATTACTGATGCAAAGAAAGAATGTGAAACTGAAAAGGAGGAGAAGTTGGAGCAGATGTTAAAGAATCACAAAACATTGTTGTACCCAACTTGCGAAGATGGCAAAAAAAGCTAGGTACCACACTGGATTTGCTGCAATGGAAGGCAGAGAACGGTGTGACTGACAGCGCATTTTTAAAATTGTTGGTAAAAATGAAGAATCTTCTTCCAAGAAATAATGAGTTGCCCGACAGTATATACCAAGCAAAGAAGGTTGTCTGCCCTCTAGGATTAGACGTGCAGAAGATACATGCCTGCATTAATGACTGCATCCTCTACCACGGTGAGAAGTACGAGAATTTGGATGCATGCCCGGTATGCACTGCACTGCGGTATAAGATCAGACGATACGATCCTGGCGATGTTGAGGGCGAGGCCCCTAGGAAGAAGGTTCCTGCCAAGGTTATGTGGTATGCTCCTATAATACCACGGTTAATACGTCTTTTTAGAAATAAAGAGCATGCCAAGTTGCTGCGATGGCACATGGAAGACCTTAAGAAAGACGCAATGTTGAGACACCCCGCTGATGGGTCACAGTGGAGAAAATTCGAGCGAGAGTACCCGGACTTCGCACGTGACGCAAGGAACTTAAGGTTTGGTCTAAGTACAGATGGCATGAATCCTTTTGGTGAGCAGAGCTGCAGTCATAGCACCTGGCCTGTGACTCTATGTATCTATAATCTTCCTCCTTGGTTGTGTATGAAGAGGAAGTTCATTATGATAACAGTGTTCATCCAAGGCCCGAGGCAACCCGGCAACGACATTGATGTGTACCTAAGGCCATTAGTTGAAGAACTTTTACAGCTGTGGGCCAAACTAGGTGTACGTATGTGGGATGAGCACAAAGGGGAGCCATTTTACCTACGAGCATTGCTTTTCGTAACCATCAATGATTGGCCTGCTCTTAGTAACATTTCAGGGCAGACAAACAAGGGATACAATGCATGCACACACTGTTTAGATGAGACTGAAAGTGTATATTTGGATAAATATAAGAAAGGTTGTGTACCTAGGGTATCGTCGATTTCTTCCGAACCTGCATCCAGTAAGAAAGAAAGGAAAGCATTTCAAACGTCTGGCAGAACCCCGGAGGAAGCCTGTCCTCCGTACCGATGAGGAGGTATTTGGTATGGTCAAGGACCTAGAAGTAATCTTTGGAAAAGGTCCTGGCAGTCTATCTGTTCCGAATGAAGATTCTTAGCTCGGGGTTGATCCTCACTAAACTTGCGTTAGATATATGGTGAAATAGCATATTGTGAACTAAAAATGAGCATCATATCATGTACCTATAGTTCAAATCTAACTCATTTTCTACCGATTCGGCAGGAATTTGTCTTTTTCACGAGGGATGGACGGAAAGGTTTGAGATACTAGGTTGGGAAATTGTCCATCCAATATGGTCTAGTATTTTAAAAAAGTGTGGTATTATCATTTTGAAACTTTCATTTTGTGGTTGCTTCACAAAAACACCCCTTTTTTGCACTCGGAAAATGAAAAATGGTTTTTCGATGTGACGAAAAGGAAAACTTCCTCCTGCAACATTGTTCACCATCCAATGACATATGCGTGCACAATATGGACACATTATCGCAAACCATAGCGCGATTCTAACAATAACATTGGTCATTTGACCTAAAATCCAGAAAACCTCGATTGAGATAGGTTATTTTGTGAAGGGTTTTTTGAGACTCAATGAATATACCAAGTCTGGTATTTTTCCATGCAACTATGTCATATAATATGACACTACGCGAAGGTTTTGTATTGTTTCGATCGTTTTTGAATTTTTTATGCCCATTTCAAACTATCGTCAAACTTTCTAAATCGAGGGGCATGAAGATTCTTAGCTCGGGGCTGAGCCTCACTAAACTTGCATTAGATCTCTGATGAAATAGCATATTGTGAATCTAAAAATGATTTTTTCAAAAAATCATAAGCATCATATCATGTACCTGTAGTTTAAATCTAACTCATTTCCTAGCGATTCGGCAGAAATTTGTCTTTTTCACGAGAGGTGAACGGAAAGTTTTGCGATTTCCAGGTTGGGAAATTGTCTATTCAATATGGTCTAGTATTTTTGAAAAATGTGGTATTATCGTTTTGAAACTTTCTTTTCGTGGTTGCTTCACAAAACACCATGTTTTTTGCACTCGGAAAATGAAAAATATGTTACACGAAAGTATTTGTATTTTTTATGTATTTTTTGAATAAAAGTATATAATATTTGAGTTTATATAGATAGACCTTATTTTTCTGCAAATTTTGTTATATTATATGTATTTTTCTGAATATAAATGATTTAGTTATGATTTTTCTAAGATTAATGTGGCTAAAAAAGAAAAATAGCTACGCCAACGGCTTTGCCGTCGACATATGTCTGAAACCTACGCCGTTGCTCTGCCGTTAGCCTAATAGGGTACGCCGATGGTCCTGTTTACGCCGACAGCGGTCGTCGGCCTATTTATTTTACGCCGACGGCAAAACTGGGTCGACGGCCCGTCAAGCTACGCCAACGGCCCCGACATTTTGCCGTCGGCGTATAAAAAGGCCGCCAGCCTATTTGGTTATCCCCATAGTCTACCCCCGCGGCTACCGCCACCACTTGGCCGACATCTCGTTGATGCTTCCCTCGTTTTCCTGCGCCCAATGAACTACACCAAGATCCGCCTAGTGGATACCTGCAACGGCCTCCTTCTCTGCGCCTGCTACCACAACATGATCAACAACAACAAGGAGAAGCGTCTCGTCGTCCGCAAACCATAGGTGGACTGAGTTGCGCCCTACTCCGCAGCCAACCACAAGATTGCTACGCCATCGCCTGGCTTTCGATCCGGCGGTTAGCCCATCCCATTTCTATGTCCTTGATTTTGAGGGCACTTCCAAGAAATATCATCTCACGGGAGTGAGCTTCTACTCATCAAGAACCAGATCCTAGACTCATAGCGATACGGGCTTGGTCGACAAAATTGTGCCCATCTCTAGAAGTGTCAATGTTGGTGGTATGTTGTTCCTGCCCGGCAAGCTATGCAAGGAAGGCCGCGGCATCTTGATGGACGAGGACAACTTTGTGCTGCTGGTTGTGGATATGATCTAGTGCTATTCCGGTGGAATTGGATGGTCACGGGGGTGTTTGCACTATCCTACTATATCATTTACTCACGTCACCGTACATGATGACGACGATGAGGATACACTCCTCGGCTGAGCTAGCGAGGTAGCAGTCTGGTGCCTTAAGGATTATAATACTTAGGAATGCGTCCTAAAGCGTAGTCTCGGGATGGATAAGCTTATGGACGTAGTTGAGATGGAGTACTCGGTGGTTGGGATCCATCCGGACTGCGATGCCATCTTCTTTATCACTAGGGGTGTTTATGATGGAGATTCATGGGATGTTGCTTCGTTGGCATCATGGGATATGCGGCGTATGGAATTCAATATTCTTCTTGACCTTGAAAAAGGAAGTATGCCAACATCAGGCCCGGGCCGGCGAGAGTGCAAAGGGTGCACTCGCACAGGGCCCATAAAATTTCAGGGCCCAAAATTTTGGTATAGTCTTAAATATGCAGCTGAAAAAAAAACCATCTTTCCTCATCTTGGTTTGTTGGTGCGTGGCTGCTGGGAATAGGAATAACGGGCCAGCTTGGGCCCTTGGGCCAATCGATTGGATGTAGCTAGCTTACCGCTTTGGGATGGATCGATCGATCAATCCATACACGATCCAACTGATCGGTCGTGTGGCCTCTCACGAAGCGAGGCTGCACGAGGTCTTGCGACTCCCGAGCCAGGACTCCAGGAGTGCCACAGCGGTGAGTCACGAATACGCCTGTCAGTTCGTCTTTTCATCTGCGCTTTGCCGCATAGCGATTCCGAGTTCTTTCTCTGACCATCCTAAAAACTTATTTAGTGGATTGAGTCCATCAACCGGAAGGTACGTGCATCCCCCATCTCTCATCCTTCATCCCTGGATCTCATCTTCTTCGTTCTTTGTGCCCTAGTTCTACTTCAATCCTAAATTCGTTTAATTGTGTTGTCCATCTCTTTTTTAGGAGTCAACATAGAAAAGCAAGAACCCGGTTATCAAAAGCGTAAGAGAAAAGAAAAGGAGGAAGAATTAATTCAGAAGAACGAAGCTTTTTCAAATTAAAGTTATTGAAGTCCTATATGCGTACTACTATGACACAACAAGACTCGATGATTTAGCCACAATACCACTTGAGAGTGAAGTGTTGGAGAAGATTGATTATGAGAATGTTATTGAAGATTTCATTCCGAAAAACACTAAGAGAATGAAGTTGTTCAAATAAACAATATGCAGACGGGAGTTTAATAGGTATGTTTATTTATATATCCAATTTCTATGTAAGATACTCCGACATATACATTATAATTGTTAAATAGTTAAAAAAAAATAGTGTCATAGCGCCCTATTTTAGAGTTTTGCACAGGGCCTCGGATTTTGCCGGCCCGGCCCTGGCCAACATATCTACCTTATGTTCCTACATTCTCGGAGTTGATATTAGCAGATGGAGATGTGCACTAGCTAGTGTTACCTTCAGTTTGTTTCATGCTTCCATCGGTTATTCTGTATGTATGCTGCATAATATATGCATGTATATGGACTTTTCTTCACATAGTTACACAGCACCTTCATCTTCATCATATATGCAGCTTGAGGCAGAGCATAATTTTGAACCTAGCTACAATTACACTGCCCATAAATTTTTGGTTTTTTGTATTAGAACAGGGACTTTCCAACGATCATCACTTCGCAATTTGGACCTACAGTTCTCTTGTAGTCTTCTTTTCATTCCAGATTATCTATGGAATCGTTAGTGTCTTTTAATCTGCTGTCCACACTGCACAATCTGTCTGAGTATACTGCCTTATTGGTTTCAGCAATTTTAATCATATGATCTTGTAGCCTATGGGATAAAATAATTCTTGCTGGTCTTGATGGAGTGTTGTTAATTTATTATGTTATCTTATGTTTATATGTTGGATTTGCTGCTGATTCTAGGCATGCAAAGACAGTCAAGGACTTCCTCAAGCTGATCCACGGTCCCACGGTTCATATTTCTTCTCTTCCTCCTAGATCTCTTTTGGGCCTGTTCTTATTTTGAGTGTTGAATCACATGGCCGGGTCCCACGAATAGTTCTTCTAGCTATTTACATGACCAAGATGTGTTGTTCCCTTATAGTATCTATTTTATCTTCAATTCTTCATATGCTGCATTGGTAGAACCAGCTGATCCATCCCACTTCATGTATTTGAATTTGAGAAATTCTATTTTCAAAGCAGAGTTGCAGTTGATACTTAATATAAGAAAATAAACACACTCTCTTTATTCACAACGAAGATGCGCAGAGTTTCAGAGGAGTTGTGTGATTGTGTTGTCATGTTGATGGTGTTTATGTGTAATGCGACCTATTACTCTATTTTCATTCCAGACGCTTATTTGTTTCACTCCAAGATCTCACAGCATACTAGTTGTAACTAGTGACATATCTACTAGTCCAGGAATACATGTGTCCATCTGTAGCTCTATATAGCTCGCTAACATCCCTACAATTTGTCAACGGAGGAAGGAAGACACTCTTGTGGACGGAATAAATATATACAAACCAAAATACCTACTTCCTCCGATTCATATTACTTGTCACTAAAATAGATGTATCTAGACATGTTTTAGTGCTAGATACATCCGTTCCAACGACAAATAGTATGGATCGGAGGGAGTAGATCATTCCATAGCCATGTATTTAGTCATGAGAATAGTATTGCATACATACATGCAATTATTCCGTTCTATTGTTTCTTCTTATGAGGCACTACTACGAAGGATACATATATGCATGCATAATATGGGTGACGGATCCTTGTTGAAACGGCTGAGGGGATATGAGCGCGTCTGGAAATGAGAAACAAAGTGCAATTTTACATGAACCGATATTATTTTTGCCAACACATAGCCAGCTTAGTTTCTCTAATTTTTTTCTTGGCTGAACTCATCCCATTGGTCACATAATTTGCACATTTCCTTCCGTGTCATCGGGGAGGGACTTCTCTAGGTACAGCTTGCGGCTGTCGAACTTTGTGCGTGCTCTCTTCTCTATGGTCGTGGTCTGCCAGGACACGACGCATTGTCCCCCTTCTCATTCAGAAGATCCAGACCAAAACACCCTCGAACCATCACTACAAAGTAGATGTACTCTCTCCGTTTAGAAATATAAGATGTTTTAGATTTGTGAATAAGATGTATCTAGACACCTTTTAGTGTATAGGTTCAAACGAATCTAGACACTAAAAGGTGTCTCCTTCATAAACCTAAAACATCTTATATTTCTAAACGAAGGAAGTATATAGTGCTGCAATAGATCAATGCGTGACATAGTTGATTGATCGATTCAGTTCTCAAGTAACCGTTCATACAAGTTTGATTATGATTGCCTTTAGGAAAGAAGACCAAATGGGTGTTCTCTGCCGCGGTACTTGACCCGTACACTACCTCTCTACCGAGCTCAGGACTATAACACTCTCTCTCTCTCTCTCTCTCTCTCTCTCTCTCTCTCTCTCTCTCTCTCTCTCTCTCTCTCTCTCTCTCTCTCTCTCTCAATTGGCGAGGTTGCACAAAACATGCTGTGGTAGCTAGGTACTCCGCGTGACCGCCGGTTTTGTCCGCTACGGCACAGACGCGATGCAACATTTGTGCGGATTCTAGTCGCTAGCTACGTAGCAGAGTGGAATATACCGTCTATACATACTTTGATAGATCAGCGACATATTTTAGCAATTTTACACACGAAGCATATAACCCCTCCTTTTTTGCGGGGGCATATAGCATTACCCATCTGCAAACACAATTACATACCTGTGGATACCACCTGTATTCGCCTAAATATTTTGGCAAATAGATTGTAAATGATACTTTAAACTTTCCGGATGTTCGAGATAGTTTAGAATCCTAGATGTTTACAACTTGTATCTATCTCTCAAATATTCTCATGCAACCGTCTGGCACACGGTCACCATATATTAACACGCAATCTGGGGCTCGGGATGTATCCGAGTAGACACCCTTCGAACCTATCGTCGAGTTTTGACACCGGAAACAATGACTACTTAGCACAGTTCTTTGCAGGGCAACGTCGTCGCTAGGTATAACACGTGGGTAAACCGTTGTATGTCCAAGGAACCGGAGTGATCCGGTATTAACAATTTCCGGGTTACCAGAAAAACTGATCAATTCGGAAGTTAAAGTGACAATAGCAACATATCATAAGATTAAAATCAGAAATATTATAAACTTCATATCATTTCTCTTGATACATCATTACCCACCAACAGGAACAGTGTACTCAAAGCAAAACATGCAGTGCTTTCTGCCGAGTGGAAATACACGTCATATGGTTTGCCAACCCACTTATGCGGTGTTTTTTGCCGAGTGGAAATACACATCATATGGTTTGCACTGTATTTTTTTCCCTTTGCCATGTGTTTTGGATACAGGGCAAGATTCTGTTTCTTGTAGTAGTGCACACTAGTGTTCTAAAAACTATTACATCTACACAAATTTGCAATTGCATCTATACATCCACGACGCTGCAGAAATGGATCAGGCACCGACAATGGGCCTAGCTCGCCTTCTCCTTCTCTTCCACCACGGCCTAATTTCCTTTGCCGCACGACCCTTATTTCTTCCTTTATTCTGGAGCGCAACTAGGGTAACTAGCTTTCAGCCTGCTCCTAGTCGCACTACCATGAAAGAGCATATGAACCCTGTAGCACCACCTATGCCGAAAGCCCATGATGTGTCTATTGGACCAGTGGTAAGCGTGGCAGTCGGCTGATAAAGAGCAGCAAATGCAAACATGCCCACTAATCGCAAAGAAAAACATTGGCGTTGATATCAGTTTGCTCCAACATCGCAATGTACTACCTTCCTTCCCATTAGTCTCTTCTCTACTTATTAGCACGGTGGCTAACTTCCTAAAAACGCTTGAACTTATATCCTATATGTCTTCATCGATCTTGTGGTGAGTACAATAAATTGTTGGGCAAGTCTGACCTACTTACTATGCATGTCGCTGATTTTATATACCAACTCAATCATGTTTTGTGCACCCATATATCTGTTTCACCGCTTTCCCCGTGTTGATATGCATGATTATGTGCTTCGGTCCCCCACCCCTAAACTTAAGTTATATGGGTCTTGTTATTTTTTTGACCGGTCGAAACCCATATCGAGATCACGTATATCTCTGTATATGTGTACTCGGTCGAACTAGGTATAATTCACGTTCCGATCGGCCGATCTCACCTCCTATTATCGCGATCTACGTCTTTGTATGTCATATTTTTAATTTTTTTTATTGTTATATAACTTCTGATTTTTGCCTTCCGTAGACACACGAGCATACGTATATGGTGAGTATACGTCTAAGAGGACCATATGGAGTTCGGGTGGGTTTGTATGATCCTCTAAACAATCGGAATCAAGTTTTTGTTTGTCAAAATTTGAAAGAGGGGGAGGGGGAGGGGGTGGGGGACCGAAGCAAAAGTGTTAGCTAACACTTTCTATAGTCATGCAGTTGAGATGCACTGCACCAAAAAATAGTTGTGTTCTTCATCTTCTTCTCTCTAGTGCGTGACATGCAGTCTTTGGACATTTGCGATGATGGCCTAGCGCATAACAAATAAATAAATTCTACTCTCTCCATCTCAAAATAAATGTCTTAGTTTTGTCAAAATGTGAATGAATCTATATATTAAATAGTGTCTAGATTCATTAAAATTTTGACAAATCTAAAACATCTATTTTAAGATGGAGGTAGTAGTAGTAGTAGTAGTAGTAGTAGTAGTAGTAGTAGTAGTAGTACTACTACTACTACTACTACTACTATTTTAGGGCAAATACTTTTTTGTGGATGTTGATGAACCTGGACATACTTGTGTATGCTAGTATTATTCTCCCCATTGTACTAAGTTTATTTTCATGCTGTCAGGCTCCTTTTGTTCGGCTCGCTTGCTTCCCCCTCCTAAAAAAAATCCCCCTTGTTTTCCTACGTGGATCGATCCAGAAACAACACTGGACCCCATCGAACTGATCCATTGCTCGAGTTCCTTATGCTCAAGCTCACTTGTGTAAGTTACGTACTGTATCTACCACACGCCCGTGCCATGAAGACATCCTGCTTTAAGATCTTAACAATCCTGTAGACCCCTTTAAAGCTACTACCTCTTTGCAATAAGGCAAGCCGAGCTCACATGGAGAGATTCCACTTCCTCCATCTAATTGCCCGTTTGCTTGATACCATCTAAAAAGTGGTTCAATTGCTTAACTTCATGCTGCAATTGTTTATATTGCCTGTGTTGTGCTGATGTGGCCAACCTTGAATTTGTAGAAATGATCCGTTTATCCTTTAATTCTGATGTTTCTATCAGAAAATGTGCTATGTTTAAATCGCTCCTTAATCAATTGTTTGAATTCCTTGTTATTATATTTTCATTATTAAATTATTGTATAATTGTTATGTGTGGATGCATTTAAACTGAAACAATCATGCAGTTAAAATGACACAATCAATCAGTTAACTATTAACTCAACAAATAGTCTGCAGTAAACTGAAAAATATCTAAGTTGGTGAATGTATAAGAGTTGGATGACCGCACCCAGTTCAAGTACCCAGATCGGATCTCACACAGTGTTCTAAAAAAAATAGTACGTTCACACATTTCTAATGCATCTATTCATCCACGATGCTGCATAAGTGGATCCATACCAAGGCTCACGACAATGGACCTGTATCGCCTCCTCCTCCTCCTCCTCATCATCATCGGCTTAATCGCTTCTGCGGCCATGAGCACCTTGGCGGCACACTTCGATCGAGCGCTGGTGCGGCCTTGGCACCCTCTCCCAAACACCGGCACGCCACTGCCAGTTGGACTCTGGCTCGTTGCCGCCAACCACGATGTTTCCCGCCTCTTCGCACGACTTCTGAAACGGATGTAGTAGCTACCTAGCCTTTATTTTTTCCTTTCTTCTGGAACCCAACTACGCTAGCTAGATTTTGGCTTCCTTCTCGTCGTGCTACCATGACAGAGCATATGAAGCCTATAGAACCATCTATGTCGAAGCCCCATGTGATCTTCTTGTTGAAGACCCGGTCTACCGGACTAGAAGTAAGCCCGACTGTTGGCTGAAAAAGAGCAGAAAATGCAAACAAGACCACTAATTGCAAAGGAAAACATTGGCCTTGATATCAGTTCGCTCCAACATCGCAATCTACCTTTCCTCCCATTAGTTTCTTCTCTACTTGTATCAGCATGGTGGCTAACTTTCGAAAAATGTTTAAAGTTATATCCTATATGCCTTCATTGATCTTGTGGTGAGTACACTAGGTTGTTGGGTAAGTCTGATTTACTTACTATGTGTGTCGCTGATTTATATACCGACTCAATCATGTTTTCTGCACCCATATATTTGTTTCACCTCTTTCCTCACGTTGATACACATGATTAACTAACAGTTGAGATGCACTCCACAAAAAATAGTAATGTTGTTCCTTCTCTCTGTTTTGTGTGGATTGAAAACAAAGGCATGATTTCACCTTTTGTTGGATGCATGAATCCTCACAATCCCATCATGCTCCACGATAGGAATGACCAACTCCAGCAAAATTGTGATGAGCTCCTATTAAGTGCATTATTCTTGTCTATAAATAAGCCACTCCAAATAAGAGTGGAACAAAACTAGTCAAGCTATCCTAGCCAAAATAAAAAATGGTTAACCACCTATGCATGAGAGGATACCGGTGCCTTATGTGCAGTCATCATTATGTTTGAGACGTCATCACAGGAAACAGAAATCAATATATCACGTATGCTGGCTCGCGTAAATCATTGTGATGTGCCTACAGTGTTAGTGTGAGAGCAAGACAATCAGGAAGGCATTTTATTGAGTTGCGGGTTGGTTGAGGGACATTGCTTTCTGCTGAAAAAGGAAACCTCCGTCAGGTGATGATTCAGTATGATTGCTGCAGAAGGAAAAGACGTAGAACAAAATACTAGCTTATGATTTTCCACCAATCGCGATTGCAGCCGTGAACAAAAGCATTATCGATGATTGGCTCCGATGAGGACGACTGCATACAGGAGTGGTGGTGAATCGACGTGGCAACTGAGTAAGGTAATCAGCAGGTTACTATACTGGAGTAGACAGCTCTATTCACAACTCCTGGAGGTGGACATGGGAGTAGCTGTTCAAGTCAATTTTCAAAAAAAAAAGACGAGCCAAGTCCGATCGCAAATCTTGTGTCTTGCGCAAAAAAAAAGGAGATGATTGGCTCCGTTGAAGACGACTGCACTGTGGAGTGATGCAGGAGTGGTGGTGAATCGACGTGGATTTAGGTATCTGGTCACGCAAAGCTACTACAAAGCATGTTTTGCTAATTGTTCGCGAGGAGTGATGAATAATAGAGTGCACAAGCCCCCGTTGCTTGCCCGAGTGCTCACGATTCGCATGTTTATGTCTTTGGTGTCTGATTATGATGGATGGAATGTTGACGATCTTGAACCTTACTGTGGATACTAGGCCATAGTTCCATTTTGTGACTGATATTCCGATTCGCTACAGCTAAAACTACAGGATGCGCAAGTTATGCAAATATCACACATCACACAAGTAAGGGGTTTATTGTCAGATTTCCCGAGGATACCAATGAACATTGGCCTTCTGCCAATGAGATTTTATTTTGACACCTCTCCCAATGAGAAGTTAAGATGGACCATCAATTATCCCTTTGCATGGTTCCATCTCCTCCCTATTCTTTTGAAAATCTAACTTGGTGCTGTTAATCCCACTTGACCTCAACAAGTATAATTACACATTAAGCAGGGAGGGAATAACAACAATTTATGACATTGCAATCACATTGCATATTTGGACTCACATGGTTTCTGTTGTAATTATCCAATTTGTCCCCATTTGCACAAAACACTCGGGTTTTATTTGCTTTGCACAATAGCATGATATCCCATTGTTTATTGCACTTTGATCTAGTTTTTTACTGACATGATCAGACATGTGCACTGACACACATCTTGTGTGGCATCTGCCGCTAGGTCCACTCCAGAAAATACATGGTGTCATGGAGCAGAGAAAATTAAAACCTGTTGTTTTCCGAAAATGGGATCTAAAAATGGAATTTACCCTAACCATGCTCATGCTCCCTTCTAAATACATTTCTTTATAATGGTATGATATGTAGCTACTTCAAGGAGCAAATATCCAACATCATGAATTGGACTCATGCTTTTTTCTGGAATTTAGATGCACTTCTATCAATGCATGACTGTTCAATCATCTTCCTATGTGGGTCAATACCAGACAAGAATATTCGTTTTAGTTGTTGCAACCATACTATCTGCTATTGCTATCCCAAAGTTCTCCGGTACATAAGAATATATGATTTTTTACATTTAGAAAGAATTTACATGCTTCTAACCATCACGGACACCATCTTGGACATAAATACATGTTTGCACACTCATCTAACTTCCATCCACAACTGTCGATTTGTTGGCCAGTACTATTATGTAGGTTCTTGTTGGCACCTTTTGCTGTATGGATATTCGTAGCCTAAAAATAGTGGAAAATAGGACCATAATTGATGCTATCGAGAAGTTCCTTAGGATCCCATAGGATTGTAGTTGTAGAAGACAAGGGAGGAACACTACCAGGAAAACGCACAACCGTGGTGCACCTAAAAAGAACATCCGTAGCGCACTGGCAGTACGCTAGCCCTAGCGCACTACCTGGTGCGTTACGGGTAAAAAAGTTATCCGTGGCGCACCTAGTGCGCCATAGAAAGGGGTCTATGTGCGCCACATCTATGTTTTTTGAAAAACAAAAAAATACAAAAAAAACACCCTCGTTTTGACTTGCAAAAGCAATCAGGTTCGTGCATAGCCGCCATCATGTCGCCTCGCCGGAGAATGGCCGTGGCCACGACCTACCACCGCAGGGAGGTGCGGGAGGCCGTGGCCGCACTAGTCCTCGCCGGCATCAGGGCGGTAGGTGGTTGGAGAAAGGGAGGTAGGGAGAGAAGAAGAGAGGGGGGAAGGGAGGTAGGTGAGGAGAAGGAGGCCGTCGTCGCCCGTCGTCGCTGCGAGAAGGAGGAGGAGAAGGCCGTCGTCGTGCCACCATCACTGCAAGGAGAGAAGGAGGCCGGAGCAAGGACGCCGGAGCAAGGTGGCCAGAGAGAGGAGAAGGGGAAGGAGGAGATGGAAAAGGAGAAGGAGAAGGAAAAAAGAAAAGGGAGAAGGAAAAGGAGAAGGGGAGGAAAAAGTAGAGGGGTAGGTGGACGGGGTGGTGATTCGAATTTCGAATCCCGACCACTTACTCGTGGTGCACTAGGTGGTGGTGCGCTACGGGTAAGTTGTCCTCTATTTTTTCTGCGGGAAAAAACGGTCTTTTGATCGTAACTTTTTACTCTTTTTGAATTTTGAAAATCTAAAAAATCGCTAAACGACTAGAGATAGTTGTGAACAGATGCAAAATCTCGTTCTCGTCATTTTGGTATATTAAACATTTTTTTATATCGTATGCAAAAGTTATGCCCGTTTTACCGTGACATGACCTTTTTTTGCAGCAAAAATCGAAATTGTTGTTTGTTAATTTTTCTACAAACTATACCATATTACCTACCTACATATGAAAGGATTTTATTTTAGAAGTGTTTATTATTTTCTTTTATTTTTTGCAAAGCCTAAAAAGGCGATAAAGGGAGGTGTGGAGTTGGTGCAGGGTACTTAGCCGTAGGGCACTAGGGCAGGGTTCCCTACGGCTAAGTTTACCCAGCAGGATGCAACCCACACACCCGTAGCGCACTAGGTCAGTGTGCGCTACTACTAAGTTTCACACCCTAGCGCACCATCTTCATGTGCGCCACGCTTACGGCAGTTAGCCGTAGGGCACCTGTGGACGGTGCGTCACGCCTATTTTACCCGTGGGACACCACTAGAACGTGTCCTACGGATGTGTGATTACTTATAGGCATTTTCCTAATAGTGGAATGTCAAATGCCCCCCTTCATCGGCCACAATATTGGCTTCCTTCTCCATAAATGCTTGGATCATCATCTCGTCATCGCTATTCATAGGCTTCGAATCATAAACCGAAACAAGCCGACGGCTTTGGCGGTTAAAATTAGAAATGGAGCCTACCGAGGAAAATAGCCGAACACGTTGCGTGCAAGTCGGACATGCGAGGTCGCCGTGACTATTGTGTCTGAGCTGATAAACGTCAGTGTGGTCAAAGCTTGTTGGTCCCAACTAGGCTATTCGGAGGAAGAGTGTCGGCGGTGAACTATCAGTGTTCAAGGGGGCGGCAGAAGCGATTTGGCAGGGGTGAGAGAGGTCTCGGGCAGAGGATAGGCGTAGTTGCGAGGGGACAATGGGGATAGGTTGCTAGCAAGTGGCACTCATCTGTCTGCATCTGACCTGGAGTCATGCACGGCTTGTGTTGGCACCTCCGCAATGACAGGGCGGCCTAAGATTGCCTGACACATTATTGGCCCGCGCCAGGCGAAAGGCTTTCGGGGCCATGGTTGGGCGCGGTTTTGTGTCCAACATACCCAATAGCCCTTCAGGCACGCATCTGAGATGCTCTAAGAAAACACGAAAGTGGGAAATATTAGAGTTGTAATTTTCTTCACAACTATTCATACTACATGACAACCGATCGCCAACTTATCCTACCTTCAACCATTAAATTATTCGAAACATTTCAGTTGAAGGGCATCTATAAAACATATCAGACACGGGAATCATCCATACAAAGAAACCAAAATAAAAGAATTTTAATAAATAATAATAATCCTCTCATTGGGCAAAAATGCTAAGATAGAATGCACACCATATTCCTCTTCATTCAGAAGATTTACGTAAGAAACAAGGAAATAAAATTCATTAATACACCAATGGCATGCCTCTTGAGCACATACTCATTAACTGTTACCGATTGGAGCTAAGGATGTAAACTACACCATGTCTGAAATATAAAAAATATCAAGAGAACTACTACCAGCTCGTACAAATTTACCCCTGTCAACGAGCTCACAAACATATTAGAGATACTAGTAGACCACGGTAGACTAAACACCACGAACATGATTCGCCACGAGATACTAGTTCGTGTGAAACTGCCTTCATCACAGGATCTATAAACTGCACACTAAAACAGATAATTGCACATCATTGGTGAAACTAAACAAGGAGGGGTGTCATGAATAGCATTACATGCATGCCGGTTGCAGATAAAACAGTTGGATATGAGGAAAACTTTCAAACAGGGCCCTTTCATATATGATACTTCACCTTGTTCAGAACATTTTGCTGTGTGGCATTGACAGAACGGAAGAAGGCATACCTCCAGCTCTTCCAGAAAAACAATGCTCCAAACCATAGCCAGGGGGGGGGGGGGGGACCACATAGTCCAATGTTGTTGCTATAAATTGACTGGTTATCGAGCGTTTGAAGCTGATTACCATTTGGTATCTCTCCTGAAAGAAGGTTGTTTGAGAGATTGAGCCAGCTTAGACAGGTCAATTCTGATACGCTGGATGGAATGTGACCAGAGAGCTTATTCCAAGACAAGTCAAGTGACTCCACAAGTTTCATATTACCAATGTTACTTGGGATGTTGCCAGATAAATTATTTCTTGACAAGTTAAGGAGTCGGAGGTGTTGAAGATTCAGCAATTCTCGAGGGATCTCACTGGAAAGATAGTTGCTTGACAGATCAATACCAGTCATCAGCTTGGTTGTTCTGCAAAAAGTATAATATCTTCCCTTCCAGAATATGTCAATCTGGCCATCATTTGAGTAGTACAGACAGCTCGCAAGTAATGGTAATTGCCTATGTGGCCATGTTCTCTGAGTAAAGTTGGCAAAACTAATCGGTATGCTGCCTGTAAGATTGTTTTCAGCCAAGTCAAGTATTTGGAGACGAGTAAGTTGTGTCACCTCATGAGGAATACTTCCATGGAACATATTTGATCGTAGTATGAGAATCCTTAGAAAGGGAATGCTTGCCCCTATCCATGAAGGAATTATACCAGAAAACTTGTTAGCCCCGAGATCTAGAGTGGTTAGATACTTGAAGTTCCTTACAACACATGGGAAGCATCCCGTGATGTTGTTGCTAGATAGATGTAACGACTCCAGTGAAGAAGAAGAATTACTATTGGCTATTGGGATTGTAACTTCTCCATAAAAAGCATTACCTGACAAATCCAGGTGTTCAAGACTTTGCATGCTCCATAAGCAACTGGGGATGACTCCAGAAAGCCGATTGTTCGATAGGTCCAGGAACATCAAAGAAGGTAGCTGACAGAAACTCCAATTCCCGATGCTTGTAAACTTGTTGCCAGACAAGTCGATGTAAGTGGCAGCTGCCCCGGCATTAAATGCAGGAATCTCACCCTCCAACTGGTTGGAGCTAAGGTCGAGGAATCCTAAGAAAGGCAAGTTGCCAATCTCTGATGGTATGAATTTGTTAAGTTCATTATTGGCCAAGTCCAACGTATTCAAGAGTACCAAGCTTCCTAGCTCGATAGGGATCACGCCAATGAAACTATTGCCGGAGAGGAACAACTCGTCCAGATTTTTCCATTGACCGATCTCCGGTGGGATGCTTCCGGTGAAGGAGTTGGTTGCTATGTCGAAACCTGATATGCTGGTCCAGTTTGTGAAGAATTCTAGTGGGATGTTGCTGCCGCTGAGATAGTTGTTCCCCGCCACAAACATATCCATATTTCTCATCCTGGAAAAGGCTCCAGGCAAACCTTCATGTAGCTTGTTGAAGGACAAGTCCATGTAGAAGAGCCTAGTAAGGTTTCCTATGTTAGCTAATCACGATCGGACACGGCCGGGCGTCCGTGTGCGTGTGTGTGTCCCAAGTAGTAGACCGAGTAGAAGTAAGTTTCCACAACCTATTCGTATTGACGTTGCGTCTTGCCGGGTATATATACCCCCATATAGTAGCCTTGTAAGACAACTGTGAGATTCAATACAAACAACAGGACCGAGAGGGCCCTGTAGCCATCAACATTGTTTTTCCCCGTACGTACTCGTGTGAGTTGAGAGAGCTAGTTCTTTTGATCAGCCTAGATAGCTAGCTTGCTGATCGTTGTTAGCTGGTACTTATACGTGCGCGTAACTCGTCGGAATACTTCGTTGTCGTCACGCCGGACTGCACTCGGCATTTGGGGCTGGGCCAACAATTGGTATCAGAGCCTCGCGGAGGATCTCCTAGTAACGGGAGGTCATGGCGGACAAGGAGCTAGGCGAGTACTCCGGTGCGGCTGCGGGTGCATCGGTGTCGTCGCAGTACCCGCGGTATGATCGCGGCAACTACACGACGTGGGCGAAACGGATGGAGTGGGCCATGGAGGACAACGACATCTGGGAGGCTGTCGATCCCGGCGGCGGCGAGTTCAAGAAGGGCGCGCCGAAGTACCGCAAGGACCGACAGGCACTCACGGCCATCGGCTCCGTGGTGCCGGCGGACGTGATGCAGCACCTGATCTCGAAGGATTCTGCAAAGGCGGCGTGGGAGACACTCAAGACGTTGAATCTTGGGCACGAGCGCGTCCGCAGGGCGACCCTACAAACCTTGCAGAAGAAGTACGAGAACCTGGAGATGGAAGGAGATGAGACGCTGGACGCTTTTGCCTCGAGGGTAGCCACAATTGTCAACGGGATTCGCGCGCAAGGTGAGAAGCTGGAAGATATCTCAGTCGTAATGCGTTTCCTTCGCGCGGCGCCGCCGCGGTACATATCTGTGGTGTCGGCAATCGAGCAATGCGTTGATCTCACCACCCTCACGATGGATGACCTGGTTGGACGGTTCAAGGCGCATGACGAGCGGATGAAGATCACCTACGGCGACGCGAAACAAGATGAGCACCTCATGCTTACACGTGCCCAGTGGCAGGCAATGGTCGCCAAGGAGAGGAGCGATAAGGCATCTGGCAGTGGCGATGGTTCGGTCCCGGCGAAGAAGTCGGACAGCAAGCCGAAGAAGCCAAAGAAGAAATTCGACAAGAAGAATCTTCGCTGCCATAAGTGCAATCAGCTCGGGCACTTCAAATCGGAGTGTCCTAACCGTTCAAAGGAGAAGGCTCTCATGGCGAAGGAAGGAGATGATGGACCGATGATGCTCATGCTCGAAGCTTGCGAGTTAATGACCACCAAGGAATCAACTCCTCAGGAGTCCGCTACGGAGATCGTCACGCTCGTGGAAGAGAAGGTCTTCCCGCGGAGGATGCAGACGGCTCACGACGTTTGGTACCTCGACACAGGCGCTAGCAACCACATGACCGGCGACAAGGCTCAGTTTTCTGAGTTGAACCTCACGGTTGGAGGCTCCGTTCGATTCGGCGATGGGTCGAAGGTGGAGATTGCAGGACGAGGCACTGTCCTGTTTGAGTTGAAGGATGGAGATCACAAGGTACTCACTGACGTGTACTATATTCCCAAGCTTAAGACCAACATTATCAGTCTTGGTCAGCTCGCGGAGAGTGGATGCAAGATCGTGTTGGAGGACGAGTTCCTGTGGGGATATGACCGCCAAAGGCAGCTCATCATGAAGGTGGAGAGGTCGAAGAATAGACTCTACATCCTCAATCTCAATCGGGCGGATCCAATATGTTTGATGACAAGCATGGAAGACTCGGCGTGGAAGTGGCATGCACGCTACGGACATCTAAATTTCCAAGCTCTACGACAACTTGGACAGAAGGAGATGGTACGTGGCTTACCGTGTGTTGATCATGTTGAGCAGGTGTGCGACGGTTGTCTCATTGGGAAGCAAAGGCGAGCCCCGTTTCCAAGGGAGGGACAATATCGAGCAAGTAAGGTTCTTGAGTTGGTGCATGGAGACTTATGCGGACCAATCACGCCGGCGACCCCCGCCGGGAACAAGTACTTTTTGCTCATCGTCGACGACTTCAGTAGATACATGTGGGTTGTGCTGCTGAAGAGTAAGGATCAAGCTTTGCAAGCGTTCAGGATTGTGAAGATGGCAGCCGAGGTGGAGTCCGAGGCAAAGTTGAAGGCCCTCCGTACCGATCGGGGTGGGGAGTTCAAATCCAATGAATTCAAGGAGTTTTGCGAAGCTCATGGGATCCGGCGGTATCTCACCGCACCATATTCACCGCAGCAAAACGGTGTTGTGGAAAGAAGGAACCAAACCGTGGTGGCCATGGCACGCAGCATGATGAAGAGCAAAGGCATGCCAGGCAGGTTTTGGGGTGAGGCAGTTAGTACAGCTGTCTATTTGCTGAACAGGGCGCCAACTAAGAGTGTAGTTGGTATGACGCCGTACGAAGCATGGTACGGGCGCAAGCCCTCGGTTGATCATCTTCGCACTTTCGGGTGCGTGGCGCATGTGAAGACGGTGACCGGGCATACTAGCAAGTTGGCAGATCGAAGTACTCCAATGGTCATGATCGGCTATGAATACGGTTCGAAGGCGTATCGCGCGTACAATCCAGTGAAAAAACAGGTGGTGGTGACACGCGACGTCGTCTTCGAGGAGGAGAAATCATGGAATTGGGGCTCTGCGGAACCGGTACAATCAATTTCTGATGAAATATTTACTGTAGTCTACAGTGATTCGCATGCAGATGATCAAGAATCGGCGTCCCGTGGCGTTACGGATTTAGGCGCTGGTTCAGAAGATGGAAGTCCGGAATTGAGCAGCAGCAGCGCTACGCCTGGAGAGGTATCTCCGCGTGGGAGTCTCGGCACGAGCAGCAGCTCACGCGCTGCACCTGGAGGCTCGGCGTCGCCATCCAGTCCACGCGCGGACGAGAGCCCTGGCGCAAGTGGCCCATCAGCTGCACACTCCCGTCCAGGAGGGACTAGCGGCAGTCCAGAAGTGGACGCGGGCGACGATGTCACGTCGCCAACATGCAGTACACCGACAGAAACTACAGGAAATTCAGTAGACGCTGAAACAAGTACTACGTCAGCTTCCACGTCTTCTCCAAGTGCACGGGAAGAAAGGAGACGGCCACCTACTCCAGAAAAATTCCGAAGTGTACTGGAGTTGTATCCGCCGGAGACCCTTCGTACAGCGCGTGCGCGAGGGAGAGGACAAGGTCGGTGTTTACTCACCGAGGAGCCTACGAAATTCGAGGATGCTAATACGGAGGAGTGTTGGCGTCGGGCTATGGATGAGGAGTTGGGATCGATCAAAGACAACGGTACATGGGAGCTTGTCGATCTACCCAACAATCACAAAGCCATAGGGCTCAAGTGGGTGTACAAGATCAAGAAGGATGCCGAAGGGAAGTTGGTGAAACACAAAGCTCGGCTAGTGGCCAAGGGATACGTGCAAGAGCAAGGTGTGGATTTCGAAGAAGTGTTTGCTCCCGTTGCAAGGATGGAATCGGTGAGATTACTTATCGCTCTCGCAGCTCAAGAATCTTGGAAATTGCATCACATGGATGTGAAATCCGCGTTTTTGAATGGGGAGTTAGAAGAAGAAGTTTATGTGAAGCAACCACCGGGATACATCAAAGAGGGAGAAGAACACAAGGTTTTGAAGCTACACAAGGCGTTGTACGGGCTACGGCAAGCCCCTCGGGCGTGGAACATCAAGCTTGATCGTACATTGATCTCTCTCGGATTCGAGAAGAGCCCACTGGAGCATGCGATGTATAAGCGAGGTAAAGGAAGGGATCATCTACTAGTTGGCATCTATGTTGATGATCTATTGATAACAGGAGCGGATGAGAAGGAGATTGCAAAGTTCAAGCTACAGATGAAGGAGTTATTCAAAATGAGTGATCTAGACTTGTTGAGCTACTACCTTGGGATCGAGGTACATCAAAAGCTGGGTGAGATCACGCTATGCCAAGAGGCATATGCAAAGAAAATACTCGAGAAGTGTGGCATGGAAGAATGCAATCCAACTCATGTTCCGATGGAACCTCGTCTTAAGCTGAGCAAAAGGAGTGAAGCACTTGCGGTTGATGCAACGGAGTATAGGAGCGTTGTCGGAAGTTTGAGGTATCTCATTAACACAAGACCCGACTTGGCCTATTCCGTTGGCTATGTGAGTCGCTTCATGGAAGCACCCACAATGGAGCATTGGACAGCCCTGAAACATATACTCAGGTATATCAAAGGTACTACAAACTTTGGTATTGTCTACTCGAAAGAGAAGGAGGAGGTGAAGCTACTTGGCTACAGTGATAGCGACATGGCAGGAGATATTGATGACCGTAAGAGTACCTCGGGCGTGACATATTTCTTGGGAAGAAGCATAGTAAGTTGGCTATCACAAAAGCAAAAGGTGGTGGCACAGTCATCCTGTGAAGCTGAGTATATTGCGGCTGCAACTGCGGCGTGTCAAGGTGTGTGGCTAAGGAGTCTACTTGGTGATCTCACCAATCGGGAGGCGGAACAAGTGGTGCTCAATATTGACAACAAGTCTGCAATTTCATTGTGCAAGAATCCGGTGCATCATGACAGGAGTAAGCACATTGATACGAAGTATCACTACATACGGCAGTGTGTAGAAGAGAGCAAGATTGAAGTCAACTATGTTTGCACCGATGATCAGCTTGCGGATATCCTAACTAAATCTTTGGGACGAGTGAAGTTCACAGAGATGTGAGGAAGGATCGGTGTTCAAGCTGTGAAGAGGGGCACATCGTGCTTAGAGGGGTGATTGTTAGCTAATCACGATCGGACACGGCCGGGCGTCCGTGTGCGTGTGTGTGTCCCAAGTAGTAGACCGAGTAGAAGTAAGTTTCCACAACCTATTCGTATTGACGTTGCGTCTTGCTGGGTATATATACCCCCATATAGTAGCCTTGTAAGACAACTGTGAGATTCAATACAAACAACAGGACCGAGAGGGCCCTGTAGCCATCAACATTGTTTTCCCCGTACGTACTCGTGTGAGTTGAGAGAGCTAGTTCTTTTGATCAGCCTAGATAGCTAGCTTGCTGATCGTTGTTAGCTGGTACTTATACGTGCGCGTAACTCGTCGGAATACTTCGTTGTCGTCACGCCGGACTGCACTCGGCATTTGGGGCTGGGCCAACATCCTAGCTCAGGAGGAAGAGTTGAACACAAATCGTTGTCACTTAAGTCCAGCAATTCTAGCATCCGGAGCTGCCCAAGTGACGCCGGGATGGGTCCATGGAGGAAGTTGTTGTTCATTTCAAGGTTGTACAGACCATGCATCAACCCGAGCTCCTCTGGGATTTCACCGCTAAGGTTGTTATTTCCAAGTCTTAGGGACCGTGAGACTCGAGAGCGACCGTGGTACCGTTCCAGATAACCTATTGCTTGAAAGATCAAGGTACACTAGGTTACGAAGTTCTCCGAGTTGGTAGGGGATTGGACCAACAAGATTGTTGCTGCTCAAATCCAAACACTCTAGGCTGGGAAACATGGAGATGTTTACCGGGATGGTGCCGACGAGGTCGTTGTTGTCAAAGACGATCGTGATGAGGCTGTTTAGCTTGGAGGAGCACAAGGCTGCCCCCTGAGACCACGAGATCGGTGACATGGCCGGCAGCGCCACAGGTGACACCGAACCACGAGCAGGTCGGGTTGGCAAGCGACCATGAGGACAGGGAGGTGGAGTTGAACACCGTGGACTTCCATCGGAGGAGCGTCTGTGCTTGAGCTTGCGCTTGTCCTTGCTGATGGATGGTGGCTTTTGGATTTCGGTTTTGGTTTTTTACCGGGCCTGAGCGAAATGGCCGAAATTCGGCTATTTCGGTGAATTTCGGTCAAATCTCGGATGAAATGCAGGAATCAAAAATTAAACTTTGAAATGAAATTTGGCTGAAATTATACCAAAATTTAGAGTTTCAAATAAAATTCTACCAAATATAAAATATTTTAGATAATTCAACAAATAATCCCTAAATTAAAAAAAATTCATTCGGTAAATTCTCTTACCGGTCCTGGCCGAAATGGCTGAATTTCGGTAATTTCGGCCGAAATTCAAAACCTTGATGGTGGTTGCCTTGGCCATGCATAGCGGTAGCAATAGGCTCAAGTACACGAGGAAGAGTCCGTGCTGGAGTGCCATGGCATTGGCAGGTTGCTGCTTGGATGGTGGTGTATTACTTGTCTGCAGTGAGCAGCTGGCTGGGCTGGTCTTGGGGAGATATCTGAACGTAATCAGTTACTACAAAAATGATCACCCCTCTCCGCTGTTATTTCTTGGTCAATCCACCATGTCTTTCTTCCATTCAAACGTCAAATGTTAGGCCAAGCAAATCTTGGTGCTGGATCCACCCACCGTTAACCACTAATTTGACAACCAATCCGTTGCGTTACTAGTGCAGCCCACCATCCGACCATTATCACTACGTACGAAATGATAACTGGATGGCACACGCTAGCAGGACGATAAAAATGATGGTGGTAGGCATCATAAAGTTGGCAAACTTAAAATACGTAATAACTATTATTCCCTTTGTTTGGAAATATAAGATGTTTTCTTTTAGTGTATAGATTCAATTGACACTATACATTAAAAGGTCACTACCGGTGTTAAAGGGGGGGAGTGGGGCGTACCAGCGTGGCCCTTGTAGTAAAAAGGAGCCCCCTTTAACACCGGTTCGTGGCACGAACCGGTGTTAAAGGCCCCTGCACCTGAGGTGCACCAGTAGCCCGCGCAGCCCCCCCCCCCCCCCCCTTAACACCGGTTCAAGCCATGAATCGGTGTTAAAGGGGGTGGCTATATAACACACCGCAGCCCACACCCCTCTCTTTCATTTTTTCACTCTCTCATTTTGGAGCCTAGCAAGAGGGTGAGAGGTGTGCTAGTTTGTGTTTTTTTCCTATGCACAAGAGGTTTTCGGTGAAATGCCCGAGAGCTCAAAATAAGTTTTCTTGTTGCTCTTTCCTTCTCGGTCGAGGTCGGCAACTATCCTTTCATGTGTCATTGATGTACTATATATATAAATGGTCATCTCCTATTAATTTTTGATATATACTATATATTAATGCAGATGAACCGGCAATGGATGTACGGAGACCGACGCACTTCCGAGTACATTACGGGCCTTCAAAATTTCATCGTTGTGGCTAATGCAAATCGTGGTCACAATGGTTTTATGTGTTGTCCATGTGTTCACTATCAGAACAAGAAAGACTACTCAAATACCAGAACCATTCACGCCCACCTGCTTCGATCCGGTTTCATGCCCAGCTATAATTGTTGGACTAAGCACGGAGAAAAAGGGGTTGTGATGGAAGACAACGAAGAAGAAGAGGATGATGACAACTATCATAATATGTATCCTGAATATGATGATACTGCAACGGGGGTAGATAATGAAGATCAAGAGGCAGTAGATGGGCCCGCTGATGACGATCTTGGTCGGGCCATTACTGATGCAAAGAAAGAATGTGAAACTGAAAAGGATAAGGAGAAGCTGGAGCAGATGTTAAAGGATCACAAAACATTGTTGTACCCAACTTGCGAAGATGGCCACAAAAAGCTAGGTACCACACTAGATTTGCTGCAATGGAAGGCAGAGAACGGTGTGACTGACAGCGTATTTTCAAAGTTGTTGGTAAAAATGAAGAATCTTCTTCCAAGAAATAATGAGTTGTCCGACAGTACATACCAAGCAAAGAAGGTTGTCTGCCCTCTAGGATTAGACGTGCAGAAGATACAAGCCTGCATTAATGACTGCATTCTCTACCGCGGTGAGAAGTACGAGAATTTGGATGCATGCCCGGTATGCACTGCATTGCGGTATAAGATCAGACGAGACGATCCTAGCGATGTTGAGGGCGAGGCCCCTAGGATGAAGGTTCCTGCCAAGGTTATGTGGTATGCTCCTATAATACCACGGTTAAAACGTCTCTTCAGAAATAAAGATCATGCCAAGTTGTTGCGATGGCACATGGAAGACCGTAAGAAAGACGCGATGTTGAGACACCCCGCTGATGGGTCACAGTGGAGAAAAGTCGAGCGAGAGTATCCGAACTTCGCACGTGACGCAAGGAACTTAAGGTTTGGTCTAAGTACATATGACATGAATCCTTTTGGTGAGCATAGCTGCAGTCACAGCACCTGGCCTGTGACTCTATGTATCTATAACCTTTCTCCTTGGTTGTGTATGAAGAGGAAGTTCATTATGATGCCAGTGCTCATCCAAGGCCCGAGGCAACCCGGCAATGATATTGATGTGTACCTAAGGCCATTAGTTGAAGAACTTTTACAGCTGTGGGCCAAACCAGGTGCACGTATGTGGGATGAGCACAAAGGGGAGCCATTTGACCTATGAGCATTGCTTTTCATAACCATCAATGATTGGCCTGCTCTTAGTAACATTTCAGGGCAGATAAACAAGGGATACAATGCATGCACACACTGTTTAGATGAGACTGAAAGTGTATATTTGGATAAATGTAAGAAGGTTGTGTACCTAGGGTATCGTCGATTTATTCCGAACCTGCATCTAGTAAGAAAGAAAGGCAAGCATTTCAAACGTCTGGCAGAACCCCGGAGGAAGCCTATCCTCCGTACCGGTGAGGAGGTATTTGGTATGGTCAAGGACCTAGAAGTAATCGTTGGAAAAGGTCATGGCAGTCTATTTGTTCCGAATGACGATGCCGGACACGCGTCCATGTGGAAGAAGCAATCTATATTTTGGGACCTACCCTATTGGAAAGTCTCAGAGGTCCGCTCTTCAATCGACGTGATGCACGTGACGAAGAATGTTTGCGTGAACCTGCTAGGCTTCCTAGGAGTGTATGGGAAGACAAAAGATACACCGGAAGCACGGCAGGACCATCAACGTCTGAAAGACCCTGAAGAGCCTATGCATCCTGAGAACGAGAAGGGTAAACGATGCCACTTAACTCCTGCCAGCTACGCTCTTACCAAAACAGAGAAGGAAATCTTTTTTAATGCCTGAGCAGTATCAAGGTCCCGTCTGGCTTCTCGTCGAATATAAGGGAATAATAAATATGGCAGAGAAAAAATTCCAAAACCTGAAGTTTCATGACTGCCACGTGATTATGACACAATTGCTTCCGATTGCATTGAGGGGGCTTCTACCTGAAAATGTTCGAGTACCCATTGTGAAGCTATGTGCATTCCTCAATGCAATATCTCAGAAGGTAATCGATCCAGAAAGCCTACTAGGGTTACAGACATATGTGGCCCAATGTCTTGTTAGCTTTGAGTTGGTGTTCCCACCATCCTTCTTCAATATTATGACGCATCTCCTGGTTCACCTAGTAGAAGAGATTGTCATTCTCGGTCCTGTATTTCTACACAATATGTTCCCCTTTGAGAGGTACATGGGAGTCTTAAAGAAATATGTTCATAACCGTGCTAGGCCAGAAGGAAGCATCTCCAAGGGCTATGTAACAAAGGAGGTCATTGAGTTCTGTGTTGATTTTATTCCTGACCTTAAGGCGATTGGTGTTCCAGAATCACGACATGAGGGGAGACTGCGTGGAAAAGGCACCCTAGGATGTAAAGCAATGATATGTAGGGACGGGCATTCTCTCAATCAAGCACACTACACGGTTTTACAAAGATCTATCTTGGTTGCCCCATATATCAATGAACACAAGAATTTAATACGCCTCACACACCCGGGACAGTCTGATGAATGGATTATAAGTGAACACATGGCGAGTTTTGGCGGCTGGCTACAAAGACTTCTCACGAATAACACCACTATTGGGGATCAACTGTACTTGTTGGCCAGGACACCATCTTCGACTGTATGTACTTTCCAAGGATACGAGATAAATGGGAATATATTTTACACGATAAGCCAAGATAAAAAGAGCACCAACCAAAATAGTGGTGTCCGCTTCGATGCAGCAGAAGACAGGAGGAGGGGTTGAGGTAGACAAGAAGTACGGAATGACAACAGTGGATCTCAACAATCTTATGAAGGTAGACAAGAACTTATACGAACCATTCGTCTTAGCCAATGATGTGGCTCAGGTTTTCTATGCGAAGGACATGTCTACCAAATCGAAAAAATAAGAAAAAATTAGCAAACAGATACATCACATGATGAGAAGCGTCACATAGTTCTTTCAGGGAAAAGAAACATCGTGGGAGTGGAGGACAAGATAGACATGTCAGAAGATTATAATAAGTTTGATGAAATTCCGCCCTTCAGAGTGAAGACTGACCCAACCATCCTGTTAAACGGTGATGATACTCCATGGTTACGGCCGACACGATTATAAGATTGACTATATGTATTAATTAAGCCATTTTTGGCACACATATGTATCTCAACATGGAAATCAATGTCATGTTTCTTTTGTTAATAGTATATGTATTAAATGAGCCATTTTTCTTCCCTCCATTTTTCTTCATGTCCCTCTAGGTGTAGCGCGCTGGATGGCCATCACGAACCAATACTACTTCGAGATCACGCCGGAGCAGCGGAGGAATCCCAGATGGCATCCCGACTATTTCCCTACTTGGGAAGCCTTCTTCGGGGATCGGCATGAGAGGGCGCTCGCCAGGCACGAGGAGGACAGCCCACCTCCTCCGAACTTCAACGAGGCCGACCGTCGGCTATGGTGGCGCGGTCGGACTCTCCAGAGCGTCATGGCCTATGATACTGCCGCCGACTCTAACCCCCGTCTACGCTACCCTCAAGTCCAGCCCAAGCGTACTCAGCCTTCAAGGTTCAATTACGGCGACCCTGACGACGACAGCGATGACGGCGGCGGCGAGTACGACGACTACAGTGGTGAGTATTACAGGTGTAGGCAGGATCATGACTGAATCACTCCAACATTCTGAAACAAGTTCGGCCGATTGTTACTTAATCTGGCCATGTATCTTAATTTTCAGTTCTTTTATGTATCTTAATTTTCAGTCGTGCTTTATGTAACTTACTATTAGTTGCATTCTGTATTTTAATTCTAGTTCTATCTCCTTCACAAAATGACCTATCTCATTCGAGGTTTCTTGGCTTTCGGGTTAAATGACCAATGTTATGGCTAGAATCAAGGCATAGTTTGTGATAATGTAGCCATATTGTGCATACATGTGCATCATGGCATGGCAAACAATGTTGCAAGAGGAAGTTTTCCATTTTATCGCACCAAAAAGGCATTTTCCATTTTCCGAGCATAAAAACGGACGGTTTTGTGAAGCAACCACCAAATGGCTAATTCAAAAAACCACCACCACATTTTACAAAAAAACTAGACCACCTTATATGGACAATGTACCAACAGGAGGATCTGAAACCTTTCCGTCCACCTCTGGTGAAAAAGACAAATTCCTGCAGAATCGGCAGGAACTGGGTCAGATATGAACTACAGGTACATGATACGATGCTCATGATTTTTTACAAAAATCATTTTTAGGTTCACAATATACTATTTTATCAAAAATCCAATGCAAGTTGAGCGAGGCTTGGCCCCGAGCTAAGAATCTTCATGCCCGTCGTTCGACAAAGTTTGACGATAGTTTAAAACAGGGATAAAAAATTAAAAAAAGATCGGTTTAGATTCCTTTTTAGATGCTTAATATTTCTTATGTTCAAAGTTTTAGGGTTTGTCTATTTTATTTTTGTTTGAATTGAATAATCAAAATTTATATGTAAGTGTTTTAATCATTTTGAAAATTTTCATCTAAAATAAATATAAAATGTTTTTACATGAATGGATAGATATTATTTTTCTAAAAATTATGATATATTATTCATATTTTTCTGAGTTGAAATGAAAAAGATATAAATTTTCTAAATTCATATCCTATTTTTGAATTAAAAATGCCCCCACCCCTTTAATGCATGAAATAAATGCCCCCCCTTTAACACTGGTTCCAACCACGAACCGGTGTTAAAGGGGGGCGCATTTCTTTCGTTTCGCGCCCGCACCCCCCCCCCCCTTTAACATGGGTTTGTGCCACGAACCGGTGTTAAAGGGGGGGGCGTTATAACGCGCGCCTTCCTCTCTTCCTTCTTCCCCCATCCAGATCGAAAAGCGTGCGCGCAGAGGAGAGCCGGCGTCGTCGCTGTCCAGCCGTCGCCGCCCTCGCCGTCGCCATCCCGCGGGAGCGCCGTCGCCCCCTCGCCGCGAGCGAGCCATCGCCCTACGTCTGTCGTCGTGTCCACATACGCCCTCGCCGTCCAGCTGTACGTCACCCTCGTCGTCGCCCTCACCATACGTATGTCGTCCACGCCCTATCCGTCCCGTCACCCCTTGAACTCGCGCCGAGCAAGGCGTTGGTGCATGCACCGGCGGTGCGCACCCTGCCCCGGTTCCTCACCGGCGCCCTTGCATGCCACCCCCACCGCCCACGGTGGCCAAGGGCCGTGACTCCGCCTCCTGAGACGCCGACCAAGCCCGTGACGCCACCACCGGCAACCCCGGCCCGTCCAAGACCGCGACGCCGCCTCTCCACCGGCGAGACCATCCAAGCACGCGCGTAGTTGTAGTACTTCTTCTCGGAGTTCCACGAGGCCACGGCGTCCGACGCGTTCCAGGCTATGCTGGCGGAGCCCCAGAAGATGTTCTCCCCGTACGGCCCGTCGGAGTGCTGGAGCTTGCAGTCGGCTTTACGCACGTGTCGTGGGGGCTCAAGAAGTCCGACAGAGCGTTCTGCGCCGCGCACGGCGTGCCGACGGCCGCAGCCATGGCGAACGCGAGAGGGGCGGACGGCAGAGAGGCGCTCCTTCGCGTGGTCGTATGTTTCCAAACCGAAGGGGTACCGGCGAATCGCAAATAAAATACCACTGGGCCAAAATTTGCAAATAAAATATCATTGAATTCAGTAGAACAAGTGGCATATGTGTATGTATATTTGTATGTGTATGTATATATGTATATTTTATTGTATGTGTATTGTATATGCATGTGTATATTTTGTGCCACGCCGACGACCACCGCCACCATTATGCCGTCGACCCTGACCTCCTCTGTCCTCGCTGAGCCCACGTCGTGCTGGTTCGAACGCACACCCCCACGCATCCCGGCCCCACTCTCGCCCTAGCGCCGCCACCTCTCGTTGTCAATATAGCATTATAATAACCATGCTATGTTAATCAACTCTCATGATAAGTTAATTAGAAGAAGTAAATGTACCCTCTTATATGAATCCGGGGTTTCTCCGAATTAGGGTTTGGAATGACCAAGCATGTATTAGGGTTACATTTTAATACTTTTAACCTGTCATATCATCATCTTTGCTTGAGCATTTCAATAGATGTATTACTGATATTTGGGTGATCATATTTTGTTTTAGAAACTATGGATCCACTCAGTAGAAACCTTGAAGATGAAGAAATAATGGAGAACAGGATCCACGAGGACACCTCACAATATCTGAACTTGGAGGGACATGATGACAGCTCAAGTAGTCATGGAGAAGATGACGACTCCGGTGAACGCACTTTAGTGATTACAAAGTCTGTCGAGGTATATGCATGGATTAAGCCTCTGCTGACTTGCACCGATTGATTTGTGTATATGTAAATGTATTAATTAACACTTCTTTCTTCTTTTATCCCTCTGGATCGACCAGCCAGCAACAATCTTCTTCTACGAAAAAGAGCAAGCGAGGCGTGAGCCATCGGTTGAAAGATCGTGCAAAGTTCACGATCCAAGCAGTCCGTGTTGATGGCAGGCCGATGGAGCCCAAGAAGGCCGCAGACAAATTTGTACGTCAGGCTGGATTCTTGTTAGGGACCAAATCCCAATCATAATTGAAAATTGAAATAAGCCAAAGAAGGGCGACGGTACCTTTGTCGATGAAAGATCCAAAGAAACGCTTTGGAATTCGCTGTTGGTAAATTTCACCCTTCCGCCAGAGGAGGATGAAACAAACCGGTTATAAAGGAAAATGTCAAAGAGTGGACTCTAAAAAAGATGGCTGACGCTTTCCGCAACTGGAAGACAAAATTGAACAAATTTGTCAAAGCTCGCGAGACTCCAGATTTCGAAGACGCATATTATGCGAAGATAAGACCTCACTGGCCCGAATTTGTCGCATAAAAGGAAGGTACTATAGCTACAAAGAGGTCAGAAACCAATACGCTAAATGCCCAGAAGAAGGCATATCACCAGAGGACGGGGTCAGGTGGCTACATATCTCAGAGGCCTAAGTGGGAGGAAGCTGAGAAGGCCCTGCGCGCTAGAGGGATCACACCCCAGACACATGGGTGGACCTACGTGCAAATACTTGGTTCTACGGAATCGGGGCAAGGTTGGACCCAGAAACAGGATTGTGTATCTTCCCAACCCTCCTTGCCAAACCCGTCACTGAACTCATCACGGCATATGAGGAAACAGCCGCCAGGACCTTCCATCCCGACAGAGAGAATGACCAGCTCACACGCGCCATCGGTAAAAAAGAACACCCTGGACATGCACGAGGCACAGGGGGTATGACGTGGAAGGATGGGTTTGCCGAGTGGGGCGACTCTTACAGATGGCACGGCAGAAAAGAAAAAGAGCGTACATAGCGGATGACACAGATAGAACATGCACTTGTGGCGCTGCAGGCGCAAGTGAATGCACAAAAGAGCCAGCAAGCTACCGGCCCATCTCAGTGGCACGAAGAGCCTACATTGGAAGCTGTCGGCGGCCCAGACTCTGCGCGGAAAAGCAGCATGGCTTCCACGGAGAACATGCAGTCCACGCTTGAAATGGCGGCTCCTCGATACCCCGTGGATGAGATCACGGAGAGCGAACACGCTGAGTTGCATCTGAGATTAATGGGCTTATCCATTGAGGTGGCTGTCGGCTATGCCTTACCTCCTGTAGCTGGTGGAACTTACCACTGCTGACCGATTCCAGATGGCTATGCTATTGTCGGGGTGGATGAGGTTGTGAAGGAATATGAGGAAGCACAGCTTGACCATGCTACAGGTGAAGGGGAAAATCAACTCAAATTTGCAGTGAAAACAACCATTCTTTGGAAGAAGGAACACATCGTGCTTCCAAATTGGAGGCCACTGGCACCTCCGCCGTCTCCGCAGCGTCAGCAGTCTGAGCCGCCTCAGCCGTCTCCAAGTCATCAGAATACTCCCCTGTCATCTCCGGCGCTTTAGTCACCTCCTGCACGGCAGCCATCTCCGGCGCTTCAGCCATCTCCTGCGCGGCAGCCATCTCCGACGTGCCAGCCATCTCCTGCCCGTCAGCCATCTCCGGCGCTTTAGCCATCTCCTCAGCGTAAGCGGAAGAGCACTGCCACGAAGAGCATCACTAGCACTGCCACGAAGAAATCCGCAGGAAACCGTACGCCAAAGAGTTCAAGAAACTACGTCCTGCAGCCTTCCGCAAGCCATTGCAGGTTTTACCGTGGAATCGCAGCGACGAGGAGACCAATAGGATCTCGGAAGAAGAGGTCAAGAAATTCTTTGCACCTAGACGGGCCGAGCCAAAGGAGAAAATAGATCCGGCGGTGGTGGAGAAGTTTTACAATAATCTTTTGAAACCTGAAACCCCACTTGTGCCGCACTGCGAGCGCCAGATTTTGAAGCGGGATGCAAGGCGCCGTAGGGAGACTGAAAGTAGCAGTCGTGCGGCACCCCAGAAAACAGTTCCCATGCTCGGAGAGCTGGAAAACCAATCATGCGCTCCGCTCCAAGTGTTCGACACACGGGACGCTCCTCCCGTAAATGATTACGAGGCAGAGCTACAAAGAAAGGCCAATGAGATGGGGATGACTTACATTGCATACTTGAACATCATGGGAGACAACTTGCCCAAAGGCGATGCCAACCCCATACAGCAATGGAAGTATGGGAAGAATCTCGTCAAGAAAGAGGATCTCAAGAATCTACCAACAAAGATGCGAAGATTGCACAAGTGGTACCTTGATTTCTGCAAGACGAGAAAGGAAGAATGGATCACGGCGCATATAAGAGATCTGATTTTCTTGTGCGGAGACGACGCGATCACCTTCAACATTCAAGACTTGCATTTTCTATTCAATCAGAAGGAACTCGACAAAGCTGCCATCAGCCTTTACTGTGTGTAAGTACTATTTCTTTAATTTCTATCTCATCTCATTCAATTCATTAATTGCATGTATATATATATATGCTCACCATATATTTATATATATACTATTATGTAGGAAAAAGGATATGGAATGCATGAAAGGAGGCCCTTTTGATATTGGGTTCGTTGACCCAAATAGAGTTCATGAACAAGTGGTAAGAGACAAACCCGGGCAAACAGAAGATTTCTTGCTAAGGTCTTTACTGAGACAACAAACCAAAAGGGAAATACTATTGCCTTACAACTTCTCGTGAGTACTGTTACCCTCTCTTATACACATTCTGTTTCGGCTTACTCGATGTTAAGTTTAACTGATGATGAGTTATGAGTGCGTAGGTTCCACTTTATTCTGCTAGTCATTCAACCTGACTTAGGAAAAGTCCTTGTCATGGACTCGTTACGAAAAGAAAAAGAGCTATGGGAAGACTTTAGAGAGATGCTCCAGAGGTAATTTCAATCATATTATCGCACTAGATCGGCAACTTTCGTGACAACAAGTAATTAATTACTCATCTATCCATTTTCTTTGCCGGACAGGGTTTGGAAAAGGTTCACGGGCAGGGCCGTGGGTGAATGGTCAGAAGAACTAAAATTTGTAGACCAAAATGTAAGTAATACTAGCTATCTAGGTCTGCGTATCTCTTTGATTCTGCTTCCAATTCCATTATATCATGCTTTATTGATTATTATTTTGATTGAACTCTCTATTCACGTAAAGTGCGCGCATCAGAGACCCGGCAATAACTTATGTGGGTACTATGTTTGCGAGTTCATTCGCAACACGATATGTGCGACGGGCCAAGCCGCACTAGAACAACTTAGAGTAAGTAAACAAAGTACACAACATTATTTTATTACCATCAATTGTGTTGAGTTTTATTCTTATATATATATTGACCTCATTCTTCATATATATTCAGATCGAACGGATGCGGGACCAACTCCTACCATTTGACCGCATACGAGCCATTCAAGAGGAATTGGGGGGTTCATACTTGATGAGATCGTCACGCCTGGCGGAGAACTCTTTAGATATCCACCAAAAAGAACGTTGTATATATGCTTGAACGTGTTTGTCTTGTACTTGATGCTTCAACGTTTACGGAGAATACCACATAATGACGATGTTTGTGTATAATAATAGTTGCTTAATTATTCATGTACTCGTATGTACCGATGACGATGTATGTGTATGGAGCACTCCTGATCGATTCCCCCTCCCCCTCCCCGTCCCCGTCGCGCCGCAGAAATACGCCCAGAATGGGGCAGGTGCCGTTTTCCTACCACGGCAGAACTCTGCCGCGGCAGAGATTTGTCTCTTTTTCCTGCCATGGCACAGAACCTTTAACACTGGTTCGTGTTACGAACCGGTGTTAAAGGGGGGGCCTAAGCGCTGCGGCAGCCTCACGTGCGCCACCCTTTAACACCGGTTCGTATACGAACCGGTGTTAAAGGGGGGCTCTAACACCTAAACCTCAACAGCGGTTCTACAACCGCTGTTAGAGGGCCTTATGAACCGGTGTTAAAGGCCCCAGTCTGCACTAGTGGGTGTAGATACATTTGTTTTACAATCTAAAAAGGAAAGCACAAAATTACCAAAAGGGATGGTGGTTTGTAGTGCGGATATAGAGTACCAGACTCGCTATTCTCAAGGACTGAAATTCAACTTCGCGGTACACAGAAAAGATATCACTATGACAAACTGGCCCTTTGTCGTGTCGACAATAGGACATGGCAAAGGCTTTGTCGTGTGTATACATATCGAAAATGCTTTTTGCCATGTGTCTTACGCGTAGACACGACAAAGTAAAGTGAGATAACGGTTCTATGAAGATGGCGGTATTCATTCCTTGCCGTGTGTATGTTCTTTGTCGTGTGCCTCGTTGAAAAGTACACACCAAAGAGGCTGCCTTTTCAAAAAAAATGAAAAAAATCAATTTTGTTTCAGACCTTTTTAAATAATTTTGACTCGGTAATCTTTGGATATTTTTAACCTTAAGTATGCTTAATATTAGATTAAGTTACTCTCATGGTAAAAATTCCCTTTAGGTCACCCATCCTAACACTACTTGGTCCCTAGCACGCTTAACTTTTTCGTTTCTTTCGAATGAGCATGCAAGAAAGAAAATTATATCTTGTTGATAATACTTTCATATCAATTCTATTAACTCTTGGATAGTGATGTCACACATCTTAGTTTTACATTCCAAACAATCATTTAAGTAGACAACAATGAATAAGTAATAATAATCTTCAATCCAAATAAAAAATAAAATGATTTTATTTTTTTGCCCTTTTCTATTTAATATAGAATAATTCATATATTTAAATCCGTAAATCGTAATTTGACAAATAAAATATATAAATAGATCATAAAAATAAGAGGAAACCAAATATGACATCCATATAATCTTGTGAACCTAAAAATGATTGATCAACCTTGTCACATTGTTTTGATGTTTTCTTTTAGTGTATAGATTCATTTGACACTATACATTAAAAGGTCACTAGTGGAAACAAGGCCTTTGGTTGAGCCTGGAAATGGGCTTTAACAACGGTTCTTCTACGAACAGGTGTTAAAGGGGGGGCGTACCAGCGTGGCCCTTGTAGCAAAAAGGAGCCCCCCTTTAACACCGGTTCGTGGCACGAACCGGTGTTAAAGTCCCCTGCACCAGAGGTGCACTGGTGGCCCGCGCAGCCCCCCCCCCCCTTTAACACCGGTTCAAGCCACAAATCGGTGTTAAAGGGGGGTGGCTATATAACACACCGCAGCCCACACCCCTCTCTTCCATTTTTTCACTCTCTCATTTTGGAGCCTAGCAAGAGGGTGAGAGGTGTGCTAGTTTGTGTTTTTTTCCTATGCACAAGAGGTTTTCGGTGAAATGCCCGAGAGCTCAAAATAAGTTTTCTTGTTGCTCTTTCCTTCTCGGTCGAGGTCGGCAACTATCCTTTCATGTGTCATTGATGTACTATATATATAAATGGTCATCTCCTATTAATTTTTGATATGTACTATATATTAATGCAGATGAACCGGCAATGGATGTACGGAGACCGACGCACTTCCGAGTACATTACGGGCCTCCAAAATTTCATCGTTGTGGCTAATGCAAACCGTGGTCACAATGGTTTTATGTGTTGTCCATGTGTTCACTATCAGAACAAGAAAGACTACTCAAATACCAGAACCATTCACGCCCACCTGCTTCGATCCGGTTTCATGCCCAGCTATAATTGTTGGACCAAGCACGGAGAAAAAGGGGTTGTGATGGAAGACAACGAAGAAGAAGAGGATGATGACAACTATCATAATATGTATCCTGAATATGATGATACTGCAACGGGGGTAGATAATGAAGATCAAGAGGCAGCAGATGGGCCCGCTGATGACGATCTTGGTCGGGCCATTACTGATGCAAAGGAAGAATGTGAAACTGAAAAGGATAAGGAGAAGCTGGAGCAGATGTTAAAGGATAACAAAATATTGTTGTACCCAACTTGCGAAGATGGCCACAAAAAGCTAGGTACCACACTGGATTTGCTGCAATGGAAGGCAGAGAACGGTGTGACTGACAGCGCATTTTCAAAGTTGTTGGTAAAAATGAAGAATCTTCTTCCAAGAAATAATGAGTTGCCCGACAGTACATACCAAGAAAAGAAGGTTGTCTGCCCTCTAGGATTAGACGTGCAGAAGATACATGCCTGCATTATTGACTGCATCCTCTACCGCGGTGAGAAGTACGAGAATTTGGATGCATGCCCGGTATGCACTGCACTGCGGTATAAGATCAGACAAGACGATCCTGGCGATGTTGAGGGCGAGGCCCCTAGGAAGAAGGTTCCTGCCAAGGTTATGTGGTATGCTCCTATAATACCACGGTTAAAACGTCTCTTCAGAAATAAAGAGCATGCCAAGTTGTTGCGATGGCACATGGAAGACCGTAAGAAAGACGTGATGTTGAGACACCCCGCTGATGGGTCATAGTGGAGAAAAGTCGAGCGAGAGTACCCGAACTTCGCACGTGACGCAAGGAACTTAAGATTTGGTCTAAGTACATATGGCATGAATCCTTTTGGTGAGCATAGCTGCAGTCACAGCACCTGGCATGTGACTCTATGTATCTATAACCTTCCTCCTTGGTTGTGTATGAAGAGGAAGTTCATTATGATGCCAGTGCTCATCCAAGGCCCGAGGCAACCCAGCAACGATATTGATGTGTACCTAAGGCCATTAGTTGAAGAACTTTTACAGCTGTGGGCCAAACCAGGTGCACGTATGTGGGATGAGCACAAAGGGGAGCCATTTGACCTACGAGCATTGCTTTTCGTAACCATCAATGATTGGCCTGCTCTTAGTAACATTTCAGGGCAGATAAACAAGGGATACAATGCATTCACACACTGTTTAGATGAGACTGAAAGTGTATATTTGGATAAATGTAAGAAGGTTGTGTACCTAGGGTATCGTCGATTTATTCCGAACCTGCATCCAGTAAGAAAGAAAGGCAAGCATTTCAAACGTCTGGCAGAACCCCGGAGGAAGCCTGTCCTCCGTACCGGTGAGGAGGTATTTGGTATGGTCAAGGACCTAGAAGTAATCGTTGGAAAAGGTCATGGCAGTCTATTTGTTCCGAATGACGATGCCGGACACGCGCCCATGTGGAAGAAGCAATCTATATTTTGGGACCTACCCTATTGGAAAGTCTCAGAGGTCCGCTCTTCAATCGACGTGATGCACGTGACGAAGAATGTTTGTGTGAACCTGCTAGGCTTCCTAGGAGTGTATGGTAAGACAAAAGATACACCGGAAGCACGGCAGGACCATCAACGTCTGAAAGACCCTGAAGAGCCTATGCATCCTGAGAACGAGAAGGGTAAACGATGCCACTTAACTCCTGCCAGCTACGCTCTTACCAAAGCAGAGAAGGAAATCTTTTTTGAATGCCTGAGCAGTATCAAGGTCCCGTCTGGCTTCTCGTCGAATATAAGGGAATAATAAATATGGCAGAGAAAAAATTCCAAAACCTGAAGTTTCATGACTGCCACGTGATTATGACACAATTGCTTCCGATTGCATTGAGGGGGCTTCTACCTAAAAATGTTCGAGTACCCATTGTGAAGCTATGTGCATTCCTCAATGCAATATCTCAGAAGGTAATCGATCCAGAAAGCCTACTAGGGTTACAGACATATGTGGCCCATTGTCTTGTTAGCTTTGAGTTGGTGTTCCCACCATCCTTCTTCAATATTATGACGCATCTCCTGGTTCACCTAGTAGAAGAGATTGCCATTCTCGGTCCTGTATTTCTACACAATATGTTCCCCTTTGAGAGGTACATGGGAGTCTTAAAGAAATATGTTCATAACCGTGCTAGGCCAGAAGGAAGCATCTCCAAGGGCTATGTAACAAAGGAGGTCATTGAGTTCTGTGTTGATTTTATTCCTGACCTTAAGGCGATTGGTGTTCCAGAATCACGACATGAGGGGAGACTGCATGGAAAAGGCACCCTAGGATGTAAAGCAATGATATGTAGGGACGGGCATTCTCTCAATCAAGCACACTACACGGTTTTACAAAGATCTATCTTGGTTGCCCCATATATCAATGAACACAAGAATTTAATACGCCTCAAACACCCGGGGCAGTCTGATGAATGGATTATAAGTGAACGCATGGCGAGTTTTGGCGGCTGGCTGCAAAGACTTCTCACGAATAACACCACTGTTGGGGATCAGCTGTACTTGTTGGCTAGGATACCATCTTCGACTGTATGTACTTTCCAAGGGTACGAGATAAATGGGAATACATTTTACACGATAGGCCAAGATAAAAAGAGCACCAACCAAAATAGTGGTGTCCGCTTCGATGCAGCAGAAGACAATGGGCAAAAGACCACGTATTATGGGTTCATAGAGGAGATATGGGAACTTGACTATGGACCTAATTTTAAGGTCCCCTTGTTTCGATGCAAATGGTTCAAGCTAACAGGAGGAGGGGTTGAGGTAGACAAGAAGTACGGAATGACAAAGGTGGATCTAAACAATCTTATGAAGGTAGACAAGAACTTAGACGAACCATCCGTTTTTGCCAATGATGTGGCTCAGGTTTTCTATGTGAAGGACATGTCTACCAAATCGAAAAAAAAGGAAAAATAAGCAAACAGATACATCACATGATGAGCCAAAGCGTCACATAGTTCTTTCAGGGAAAAGAAACATCGTGGGAGTGGAGGACAAGACAGACAAGTCAGAAGATTATAATAAGTTTGATGAAATTCCGCCCTTCAGAGTGAAGACTGACCCAACCATCCTGTTAAACGGTGCTGATACTCCATGGTTACGGCCGACGCGATCATAAGATTGACTATATGTATTAATTGAGCCATTTTTGGCACACATATGTATCTCAACATGGAAATCAATGTCATATTTCTTTTGTTAATAGTATATGTATTAAATGAGCCATTTTTCTTCCCGCCATTTTTCTTCCTGTCCCTCTAGGTGTGGCGCGCTGGATGGCCATCACGAACCAATACTACTTCGAGCTCACGCCGGAGCAGCGGAGTAATCCTAGATGGCATCCCGACTATTTCCCTACTTGGGAAGCCTTCTTCGGGGATCGGCATGAGAGGGCGCTCGCCAGGCACGAGGAGGACGGCCCACCTTCTCCGAACTTCAACGAGACCGGCCGTCGGCTATGGTGGCGCGGTCGGACTCTCCAGAGCGCCATGGCCTATGACACTGCCGCCGACTCTAACCCCCGTCTACGCTACCCTCAAGTCCAGCCCAAGCGTACTCAGCCTTCAAGGTTCAATTACGGCGACCCCGACGACGACAGCGATGACGGCGGCGGCGAGTACGACGACTACAGTGGTGAGTATTATAGGTGTAGGCAGGAGCATGACTGAATCACTCCAACATTCCGAAACAAGTTCGGCCAATTGTTACTTAATCTGGCCATGTATCTTAATTTTCAGTTCTTTTATGTATCTTAATTTTCAGTCGTGCTTTATGTAACTTACTGTTAGTTGCATTCTGTATTTTAATTCTAGTTCTATCTCCTTCACAAAATGACCTATCTCATTCGAGGTTTCTTGGCTTTCGGGTTAAATGATCAATGTTATGGCTAGAATCAAGGCATAGTTTGTGATAATGTGGCCATATTGTGCATACATGTGCATCATGGCATGGCAAACAATGTTGCAAGAGGAAGTTTTCCATTTTATCGCACCAAAAAGGCATTTTCCATTTTCCGAGCATAAAAAACGGACGGTTTTGTGAAGCAACCACCAAATGGCTAATTCAAAAAACCACCACCACATTTTACAAAAAAACTAGACCACCTTATATGGACAATGTACCAACAGGGGGATCTGAAACCTTTACGTCCACCTCTGGTAAAAAAGACAAATTCCTGCCGAATCGGCAGGAAGTGGGTCAGATATGAACTACAGGTACATGATACGATGCTCATGATTTTTTACAAAAATCATTTTTAGGTTCACAATATGCTATTTTATCAAAAATCCAATGCAAGTTGAGCGAGGCTTGGCCCCGAGCTAAGAATCTTCATGCCCGTTGTTCGACAAAGTTTGACGATAGTTTAAAACGGGGATAAAAAATTAAAAAAAGATTGGGTTAGATTCCTTTTTAGATGCTTAATATTTCTTATGTTCAAAGTTTTAGGGTTTGTCTATTTTATTTTTGTTTGAATTGAATAATCAAAATTTATATGTAAGTGTTTTAATCATTTTGAAAATTTTCATCTAAAGTAAATATAAAATGTTTTTACATGAATGGATAGATATTATTTTTCTGAAAATTATGATATATTATTCATATTTTTCTGAGTTGAAATGAAAAAGATATAAATTTTCTAAATTCATATCCTATTTTTGAATTAAAAATGCCCCCACCCCTTTAATGCATGAAATAAATGCCCCCCCTTTAGTTAAAGGGGGCGCATTTATTTCGTTTCGCGCCCGCACCCTCCCCCTTTAACACGGGTTCGTGCCACGAACCGGTGTTAATGGGGGGGGGCGTTATAACGCGCGCCTTCCTCTCTTCCTTCTTCCCCTAGCCAGATCGAAAAGCGTGCGCGCAGAGGAAAGCAGAGGAGAGCCGGCGCCGTCGCCGTCCAGCCGTCGACGTCCAGCCCTCGTCGTCGCCGCCCTCGCCGTCGCCATCCCGCGGGAGCGTCGTCGCCCCCCCTCACCGCGCGCGAGCCATCGCCGTACGTCCGTCGCCGTGTCCACGTACGCCCTCACCGTCGCGCCCTCGCCGTCCAGTCGTACGTCGCCGTCGCCCTCGCCCTCGTCGTCGCCCTCACCGTACGTATGCCGTCCACGCCCTATCCGCCCCCTCCCCCCTCGAACTCGCGCCGAGCAAGGTGTTGGTGCATGCACCGGCGGTGCGCACCCTGCCCTGGTTCCTCACCGGCGCCCTTGCATGCCACCCCCACCGCCCACGGTGGCCAAGGGCCGTGACTCCACCTCCTGAGACGCCGTCCAAGCCCGTGACGCCACCACCGGCAACCGCGGCCCGTCCAAGACCGTGACGCCGCCTCTCCACCGGCGAGACCGTCCAAGCACGCGCGTAGTTGTAGTACTTCTTCTCGGAGGTCCACGAGGCCACGGCGTCCGACGCATTCCAGGCTATGCCGGCGGAGCCCGAGAAGATGTTCTCCCCGTACGGCCTGTCGGAGTGCTGGAGCTTGCAGTCGGCTTTACGCACGTGTCGTGGGGGCTCACGAAGTCCGACAGAGCGTTCTGCGCCGCGCACGGCGTGCCAACGGCCGTAGCCATGGCGAACGCGAGAGGGGCGTACGGCAGAGAGGCGCTCCGTCGCGTGGTCGTATGTTTCCAAACCGAAGGGGTACCGGCGAATCGCAAATAAAATACCACTGGGCCAAAATTTGCAAATAAAATATCATTGAATTCAGTAGAACAAGTGGCATATGTGTATGTATATTTGTATGTGTATGTATATATGTATATTGTATTGTATGTGTATTGTATATGCATGTGTATATTTTGTGCCACGCCGACGACCACCGCCACCATTATGCCGTCGACCCTGACCTCCTCTGTCCTCGCTGAGCCCACGTCGTGCTGGTTCGAACGCACACCCCCACGCATCCCGGCCCCACTCTCGCCCTAGCGCCGCCACCTCTCGTTGTCAATATAGCATTATAATAACCATGCTATGTTAATCAACTCTCATGATAAGTTAATTAGAAGAAGTAAATGTACCCTCTTATATGAATCCGGGGTTTCTCCGAATTAGGGTTTGGAATGACCAAGCATGTATTAGGGTTACATTTTAATACTTTTAACCTGTCATATCATCATCTTTGCTTGAGCATTTCAATAGATGTATTACTGATATTTGGGTGATCATATTTTGTTTTAGAAACTATGGATCCACTCAGTAGAAACCTTAAAGATGAAGAAATAATGGAGAACATGATCCACGAGGACACCTCACAATATCTGAACTTGGAGGGACATGATGACAGCTCAAGTAGTCATGGAGAAGATGACGACTCCGGTGAACGCACTTTAGTGATTACAAAGTCTGTCGAGGTATATGCATGGATTAAGCCTCTGCTGACTTGCACCGATTGATTTGTATATATGTAAATGTATTAATTAACGCTTCTTTCTTCTTTTAGCCCTCTGGATCGACCAGCCAGCAACAATCTTCTTCTACGAAAAAGAGCAAGCGAGGCGCGAGCCATCGGTTGAAAGATCGTGCAAACTTCACGATCCAAGCAGTCCGTGTTGATGGCAGGCCGATGGAGCCCAAGAAGGCCGCAGACAAATTTGTACGTCAGGCTGGATTCTTGTTAGGGACCAAATCCCAATCATAATTGAAAATTGGAATAAGCCAAAGAAGGGCGACGGTACCTTTGTCGATGAAAGATCCAAAGAAACGCTTTGGAATTCGCTGTTGGTAAATTTCACCCTTCTGCCAAAGGAGGATGAAACAAACCGGTTATAAAGGAAAAGGTCAAAGAGTGGACTCTAAATAAGATGGCTAACGCTTTCCGCAACTGGAAGACAAAATTGAACAAATTTGTCAAAGCTCGCGAGACTCCAGATTTCGAAGACGCAAATTATGCGAAGATAAGACCTCACTGGCCCGAATTTGTGGCATACAAGGAAGGTACTATACCTACAAAGAGGTCAGAAACCAATACGCTAAATGCCCAGAAGAAGGAATATCACCAGAGGACGGGGTCAGGTGGCTACATATCTCAGAGGCCTAAGTGGGAGGAAGCTGAGAAGGCCCTGCGCGCTAGAGGGATCACACCCCAGACACATGGGAGGGACCTACGTGCAAATACTTGGTTCTACAGAATCGGGGCAAGGTTGGACCCAGAAACAGGATTGTGTATCTTCCCAACCCTCCTTGCCAAACCCGTCACTGAACTCATCACGGCATACGAGGAAACAGCCGCCAGGACCTTCCATCCCGACAGAGAGAATGACCAGCTCATACGCGCCATCGGTAAAAAAGAACACCCTGGACATGCACGAGGCACAGGAGGTATGACGTGGAAGGATGGTTTTGCCGAGTGGGGCGACTCTTACAGATGGCACGGCAGAAAAGAAAAAGAGCGTACAGAGCGGATGACACAGATAGAACATGCACTTGTGGCGCTACAGGCGCAAGTGAATGCATAAAAGAGCCAGCAAGCTACCGGCCCATCTCAGCGGCACGAAGAGACTGCATTGGAAGCTGCCGGCGGCCCAGACTCTGCACGGAAAAGCAGCGTGGCTTTCACGGAGAACATGCAACCCACACTTAAAATGGCGGGTCCTCGATACCCCGTGGATGAGATCACGGAGAGCGAACACGCTGAGCTACATGTGAGATTAATGGGCTTATCCATTAAGGTGGCTGTCGGCTATGCCTTACCTCCTGTAGCTGGTGGAACTTACCACTGCCGACCGATTCCAGATGGCTATGCTATTGTCGGAGTGGATGAGGTTGTGAAGGAATATGAGGAAGCACAGCTTGACCATGCTACAGGTGAAGGGGAAACTCAACTCAAATTTGCAGTGAAAACAACCATTCTTTGGAAGAAGGGACACATCGTGCTTCCAAATTGGAGGCCACTGGCACCCCCGCCGTCTCCGCAGCGTCAGCAGTTTGAGCCGCCTCAGCCGTCTCCAAGTCATCAGAATACTCCCCTGTCGTCTCCGGCGCTTCAGTCATCTCCTGCACGGCAGCCATCTCCGGCGCTTCAGCCATCTCCTGCGCGGCAGCCATCTCCGGCGCGCCAGCTATCTCCGGCGCGCCAGCCATCTCCTGCCCGTCAGCCATCTCCGGTGCTTCAGCCATCTCCTCAACGTAAGCGGAAGAGCACTGCCACGAAGAGCATCACTAGCACTGCCACGAAGAAATCCGCAGAAAACCGTACGCCAAAGAGTTCAAGAAACTACGTCCCGCAGCCTTCCGCCAAGCCATTGCTGGTTTTACCATGGAATCGCAGCGACGAGGAGACCAATTGGATCACGTAAGAAGAGGTCAAGAAATTCTTTGCACCTAGACGGGCCGAGCCAAAGGAGAAAATAGATCCGGTGGTGGTGGAGAAGTTTTACAATAATCTTTTGAAACCTGAAACCCCACTTGTGTCGCACTACGAGCGCCAGATTATGAAGGGGGGTGCAAGGCGCCGTAGGGAGACTGAAAGTAGCAGTCGTGTGGCACCCCAGAAAACAGTTCCCATGCTCGGAGAGCTGGAAAACCAATCATGCGCCCTGCTCCAAGTGTTCGACACACGGGACGCTCCTCCCGTAAATGATTACGAGGCAGAGCTACAAAGAAAGGCCAATGAGATGGGGATGACTTACATTGCATACTTGAACATCATGGGAGACAACTTGCCCAAAGGCGATGCCAACCCCATACAGCAATGGAAGTATGGGAAGAATCTCGTCAAGAAAGAGGATCTCAAGAATCTACCAACAAAGATGCGAAGATTGCACAAGTGGTACCTTGATTTCTGCAAGACGAGAAAGCAAGAATGGATCACGGCGCATATAAGAGATCAGATTTTCTTGTGCGGAGACGACACGGTCACCTTCAACATTCAAGACTTGCATTTTCTATTCAATCAGAAGGAACTCGACAAAGCTGCCATCAGCCTTTATTGTGTGTAAGTACTATTTCTTTAATTTCTATCTCATCTCATTCAATTCATTAATTGCATGTATATATATATGCTCACCATATATTTATATATATACTATTATGTAGGAAAAAAGGTTACGGAATGCATGAAAGGAGGCCCTTTTGACATTGGGTTCGTTGACCCAAATAGAGTTCATGAACAAGTGGTAAGAGACAAACCCGGGCAAACAGAAAATTTCTTGCTAAGGTCTTTACTGAGACAACAAACTAAAAGGGAAATACTATTGCCTTACAACTTCTCGTGAGTACTGTTACCCTCTCTTGTACACATTCTGTTTCGGCTTACTTGATGTTAAGTTTAACTGATGATAAGTTATGCGTGCGTAGGTTCCACTTTATTCTGCTAGTCATTCAACCTGACTTAGGAAAAGTCCTTGTCATGGACTCGTTACGAAAAGAAAAAGAGCTATGGGAAGACTTTAGAGAGATGCTCCAGAGGTAATTTCAATCATATTATCGCACTAGATCGGCAACTTTCGTGACAACAAGTAATTAATTACTCCTTTATCCATTTTCTTTGTCGGACAGGGTTTCGAAAAGGTTCACGGGCAGGGCCGTGGGTGAATGGTCAGAAGAACTAAAATTTGTAGACCAAAATGTAAGTAATACTAGCTATCTAGGTCTGCGTATCTCTTTGATTCTGCTTCCAATTCCATTATATCATGCTTTATTGATTATTATTTTGATTGAACTCTCTATTCACGTAAAGTGCGCGCATCAGGGACCCGGCAATAACTTATGTGGGTACTATGTTTGCGAGTTCATTCGCAACACGATATGTGCGACGGGCCAAGCCGCACTAGAACAACTTAGAGTAAGTAAACAAAGTACACAACATTATTTTATTACCATCAATTGTGTTGAGTTTTATTCTTATATATATATATTGACCTCATTCTTCATATATATTCAGATCGAACGGATGCGGGACCAACTCCTACCATTTGACCGCATACGAGCCATTCAAGAGGAATTGGGGGGTTCATACTTGATGAGATCGTCACGCCTGGCGGAGAACTCTTTAGATATCTACCAAAAAGAACGTTGTATATATGCTTGAACGTGTTTGTCTTGTACTTGATGCTTCAACGTTTACGGAGAATACCACACAATGACGATGTTTGTGTATAATAATAGTTGCTTAATTATTCATGTACTCGTATGTACCGATGACGATGTATGTGTATACCGCTCCCGATCGATTCCCCCTCCCCCCTTCCCGTCCCCGTCGCGCCGCAGAAATACGCCCAGAACGGGGCAGGGGCAGAACTCTGCCGCGACAGAGATTTATGCCGTTTTCCTACCGCGGCAGAACTCTGCCGCGGCAGAGATTTGTCTCTTTTTCCTGCCACGACACAGAACCTTTAACACCGGTTCGTGTTACGAACCGGTGTTAAAGGGGGGGCCTAAGCGCTGCGGCAGCCCCACGTGCGCCACCCTTTAACACCGGTTCGTATACGAACCGGTGTTAAAGGGGGGGCTCTAAGACCTAAACCTCAACAGCGGTTCTACAACCGCTGTTTGAGGGCCTTGTGAACCGGTGTTAAAGGCCCCAGTCTGCACTAGTGGGTGTAGATACATTTGTTTTACAATCTAAAAAGGAAAGCACAAAATTACCAAAAGGGATGGTGGTTTGTAGTGCGGATATAGAGTACCAGACTACTAAAGGGGGGGGCTCTAACACCTAAACCTCAACAGCGGTTCTACAACCGCTGTTAGAGGGCCTTATGAACCGGTGTTAAAGGCCCCAGTCTGCACTAGTGGGTGTAGATACATTTGTTTTACAATCTAAAAAGGAAAGCACAAAATTACCAAAAGGGATGGTGGTTTGTAGTGCGGATATAGAGTACCAGACTCGCTATTCTCAAGGACTGAAATTCAACTTTGCGGTACACAGAAAATATATCACTACGACAAACTGGCCCTTTGTCGTGTCGACAATAGGACATGGCAAAGGCTTTGTCGTGTGTATACATACCGAAAATGCTTTTTGCCATGTGTCTTACGCGTAGACACGACAAAGTAAAGTGAGATAACAGTTCTATGAAGATGACGGTATTCATTCCTTGCCGTGTGTATGTTCTTTGTCGTGTGTCTCGTTGAAAAGTACACACCAAAGAGGCTGTCTTTTCAAAAAAAAATGAAAAAAATCAATTTTGTTTCAAACCTTTTTAAATAATTTTGACTCGGTAATCTTAGGATATTTTTAACCTTAAGTATGCTTAATATTAGATTAAGTTACTCTCATGGTAAAACTTCCCTTTAGGTCACCCATCCTAACACTACTTGGTCCCTAGCACGGTTAACTTTTTCGTTTCTTTCGAATGAGCTTGCAAGAAAGAAAATTATATCTTGTTGATAATACTTTCATATCAATTCTATTAACTCTTGGATAGTGACGTCACACATCTTAGATTTAGATTCCAAACAATTATTTAAGTAGACAACAATGAATAAGTAGTAATAATCTTGAATCCAAATAAAAAATAAAATGATTTTATTTTTTTGCCCTTTTCTATTTAATATAGAATAATTCATATATTTAAATCCGTAAATCGGAATTTGACAAATAAAATATATAAATCGATCATAAAAATAAGAGGAATCCAAATATGACATCCATATAATCTTGTGAACCTAAAAATGATTGATCAACCTTGTCACATTGTTTTGATGTTTTTGAATTTTTTATACCTGTTTCAAACTATGATCAAAACGGCAGGCATGAAGATTCTTATCTCGGGGATGACCCTCGCTAAAATTGCATTGGATATCTGATTAATAGTATATTGTGAACCTAAAAATGATTTTTATATAAAATCATGAGCATCAGATCATGTGCCTTTAGTTCATATCTGACCCACTTCCTACCGTTTCGGCAGGAATTTGTCATTTTTACCAGGAGTGGACGGAAAGGTTTGATATCCCACTGTTGGGACATTGTCCATGTAAGGTGGTCTAGTATTGTTGAAAAATAGGGTGGTAGCATTTTGAATTAGCCATTTGGTGGTTGCTTCACAATACCCCCATTTTGTGCGCTCGGAAAATGGAAATAGCTTTTTGGTGCGACGAAAAGGTAAACTCCCTCCTACAACATTGTTCGTCATCCCATGATGCTCATGCATGCATAATATGGGCACATTATGACAAACTATGCCTTGATTCTAGCATAACATTGTTCATTTAACCCGAAAGTCGGAAAACCTCGAATAAGATAGGTCATTTTGTAAAGTTTTTTTAGACATAATCAATATACCAAGTTTGATATTTTTCCTTCCAACTATATCACATAATATGACACCACGCTAAGGTTTCGTATTGTTTCGATCATTTTCGAATTTCTTATGCGTGTTTTAAATTATCGTCAAACTTTGTCAAACGGCGGGTATGAAGATTCTTAGCTCAGGGCTGAGCCTCTCTAAACTTGTGTTGGATCTTTAATGAAATAGCATATTTTGAACCTAAAAATTATTATTTTTATATCATGAGCATCATATCACGTACATGTAGTTTACATCGGATCCACTTCCTACCGATTCGGCAGGAATTTGTCTTTTTCACCAGGGGTGGACGAAAAGGTTTGAGATCCCTCTGTTGGGACATTGTCCATGTAAGGTGGTCTACTATTTTTGAAAAATAGGGTGATAGCATTTTGAGTTAGCCATTTGGTGGTTGCTTTACAAACCCCCTACCCTCCCCCCCCCCCCCCCCCCCCCCCCGTTTTTTGCGCTCGGAAAATGGAAAATAGTTTTTTGGTGCGACGAAAAGGAAAACTTCCTCCTGCAACATTGTTCGTCGTCCCAAGATGCACATGCATGCACAATATGGGCATATTATCACAAACTATGCCTTGATTCTAGACATAACATTGGTCATTTGACCCGAAAGTCAAGAAACCTCGAATGAGATAGGTCATTTTCTAAAGGTTTCTTTGAGACATAATCAATATACCAAGTTTCATATTTTTTCTTCCAACTATGTCACATAATATGACACCACATGAAGGTTTCACATTGTTTTGATCATTTTTAAAATTTTTATGCATGTTTTAAACTATGGTCAAAACGGCGAGCATGAAGATTCTTATTTAACATAAATATCTAATATTTAAGTGTAGATAGAGCTTATTTTTCTTCAAATTTTGATATATTATTTGTATTTTTCTAAATTAGAATGATTTTTTTATGATTTTCCTAAGAGTAAGGTGATAAAAGTAAAAAAGACTTTGCCGTGAATACTGCGGAATACAAACGGTAAAGGCCATTTGTCATGTATAATGCGAAATACACACGGTAAAGGGCCAACGAGGGCACACGGCAAAGAGGCCATCGTCTGCAGCCGTTAGCTTCTCCTCGTTAAATGGACCTATGGGGTTGCGGGTCCTACCTTGTTGTTGTGACAACACCTATGTCATGTGCCGCTGTTGACTTTGTCGAGTGTGTTTTCTTTGCCATGTTTCTTTGTGGGTCTTTGTCGTGTATATTTCTTTGACGTGACCCTTTTCAGAAATTTGTTGTGTTCGCGTACTTTGTCGTGTGCTTTCTGGGTTACACACGGCAAAGACAAACTTTGCCGTGTTCCGACCCATTTCACAAACGGCAATGCCGTGTCTACATGGCAGCAGCATTTTTTCCCATAGTGTATGGAGTGTCGTCCCTCGGAGTGCTCATTGGACCAAGGACTTGTTGCGCGATGAAAGCAAAATGAACTGATTCCTCAATCACTCTCACTAGGCTTATTCAATCGACCAGACACAACCGTATCACACGGTTTTGTAATCAGGAAAATGTGAATGGTTGTCCTATGGAAGGCCAGGAAGAAAGCAACTAAGGAACCTAATTTCCAAACTTCTTTATGGCATTCCAGTAGAACAGGATGCATCCTCTTTTAATTGGCACAGTAGAAAAAATGGAAAGACAAAGAAACATCAAGTAATAAGCAACACTTTTTTATACGAAGGTGAAAACAAAAAAAATCAGCATTCTGATATTTGTTCACCACAACGCCAATCTGAGTCGTCAATCTGAATTCGGCAACAATCTGAGTCGTCAGTCCTAAACAGTAAACAAGCGGCAACTAGGGAGGTTTTTTATTTCGTCATCGTTTGCAAGAGAAGAGAACTGAAGAGAAGTGCTCGCCACCACCACCAGCCATTGATCGGCCGGTCACCATCCTCGCAGATTGAGACCAGCGCCCCAAGCTCCGTCACCTGCTCGTCTCTCTTTCCCTCACAGCAGACTGTGCATATTATAGCTTCGCCACCACTTTAATAGCCTGGCGTGGCTGGCCCCTTTCTATTCTCCCTACAGGAGTCGGGCAGTCGGCGCAGACCGGGCCACCACGGCAGAAGGCGAGGTGCGTTGCGGCGGCCGTCGGAGGAAGAGCGGCCTGAGTCTGACTCTGGTGCGACAGTTACGGGTCTGGTTTACAGACGCTGGATGGAAGTAGATAAAGTGGAAGTAGATTTTCTATATTTCTCTGCATCGTTTCAATTTTATCGGATGTCCCCGAAGGGACAGATTTTCTATATTTTTACGGGGAGTGTTTTCTGGGTATGAATTAAACTTGAGCTCACTGAACTCTTTCGACTGTTAAATTTGTGGCATGATTCATGCTGGTGTGAAGTTAGTTATGTGTTTTAACTGTGATTTTTGTTTCAGCTGATTGAGTACTAAACGTGTCTATTTTTGGGTCAATCCACCATGTCTATATCTTCCAACCAAACGTCAAATGTTAGGCCAAGGAAATCTTGCAAATCTTGGTGCTGGAACGAAATGACACTGAGATTTGCCATGATAACTGGATGGCACACGCTAGCTGGAAGATTAAAATGAGGCATTTGCTCCCGTACAACCCTTCTCCCATACTCAGCCAAACACAGATGCAAGAACTGCTTAGATCACTCTCTCTAAATAGGCTTTCACACAGTTTTATAAATAAAATTCCATAGGAATCGGGCGGCAGGACATGTGAACAATATGTGTATTCCCGTTTCCGGGATCAAACATAATAGACAAAACCTGTCCCCCGGCCCCTAACGGCTCAGATCACTCGATAGTGTTTTCAAAATAATTAGTTATTAGCTCTGTACTAAACCCTTATGACCTAATTAATTTGAGCGTATGTGACTATGTGTATGTAGGTAATACGGAAGTCGGCGGGAGCAGCGTTTTGTGGCGGTGTCGCCGGGCGCTAACCACGCGGTGTCGCTGCTGCCGGGGCAAAGCACCCCATGGCTCGGCAGTCTGCGTTTTCATGCTCTCTCGCACTGTAGTCTGCATTCCATGCTCGCCTGATGCCTCGCCGTGCTCGCAACAACGGTGGTCAGCGAGATGTTCTAGTGCATCTGGGACAAACTGAAATATGTACTGTCGATAGCACTTGCTAATCTCTGGTGACAGGTTATGAACCCATCAGGTGCACGTCATGTTCAAGGGGGAAAAACATTCAGAAGGATTCCTATCACGAGCATGAGTGTAAGTATTCTCGGCTGCAACTCAATGGACAGCGTCGATCGGAGCCGGAAAGATTGTGGCGAGAAAGACAGGAGACAAGTCGACTGTCCCGGGCGAGCAAGAGAAGGTGTGCAGAGGGGAACTCTGATTTTGGTGCTGCGTGCAAAACTTTATTCTCTTATACTGTCGAGTACAAGGCTTAACTGAAAAACGAACAAATCGCAGCACCGACGAGTTCAGCATCGCGCCATCCCACGACACCTCGATCGTGCACCGTGACCGTGCAAGTCGTGTCATCCCACGACGCGATCTACAAGATCTAGCTAACAACTAGGACATGACTAACAGCACCTGAACAGGCTCACGTTGCTGCGCCTTTTATCTCGCTAACTGAAACGAGAAGTCAGCTACTCTGACGAAACTGAAGAAATACACCTAACTGACAGAAACTGAAGAAAGTTCAGTTCGCCGTGTCTGCAGCAGGAATACAGAAGAGCTACTTCAGATTGCCCTTTTAAGTTTATTAGGGGAGGGGAGCAAACCTCTAAAAATGATGGTAGGCTGGTAGCCATGATAAAGTTGTCAAACTTAAAAAGAATAACTTTCTCCGTCCTAAAATAGATGTCTCAAATTTGTTAAAATTTGGATCAATCTATATACTAAATAGTGTCAAGATTCATTCAAATTTTAACAAATCCAAGACATCTATTTTGGAACGGAGGGAGTACATATAATAACTAAAAAGGAAAACACAGATTGACCAAAAGAGATGGTGGTTGGTAGTGCCGATATAGAATACCAGACACGCCTCTCAAGGACTGAAATTCCAATTTGTAGTACATGGAACTGTACGTGAGACTCGGAGTGCTCATTGGAGAAAGGTCTTCTGGCTCGATGAAAGGAGGATGAACTGATTCCTCAATCATTCTGGCTAGGTCAATGGACCGCACGCAACCGTGGAGACAGCCACTTTCTCTGCAAAAGCGCGGGTGTTGTAACTGGGAAAAGGGGAATCGTGATCGTACGGAAGGTCAGAAATAAATCAAGGAATCAAACTGTGAAACTGTTTTATCCCATGTTTAGGACGAAGGAAATAAAGCATGCAACCAGAGCCTCCCGTAGAACGGGAAAGGATGTATCCTCCTCTAAATTGGCACAATGTGAAAAGTAGCAAGACAGAGAACATCAAGTACTCCTACCAACCACCATACCGCAGGAGTACTCGGCATGGGCTGGATGCCCCTGGGGCATCAACCACCGACGAAGACTCCTTGGGAAAGGCGATGCGTAAAAAGGCGGAGATGAATCTTGACTCGCAGGGTACTAAGACCACCTTGAAATCTTTCCTATCTTTTTCTACTCCTTTAATTGTTAAAAAGTTGTCCAATGTTGGTGTTAGCTTGGGCAATTCTGTAAATGAAATAAATTTGTTTAGTTCTGTTCTGAGACACATGGAGGTTGACCGTTTAACGGTTACTCCTAAGGTCTCGGGTTTTCTTGATACTTCATCAATAGAGGAGGAGGAGTTGCATGCCACAATAGATGGTCAACTTCTCTCTCATCTGGTTGGTTGGTGAAGTGTCAGATGTGGGTTTTGATGAGACAGGCCTGGGTTCACTTTATGAACTTAAAGCGTCGGGTCGAAAATCAAAGAACCAGCGGTCTCGGAAAAAGCCCCATGTATCCAAACCTACTATTGTTTCTCAATGAATGGCATGTTTGCAAATAGCAGAGGTCTTCGGGACTTGGCTAAATATTTGTTCTTTGCCAATTGTGTGAGAGATTATAGATTGGATTTTCTGGGTATTTCTAAGACTGATAGACGGGATTTTTCACAAGCCCTACTCAACCGCCTCTCTGGTGGAGTGGATATCACGTCCGCCGCGTGGTAGATCTGGGGGAATCCTCTTAGGTGTCCGTGATGAGACTATGGGTGTCTTGGCTAGTTCGGTGGGAGATTTTTTTTATTAAACTCCACATTCGAAACAAAGCTGACAATTATACATGGTCACTAGTCGTTGTTTATGGAGCTGCCCAGGATGTTTATAAATCTGATTTTTTGCGTGAGTTGGTAAATCTGGTAAAAGACAATCTATACCCTATTCTTATAGGCGGGGATTTTAATTTACTAAGATTTCCTAATGAGAAAAGTCGAGGACGGTTTGACGAACATTGGTCCTTTTTGTTCAATGCTGTCATCGACAGTTTGGACTTAAGAGAGGTTACAATGTTGGGAAGACAGTTTACATGGGCTAACAGTCTTCCGGAGCCTACATATAAAAATCTTGATAGAGTGCTTATGGATACCGAATGGGGAGAAAAATTCCCTATGGTAACGGTACGCGCTCTCGAGCGTATTGAGGCTCTGTCAGATCATGCACCTTTACTTTTATCGGTTGGGTTACCGTCTCAAAAATCTACGCATGAGTTCAAATTTGAGTTTGGCTGGATGACTCGTGATGGTTTCTATGACATGGTAAAGGCTACTTGGGAGAAACCTGTCTGTGGTCATACACCTATACAACGATGGAATAATAAATTGCGCGCTTTACGCAAGTTCCTTCGGGGTTGGGCTAGACACACGGCTGGAATCTTTAAGAAGGAGAAAGTATGCCTTTTCTCTATCATTGACGACCTGGATTCTGCTGCGGAAGTTAGGCCTTTATCTGCACAAGAGATTGAGCTTAAAAACCAATCGAATGCGGAGATAGCCTGACTCCTTCGGGAGGAGGAACTTAAATGGTACCAACGCTCTAAGGCGAAGTTTATCCTAGAAGGAGATGTGAATAGAAGATACTTCCATGCTGTGGCTAATGGCAAGCATAAGAAGAAACTTATTCACTCTCTAATCCGGGATGAAGGTACTATTGAGGGCCAGGATCACTTAAAGTCTTATATTACAAATTATTATAAGGCCTTGTTTGGGGCACCGACGGAAAATTCCTTTTCATTGGACGAGTCCCAAACTGTTGATGTGCCTCAGGTTTCCGTTGAGGAAAATAGCTTCTTAACCGCTCCTTATATAGAGGAAGAGGTTAAGAAGGCTCTTTTCCAGATGGAACACAACAAGGCGCCAGGACCTGATGGCTTTCCAACGGAATTTTACCAAAAGTTCTAGGATGTCATCAAGGAGGACTTAATGTCTTTGTTTCAGTTGTTAAAAGTCGGTCAGCTAGACATATTTAGGATTAATTTTGGCAAGATAATTTTGCTCCCTAAGGTTAATACTGCAGAACGCATACAACAGTATCGCCCTATCTGCCTTCTTAATGTTAGTTTCAAAATTTTCACAAAAGTTGCCACGATTAGACTAAATTATGTTGTTGATCATGTGGTAAGCCCATCTCAAACTGCTTTTATGCAAGGACGAAACATCTTAGATGGTGTAGTAATTCTGCATGAAACAATCCATGAACTACACACTGAAAAATTTGAACGATGTATTGTTCAAGATTGATTTTGAAAAGGCTTATGATAAAGTTAGTTGGTCGTTTCTTCAGCAAACACTCTGTATGAAAGGTTTTTCGGAGGAGTGGCGTGCTCTTATACAATCCTTTGTGTCTGGTGGCAGTGTTGCCATAAATGTTAATAATGACACTGGCAAATACTTTCAGACCAAAAAAGGGCTAAGACAAGGGGATCCATTATCGCCCATATTATTTAATATAGTGGCAGATATGTTGGCTATCCTCATTAAGAGAGCTAAGGCTGATGGCCAAATTGAAGGTTTAGTTCCCCATCTTGTAGATGGTGGTCTTTCTATCCTTCAATACGCTGACGATACTATCTTATTTATGGAACATGATCTAGAGAAAGCCAAGAATCTTAAACTGATTTTATCAGTATTTGAGCAACTCTCGGGATTAAAGATTAACTTCCATAAAAGTTATCTGTATTGTTTTGGCGAGGCTAAAAACGAGACCCATCTATATGCTGATTTATTTGGCTGTAGTCAGGGGCTTTTTCCAATCAACTATCTGGGAATACCGATTCATTATCGGCGACTCACGAGCGCTGAATGGAAACTCGTTGAGGAAAGACTACAAAAACGACTTAATAGTTGGAAAGGTAAACTGCTATCCCTAGGCGGAAGACTTGTACTCATAAATTCAGTACTCACCAACATGGTACTGTATATGATCTCGTTTTTCCTAATACCGAAAGGTGTCTTGAAGAAAGTGGATTATTTTCGATCAAGATTTTTTTGGCAAGGGGATAGTGAGAAAAAGAAATACCGACTGGCTAGATGGAATGTGGTTTGCCGTCCGAAAGAATTTGGTGGACTTGGTATTCATGACTTGCAAGCCAAAAACACCGCGCTTCTGGGTAAATGGCTTTTCAAGCTAATCACAGAAGAAGGTGTCTGGCAAACCATTTTATGGAGGAAATATGTTGGCTCCAAAGCTGTGTCTCAAGTGGTTTGGAAACCCGGAGACTCACATTTTTGGGCTGGACTAATGGCTTCCAAACAACACTTCTTCCGTTTTGGTGTTTTCAATATTAAGGATGGATCACAGATTAGATTCTGGGAGGATAAGTGGCTTGGCCAAAGTTCTTTACGGGAACAATATCCAGCTCTATATTCGATTGTTAGACATAAGAGAGATACTCTTTCCAATGTATTGGAATCTAACCCTCCTAATTTATCTTTCAGAAGAAGTCTCTTAGGCCCCAGACTAGTATCTTGGAATAATCTCTTATTAAGATTAGCCACGGTACAATTAAGTGACGGTATTGATGAGTTTAAATGAAATTTGGTACAGAATGGAAAGTTTACTGTAGATTCTATGTATAGAGCTTTGATCCAACCTAATATTCCAGTCGATGATAACTGTAAAATTTGGAAGATGAAAATACCCCTTAAAACGAAGATATTCGCTTGGTATCTCCGAAAAGGGGTTATTCTTATGAAGGATAATCTTGTCAAGAGGAATTGGCATGGAAGTATTCAATGTGTGTTTTGTCACCATAACGAGACAATCAAACATTTATTCTTCCACTGTAAATTCGCTCGAGCTATATGGTCAATCATCCAAGTAGCCTCTGGTTTATCTCCTCCTCGTTCGGTTACCAATGTGTTTGGTAATTGGTTGCATGGGATTGAGGATAAATATGGGACTTTGTTTAGGGTGGGAGCGCTTGCCATAATTTGGTCGCTTTGGCTATGTAGAAATGATAGGATTTTCAATGACATTTGTTGCTCTACTCTGCACGTTATCTACCGCGCCACGGCTATCCTCCGGTCATGGACTACTCTTCAGCGTATGGAGTTTCGCGATTTATTTGTGTAGGGGTGTGCGCGATTGGAGGACACGGCGAGGGATATTTTCTCCCGACATGGATGGCGGCGTGACTTGAGGCTAGATACAGCATAGTTCGAGCAAGGATTTAGCTGTTTTACTATTGTAATTTTTGTAACTTGGTTTCCTTATTGTCGTGTGGTTGATCGGCTGTGTGCATCCTAGCTATGCAGAGGCCGGGTGTAAACATTACTTTAAGTAATAAATCGCCCATTTCCAAAAAACTCCTAATAAGCAACAACTTTCTCTGAGAGGAAAAAAACAAAAGTCAACATTCTGATGTTTATTCACCACACTCAGCTACGATTGGCAGCAATCACACTCAGGGGGTTAGTCCTGATTCCTAAACAGTGGAAAGAAGGCATAACGCAATGTCCTACCCTGCCTACCTCCCTTCCTCTTTTTCCTTGTCCCTACATGAGTCAGGCAGTCGACACCTCTGGTCTGGGGCCACCAGCCCCGTGGGAGTCCGCCAGGCGGCAACAATGGGCCAAAGGCCGACGCACTGTGTGTAGTGCCAGTATTATAGATTGCGTCGCGATGATATCCAGCATTTGAACACTCCCAAAACAACGTAGTGCTCCATATAATAAGCATGCAAGCATGCATGATCTCCCACCTACCGATGATTACAACTCAGGTTAGATGGAGCAATAATACATGGATTTTCCCCTAAAGTTTTTTGTTTTTAATTATCAATTGGCTCACCAAATCAATAATATGTGCAGTCGGTGTGGCTCTCGACAGACACGAGAATTGTGTTCTTCTTTAGCTAGCGAGGGAACTCCGCGAAGTTGCGATATTGGAATGCAACACTCGTGTGCGGTACATATGCCGAAATCTGTATCATGGCCGCCACATCCTAGACTCCTCATGCATCGTGGCGTCGAAAAAGAAACAACATGACAGTTTTGATGGCCGGGCGCCCAAGAGCCATGTTCAACAAAAAGTAGTTTAAATGGTCAAAATTAGTTAGAAAGCTCCGAAATTCATATAAACTGAGAATTGTCCATGAAACATGGTCCGCTTTATGTGAAAATGAATGGTGGCATTTTGGATATTGTTCTTCATGTACTTACTTAACAAAAGAAGTACTCTACCACTTGGTAATTTTAAAATGATTATTTTCATGATAAAAGATAAAAACTTCCATTGTTTACCGTGCCAAGATGTGTCCATCTACCAAATATTGGCATATTATCATAAACTATAATGCAGATATGGACATGAACTTGGCCATTTGGCTTGAAACCTAAGCATGTTTAATTTGTGACATTGATACTAGCGCCACCACTGACAAGAAGAAGAAGAATGTCAGTCGAGGGCCAAAGTAGAAGTCATTTGAGGACGTGTATGTCATTGATGCTTGCAAGTGTGTGAGCCTTGACCCCATTACCGGAGCCAACCAAAACGACGACAGGAGGATCTTCGACCAATTCAATGAACACTAGCAGAGAGTATGTGGCCATACACATGAGTCGCAACTCAAACACAACATCACATAGGTTGATCATGATCAAGACGACTTGTAGCAAGTTCCACGGCCATCTTGAGACCATCAATAGGAGGAATCCGAGTGGCATGAAATTGCAAAATTATGTAAGTTGCTCACCTCCAACCTTGATCTTTTCAACAAATGTCATCTCAAGTTGATGTGTGTTCTTATTTGATAGTTTTTTGATGCATTCAAGTTGACGTGTGTTCTTCTTTGGTAGTTGTCTAATGCACTTAAGTTGTACAAGGCCGACAAGGACTTTGCCTTCATGCATTGCTTAAAGAAGCTTCAAGGTTGCAAGAATTTGGGTGATGATCTCCTGGCGGCTACCACTGAAACCATCATTAATGGAGTCGAGGAAGCACCGCCGCCCTCCATGGGGGCCTCGGCCGGGTGCCGAATCGGCAACAAGAAGGGCGGGGACGAGAGAAAAGGGGCAGGGCCCTCGGCTAGGGTGGATGCAACCATCGACAAGATGATGGCTAAGTTATCTTCCAACACAAAGGAGAGGGAGGAGAATACCGACACAAGGTGTAAGGCGATCTTGCACATGTAAGATTTGAAGCATGAGATTGAGAAGCGAAAGGTTGAAGACACTAGGGCTCAAGCCAATGCCTCCATGATCAAAGCGACGAACAAGGCTTGGAACGTTGCATTGGCAAAGATGAAGGAGGCGGCCAAGATCTTGACCAAAGACTTGACGAGCATGGATGAGAGAGAGGCGATCGGCTATGACATGATGACGTCCCAAGCAAAAAAGATGTCCGACGGTTGTGACCAGGAGCTGCCAGCGGTGATGGAGGAGCAAGGAGGTGACCGACGAGCTGCCGGTGGCGGAGGTGCCCTCTGAATCAAAGTGCTCATTGGAGAAAGGCTCGAGGAAAGAAGGATGAACTGATTCCTCAATCAATCTCGCTAGGTCAATGGACCGCATGCACGCAACTATGGAGACAGCCACTTTCTCTGCAAAAGCGCATCACAGGGTGTTGTAACTGGGAAAAGGGGAATGGTCACTAGTGGAAACGAGGCCTCTAACAGCGGTTCCAGAATCGCTGTTGGGGGTTCGGTGTTAGAGTCCCCCCCCCCTTTAACAGCGGTTCTTATACGAACCGCTATTAAAGGGTGGCGCACGTGGGGCTGCTGCAGCGCTCAGCCCCCCCTTTTAACACTGGTTCATAACATGAACCGGTGTTAAAGGTTCTTTGCCGCGGCAGAAAAAAGACATAAATCTCTGCCGCGGCAGAGTTCTGCCACGGCAGGAAAACGGCAAATCTCTGTCGCGACAGAGTTCTGCCGCCACCCCCGTTCTGGGCGTATTTCTGCGGCGCGGCGGGGACGGGGAGGGGGAATCGATCGGGAGAGGTATACACATACATCATCGTCGGTACATACGAGTACATGAATAATTAAGCAACTATTATTATACACAAACATCGTTATTGTGGTATTCTCCGTAAACGTTGAAGCATCAAGTACAAGACAAACACGTTCAAGCATATATACAACGTTCATTTTGGTGGATATCTAAAGAGTTCTCCGCCAGACGTGACGACCTCATCAAGTATGAACCCCGCCAATTCCTCTTGAATGGCTCGTATGCGGTCAAATGGTAGGAGTTGATCCCGCATCCGTTCTGTCTAAATATATATGAAGAATGGGGTCAATATATATATATATAAGAATAAAACTCAACACAATTGATGGTAATAAAATAATGTTGTGTACTTTGTTTACTTACTCTAAGTTATTCTAGTGCGGCTTGGCCCGTCGCACATATCGTGTTGCGAATAAACTCGCAGACATAATATCCACATAAGTCCCTGATGCGTGCACTTTACGAGAATAAAGAGTTCAATCAAAATAATAATCAATAAAGCATGATATAATGGAATTGGAAGCAGAATCAAAGAGATACGCAGACCTAGCTAGCTAGTATTACTTACATTTTGGTCTACAAATTTTAGTTCTTCTAACCATTCACCCACGGCCCTGCCCGTGAACCTTTTCCAAACCCTGTCCGGCAAAGAAAATGGATAAAGGAGTAATTAATTACTTGTTGTCACGAAAGTTGCTGATCTAGTGCGATAATATGATTGAAATTACCTCTGGAGCATCTCTCTAAAGTCTGCCCATAGCTCTTTTTCTTTTCGTAACGAGTCCATGACAAGGACTTTTCCTGAGTCGGGTTGAATGACTAGCAGAATAAAGTGGAACCTACGCACGCATAACTCATCATCAGTTACACTTAACATCGAGTAAGCCGAAACAGAATGTGTACAAGAGAGGATAACACTCACGAGAAGTTGTAAGGCAATAGTATTTCCCTTTTGGTTTGTTGTCTCAGTAAGACGTTAGCAAGAAATCTTATGTTTGCCCGGGTTTGAGTTTTACCACTTGTTCATGAACTCTATTTGGATCAACGAACCCAATGTCAAAAGGGCCTCCTTTCATGCATTCCATAACCTTTTTCCTACATAATAGTATATACATATATGTGAGCATATATATACATGCAATTAATGAATTGAATGAGATGAGATAGAAATTACAGAAATAGTACTTACACACAATGAAGGCTGATGGCAGCTTTGTCGAGTTCCTTCTGATTGAATAGAAAATGCAAGTCTTGAATGTTGAATTTGATCTCGTCGTCTCCGCACAAGAAAATCGGATCTCTTATATGCGTCGTGATCCATTCTTCCTTTCTCGTCTTGTAGAAATCAAGGTACCACTTATGCAATCTTCGCATCTTTGTTGGTAGATTCTTGAGCTCCTCTTTCTTGATGAGATTCTTCCCATACTTCCATGGCTGTATGGGGTTGGCATCGCCTTTGGGCAAGTTGTCTCCCATGATGTTTAAATATGCAATGTAAGTCATCCTCATATCATTGGCCTTTCTTTGTAGCTCTACCTCGTAATCATTTACAGGAGGAGCGTTCCGTGTGTCGAACACTTGGAGCGGGGCGCATGATTGGTTTTCCTGCTCTCCGAGCATGGGAACTGTTTTTTGGGGTGTCGCACGACTGCTACTTTCAGACTCCCTCCGCCTTGCACCCCCCTTCATAATCTGGCGCTCGTAGTCCAGCACAAGTGGGGTTTCAGGTTTCAAAAGATTATTGTAAAACTTCTCCACCACCGCCGGATCTAGTTTCTCCGTTGGCTCATCCCGTCTAGGTGCAAAGAATTTCTTGACCTCTTCTTCGGAGATCCTATTGGTCTCCTCGTCGCTGCCATTCCACGGTAAAACCGCCAATGGCTTGGCGGAAGGCTGTGGGACGTAGTTTCTTGAACTATTTGGCGTACGGTTTCTTGCGGATTTCTTCATGGAAGTGCTAGTGATGCTCTTCGTGGCAGTGCTCTTCCGCTTACGCTGAGGAGATGGCTGAAGCGCCGGAGATGGCTGGCGCACCGAAGATGGCTGGCGCGTAGGAGATGGCTGGCGCGCAGGAGATGGCTGAAGCGCCGGAGACGACAAGGGAGTATTCTGATAACTTGGAGACGGCTGAGGCGGCTCAGACTGCTGACACTGCGGAGACGGCGGGGCTGCCAGTGGCCTCCAATTTGGAAGCACGATGTGTTCCTTCTTCCAAAGAATGGTTGTTTTCACTGCAAATTTGAGTTGAGTTTCCCCTTTACCTGTAGCATGGTCAAGTTGTGCTTCCTCATATTCCTTCACAACCTCATCCACCCCGATAATAGCATAGCCATCTGGAATTGGTCGGCAGTGGTAAGTTCCACCAGCTACAGGAGGTAAGACATAGCCGACCGCCACCTTAATGCATAATCCTATTAATCTCACATGCAGCTCAGCGTGTTCGCTCTCCGTGATCTCATCCACGGGGTATCGAGGACCTGTCATTTCAAGCGTGGGCTGCACGTTCTCCGTGGAAGCCACGCTGCTTTTCCGCATAGAGTCTGGGCTGTCAGCAGCTTCCAATGCAGGCTCTTCGTGCCGCTGAGATGGGCCGGTAGCTTGCTGGCTCTTTTGTGCATTCACTTGCGCCTGCAGCGCCACAAGTGCATGTTCTATCTGTGTCATCCGCTCTGTACGCTCTTTTTCTTTTCTGTCGCGCCATCTGTAAGAGTCGCCCCACTCGGCAAACTCATCCTTCCACGTCATACCCCCTGTGCCTCGTGCAAGTCCAGGGTGTTCTTTTTTACCGATGGCGCGTGTCAGCTGGTCATTCTCTCTGTTGGGATGGAAGGTCCTGGCGGCTGTTTCCTCGTATGTCGTGATGAGTTCAGTGACGGGTTTGGCAAGGAGGGTTGGGAAGATACACAATCCCGTTTTTGGGTCCAACCTTGCCCCGATTCCGTAGAACCAAGTCTTTGCACGTAGGTCCCACCCATGTGTCTGGGTTGTGATCCCTCTATCGCGTAGGGCCTTCTCAGCTTCCTCCCACTTAGGCCTCTGAGATATGTAGCCACCTGACCCCGTCCTCTAGTGATATTCCTTCTTCTGGGCATTTAGCGTATTGGTTTCTGACCTCTTTGTAGCTATAGCACCTTCCTTGTATGCCACAAATTCGGGCCAGTGAGGTCTTATCTTCGCATAATATGCGTCTTTGAAATCTGGAGTCTCACGAGCTTTGACAAATTTGTTCAATTTTGTCTTCCAGTTGCGAAAAGCGTCAGCCATCTTCTTTAGAGTCCACTCTTTGACCTTTTCCTTTATAACCGGATTATTTTCATCCTCCTCTGGCGGAAGGGTGAAATTTACCAACAGCGAATTCCAAAGCGTTTCTTTAGATCTTTCATCGACAAAGGTACCGTCGCCCTTCTTTGGCTTATTCCAATATTCAATTATGATTGGGATTTGGTCCCTAACAAGAACTCCAGCCTGACGCACTACTAGGAAAATGGCTATAGGTAATCCACACATCCGTGGCGCACGTGCTAGTGGTGCCCCACGGGTAAAATAGGCGTGGCGCACTGCCCACAGATGCCCTACGGCTAACTGCCGTAAGCGTGACGCACATGGGGGTGGTGCACCACGCCTATGTGTGGGCCAGGGCACATGTGGCCGCAGCACACATACCCGTAGCGCACTAGGATGTGCAACTTAGCCGTAGGGCACTCCGGCCTAGTGCGCTATGGGGCTGTATGTTGCAGCAGCTGGGTCAACTTAGCCGTAGGGCACTCTGTCCTAGTGCCCTACGGCTAAGTGGCATACACCAACTCCCTCCCCCCCGTGGATCGCCTTTTTAGGCTTTCTAAAAAATAAAAGAAAATGATAAACACTTCAAAAAAATAAAATCATTTCATATGTAGGTAGGTAATGTGGTATAGTTTCTAGGAAAATTAACAAACATGATTTTCCACTTTTTCTGCCAAAAAAAAATCATGCCACGGTAAAATGGACGTAACTTTTGCATACGATGTCGAAAAAAATCGTATAATATACCAAAATAACTAGAACGAGATTTCGCATCCGCTATATACCAAAATCGTAACTTTAGCGATTTTTTAGATATTCAAAATTCGAAAAGAGTAAAAAGTTACGGTCAAAAGACCGTTTTTTCCTGCAGAAAAAAAATAGAGGGCAACTTACCCGTAGTGCACCACCACCTAGTGCGCTACGAGTAAGTTGGGCGGGATTCAAAATTTGAATCCCCACCCCGCCCTCTTCCCTTTTCCTTTCCCCTTTTCCCTTCCCCTTTTCCCTCTCCCTTTCCCTTCTCCTTCTTCCTCCTTCTTCCTCCTTCTTCCTTCTCTCTTCTCCTTCTTCCTTCTACTTCTCCTTTTCCTTCTCCTCCTTCCCCTTCTCCTCTCCTTGCAGTGACGGCGCGACGGCGGCCTCCTTCTCCTCCTCCTCGCAGTGACGGCGCAATGACGGTCTCCTTCTCCTCCTCCTCGCGGTGACAACGGGCGACGGCGGCATCCTTCTCCTCACCGACCTTCCTTCCTCCCTCTCTTCCTCCATCTCTTCCTACTTCCCTCTCTTCCTACCTTTCTCCAACCACACCCTTCCTACCACCTCGACGCCGGCGAGGACTAGAGCGGCCACGGCCTCCCGCACCTCCCTGCGGTGGTAGATCGTGGCCACGGCCATGCTCCGGCGAGGTGACATGACGGCGGCGATGCACGGACCCGATTGCTTTTGCAATTCAAACGAGGGTGCTTTTTGCATTTTTTTGTTTTTTGAAAATCACATCCGTGGTGCACCATGTACCCCTACCCGTGGCGCACCCGGTAGTGCGCCACGTCTATCTCGAGATAACCATAGCGCACCAGGCAGTGCGCTACGGGTAATAAATAGCCGTAGCGCGAGGCCCGTGGCACACAGCTAGTGCGCCACGGATGCTCTTTTCAGGTGCGCCACGAATGGCCATTTTCCTAGTAGTTGTAGGGGTTCGTAGCATGGAAAACAAAAATTTTCTATCGCATACAAACAAACAAGCCAAGATCTATCTACTAGATTGTAGCAACGAGTCGATGGAATAACTCACCCTCGAAGATTCCAAAGTGTTTAACGAGAGCAGATTCTCGTGGGTGATGTAGTCGTACTCTTTCCGATCTCAAGATCGCGTAGACGATCCTTCCGGCGCCGCGTTCCCGCAGCGCTCCCGCAGTCGGTCACACGTTCGGTACTCGACGAAGACCTTCCTCTCCCTTGTTCCAGCAGGCAGCGGAGGTTGTAGCACTCTCCTCGCGATTCCGGCAGCACAACGGCGTGGTACCGGAGGTAGAGGGGAGATCCCGCAGGGCTTCGCCTTAAGCCGGTGCGAGTATGGTGGAGCTTATGAGAGAGGCTATTAGTGGTCTAGTAATTAGACACACCAATTAGAGGGCTCTAAACCAATTAGAAGGCTCTAAACCGAAACAGCTCTAAACCGGGGTCTAGGTCTAGTTTCTAGTTTAGAGGATAGGAACTTGTGTGTGTTGGGAGGGGAGCCCTGCCCCTCCCTTTATAGGTGGGAGGGCTGGCGCGCTAGGGGAGGGAGGGAGTCCCTCCCCAACTCGGCCTAGGGCTGGCCGCCGGCTTGGGGACTCCTTCCCCAAGTCGGTCTCCTCTTCTCCTCCTCTTCCCACTTTCCAAAACTGGCAGTTTGACTTTCAAACTAGCCGTTTGACTTTTCCAATTTAGGAATTAAATAAACCCTTTATTTTGGACAGCGAGAACACTTAGTACATGATGCAATCATTCCATCTTGCAATGACACATTCATGTACCCCTTCCCCCCCGGAGTGCCGGACATTCCGGGACCTTCTAGAATGTTCCCGATGAAAACACCGGAACCATTCCCCAACTCCGAAATGGGACTTTCCTTATATGAATCTTATTCTCCAGACCATTCCGGATCACCTCGTGATATCCCGGATCCCATCCGAGACTCCGAACAACATTCGGTCTCTTTCTCATAATACCATAACTACTCAAACAACGTCGAATCCTTAAGTGTGTCTCCCTACGGTTCGTGAATTATGCGGACATGATCGAGACACTTCTCCGAACAATAACCAATAGAGGAATCTGGAAATTCATATGGCTCCCACATATTTCTACGATTACTTTGCGATCGAATGAACCACTTACATACGATACCAATTTCCCTTTGTCTCACGATATGTTACTTATCCGAGGTCATGATCGTCGGTATCTCTGCATACCTAGTTCAACCTCGTTACTGATAAGTACTCTTTTCTCGTTCCCGTGATATGTGATCCCTTGTGACCAAGTCACATGCTTGCAAGCTAATTGGATGACATTTCACCGAGAGGGCCCAGAGAATATCTATCCGTCATGTGGATGGACAAATCCCACTCTTGATCCATGTGTTTCAACCAATACTTTCCGAACACCCAATGCCACTTTTATAGCCACCCTGTTACGGTGTGGTGTTTGATGACATCAAAGCATCCATCCAGTAAAGGCAATATGCATGATCTCATGGTCGAAGGAATTAGGTTACTATGTATCAGAAAGCATATAGCAATTGAACTATTGAAATGACTTGATCTTTATGCTACGCTTGTCTATAGGAGTATGTCCACCATATCATTCTCCTAACGATATGATCTTGTTGTTGATAACATCTCAATGTTCATGACAAAGAAACCAGATCATCAATCAACCAACAAGCTAGTGAAGTATAGAGGCCATACTAGGGACTTCAAATTAAGTTTACAAATCACACAAGTATTAATGGTTTCCTTGTTAATACTATTATAGCATGAATGTAAACATTTATCATAAACACAAAGATATATAATAATAACTACATTTATTATTACCTCTAGGGCATATCTCCAACAGTCTCCCACTTGCACTAGAGTCATCTAATCTAGATTACATGGTAATATACCGAACACCCATGGCAGTTTGGTGTTGGTCATGTTTTGCCCTCGGGAGAGGTTTAGTCAACGGATCCGCCACATTCAGATCTGTGTGTACTTTGCAAATCTTTATATCCCCATCCTGGATATGTTCTCGAATAGCGTGGAAACGCAGCTTGATATGCTTCAGCATCTTGTGTGACCTTGGTTCTTGCGCATTGGCTATGGCGCCCATGTTATCACAGTAGATAGACATTGGGTCCAGCGCACTTGGAACCACACCCAGCTCTGTAATGAACTCTTTCATCCATATCGCTTCTTGTGAAGCCTCCGAAGCAGCCATGTATTCCGATTCAGTTGAAGATCTCGCCACAACGCTTTGCTTTGCACTCCTCCAGCTAACTGCTGCACCATTCAAAATAAATACGTATCCAGATTGTGATTTAGAATCATCCGGATCGGTGTTCCAACTAGCATCGGTGTAACCATTAACAACGAGCTGTTCATCACCTCCATAAGAAAGAACCATATCCTTAGTTCTTCTCAAGTACTTAAGGATGTTTTTGACCGCTGTCCAATGATCCACTCCTGGATCACTTTGATATCTGCTAGTTAGACTAACAGCATATGCGATGTCGGGTCTAGTACATAGCATGGCATACATTAGAGATCCTATGGCTGAGGCATAGGGAGTCTTACTCATCTTTTCTCTATCTTCTGCCGATGTCGGACTTTGAGTTTTACTCAAGGTCGTATTGGGCAACATGGGCAAGAACCCTTTCTTGCTATCTTCCATTCCAAACCTCTTTAGAACTTTGTCCAAATATGTACTTTGTGACAATGATATTTGGCGTTTCGATCTATCTCTATAAATCTTTATGCCTAATATGTAAGCTGCTTCGCCAAGATCCTTCATTGAAAAACTATTATTCAAATATTCCTTGACACTATTAAGAAGGTCTACATCATTCCCAATCAACAATATGTCATCCACATACAGTATTAAGAATGCTACAGAGCTCCCACTCACTTTCTTGTAAATACAAGCTTCTCCATAAGTTTGTATAAAACCAAAACTTTTGATTACCTTATCAAAACGTTGATTCCAACTTCGGGATGCTTGCTTCAATCCATAGATGGACCGTTGAAGCTTGCATACCTTGTTAGCATCTTTAGGATCGACAAAACCTTTGGGTTGTATCATATACAACTCTTCATCAATGTCTCCATTGAGGAATGCTGTTTTGACATCCATCTGCCATATCTCATAATCATAATATGCAGCGATTGCTAACATAATCCTCACAGACTTTAGCTTCGCTACCGGTGAGAAAGTCTCATCGTAGTCAACTCCTTGAATTTGTCGAAACCCTTTTGCGACAAGTCGAGCTTTATAGACAGTAACATTACCATCAGCATCTGTTTTCTTCTTGAAAATCCATTTGTTCTCGACAGCCTTCCGGCCATCCGGTAAGTCCACCAAAGTCCATACTTGGTTTTCGTACATGGATCCAATCTCGGATTTCATGGCTTCTTGCCATTTATTGGAATCTGGGCTCATCATCGCTTCCTCATATGTCTCGGGGTTATCGGTGTTGTCCACCAACATGACATTCATAACGGAATCATACCAATCTGGAGTGGTACGAGTTCTCGTTGACCTCCGAGGCTCTGTAGTAACTTCAACCGAAGTTTCATGATCACCATCATTAGCTTCCTCTCTTATTGGTGCAGGCACCACAGGAACTTCTTCCGGTGCTGCGCTACTCGCAATTTCGAGAGAAGGTTCGACAACCTCGTCGAGTTCTACTTTCCTTCCAGTCACTTCTTTCGAGAGAAATTCCTTCTCTAGAAAGGATCCATTCTTAGCAACGAAGATTTTGCCTTCGGATCTATGATAGAAGGTATACCCAACAGTTTCCTTCGGGTATCCTATGAAGACGCATTTTTCCGCTTTGGGTTCAAGCTTGTCCGGCTGTAACTTCTTTACATAGGCTTCGCATCCCCAAACTTTAAGGAACGACAATTTAGGTTTCTTCCCAAACCATAATTCATACGGTGTCGTTTCAACGGATTTAGACGGTGCCCTATTTAAAGTGAATGCGGCTGTTTCTAATGCATAACCCCAAAATGATAGTGGCAAATCTGTAAGTGACATCATAGAACGAACCATATCTAAGAGAGTTCGATTACGACGTTCAGACACACCATTACGCTGTGGTGTTCCCGGCGGTGTCAACTGCGAAAGTATTCCACATTTCTTCAAATGCTCGCCAAACTCGTAACTTAGATATTCACCTCCACGATCAGATCGTAGAAATTTAATCTTCTTGTTACGTTGATTCTCTACCTCACTTTGAAACTCCTTAAACTTCTCGAAAGTTTCGGACTTATGTTTCATAAAATAGATATACCCATATCTACTCAAGTCATCCGTGAAGGTAAGAACATAACGATAACCACTGCGCGATGCTACACTCATTGGACCACACACATCGGTATGTATGATTTCCAATAAGTCTGTAGCTCGCTCCATCATACCAGAAAATGGAGTCTTAGTCATTTTACCCATCAGACATGCTTCGCATCTTTCAAGTGATTCAAAATCAAGTGATTCAAGAAGTCCATCGGAATGGAGTTTCTTCATACGCTTCACTCCAATGTGACCAAGACGACAGTGCCACATATAGGTCAAATTATCGCTTGATTTCAAACGTTTAGCCTCAATGTTATTAATATGTGTATTTCTACTATCGAGATTCAATATGAATAGACCATCTATCAAAGGTGCATGTGCATAAAACATATTACTCATATAAATCGAACAACCATTATTCTCGGATTTAAACAAGTAACCGTCTCGCAATAAACAAGATCCCGATATAATGTTCATGCTCAACGCAGGCACCAAATAACAATTATTTAAGTATAAAACTAATCCCGATGGTAGATGAAGAGGTAGTGTGCCGACCGCGATCACATCAACCTTTGATCCGTTTCCCACGCGCATCGTCACCTCGTTCTTCACTAGCTTCCGTTTATTCTGCAGCTCCTGTTTCGAGTTACAAATATGAGCAACCGAACCAGTATCAAATACCCAGGCACTACTACGAGTACTAGTGAGATACACATCAATAACATGTATATCAGATATACCTTTCTTCTTGATGTTGCCGTTCTTCAAATCCGCCAAGTACCTTGGGCAATTCCGCTTCCAGTGACCTTCTCCCTTGCAGTAAAAGCACTCAGTATCAGGCTTGGGTCCAGCCTTGGTCCTCTTCGTCGGCGTGGTAACTTTCTTACCACCCTTCTTGAAGTGTCCCTTCTGCTTAGACTTGCCTTTCTTGAATTTGGTGGTCTTATTGACCATCAACACTTGGTGCTCTTTCTTGATCTCCACTTCTGCAGATTTTAACATAGCAAATAGTTCTGGCAACTCTTTGTTCATGTTCTGCATGTTGTAGTTCATCACAAAGTTCTTGTAACTTGGTGGTAGTGATTGGAGGATGCGGTAAACTCCCAAAGTATTAGGAATCACTATACCCAAACTTTGAAGTTTATTTGCGTGCCCAGACATTTTAAGCACATGCTCACTGACGGAGCTACCCTCTTCCATCTTGCAGTTAAAGAACTTTTCAGAAGCTTCATAACTTTCAATTGCCGCATGAGTCTCAAAGATTAATTTGAGATCCTCGACAATATCATATGGATCTGACTCTTCAAACCTTTTCTGAAGCTCCGATTCTAAACCATACAAGATAGCACACTGAACTATGGAGTACTGATTCTTCCGAGCGAGGTAAACATTCTTTACTTCATCGGTAGCATCAGCTGCAGGTGGGTCACCTAGCGGTGCATCCAGCACATAGGTCAAATTACCAGCTGTGAGGACAATCCTCAAATTGCGGAACCAATCCGCGAAGTTGCTTCCATTGTTTTTCAACTTTTCTTTCTCTAGGAACGCATTAAAATTGATGGTAGGGGCTGCCATTGATCTACAACATATTTGCAATAGTTTAGACTAAGTTTATGACAAATTGAGTTCAAATTAATTAATGAAATTAAACTAGGTGAACTCCCACTCAAAACAACATCCCTCACATTGTTTTAGTGATCACACGAACCAAATCCACTACATCAACACCGATCATCACGAGAGCTGATATAGTTTTAATGGCGAACAATCATCATGTTCATCATATCTACTATATGATTCATGCTTTGCCTTTCGGCGATCCGTGTTCCTGAGGCCATGTCTGTACATGCTAGGCTCGTCAAGATCAAACCTTAGCTTCCGCATAAGCAAATCTGGCTTGCTTACGTTGTAGTCACCCGCGGAATCAAAGACACCCGATCATCACGTGGTGCTTCGAAGCAGCAAGCTTTGGCAACGGTGCATACTAAGGGTGAACACTTTTAGAACTTGAAATTTATGTGCATGAGGGATCATCTTATAATGCTACCGTCGTCTACTAAGCAATACAAGATGCATAAAGGATTAACATCACATGCAATTCATAATATGTGATATGATATGGCCTTTCTTCTTTGTGCTTCCGATCTCCATCTTCAAGCACGAACATGATCTCCATCATCACCGGCATAGCATCAAGGTCAATGACGCTTCTTCATGGTTGTCGTCCGCCAACTTCAACTATTACAACTATTTTGAATAGACACGCAGGCCTTAACAGAAATTAAAGACAACCATATGGCTCCTGCCGGTTGCCAACTTACAATAAGGATCATTGCATACATCAAATATAATCACAATCATGGCCATATCACATCACTGCACACCCCTGCAAAACAAAGTTAGACGCTTCTACTTTCTTTGCATATTTTACGTGGTTTGGGGCTTTCCATAAGTGTCGTTCTAACTTACGAACAAGAACCACAACATTGATACTAGCATTGTTGATCACCCGTTGTAAATTGGATCTTTACTATGCTAGGAGAAACAGGCACCCGCAAAGCCACTTATGCAAAACGAGTTGCATGTCAAGCGTGGAGCAAGTCTCATGAACGATGTCATGTAAGGTTAGCCCGGGCCGCTTCATCCCAACATACCGCAAGATGCAAAGTACACAAAAAGCAATCTACAATAAAAGCATCAACGCCCACAATGACCATTGTGTTCTACTCGTGCAACAGATCTACATATAGACACGGCTCTGATACCACTGTAGGGGTTCGTAGCATGGAAAACAAAAATTTTCTATCGCATACAAACAAACAAGCCAAGATCTATCTACTAGATTGTAGCAACGAGTCGATGGAATAACTCACCCTCGAAGATTCCAAAGTGTTTAACGAGAGCAGATTCTCGTGGGTGATGTAGTCGTACTCTTTCCGATCTCAAGATCGCGTAGACGATCCTTCCGGCGCCGCGTTCCCGCAGCGCTCCCGCAGTCGGTCACACGTTCGGTACTCGACGAAGACCTTCCTCTCCCTTGTTCCAGCAGGCAGCGGAGGTTGTAGCACTCTCCTCGCGATTCCGGCAGCACAACGGCGTGGTACCGGAGGTAGAGGGGAGATCCCGCAGGGCTTCGCCTTAAGCCGGTGCGAGTATGGTGGAGCTTATGAGAGAGGCTATTAGTGGTCTAGTAATTAGACACACCAATTAGAGGGCTCTAAACCAATTAGAAGGCTCTAAACCGAAACAGCTCTAAACCGGGGTCTAGGTCTAGTTTCTAGTTTAGAGGATAGGAACTTGTGTGTGTTGGGAGGGGAGCCCTGCCCCTCCCTTTATAGGTGGGAGGGCTGGCGCGCTAGGGGAGGGAGGGAGTCCCTCCCCAACTCGGCCTAGGGCTGGCCGCCGGCTTGGGGACTCCTTCCCCAAGTCGGTCTCCTCTTCTCCTCCTCTTCCCACTTTCCAAAACTGGCAGTTTGACTTTCAAACTAGCCGTTTGACTTTTCCAATTTAGGAATTAAATAAACCCTTTATTTTGGACAGCGAGAACACTTAGTACATGATGCAATCATTCCATCTTGCAATGACACATTCATGTACCCCTTCCCCCCCGGAGTGCCGGACATTCCGGGACCTTCTAGAATGTTCCCGATGAAAACACCGGAACCATTCCCCAACTCCGAAATGGGACTTTCCTTATATGAATCTTATTCTCCGGACCATTCCGGATCACCTCGTGATATCCCGGATCCCATCCGAGACTCCGAACAACATTCGGTCTCTTTCTCATAATACCATAACTACTCAAACAACGTCGAATCCTTAAGTGTGTCTCCCTACGGTTCGTGAATTATGCGGACATGATCGAGACACTTCTCCGAACAATAACCAATAGAGGAATCTGGAAATTCATATGGCTCCCACATATTTCTACGATTACTTTGCGATCGAATGAACCACTTACATACGATACCAATTTCCCTTTGTCTCACGATATGTTACTTATCCGAGGTCATGATCGTCGGTATCTCTGCATACCTAGTTCAACCTCGTTACTGATAAGTACTCTTTTCTCGTTCCCGTGATATGTGATCCCTTGTGACCAAGTCACATGCTTGCAAGCTAATTGGATGACATTTCACCGAGAGGGCCCAGAGAATATCTATCCGTCATGTGGATGGACAAATCCCACTCTTGATCCATGTGTTTCAACCAATACTTTCCGAACACCCAATGCCACTTTTATAGCCACCCTGTTACGGTGTGGTGTTTGATGACATCAAAGCATCCATCCAGTAAAGGCAATATGCATGATCTCATGGTCGAAGGAATTAGGTTACTATGTATCAGAAAGCATATAGCAATTGAACTATTGAAATGACTTGATCTTTATGCTACGCTTGTCTATAGGAGTATGTCCACCATATCATTCTCCTAACGATATGATCTTGTTGTTGATAACATCTCAATGTTCATGACAAAGAAACCAGATCATCAATCAACCAACAAGCTAGTGAAGTATAGAGGCCATACTAGGGACTTCAAATTAAGTTTACAAATCACACAAGTATTAATGGTTTCCTTGTTAATACTATTATAGCATGAATGTAAACATTTATCATAAACACAAAGATATATAATAATAACTACATTTATTATTACCTCTAGGGCATATCTCCAACAGTAGTGACGTATAAATTTGTTTGTGGCCTTCTTGGGCTCCATCGGCCTGCCATCAACACAGATCTTTCAATCGATGGCTCGCGCCTCGCTTGCTCTTTTTCGTAGAAGAAGACTGTTGCTGGCTGGTCGATCCGGAGGGCTAAAAGAAGAAAGAAGCATTAATTAATACATGTACATATATATACAAATCAATCGGTGCAAGTCAGCAGAGGCTTAATCCATGCATATACCTCGACGGACTTTGTAATCACTAAAGTGCGTTCACCAGAGTCGTCATCTTCTCCATGACTACTTGAGCTGTCATCATGTCCCTCCAAGTTCAGATATTGTTAGGTGTCCTCGTGGATCATGTTCTCCATTATTTCTTCCTCTTCAAGGTTTCTACTGAGTGGATCCATAGTTTCTGAAACAATAATATTATCACACAAATATCAGTAATACATCTATTGAAATTCTCGAGCAAGGATGATGATATGACAGGTTAAAAGTATTGAAATGTAACCCTAATACACGCTTGGTCATTCCAAACCCTAATTCGGAGAAACCCCGGATTCATATGAGAGGGTACATTTAGTTCTTCTAATTACGGCGTCTGGCGGCGCTAGGGCAAGAGCGGGGATGTGTGGGGGTGCGGGGATGCGTGCGGCTTGTGGGGATGCATGCGGCTGGCGGCGCTAGGGCTAAACCCTACAACAATATATATACAAACATACAATATAAAACAAAATAGATAAAATACATACAATATATACATATATGCACCATTTATATACATATAAAACATACAAATAATTAAAACAAATAAAACATATAGACACACAAATGATAAAACATATATACACACAAATAAGAAAACATATATACAAACATATATACACACAAATAAAACATACATACAATATATATGCATGCATTCTCACCGCTGGCAAACTCGACGGGGGTGCCCGTCGTGGGGGTGGTGGCGAGTGGACGGGGGTGGCGTCGGCGACGAGGTGGTCGCTGGAGGGTAGTGGCGAGCGCGGTCGAGGCGGCGTTTGGTAGAGTAAGATGGACATATGGTAGAACTCTAGTTGGTGTTTTAATTTATCTTACAATTATATGGTAGAACTCTAGTTGGTTGATTTAGCTTGCAATTCTAGAATTATAGGTAGAGTAGGATGAATATGTAGGATGTCTCTATAAGATGGACATATGCTAGAACTATATGCTAGAACTATAAGATGGTTGATTTAGCTTGCAATTCTAGATGCTAGAACTATATGCTAGAACTATAAGATAGACATTTTGTAATTGTTCTTAATCTCTCTATTGTTTTGAATATGTAGGATGTCTCTAAACCCCCTTCTAAACAATGCTCACTATGATGTTCAACACCGTGCCTACAAGATGTCGGAGAAGAGACATGTACTAAAAACTTCCATGCAAGTCGAACAAGATGCCATGTTTGTTTAGATGGAAATCTAACATTTGCCATTGTATGTTTGCAGGAGCATCAACCCTTTCGACTTAGGTACCACGAGGTCTCGTCCGGCAAGATGCCTTATGATGTGCGGTACACTCCGTACATCCAGCAGCTAGGACTCCTCCCCTTTATCCACATGGTCACTCGGTCCACACCGTCCTTCAACCCTGCTGCTATCACCGTGCTTGTGGACCGGTGGAGGCCGGAGACGCACACCTTTCACCTTAGGACCGGTGAGACTACGGTCACTTTGTAGGACATGAGCATGATCCTGGCACTCCCAATCGAGGGAAACCCTGTGTGCATAAGCTCGGATTCAGACGGGTGGCGTGAGCAGATGGTCGACCTTATAGGGAAGGATCCACCCGAGGCTATAAACTCGAAGGGGGGAAGACTGAGGGTCACTGTCGGGGCTACTTTTACTTGGATCATCCAGAATTTCAAGATTTGCCCCGAGGATGCCGATGAGGAGACGATCAAGACATACACTCGTGTGTATGTGTAGTACATCATCACGGGGACTCTATTTCCTGACAGTAATGGGGCTCGTGCTCAGTGGCATTGGCTCAAGTTGCTCCTTACTTTTGACTCTACCCTTAGTTGGGGTTCTGCGGCGTTGGCCTTCTTGTACAGTCAGGTAATGAGTTCTTTACAAATGTTGTTGTACATTTCTGCATTACCTCAAAAAAATTTGTTGTTACCAAATGGTTGTTCACTTCATCTGCAGCTGGATGATGCTTGTCTTAGGAGCGCCGCCGATTCAGGGATTGGTGGTTGTTTGCTCCTTCTTTCGGTGTGGAGCTGGGAACGCTTCCCTATTGGATGGCCGAGATTGTTGTCATTCAAGCCTTACATTGATAACGGCAACGACTACCTTCTCCCCACGTGGACTTACAAGTGGGATGTACTCCGAACCGCCAACGGACCCAGTGGAGGTGTACAAGAGGTACACCAATGAGTTTGACACGATCACCATAGATCAGGTAATTTCCTCGGGTGCGGTCAATTATATGTCTTGAACTTGTAATCTTTGACCCTGACATGAGTGTGGTATGCTGCAGGTGACGTGGGATCCATACGGTCGAGGGGACCTGAAATGGATCGTATGGGCACCTAGAGGGGGGGGTGAATAGGTGCTAACCAATTTTTAATACTTTTTCAATTTTAGGCTTGACACAAAGTAAATTCTCTAGATATGCAACTACGAGAATTTCCCTATATGTAACCCTAACTACTAAGCACGTAAAAGAGGAGCGAGGAAACCGTAGTGGAGCACGCGGAGACACAGGGATTTGTTTTACCGCAGTTCCTTCCTTGTTAAGGGAAGTACATCTGCGTTGGAGTGGTGGGCGGTTCTAAGACCACCACGCCACAATAGGCCTCACCCTATTCTCCGATGGATCTCGCCAGGAGAGGCCTGATCCACCTTCTCCACTATTGGATCCCTTCGAGGCGGGAACCGGTGCCTTTTACAACACTATCGGGGCACACACCCACAACTGAATTGGGGGCTCCCGAGATGACAACAAGCTGCCACAAGAACAAGGTTTATCAATATAAACAAAAACGAGGATCTAGATATTTGCAAGAAATACTAGATCGGAGGTTCTCCAAATGAATGGAGAGGAGATGAAGCGCTTGATTGCTGATGATGAAGATCGAATTCTCCTACTTCGATTCCCCAAGGGATGGGGCCTTTGGGTGGATCTAGGTGGAGCACTCTTGGATGAAGCTTTCAGATATGATCTGGTCTTTTTCGTGATGAATCAATAGTTCTGGCAGGAGGGGGATGGATGGCTTAAATACCCCCTCCCCAGATCTGGCCGTTGCACAACTTTGGGGGCGGATACGCCCCCCACTTGGGGCGGATTATCCGCCCCCTGGGAAAACTCCGCCCCAAGGGCGGATTCTTCGGGGGAAACTCCGCCCCCTCTCTGGGGCTTGCGCCTTGGTGAAGCTTGGTGAAGATCTTGGGGGGCGGATAATCTGGCCCCCCTGAGGGGCGGATTATCCGGCAAGGCCGGAAAGTCCGGCCAAAACTCCGCCCCCTCTCTGGGGCTTGCGCCTTGGCGATGAGCAGGGGGGCGGATTATCCGGCCCCCCTGAGGGGCAGATTATCCGGCGGGGCCGGAAAATCCGGCCAAAATTCCGCCCCCCTTCTGGGGCTTGCGCCTGCTTGGGCAAAGGGAGGGGCGGATTATCCGCCCCTGGTGGGGCCGGATTATCCGCCCCCCAAAGGCAGAGTCCTTTTCCCTTTATTCTCAAAAAGAGCTGCAACACTTCAACACACATTAAATGATCCTTGGTATTGTTATCTAACACACAAAACACTAGGGATTAAGAAATGTTCTTTCAGGACCGCTTTGGTGTTCCGGAGGACTATCACCTTAACCCTATTTCCCTCAGAGAATCTCGTCTGTGCTAATGCGTTGTCCCATGGTGTGCATGTGGGCTGTTGAGTATCACCAGCCACAGGGTGTCATGACCCAGTTTGGGTTATTTCAGATTGTCCCGCCTGAGTGGAAGGACACTGACTTAGGGCTCCATAGGCAAGCTATTAACTGCCTTAACATGTGATGTACTTATCATTCGCCAAATAACGCGCTAGGACTTGTTGTTTTGTGCAGCTTGGACAGGAAGAAGCAGAGGAAGGAGAAGGATTGGCCCAAGCTTCATAGGAAGCACCTTGAGAAATTCAGGAGGTGTGTGATCGAGGCTAAGAAAGCAAAAGGAACACAGGATAGGCCCTTCAGTCGGGATACTTTCAACAACTACATCGCATGGTTCATTGACAACGCGCGGGTGGAGATATACCCACGGGCATTTCAGGATTCGATCTTGGAGGAGCCATTGGTGTTCGATGAGCTTTCAACCGAACAATACAACATCATGGTCAGAGAAGGGCGACAAGCCGAGTTTGCTCCCTTGGTCAACTTTGTGGTAAAGTGTGCCGAATATTTTTTCCGTCTTGGCGCTTCTCACACCTTGCATGGATAACTTACTAGTTTCTTGTCTATGACAGCGCGCGGAGGTAAGGAAGTCCGCCGATGCATGTGAGGACGCTTTGGACACAAACCCTCACGGAGAGAAGGGAGACGGTTTGTTTCATGAGTTCGTTAAGAAGCAGGGCCAACGGTTAAGGCAGCTGTCGAATTTGCTAGGTTTGTCGTGACCCCGAGGTGGCAACACCGTCCGCGTCACGGTCAAACACGCCCCAAGGTGATAATTCTGGCGATCATCACTCCACATCCGAAGACGAGTCGAACACACCCGAGGTAGTACAACCATTGCATCTCCCACCCTCCCTTGCATTTCTCCTGAATTTGTCCTTACCAATCTTCTTTTGTTGACAGCCCCAAGATGAGGAAAGCGTCTCCGACGAGATGACATTGGGCAACTACACTCGCTACAAGGTCCACGAGCGGTCCGACTATGTGCTCAAGCCAAGGCAACCCAATAAGCCTTACACACCCGACCCTTCCACGGCCAAGACGAAGAAGTCCAAGAATCCATAGTGTTTAGAAGTGGAGGATGAAGAGGAACTGTGGAGGAGGAAGATGCCCGCGAGAAGGGGCCACACTTCGAAGACCACCCGTGGGAAGTAGAGTAGATGTTGCACTTGGTACTTTGGTTTCGAACCATGTTGTGAACTTTGGTGTTGTATGAACTTGGTACTTTGGTGTTGTCGTGAACTTGGTACTAATGGTTGTTGTCGTGAACTTGGTACTTTGGTGTTGTCGTGAACTTGGTACTTTGTTTGAATCTGTAATGGTTGTTTGAACTTGTAGCATGTTACAATGGTGTCGTGAATCTATAAATCCAGGAAAGTAATGAAACGAACATGCCAACAACATCACTGTACTTCTCAAACAACATGCTCGAACAACAGACAAAGTGTGCATTTGAAAGTGATGAAACAAACAGACAGACAGACCAAGAAGTGTAGTCAGGAAAGTGCGGCGCCATCGTGCATGGCGCCGCGCATGCACTATGTGCTCGGCAAAGTGGCCCAGGAAAGGGCAAATTCAATATGCGACGCCACGATGAAAGGCGCCGCATGGTGAAACGCGCGCCGTGGTGGCGCCACACGGTGCGGCGCCGTCCGGCCTGGCGCCGCACAGCACATATGAGGCGTCAGGCCGAACGGTGCCGCACCGTGCAACGCATGACTTGATGGCGCCGCACCGTGCGGCGCCGTGCAGCCTGGCGCCGCACATGGGGTCGAAAATAGACAGAAGGTTTTGTCTATTTTTGAGTCCATGTGCGGCGCCAGGCTGCATGGCTCCGCACGGTGCAACGCCTACTAGTGGCGCCGCACCGTGCAACGTCAGCGTGTCTGGCACCGCACATGCGCTCCAGAGCCGACAAGAGGTTCCTACAAGTGTTGAAGCGCATGTGCGGCGCCAGGCAGCAAGGCGCCGCACATGTGCTCCAGAGCCGACAGGAGGTCCTACAAGTGTTGAAGTGCATGTGCGGCGCCAGGCAGCAAGGCGCCGCACATGTGCTCCAGAGCCGACAGGAGGTCCTACAAGTGTTGAAGTGCATGTGCGGCGCCAGACAGCAAGGCGCCGCACAGTGCAACGCCAAAGCGCCTGGCGCCACACTGTGGAAATGCTGCAGACAGCTTTTAAGGGGTAGTTTTCGAGGGCAAATCATCAACATGCAAAATCTTTCGGGGGGTGGGGGGAAATGTTTCGAGTGCAAATCATCACACATGCAAAATCACACAGAAGGTTCCTGCAAGTGTTTTGCCCTTAAGGGGTTCACGAAATAACACGAGGTTCACGAGCAAATCTTGACACATACAAGTCCATGACTCCCGGTTACATACTCAAAGTCACATAGGCCCTTTGCCCTTCCTATTCTTCTCTTCCTCTTCCTCCATGGAACGCCACGCCGCTCGACGCAGCCTTTCCCTCTCGGCATCACGAGCCTCCTTACCGAGGCGCTTCTCTTCCTCCTCTTTCTTGCGGAGCTCGTCATCAGGTTGCTTGCGCTTCTTCGCCATCTCCTCGTCACGCAGCGCTTCGAGGTAACGCCTTTTTTTTATGGCCCAATCGATCTCTTGGATAGCCTTGCTGGATTGAGGTTGCTCGAGATGTATCCAAGTGTAGTACCTACATACCGGAGGGGGAGACTACAAGAAAATAGTGTATGTTAGAGGCTATGATATGGAATAGTTGGGACACATGAAGAACTAAAAAGCTTTGTGTATACCACGAGAGTGTCGTATGGGTTGCGGCTACGCACGGGAGATCGATTGTAGTTGGCACACATGAAGAACTTCTTTCCCCAACTATTGGAATTGTAGTCTTGGGACTGCTTAACAGTGCAATCGGAGAAGATACTCATGGTCTTCCAACGAGCCTCGGAGAAGATACGCATGGTCTTCCAACGGACATGCATTCCCAAGCCAACATTATGTCTTTCCTCCAACTCAACATCATCCTTTGGGTCCATCCATTTCAATTCAATCCTCAAAAGACCTCGGCATGCTCAAACACCAAATCGAGCTCGTCCGGGTCCGGTTCTATGTTACCTCTCAAAAAAGCATCCTTGTCTACATGGTGAACATAAACAATTCTTGCCATGCCTAAGATAATCACAACAACAATACCATGGTCAACATACTCAATAGATATCCATGCTAACATTAACACAATACCCAACCCCTATGCCAATGCAACAACATTCTATCATGCATCTTACAAAACAACCTAGGGTTTGCAAGATATGGACCAAAACAAGAAATTAATGGGTGAAATCAAAGAAGAAGGGGAAGAATACCTCAAGGCATTTGGGGGGATCGAACTCCACGGAGAGAGGCTTTCGATTTGGGCACTAGGAGGGATGAGGTGGAGGGGAAATCAGAGCCGCCGCCGCTGCAGCTCCTATGTGGATGAGAAAGAATGAGATGGGTCTGGGAAGGGCTGGCCCCGCGCTGGTACTAGACCTAATGTGCGGCGCCACACGGCAAGGCGCCGCACTAGCGAGACCGGGGCCCACGAGACCACGGACGAGCCACGCTGGCAGGTGCGCGGCGCCAGGCGTAACGGCGCCGCTCTTCAGGGTACGGTGCCAACTCGTATGGCGTTGCAAAAAAAGTTAGTTCAGTAAATTTTCTTTTGACCAGAGTTCATTCCATAAATTTATTATTTTTATGGATTATTTTAGTCTAAATTGCCACATTTTGGGGGCCGCCGGTGGAGGTGCGCTAAACCCAAGGCTGTGATTCTTGCGGCAAGGTTTTGGACGGAAGCATGCCTACCGCGTGGTGTATAAATTAAAATTAAGAAACAGCTCAGCACGTAGGCGAGTGCGGTGATGAGAAAATAAAGGAGAGGTGGATGGTGGTAGGTGAGTTATAATTTGGTGACGACAAGGGCGTCCGCAACTACTACTGCAGCCACCACACCACACCACAGCACGGCACAGGTTGTGCGGTCCTCCCCGCAGTACTCCTCACCAAACAACAACAGCACAGCACAGCACAGGTTGTGCAGTCCCCGTCCCGCCCCCCACCCCCACCCCCACCCCCGGCCTCATTCTCACCAAACACCACCTACCATCCCTACCGAGAGGGAGTATAAAGTGGCGGTTGCCTGGACGGATCTCGGCACAGCACCTCTTCCTTCCCACCTCCTCCTCTCCGATCCGTCTCCTCCGCCGGAACCCAAGCGGCAGCAGCAGCGGCGGCACAAGGTTAGCTCCATTCCGTTCCTCCTCGCCTCACACCACCGCCCGGGGTCGTCATTCTTCGATTATTATTACTAGTACTACTCCTACTCTCTTCTTCTTCTTCATCAAAAGAGGCGAGTTCGTTGACAAATCATGTACCCGGCCGGATTTCGTGGCAAGATTCATTATTCGTTTTACCTCCCCTTTTTTTACTCCCTCAGATCCGATCCAAATTACTAGTTGTTGACTCATATATATTAGTCCGGATTCGGATGTATCTAGACTGAAACACGCCTAGATACATCCGAATCTAGACAGAGTAATTTGGATGGGAGGGATCGGAGTAGTACCAAAATGACCGGCAGGGAGGGGTAGAGTCTGTTTCTAACTATCATCCGGTTAATCAATCCCCTTTGTGATTTATTATTTGTTTGCATCATCATCCAGCAGAGGCGGCAAAGCGAGAGAAGAAATGGCGGCCGAGACGTTCCTCTTCACCTCCGAGTCCGTGAACGAGGGCCACCCGGACAAGCTGTGCGACCAGGTCTCCGACGCCGTGCTGGACGCCTGCCTGGCGCAGGACCCCGACAGCAAGGTGGCCTGCGAGACCTGCACCAAGACCAACATGGTCATGGTCTTCGGCGAGATCACCACCAAGGCCGCCGTCGACTACGAGCGGATCGTGCGCGACACCTGCCGCGCCATCGGCTTCGTGTCCGACGACGTCGGCCTCGACGCCGACCGCTGCAAGGTGCTCGTCAACATCGAGCAGCAGTCGCCCGACATCGCGCAGGGCGTGCACGGCCACTTCACCAAGCGCCCCGAGGAGGTCGGCGCGGGCGACCAGGGCATCATGTTCGGGTACGCCACGGACGAGACCCCCGAGCTCATGCCGCTCAGCCACGTGCTCGCCACCAAGATCGGGGCGCGGCTCACCGAGGTGCGCAAGAACGGGACCTGCGCGTGGGTCAGGCCCGACGGCAAGACCCAGGTCACCGTCGAGTACCGCAACGAGGGGGGCGCCATGGTGCCCATCCGCGTCCACACCGTCCTCATCTCCACCCAGCACGACGAGACCGTCACCAACGACGAGATCGCCGCCGACCTCAAGGAGCACGTCATCAAGCCCGTGATCCCCGCCAAGTACCTCGACGAGAACACCATCTTCCACCTCAACCCGTCGGGCCGCTTCGTCATCGGCGGGCCGCACGGCGACGCCGGCCTCACCGGCCGCAAGATCATCATCGACACCTATGGCGGCTGGGGAGCGCACGGCGGTGGCGCCTTCTCCGGGAAGGACCCCACCAAGGTCGACCGCAGCGGCGCATACATCGCCAGGCAGGCCGCCAAGAGCATCGTGGCCAGCGAGCTCGCGCGCCGCGTCATCGTGCAGATCTCCTACGCCATCGGCGTGCCCGAGCCACTCTCCGTCTTCGTCGACACCTACGGCACCGGCAAGATCCCCGACAGGGAGATCCTGAAGCTCGTGAAGGAGAACTTCGACTTCAGGCCCGGGATGATCAGCATCAACCTTGACCTCAAGAAGGGCGGGAACAGGTTCATCAAGACCGCCGCCTACGGCCACTTCGGCCGTGAGGACCCCGACTTCACCTGGGAGGTGGTGAAGCCCCTCAAGTTTGACAAGGCAGCATCCGCCTAAGAAGTAAGAACACCATTGGTTGGTTCTGCTGCTTGCCCCATCAGTGACTCCGGTTGCTCCACAGTACCACCACCGGTTTTGATGACCTGGGAACCACAACCAGTATGTGGCGCCAAGTTTTCTTACTGGTCGGTCTGTCTGGTCGTTTATCCTATCTGTCTTTTGTTTTGGCTGTGGCTATTGGACGGCTAGCTGTTCTAAAATTCAGGCACATTTTCAAACCAATAAAGAGCTCACAGGTGTATTGAGAAAATCTGGAGACCGAAATTGGCTTTGTCTGAGTCTTTGATTATCATTTTCCGAAACGGACAAAAAATACTGGCAGGAAATCATCGACTAAAGCCTATGACTACCAATAGGTTACACATGCTAGGTGCTTGTGTTTGCCTGAGAAAAGAAAGAAGATAATGGTCGCCTTAGATTCCTGTCTAAAGCGTTCATTCTGGACCAATGAGGTGTCCAAGTCGTCGCTTAGGCGAGTTTGGAAGGCGTCGCTCAGGTCGAGTTTGGACGCCATGGACATGTCTGCTTGCTCTGTTTCTGTATTGTCTATTTGCTCTGTTTCTGCCCATGACCGTGCTGCTTCTGCCTGTGAGTACTGCTGCTGTAGTGGTGTGGCTCTATTATAGTAGTAGTTGCTGACGCTACTAGCATTAGCTGTAGTACCGAGTTGATGAAGTAGACAGGTATTAGTGGTTACTCCCTCCGATCCATATTACTTGTCATTGAAATGGATGTATCTAGCACTAAAACATGTCTAGATACATCCATTTTAGTGACAAGTAATATGAATCGGAGGGAGTAGCTTATTTGGATGCTAGCTGCTGGCTTGGGGAGCTGATTAGAATAGTCTTGTTGATCCCTAGTTTGCATTTGGAGGGTAGCTGCATGTTGAATAGTCTTGTTGATCCCCTGCGGCATGCCTGCACGGAGCCGTCACCGAAAGTTACATGTTCCAGTTCTCAGCCTGCTCCACTTCATGTAGTATCACTTTAGAAGAAAGCAGCAGAAGCAAGGAAAGGAGGCAGTTGCTCATGATTTTGCTTTTGTTGGTGTACTATGTACTGTTGAAATTGTTGTTGCTTTTGTTGGTGTAGTATGTAGTATGTACTGATGTAGTTCTGTCCTCTGAAAAAGCACATAAATAGTTTGCCAAATTCATGCAGAAATGTTGTCCAATTTTGTACCCTATTTTTGTAACAAAATTGCTGTTTAATTTACGAGCAAACAATATACCAAACTGCCAAGATAATTTCTTATTTCCATGCCAAGATACATTGTACATTGGATTTCTTTAAAACTATAATCAGTAAACTTCTTGTTGTACCGATGCACTAGACTTAAAATTAAAAATTTGAGGGTGGTCATAGCAGGATCTTGTAGATAGGAACATACCGCTAAATTGAAAAAAAAAAGAGTGAGGTCCGTAACCTAGGGCATTTAGGTTGCAAAGTTATGATACTTCTAATTGTTAAATGCTTATACCAAACTAGCTACAGCGCCGATTGTCCAAGACCTCAAGATCCAGTGCAGGAATTGGTTCTCAAAGTGCTCCATCATTTCTTGCAGACGTAGTGTCAATGGTGTGGCACATGAGTTAGCCCAATTTGGGTCTAAATGTGATCCTGGTATAATGAGTGTGTGGGATGATGATCTACCGCCTAATATCGATGTGATTGTAATGGGCGATTTACCCAACAGTTTACCGTAATAAAGCTATGCTTTACCTGTCAAAAATTTTTTTTCACTTTGGACTGAAACTGCACACCAATCCATCCTTGTGACATCTGTGCCCATTTCCATCCTTGTACATGATACATAGAGATAACTGAACACTTTTGATGTCTTCCATTTTCACGGAGCACGGGATACTAATCCAACTACCCCCCTCCCAAAGACGGCTACCCTTCTTCATATGCAATAGATAATAAGTGCCCCCTGAGTTGGGTCTAATCGTTGACGATGCCCCCTTTGGCAGCATGGTTAAACAGAGGAAACAAGCAAAATCCATGGAAAAGAAGAAAAAGCTTGCCTTGCCTTGGGGCAGGCGGCTAGGTGCGGAGGACCGACATGGGCGCCTAGATAGAAAAGAGATTTTGGGGGTTTTTGTGTGTGGGTCTAAAGCCCCGCACGTGCTCTACTTATATAATCATAACCACATACAAGTTATATACATATACAACACGTATACGTGATACATGACAGATGGGATTAGTCCGAGTACAACTCTAACATGCCTCGCCTCCGGCGGCGAAGTCGTGCTCGCTCACCCTAACTCCTTCATGAGGCCGCCACACCAGTCTCCTCCTTCCCGGACGCATTGCTCGCTTAAATCTCAGGTATCGGTGGCCTGGAGATCCATCCTATCCTACATTCTTCGATATGCCACCGCAAATGCGCCTCGCCTCTTTCCCAGACGTCTCCGAAAACAAGGCCGCGCCCTCGAACCCGGAGCTCAGTGGCGGCGGGAAGCGTCGAGGAAAGACGTCGAAGAGGAGTACGTGTTGGGCCGCATCGGTGCTCGCCGGATAAACGTTAGGATGGGCTCTATTGGCCTAGGCCTTTCTTTCGAGCGTGGGGAATTTTGCGGTCGCGAGGTCAGCGGTAAGAATCCAATATTTTAGCACCTGTACATATAAACTCCCTTGATCCACAGGATTAATAACCAAAATAGATGGCTGCTGTTTTTATTTAAGGGTACCACAAAAGGTCTCATGTATATATCATAACCCTGCTTCCATGGTGATTTCCTGATGCATTGACAGAACTGCGACCCACTTTTGGCAGACTGAATACCTCACAAACCATCTTAGGGATCGATCCTCCGTGAAAGAAACATATGTGAGAAGATGAAAATTCATGAAAATAAACATGAAAGAAAAAAATCTGATGTTTCTAAAACTCGTACAGTTCAGCATAATTAATAGAGAGAGACATGTGGCAAACAGTTTAATCGTGTAGATAGTTTGCAGCTACTATTGAAGGAAATAATTGGTTTGGTAAAAGGAAAAAGAACTTGTAACGAGTTGCTAAAGGAGTATCCGTATTACCTAAACTCTACATGAAAAGATAAGAATGATGATGAGAAAAGTGTGCTTTATTTTCCTCCCATACAAAGCATGTACTGTTATTTCCCTTTTAGAAAATAAGATTATTTGACATAAAACATATACTCCCTCCGACCCATATTAGTTAACTTGGATTTGTCAAAATTTGGATGAAACTATATACTAAATAGTGTCTAGATTTATTCAAACCTAAACAAATCCAAGTCAACTAATATGGGCCGGAGCGAGTAATAATTTGTTGCAACGACACATACCAGATCGTGGAGTGAGAGCGGGTCCACCATGTAGGGAGTTTCCCTAAGGAGATCGGGTGGTGATCGTTCTTAGCTAGGGTTTTCGCCGCGTGGGTGGTTAGGATCGGTGCCGACAAGAGATCACGACATCGTGACCGACTGCTAGGCAACTGTTGCGTCTCCCTGCCCCTAGCTGTTGTGTTGCGGTTCCAAGGACGGTGAGATATGGCCACATCGGTGAAGCCCATGCGGGAGATGGGCTCCTCTAGTAGGGGGATGTACCGGGATTTTTATCCCGGGGAATCAAATCCCGACCGGGAATCCACGAAAATAGTTTAAATCGTCGGGATTTTATTCCCCACCTCCCTACTAGTGGATTTATTTCCCTGGGAAAAGGCTGGGTTCCCCTCATACCAAACAAGCCCTAGGAGTGCCTCGAGATCCCCGGGGATTTCCGGATCAGAGGAGGTGACGGACGACCTCTCAGCAAAACTGGGAGGCTTGGTGCTGACGAAGTTGTTGGGGGAAATTTCGTGATCCCCAAGCCAAACCCAAGACGGGTTGCTGTTGGTAAGGTGTGTTCGCCAAGAAGACTCATTATTTTGGCCCTGGAGAGAGCGATGCACCGAGACTGGGGCATGCATAACAACACCCAGTTCCGTGATGTGGGAGACAATAGATTCATCGTCAAGTTTGCATCGAAGGGCGACTGTAAGCATGTGATGAAGAACGGGCCGTGGCAATTTGACTTTCATGACTTGATTCTCAAGGAGTAGATGGAAGTTTGAATCCTTCGTAGATGGATTTATCCACCATGAAGGTTTGGGTAAGAGTCCTAAAACCGACCCTGGATATGATGAATATGGCGTATAGTGAGTTGATTGGGAAATGGATTTGTCTTAAGATTCTTTTAGTGGATGCCGGTAAGGAAGATATGGATTGCTCCTAAGGTTATTGTCCATAGTTTTAGGGTTTTAGGGTGATTTAAAACGATTGTAACACCCATTACATGTTTTGAGAGATATGACCAAAATTTTGTAGTTTTCGCATTTTATGACCGTTTTCATAAGCTATTATCCATAGTTTTGGGGTTTCAGGGCGATTTACAACAACCATAAGACCCGATACATGTTTGAGAGTTATGAAAAAAACTCGCGTTTCGTGTTTTAGGACCATTTCCATGAGCTATTGCTCACAATTTTGGAGTTCCGTGGCAATTTACAACGATCATAAGACATGTTATATGTTTGAGAGTTATGACAAAAACTAGTTTTTTTTCTCGTTTTATGGCCATTTTCATGAGATATTGCCCATAGTTTTGTGATTCCAGGTAAATTTACAGCGACCGTAAGACGCCATACATGTTTGGGAGTTATGACCAAAAACTCGTCGTTTTCGTGTTTTATAGTTGTTTCCATTAGCTGTTGCCCACAATTTTGGGGTTTCGAGGCGATTTACAACGACCTTAAGATCCGTTACATGTTTTAGAGATATGACAAAAAAACTCATCGTTTTCGCATTTGATGGCCATTTTTATGGGCTATTGCCCATAGTTTTAGAGTTCTAGGGCGATTTACAACGACCGTAAGAGCCCACACATGTTTGAGAGTTATGACAAAAACTCGTCGTTTTCTTGTTTTATGGCCATTTTCATGAGCTATTGCCCATAGTTCTGAGGTTTCATGGTGATTTGCATTGCCTATAAGACCCGATACATGTTTGTAAGAAATGACGAAAAACTCATCGTTTTAACGTTTAACGAATGTTTTGTGAGCTATTGCCCATAGTTTTAGGGTTCCATGGCGATTTGCATTACCAATAATCCTCGATACATGTTTGAGAGTTATGACAAAAAACTTATCATTTTTATGTTTTATTTCCGTTTCCATTAGCTATTGCCTATAGTTTTGGGGCTCCAAGGTGATCTGCATGGTCTGTAAGACGTGATACATGTTTGAGAGATATGACCAAAAACTCATTGTTTTCATGTTTTATGGCCATTTTCATGAGCTATTGTGCATAGTTTAGGTGTTCCAGGGTGACTTCCAACGACTCTAACACCCGATACGTGTTTGCGACATATGATAAAAAACTTGTCGTTTTCATGTTTCCATTAGCTATTGCCCATAGTTTTGGGGTTTCAATGCGATTTGCATGGCCGGTAAGACCCGATACATGTTTGAGAGATATGACAAAAAAACCTCATCGTTTTCGCGTTATATGGCCATTTCCATGAGCTATTGCCCATATTTTTGGGATTCCAGGGCGATTTGCATGGCCTGTAAGACTTGATACATGTTTGAGAGATATGACCAAAAACTCATCGTTTTCGCGTTTTATGCCCGTTTTCATGACCTAGTGCCCATAGTTTTTGGGTTACATGGAGATTTACAACGATCGTAAAACTCGATACATGTTTGAGAGTTATGACCAAAAACTCTTCGTTTTCGTGTTTTATTACCGTTTTCAAGAGCTATTGCCTAATGTTTAGGTGTTCCAGGGAGATTCCAACGACCGTAACACCCGGTACGTGTTTGAGAGTTATGACCAAAAATTTATCGTTTTTGCGTTTTATGGCAGTTTCCATGAGATATTGACCATAGTTTTGGGTGTCCAGGGCGATTTACAATGACCATAAGACCCGATACATATTTTAGAGATATGACCAAAAACTCATCTTTTTCACTTTTATGTCCGTTTTCATAAGCCATTTCCCAAAGCTTTTGAGTTACAGGGAGATTTACAATAACCGTAAGACCCGACATATATGTTTGTGAGTCATGACAAAAACTCGTTGTTTCGCGTTTTATTATCGTTTTCATGAGCTATTGTGCCTAAGTTGCGGTTCTATGGCGATTTGCATGGCACATAAGTCCCAATACATGTTTGAGAGCTATCACCAAAAACTCGTCGTTTTCGCGTTTTATGGCCATCTCCATGAGCTATTGCCCATAGTTTTGGGGTTTCAGGGCGATTTGCATGGCCCGTAAGACCCGATACATGTTTAAGAGATATAACCAAAAACTCTTTGTTTCGTATTTTATGGCCGTTATCATGTGCTATTGCCCAAGGTTTTGGGGTTCTATGGCCCGTAAGACCTGATACATGTTTGAGAGATATGAAGAAAAATTCGCTGTTTTAGGGTTCTAGGGCAAATTACAATGGGGACTGTAAGACCTGATACATGTTTGCGAGTTGTGATAAAAACTCGTTGTTTCCATGTTTTATGGCCATTTTCATGAGTTATTTTTCATAGTTTTTGGGTACTAGGGCGATTTGTAACGACTGTAAGAACCGATAAATTTTTGAGAGATATGACCAAAAACTCGTTGTTTTCGCGTTTTATGACCATGCAAATCGCCCACAGTTTTGGGGTTTCATGGAGATTTACAACGACTGTAAACCCGGTACATGTTTGAGAGATATGACCAAAAACTCATCGTTTTCACGTCATATGGTCGTTTCTATGAGCTATTGTTGTCCATACTTTTGGGATTCCAAGGCGATTTGCATGGTCTGTTAGACCCGAGACATGTTTCAGAGATATGACCAAAAACTCATCGTTTTCGCGTTTTAGGGATGTTTTCATGAGCTATTTCCTATAGTTTGGGGGTTACATGGAGATTTACAACGATCGTAAGACTCGATACATGTTTAAGAGTTGTGACCAAAAACTCGTCGTTTTCGTGTTTTATGGCCATTTTTATGAGCTATTGCGCATAGTTTTGGTGTTCCAGGGCACCTTCCAACGACTATAACACCCGGGACGTGTTTGCTAGTTATGACAAAAACTCGTCGTTTTCGTGTTTTATGGACGGTTCAATTAGCTATTGTCCATAGTTTTGGGGTTCCAATGCGATTTGCATGGCCGGTAAGACCCGATACATGTTTGAGAAATATGACAAAAACTCATTGTTTTCGCGTTATATGGCCATTTCATGAGCTATTGCCCATAGTTTTGGAATTCTAGGGCGATTATCATGGCATGTAAGACTCGAGAGATGTTTGAGAGATATGACCAAAACCTCATGGTTTCGCGTTTTATGCATGTTTTCAGGAGCTATTGCCCATGCATGGTTTTGGGGTTACATGGACATTTACAATGATTGTAAGAGTCGATACATGTTTGAGAGTCATGACCATAAACTCGCCGTTTTTGTGTTTTATGGCCGTTTTCATAAGCTATTGCCTAAATTATAGGTGTTCTAGTGCGATTTCCAACGACCGTAACACCTGGTATGTGTTTAAGAGTTATGACCAAAAATTCGTTGTTTTCGCGTTTTATGACAGTTTCCATGAGCTATTGCCCATAGTTTTGGGGGTCCAAGGCGATTTACAACGACCATAAGACCCAGTACGTATTTTAGATATATGACCAAAAACTCGTCGTTTTTGCGTTTTATGACCGTTTTCAAGAGCTATTTCCCAAAGTTCTAGAGTTATAGGGCGACTGACAACGACCGTAATACCCGATCCATGTTTGTGAGTCATAAAGAAACTCGTTGTTTTCGCGTTTTTGTCTGTTTCCATGAGCTTTTGCCCATAGTTTTGCGGTTCGAGGGCGATTTTGCATGGCCCGTGAGCCCCGATACATGTTTGAGAGTCATGACTAAAAACTCATCGCTTTCGTGTTTCATGGCTGTTTCCATGAGCTATTGCCCGTAGTTTTGGGGATCTAGGGCGATTTACAACGACCATAAGACCTAGTACATGTTTTAGAGATATGACCAAAAACTCGTCGTTTTTGCATTTTATGGCCGTCTTCATGAGCTATTTCTCAAAGCTTTGGGGTTACAGGGCGATTTACAACGACCGTAATACCTGATACATGTTTGAGAGTTATGACAAAAACTCGTCGTTTTCGTGTTTTATTGCCGTTTTCATGAGCTATTGCCCATAGTTTTGGGGGTTTAGGGCGATTTGCATGGCCCATAAGACCCGATACTTGTTTAAGAGATATAACACAACACATGTTGTTTTCGCATTTTATGGTCATTATCATGTGCTATTGCCCACGGTTTTGGGGTACTATGGCCCATAAGACCCGATACATGTTTGAGAGATATGACAAAAAACTCGTTCTTTCGTGTTTTATGGCCGTTTTGGGGTTTCAGGGAAAATTACAATGACCGTAAGACCCGATACATGTTTGAGAGTTGTGACAAAAACTCGTTGTTTTCATATTTTATGGCCGTTTCATGAGTTATTGCCCATAGTTTTTGGGTACTAGGGCGATTTGCATTGACTGTAAGACCCGGTACATGTTTGAGAGATTTGACCAAAAACTCGTTGTTTTTAGGTTTTATGGCCATTTTCATGAGCTATTGCCCATAGTTTTGGGGTTCCATGGTGATTTACAACGACTGAAAACCCAATACATCTTTGAGAGATATGACCAAAAAATTGTCGTCTTCGCGTTTTATGGTTTCCATGAGCTATGGCCCATAGTTTTGGGATTCTAGGGCAATTTTGCATGGCCTGTAAGATTTGAGACATGCTTGAGAGATATGACCAAAAAAATCATCGTTTTCGTGTTTTATGACAGTTTTCATGAGCTATTGCCCATAGTTTTGTTGTTAAATGGAGATTTAAAACGATCGTAAGACTCCATACATGTTTGAAAGTTATGACCAAAAACTCGTCATTTGTGTGTTTTATGGCCGTTTTCATGAGCTATTGCCTATAGTTTAGGTGTTCTAGGGAAATTTCGAATGACCCTAACACCCGGTACGTGTTTGAGAGTTATGACCAAATATTCGTCGTTTTCTCGTTTTATGGTCGTATCCATGAGCTATTGCCCATAGTTTTGGGGCTCCAGGGCGATTTACAATGACCATAAGACCCGGTACATGTTTTAGAGATATGACCAAGAACTCATTATTTTTGCGTTTTATGGCCGTTTTCATGAGCTATTTCCCAAAGTTTTGGGGTTACGGGGGGATTTAAAATGACCGTAAGACCCGATACACGTTTGAGAGTTATGACAAAAACTCGTCGTTTTCGTGTTTTATGGATATTTCATGAACTATTGCCCACAATTTTGCGGTTCTAGGTCGATTTTCATGGAACATAAGCTCCAATCTATGACCTAAAACTCGTCGTTTTCACGTTTTATGGACGTCTCCATGAGCTATTGCCCATAGTTTTGGGGTTTCCTGGCGATTTACATGGCCCGTAAGACCTGATACATGTTGAATAGATATAACCCAAAACTAGTTGTTTTCGAGTTTTATGGTCGTTATCATGTGCTATTGCCCACGGTTTTGGGGTTCTATGGCCCGTAAGACCCGATACATTTTTGAGAGATATGACGAAAAACTTGTTGTTTTCACAGTTTATGGCCGTTTTGGGGTTCGAGGGAAAATTACAATGACCGTAAGACCCGATACATTTTTGAGAGTTGTGACAAAAACTCGTTGTTTGCAATGGCCGTTTTATGGGCGTTTTCATGAGTTATTTCCCACAATTTATGGGTACTAGGGAGATTTGCAACGATTGTAAGACCCGATGCATGTTTGAGAGATATGACCAAAAACTCGTTGTTTTCATGTTTTATGGCCATTTTCATGAGCTATTGCCCACTGTTGTGGGGTTCCATGACGATTTACAAAGACTGAAAACCCGATACATTTTTGAGAGATATGACAAAAAAATCGTTGTTTTCGCATTTTATTCCATGAGTTATTGCCCATAGTTTTAGAATTCCAGGGCAATTTGCTTGGCCTGTAAGACTGGAGACATCTTTGATTGATATGACCAAAAACTCACCGTTTTCACGTTTTATGGCCGTTTTCATGAGCTATTGCCCATAGTTTTGGGGTTAAATGGAGATTTACAATGATTGTAAGACTCAATATATATTTGAGAGTTATGACCAAAAAATCACCGTTTTCGTGTTTTATGGCCGTTTTCATGAGCTATTTCCTACAGTTTAGGTGTTCTAGGACGATTTCCAATGACCGTAACACCCGGTACGTGTTTGAGAGTTATGACAAAAAATTGTCGTTTTTGCATTTTATGGAAGTTTCCATGAGCTATTGCAATTAGTTTTGGGGATCCAGCTCGATTTACAACGACCATAAAAGTCGGTACATGTTTTAGAAATACGACCAAAAACTCATCGTTTTCGTGTTTTATGGTTGTTTTCATGAGATATTTCCAAAAGCTTTGGGGTTACATGGCGACTTACAACCACTATAAGACCCAATACATGTTTGAGAGTTATGACAAAAACTCGTCGTTTTCGTGTTTTATGGCCATTTTCATGACCTCTTGCCCGTAGTTTTGCGGTTCTAGGGCAATTTGCATGGCCCATAAGCCCAAATACATGTTTGAGAGCTATGACCAAAAACTCGTCGTTTTCGCGTTTTCTGGACGTCTCCATGAGCTATTGCCCATAGTTTTGGGGTTTCAGAGCGATTTGCATGGCCCATAAGACCTGATACATATTTAAGACATATAACCAAAAACTCGTTGCCTTCGCGTTTCATGGTCATTATCATGTGCTATTGCCCACAGTTTTGAGGTGATGACTACAAGTGCATAGATCAATTGTAGCTAGTTTCGATGTAAAGATATCAAACCCACATAGAGCTATTGGTAAAGGTCTTTATGCCCCTCGTCACTATCTAACAAAATATACTTGTAAGCTGCCTTTGATTTCAAGTAAAGGGTGTTTGAATGGTTTGGGGTTGTGTGCAGAAAAATAATTAAAAAAGGTAAAAGAAATCAAGTAACAAAATTGTATTAAAGCGTGTTGGAATGCAATAGGGCTAAAACGTTCTCGGGGATGTAGGATACTCCTCTAGCATGATGTTGTCATTATTAATAATTTTAGATAACATACTTTTTGTTTCATGAAATGTGTGGAGAGAGATCCATAATAAGATGTTCACTACAACGCTCGTAGGAAGCCACTTTGTTGAGCCAAGAGTGAGGTCACCTCTAAATAACCATTGCGATGCCTAAGAGCAGTCACCCATACAGACCACCACAATTAAGACTTTTCCCATGGATACGTAATTAGCTTAGGGAGTCCCTCTTTATTCCCCCTTTGACCCCTTATTTCACGAGCCGACGCTAATCTATCACGAGGCCATTCCAGGTACGATACCAAAGCATGTCCAAAGGGTTTCTCCCTCCCTTTAGTTCCGGGGGCAAATGGTATGTGGTCGACTTTTAGATACCATCTAAAGAGAGAGATCAAACACAAATCATAAATCAATCATAGACTGGCAAGTTATATGGACATAAGAATAGATCATCTTTATTGCAAATTCATAATAGTGCTAGGGTTTCTCCATCTCCCCAAGAACAAAGGAACTACTCACACATGAAAGCAATCCACAACATCATTATAATCAAATGGATGGATGAAAGTACTGAAATAGATCTAGTGCAAACCACAATTGGATCTGGAATTACAACAAGATCTAATGGATGAAGGATAGAGGTAATGGTGGTGATGTAGATGCAGCGGTTGATGATAAAGGGGATGATGCGTTGTCCTCCAATTATCCGTGGATCAACAGCGATTTATCCCCAGCCAAGTTCCTCCTTCAGATCCCTTTGACATGTGGTTTTTCGTGGTTTCAGGTGGTTGTGAATGTCGGATCCTCCTGCCGTCTTTGCAAGGGAAATTATTTTACGAGGCGGTCCCGATGGCACCTGGTACGGGTGGACGGTAACGGCGGGAACCTCCCGTACCACATGTCATTATCAGCACTTGTTGCCTCTCCTTGGTTGGTGCGGTGACCCAGCATACCACTGCATGATGTAGTATACTATAGTCGTTGACATAACACCAATGAAACACCGTTCACTAGTATTATATTCCTCAGAGTGGTACAACAGAAACACAACAGGTCCAAGACATGACTATAGGTTACAACTAAACTCCTTACAAAAGATCCAGAGAACACTCTACGTTAAAGAGAGAGAAAGAAACTTCTTATAAAGAAGAACCAGAATAATCAACTCATAACATCTGACTATTTGGCTTGTATTGCTACTATTGCAATACTATACATAAGTAGGTTCTATGGCTAGAGATTATCTTCCTAGCTAATTAGAAACTTCATCTTCACTTTAGTTGTTGTATATACTGACTTCCTTGAATTTATTGAGGAACTTGAGCTGTTGATGATGATTCCCTTGAGAATAAGTTGATGTAGACATCATCTGTATTGGCTTCAGAATCTAGCAACGGTTAAGAAGATACATTGAGTAAGAGCCACAGACCATAGGTCGTAGGCAATGCAAATTTTCTTTAACATTTCTTCAAAGGTTACTTTTATTCTGAAAATCTATGTCCATCAGCCTTCACAGGTTTACCAGAACTTTCATGGAGTTCCTTTCCTGCAGCGTTCGTAGCTCCTTCCCGGAACAGGGAGTAAGAAGTTATAGTTCTTACACTCTGCAGAGGTGCGTTACTTTACGCATGAGAGATCAACTCCTTATTGCACAACCGAGCAGCTTACCCGTCCACAATTCCATGATGTGGGGCCTAGTAGATGATCCAAGCCAATCACTGCCCTTTCCGTGACCCCGTATGTCTGCACGATCCTTCAGGGCTGGCTCACCTCCGTTAAGTCCCCTTTCGGGCAGGCTAAAATCCTGGTGAGTTCCCAAAGACTCTATGAGCTGGTGATGCCCTGACAAGTACCATATAGGTCCGGCTAGACCTCCGACAGCCACTCATAGATAATCTAGACACCAAAAACATGGGGCCTAAGGGTGCCCACCCATATGTTGGATCCGCATAAGGAATCACAATATCACGTTAAGGTCGTCTTGCCTACATACAAAAGGAAAAGGATATAGCTGACTTCTCCGTCCCATTCCAAATCTCATGGTTAACGCGTAATATACGGCGCTAGAATCACTGGTGACATTGGTTGTTAAGTCCTAGGTAATATGTTCCTTTATCACCAGAACTTTCATAGTAGGTTATTACCTCATGGTAAATAACCTATAATCATATTATTATGAAAATAGTGTTTTCTGACCTTTTTGAAATGCAGGTGATGATGACATTGGATTTGCAAAATACTTTATAGAAAATAATCAAAGGACATGAGAAAGCGTGAACTTGCCTTTTGTGATTGCAAGATTATGCACTCACGGTCTTCAAGACAATATAAGATCCAATATCTGAAATTAGCATCATTGGTCCGATAAGGACTAATGTTTAAAGAAGCAAGATGCTATTATGCATAAGTAATGTAATGCAATTGATAAACAAGAATTTCCGGAATAAGCGTTGATCTAGGGTTTGGATGTTGGGAATGGTTCCTTTAGAATGTGTTGTACTTTTAGATAAGCTTCACACTTGTGATTCTTATTAAGGCTTGTGAGTGTGTGTGAAACAACATGTGAGTATAATAAATAGTATACAAGTGAAGTATAAGGAAATGTGATTATTATTAATTGTCATCTTTTGTTTGAAGTGGCAAAAAGGATAACCTTCGAAGAATAGGTTTCTTTTCTAAGGTTTAAATAATCTTTATGGTTAAAATAATGTGGTCGATGTCTTTTGGTGTTTACTTGGTTAGTTGGGTCTTGAGACGCATTAGGTTTTAATTGAAACAGACCAAAGTAAACTATAAAATACATAATAAAGTCTTTATCGTAATGTCTATAGTCTTATAGACTAAAGTTTAACTTTAAGGTTATAGATGGACTTAAGATGTAATGCTTATGATATTTATTCTTTGTTCACTTCATAAAATTAATTTAAAGCTAACTAAGAGTGGTAATACTTCTATTTGAGTAGTGGTTTCTTAATATTATAATGGAATAGAAGCATTTATCTCCTTATAAATGTGTGGTTATGGTTTGTGAATAAGTAACCAATATTATTTACTACTTATAGATGAATGATAATTCTTCAAAAATTGTAATTAAGATGTTTTGGATTAATTAATTTCATACTATCAATATTTAAGTCAAATACTACTATTAGGCCTTAGATATATAGTTTTAGAAATATTAGAAATTTTTATTTACCATTATATAAATTATTAATTAAGAAATTAGATTTAAATTCAATTTATTAGAGTATTAAACTTTTACTTACTTCAAAAGTGGGATGTTATAGTTTTAACATGTAGATATTATTTTTGTGATCATTTTGGTATATTATTTGTATTTTTATGAATTTTAAGTAATAAGATATGATTTTTTATAAGTTTTATTACTTTATAAATACTTAATAAGTAATAAATATTTAATTAGGTGAAAGAATAATACATGATTATAGTTTTAAATTATAGGTATTATTTTTCTAAGAATTTTGGTATATTATTTATATTTTTAGCATTTACCATTATTAAATTATGAATTATCAAAGTTTTATTACTTATAGAACCTTTATTGAATAATAATTATTTAAATTATTAACATAATAATATTTGATTATAAACTCAAATGATATATTTTATTTATATAAACATTTACATATATTAAACATATTTTTCTGAATTATAAAACATAAGTTATTGAATTTACAATGTTTAATCATTTAATTTAATTTCTGGAAAATATTTATATTTGAATTTATATTGTCTTGTCTATTTACTAAACATGAACTAACTTTTTATAGCGAGCCCAGATCTACCCTAGGTCACTGAGCCATGGGGTCAGGACCACGTCATCTGCCACCTAGGCGTGGACTAGTCAAATGGGTGGACTGGGTCAAGGGTGACGCGAGCATGACGTCAACACGAGCTGATCCTCACAGATCGAGGATCAATCAGCCGATTGGATGCATGTGCGCAACTATAGAGGTTGGCGTTGGCACAATGAGGCCGAGGTGAACCTAATAATGGTGGCGCCGCTCAATTTTGGTCACCGGAGTTACTCCGGCGACGATGTACTACGGTGGCCAACGGTGATGCATGGTGCGGTGGTGATTTTACGGCAAGAGGACGAGATTGAAAAGTATTGGAGGATCCATGAACTCACCCTGATGACAATAGAGAGGTCGAGGAGGCGTGGGGAGGCATGACAACGGCGAATCGATGATAATGGCCACGACGGCCGACGAGATGCAAGGCTTGATTTCGCCCGATTCAATGCGCGCCTGCTTGCATGCTTGGTCCGAGTTGAACAAGGCCACGACGGCGCGTCCAGCGGTGGCTTTAACGAGGCGAGGGGTGGTCAGATTCGACCGGAATGACGAACTCCGGCGAGCTAGGTTTTTGGGTGAGGAAGATAGATAGGACTACAGAGCTCGAGAGGAGATAAGATTGGTATGAAAGGATAGAGGAGGACGCGACGGTCTTATCTACACCTCTCAGGGGCAGCGGCGAGCACCACGGCGATCGGATGTTGATGACGATGGCGGACGGCATCGCGGGCACGCACGCAGCTGCCTATGTGCGTGAGGATGACAATGATGATCATTTTGAAGAAAACCCCCTTAGTTTCTTCGGAACGAACCCGTGGTCCCTAGCGGTGTCTCACCTGTCAGCCAAAGAGAAAAGTGAGTCGGGCTGGTTATTTGGCCTTAGTGGGCTGATGTGGACTATTCGTGGGTAGCAGATAGAGAGGTGAGGAAATGGGCCTCGGGCCAGAAAACTGTTCTTGGTTGTTTTTCTTTTTCATTCCTTGTTCTTTTTTGTTTTCTTTTCTAGTTTTTATATTTAGACAATTGTTTTGAATATTCATTATAGAATTTTATTTACTAAATACTTGCAGCAATAAATAAAGTATATTTAGCTTGATTTAGTTACCTTTATTATATAAGGTTTATATTTTCTTTATTTCCTTTATATAGGTCCTTTTCCTATTAATATTTTGTAGGGATTTTGTTATGAATTTGATTTACCTATAAACACCATAACTTATTAAAGGATGTATTACTATTAATTCATGAGATTTGATGCTTATTAACTTATAATATTAAAGAAACTTTTATATGGTGATCCTTCATTATTATTTAACACATAAAGTTCTAAAGAATTAATATAGTTAATATTATTTCCATGAGCTTAAATGATATCAAGATAAATGGTTTGTTATAACTGGCATAGAAGTTTGGGTTTAAAATTATAATTGTCTACTATGAGTTTTAAGAGATTTAATATATATATATATTATTTTATAGATAGGAATAACATTTAAAGTGTAAGACATATTGTCTTTGTGCTTGTGATTAGGAATGATACCACTATTTAAAGTAAAATAATAGGGTTATTCTTTAGGATGGCTTAAGGAAAAGAATTGATAAAGATAATTTCTGGTTTGTTTCCGAGCACAGGTGATTATGATAGTTGGAAATAACAAAGATGTGCTTAAATGATTTGATATAGGAAAATATTCCTATAAACCAATGAGAAATAGGATAATAGATCAAACAGATGAAATAGATATTAAGTTTGATTATAGATTTAAGGTTTAATGTTTACCAAGAATTCTATCTTCCATAATTCACATTTCTTGACTTCTAATTAAGGAATTCCTTTCCTAGATATACTACTTGTTCATATCCACCATCATGTGTTAACATGATGAGATTTACTTTACAAGAGTATTCTTATTAATAATCTCTCCTCTTAAATCCAATGAGCTTGACACTAAATCTCTACATGATTTCCTCATAGAAAAATATCCCACTTCTGGAATGCTTCTAATGACTCCAATATATTTATATAACAAATTATACTTTCCTCAAAAGCTTACTATCCTTTAATAGGAATAACACTACTTCAATAACTCCATGCTACTCTAGCTTTATCTTAGTCATACTATCTTATCTCTACTTATCTCTAGTAACTCATACACCAAATTCTCATTATACCATTGTGACTTCTCATGACTAATCTAGGATAACATATCTATTCTAGGGTTTAATAATGTTATATCCACCAATGTCACTTATACATGATATAATCATTTATTCTTAGTGATTTTAACATGATCATTATAATACTTTGATCATTTATGGCTTAGGTTTCTAGTTGGCTAATCAAGGCTTCATCAATTCAACATTACAGTTGTATTATAATTATCTTCTTAGTATCTGTTACTGAATAGAAGATATTATTCATTGACTATACCTACTTGATCCAATAGGATTACTCCTGGTAACTATCTTCAGAATTCATCCTTATGATCCTCTTTGTTACCACATATATCTTTATTTCAAATAACTCTTCTATCCATTTAGGAGTGAGTTAACTCCATCAACTAACATATTGATTTGTTTCTCTTTCAACACTCCCATCCTATAGATGATATACAAAACTAACATTACCACCTACCTCTTCTTACTTCTTTCTCTAAAGGCTTTAAAGTGAATGCTATGATAAGAGCAAGAGTTGATAGATCAAGAATTAATAGGTTAATCCTTGATAGATCAATAGTTAGTTACTTAACATTGATGTTCAACAGATATTAGGATAAGATTCATTAGAGATGATAAGGATTGATATGGAAGGAAAGATATATGGTGGATGGTCTTGATTTAGTTTCCTTCCTACTCCATATAACTAAAGAGTTAGGCATTAACATGATACTCATGGTAGAAATATATGAGAATAAGATAGGTAAAGATTTAGGTATTAAATTCTTGTTACTTGAGTTGTATCCTTAACTTAGTATTCAGGAGTTGTTGCAATGAATATTATGATATGATCTCTTAAGGTTATGATATTAATCATTAAACATTTTGTCGTGGTTTAGTTTTATTATATTTTATCTACCCTTAGATCAAATCATCTTTACCCAAAAATAAGGTTTTAAGAAAGGTCATATTGAAACCCATCGCAGTCAACTTGATGACCTACTTCAATGCAATGCACACTTCTAAGTTCAGCTTATTTCTAAGCTCTAATGTTGGGATGTTACAATTGGTATTTCCCAAGAGCGAAGGTAAATCCATAAAATGACTTTTATCACTTAAAAATATCATATTATAGTATAATATGACATCTCTAATTGATATGTTCACAATAGACTTAATGAATTGGGAACCTGTTGAAATAAAGACAAAAATGTGCGCGTGAACCCGTGAAATACAAAGATCCCTACTCTATTTATGCAAAAACAATAGGTAAAAATGCTTAAATTTTGGACTCATCATGGGGTTCTATGGCCCGTAAGACCCGATACATGTGTTCGCGTTTTATGGTCATTTTGGGGTTCTAGGGAAAATTACAACGACCGTAAGACCCGATACATGTTTGAGAGTTGTGACAAAACTCATTGTTTTCATGTTTTATGGCCGTTTTCATGAGTTATTTCCCATAGTTTTTGGGTAATAGGGCGATTTGCAACGACTGTAAGACCTGATACATGTTTAAGAGATATGACCAAAAACTTATTTTTCACGTTTTATGGCCATTTTCATGAGCTATTGCCCATAGTTTCGAGGTTACATAGAGATTTACAAAGACTGAAAACCCGATACATCTTTGAGAGATATGACTAAAATTCATTGTTTTCGCATTTTATGGCCGTTTCCATGAGCTATTGCCCATAGTTTTGGAATTCCAGGGTGATTTGCATGGCATGTGAGACTCGAGACATGTTTGAAAGATATCACCAAAAACTCATCGTTTTCGCGTTTTATGGCTGTTTTCATGAGCTATTGTCCATAATTTTGGGGTTAAATGGAGATTTACAATGATCGTAAGATTCAATACATGCTTGAGAGTTATCACCAAAAACTCATCGTTTTCATGTTTATGGCTTTTTTTCATGAGTTGTTGCCTACAATTTAGGTGTTCCCGGGCGATTTCCAATGACCGTAGCACCCGAGACGTGTTTGAGAGTTATGACAAAAAATTCATCGTTTTTGCGTTTTATGGTCGTTTCTATGAGCTATTGCCCATAGTTTTAGGGTCCAGAACGATTTACAATGACCAGAAACCCGGTACATGTTTTAGAGATATGACCAAAAACTCGTCGTTTTCGTGTATTATGGCCGTTTTCATGAGCTATTTCCCAAGGTTTTGAGGTTATAGGGGATTTATAATGACCGTAAGACCCGATACATGTTTGAGAGCTATGACCAAAAACTCGTCGTTTTTGCATTTTATGGTCGTCTCCATGATCTCTTTTGGGGTTTCAGGGCACCCATAGTTTTAGGGCGATTTGCATGGCCCATAAGATCCAATACATGTTTAAGAGATATAACCAAAAACTCGTTGTTTTTGTGTTTTATGGCTGTTATCATGTGCTATTGCCCATGTTTTTTGGTTCCATGGCTCATAAAACCCGAAACAATTTTGAGAGATATGACAAAAAACTCGTTGTTTTCGCGTTTTATGGACGTTTTGGGGTTCCAGGAAAACTTACAACGACCGTAAGACTCGATACATGTTTGAGAGTTGTGACAAAAACTCGTAGTTTTCATGTTTTATAGCTGTTTTCATTAGTTATTTCCTACAGTTTTGGGTACTGGTGCGATTTGCAATGATTGTAAGACCGGATACATGTTTGAGAGATATGACCAAAAACTCATTGTTTCCGCTCTTTATGGCCATTTTCTTGAGCTATTGCCCATAGTTTTGTGGTTTCATGGCAATTTACAACGGCTGAAAACCCGATACATCTTTGAGAGATATGACCAAAAACTCATAGTTTTCGTGTTTTCTGGTCGTTTTCATGAGCTATTGCCCATAGTTTTGGGGTTAAATGGAGGTTTACAATGATTCTAAGACTTGATATATGTTTGAGAGATATGACAAAAAAACTCATTGTTTTCACGCTCTATGGCCGTTTCCATGAGCTATAGCCCATAGTTCCGGAATTCTAGGGCGATGTGCATGGCCTATAACACTCGAGACATGCTTGAGAGATATGACCAAAAACTCATTGTTGTCATGTTGTATGGCCGTTTCCATGAGCTATTGCCCATATTTATGGCGTTAAATGGAGATTTACAACGATCGTAAGACTCGATACATGTTTAAGAGTTATGACCAAAAACTCGTCGTTTTCGTGTTTTATGGCCATTTTTATGAGTTATTGCGCATAATTTTGGTGTTCCAGGGCAACTTCCAACGACTGTAACACCCGGGACGTGTTTGCTAGTTATGACAAAAACTCGTCGTTTTCATGTTTTATGGCCAGTTCCATTAGCTATTATCCATAGTTTTGGGGTTTCAATGCGATTTGCATGGCTGGTAAGACCCGATACATGTATGAGAGATATGACAAAAAAAACTCATCATTTTCGCGTTATATGGCCATTTCATGAGCTATAGCCCATAGTTTTGGAATTCTAGGGCAATTATCATGGCATGTAAAACTCAAGAGATGTTTGAGAGATATGACCAAAAACTCATGGTTTCGCGTTTTATGCCTGTTTTCAGGAGCTATTGCCCATGCATGGTTTTGGGGTTACATGGAAATTTACAATGATCGTAAGAGTCGATACATATTTGAGATTCATGACCATAAACTCGTCGTTTTCGTGTTTTATGGCCGTTTTCATGAGCTATTGCCTAAATTATAGGTGTTGTAGTGCGATTTCCAACGACCGTAACACCTGGTATGTGTTTAAGAGTTATGAACAAAAATTCGTTGTTTCGTGTTTTATGACAGTTTCCATGATCTATTGCCCATAGTTTTGGGGGTGCAGGGCGATTTACAATGACCATAAGACCCGGTACATGTTTTACAGATATGACCAAGAACTCATTATTTTTGAGTTTTATGGATGTTTTCATGAGCTATTTCTCAAAGTTTTGGGGTTACGGGGGGATTTATAATGACCGTAAGACCCGATACTTGTTTGAGAGTTATGACAAAAACTTGTCGTTTTCGCGTTTTATGGATATTTCATGAACTATTGCCCACAATTTTGCGGTTCTAGGACAATTTGCATTGAACATAAGCCCCGATACATGTTTGAGATCTATGACCAAAGACTCGTCGTTTTCACGTTTTATGGACGTCTCCATGAGCTATGACCCATAGTTTTGGGGTTTGGTTCTAGGAAAATTTACAATGACCGTAAGACCCGATACATGTTTGAGAGTTATGACAAAAACTCGTCGTTTCATGTTTTATGGCCATTTTTTGAGCTATTCTCCACAGTTTGGGGTGCTAGGGTGATTTGCATGGCACATAAGCCCCAATACATGTCTGAGAGATATGACCACAAACTCTTCGTTTTCGTGTTTTATGGCCATTATCGTAAGCTATTGCCCATAGTTTGGGGTTCCTTTGGAGATATACAGCGACCGTAAGACCTGAAACATGTTTGAGATGTGTGACCAAAAACTCGTCATTTTCGCCTTTTATGTTCATTTACATGATCTATTGCCCATAGTTGGGGTTCCAAGGAGATTTACAACGACCGTAAGACCCGAAACATGTTTAAGAGATCTGCCAAAAAACTTGTCGTTTTCGTATTTTATGGCCGTTTTTGATGAGTTTGTGCCTATAGTTTTGTGTTTCCAGGGCGATTTACAATGGCCGTAAGACCATATACATGTTTGAGTGTTATGACAAAAATTCATAGTTTCACGTTTTATGGATGTTTTTGTTGGAGATATGCCCTAGAGGCAATAATAAATGTAGTTATTATTATATCTTTGTGTTTATGATAAATGTTTGCATTCATGCTATAATAGTATTAACCAGGAAACATTAATACTTGTGTGAATTGTAAACTTAAATTGAAGTCCCTAGTATAGCCTCTATACTTCACTAGCTTGTTGGTTAATAGATGATTGTGGTTTCCCTATCATGAACATTGAGATGTTATTAAACAACAAGATCATATCATTAGGAGAATGATATGGTGGACATACTCCTATAGATAAGCGTAGCATAAAGATCAAGTCATTTCAATAGTTCAATTGCTATATGCTTTCTGATACATAGTAACCTAATTCCTTCGACCATGAGATCATGCATATCACCTTTACCAGATGGATGCTTTGATATCATCAAACACCACACCGTAACAGGGTGGCTATAAAGGTGGCATTGAGTGTTCGGAAAGTATTGGTTGAAACACATGGATCAAGAGTGGGATTTGTCCATCCAGATGACGGATAGATATTCTCTGGGCCCTCTCGGTGAAATGTCATCCAATTAGCTTGCAAGCATGTGACTGGGTCACAAGGGATCACATATCACGGGAACGAGAAAAGAGTACTTATCAGTAACGAGGCTGAACTAGGTATGCAGAGATACCGACGATCATAACCTCGGATAAGTAACATATCGTGAGACAAAGGGAAATTGGTATCGTATGTAAGTGGTTCATTCGATCGCAAAGTAATCGTAGAAATATGTGGGAGCCATATGAATTTCCAGATTCCTCTATTGGTTATTGTTCGGAGAAGTGTCTCGATCATGTCCGCATAATTCACGAACCGTAGGGAGACACACTTAAGGATTCGACGTTGTTTGAGTAGTTATGGTATTATGAGAAAGAGACCGAATGTTGTTCGGAGTCTCGGATGGGATCCGGGATATCACGAGGTGATCCGGAATGGTCCGGAGAATAAGATTCATATAAGGAAAGTCCCGTTTCGGAGTTGGGGAATGGTTCCGGTGTTTTCATCGGGAACATTCTAGAAGGTCCCGGAATGTCCGGCACTCCGGAGGGGGAAGGGGTACATGAATGTGTCATTACATGTTGGAATGATTGCATCATGTACTTAGTGTTCTCGCTGTCCGAAATAAAGGGTTAATTCAAATCCTAATTGAAAAAGTCAAACTGCCAGTTTTCAGTCAAACTGCCAGTTTTCGGAAAGAGGAGAAAGAGGAGGAGGTGGAGGCCGAGTTGGGGAGGGATTCCTCCCCTTGGCCGGCGCCTCCCAAGGCCGACTTGGGGAGGGACTCCCCTCCCCTTGGCCGGCCCTCCCACCTATATAAGGAGGGGCAGGGCTCCCCTCCTAGACACAAGTTTCCTACCCTCTAAACCTAAACCCTAGATCTAAACCCCGGTTTAGAGCTATTTTGGTTTAGAGCCTTCTAATTGGTTTAGAGCCCTCTAATTGGTGTGTCTAATTACTAGACCACTAATAGCCTCTCTCATAAGCTCCACCATACTCGCACCGGCTTAAGGCGAAGCCCTGCGGGATCTCCCCTCTACCTCCGGTACCACGCCGTTGTGCTGCCGGAATCGCGAGGAGAGTGCTACAACCTCCGCTGCCTGCTGGAACAAGGGAGAGGAAGGTCTTCGTCGAGTGCCGAACGTGTGACCGACTACGGGAGCGCTGCCGGAACGTGGCGCCGGAAGGATCGTCTACGCGATCTTGAGATCGGAAAGAGTACGACTACATCACCCACGAGAATCTGCTCTCGTTAACCACTTTGGAATCTTCGAGGGTGAGTTATTCCATCGACTCGTTGCTACAATCTAGTAGATAGATCTTGGCTTGTTTGTTTGTATGCGATAGAAAATTTTTGTTTTCCATGCTACGAACCCCTACAGTGGTATCAGAGCCGTGTCTATATGTAGATCTGTTGCACGAGTAGAACACAATGGTCATTGTGGGCGTTGATGCTTTTATTGTAGATTGCTTTTTGTGTACTTTGCATCTTGCGGTATGTTGGGATGAAGCGGCCCGGGCTAACCTTACATGACATCGTTCATGAGACTTGCTCCACGCTTAACATGCAACTTGTATTGCATAAGTGGCTTTGCGGGTGCCAGTTTCTCCTAGCATAGTAAAGATCCAATTTACAACGGGTAATCAACAATGCTAGTATCAATGTTGTGGTTCTTGTTCGTAGGTTAGAACGACACTTATGGAAAGCCCCAAACCACGTAAAATATGCAAAGAAAGTAGAAGCGTCTAACTTTGTTTTGCAGGGGTGTGCAGTGATGTGATATGGCCATGATTGTGATTATATTTGATGTATGCAATGTTCCTTATTGTAAGTTGGCAACCGGCAGGAGCCATATGGTTGTCTTTAATTTCTGTTAAGACCTGCGTGTCTATTCAAAATAGTTGTAATAGTTGAAGCTGGTGGATGACAACCATGAAGAAGCGTCATTGACCTTGATGCTACGCCGGTGATGATGGAGATCATGTTCGTGCTTGAAGATGGAGATCGGAAGCACAAAGAAGAAAGGCCATATCATATCACATATTATGAATTGCATGTGATGTTAATCCTTTATGCATCTTGTATTGCTTAGTAGACGACGGTAGCATTATAAGATGATCCCTCATGCACATAAATTTCAAGTTCTAAAGTGTTCGCCCTTAGTTAGCACCGTTGCTAAAACTTGTTGCTTCGAAGCACCACGTGATGATCGGGTGTCTTTGATTCCACGGGTAAATACAACGTAAGCAAGCCAGATTTGCTTATGCGGTAGCTAAGGTTTGATCTTGACGAGCCTAGCATGTACAGACATGGCCTCAGGAACACGGATCGCCGAAAGGTAAAGCATGAATCATATAGTAGATATGATGAACATGATGATTGTTCGCCATTGAAACTATATCAACTCTCGTGATGATCGGTGTTGATGTAGTGGATTTGGTTCATGTGATCACTAAAACAATGTGAGGGATGTTGTTTTGAGTGGGAGTTCACCTAGTTTAATTTCATTAATTTGAACTCAATTTGTCATAAACTTAGTCTAAACTATTGCAAATATGTTGTAGATCAATGGCAGCCCCTACCATCAATTTTAATGCGTTCCTAGAGAAAGAAAAGTTGAAAAACAATGGAAGCAACTTCGCGGATTGGTTCCGCAATTTGAGGATTGTCCTCACAGCTGGTAATTTGACCTATGTGCTGGATGCACCGCTAGGTGACCCACCTGCAGCTGATGCTACCGATGAAGTAAAGAATGTTTACCTCGCTCGGAAGAATCAGTACTCCATAGTTCAGTGTGCTATCTTGTATGGTTTAGAATCGGAGCTTCAGAAAAGGTTTGAAGAGTCAGACCCATATGATATTGTCGAGGATCTCAAATTAATTTTTGAGACTCATGCGGCAATTGAAAGTTATGAAGCTTCTGAAAAGTTCTTTAACTGCAAGATGGAAGAGGGTAGCTCCGTTAGTGAGCACGTGCTTAAGATGTCTGGGCACGCGAATAAACTTCAAAGTTTGGGTATAGTGATTCCTAACACTTTGGGGGTTTACCGCATCCTCCAATCACTACCACCAAGTTACAAGAACTTTGTGATGAACTACAACATGCAGAACATGAACAAAGAGTTGCCAGAACTATTTGCTATGTTGAAATCTGCAGAAGTGGAGATCAAGAAAGAGCACCAAGTGTTGATGGTCAATAAGATCACCAAATTCAAGAAAGGCAAGTCTAAGCAAAAGGGACACTTCAAGAAGGGTGGTAAGAAAGCTACCATGCCGACGAAGAGGACCAAGGCTGGACCCAAGCCTGATGTTGAGTGCTTTTACTGCAAGGGAGAAGGTCACTGGAAGCGGAATTGCCCAAAGTACTTGGCGGATTTGAAGAACGGCAACATCAAGAAGAAAGGTATATCTGATATACATGTTATTGATGTGTATTTCACTAGTATTCGTAGTAGTGCCTGGGTATTTGATACTGGTTCGGTTGCTCATATTTGTAACTCGAAACAGGAGCTGCAGAATAAACGAAAGCTAGCGAAGAACGAGGTGACGATGCGCGTGGGAAACGGATCAAAGGTTGATGTGATCGCGGTCGGCACGCTACCTCTTCATCTACCATCGGGATTAGTTTTATACTTAAATAATTGTTATTTGGTGCCTGCGTTGAGCATGAACATTATATCGGGATCTTGTTTATTGCGAGACGGTTACTTGTTTAAATCCGAGAATAATGGTTGTTCGATTTATATGAGTAATATGTTTTATGCACATGCACCTTTGATAGATGGTCTATTCATATTGAATCTCGATAGTGGAAATACACATATTAATAACATTGAAGCTAAACGTTTGAAATCAAGCGATAACTTGACCTATATGTGGCACTGTCGTCTTGGTCACATTGGAGTGAAGCGTATGAAGAAACTCCATTCCGATGGACTTCTTGAATCACTTGATTTTGAATCACTTGAAATATGCGAAGCATGTCTAATGGGTAAAATGACTAAGACTCCATTTTCTGGTATGATGGAGCGAGCTACGGACTTATTGGAAATCATACATACCGATGTGTGTGGTCCAATGAGTGTAGCATCGCGCGGTGGTTATCGTTATGTTCTTACCTTCACGGATGACTTGAGTAGATATGGGTATATCTATTTCATGAAACATAAGTCCGAAACTTTCGAGAAGTTTAAGGAGTTTCAAAGTGAGGTAGAGAATCAACGTAACAAGAAGATTAAATTTCTACGTTCTGATCGTGGAGGTGAATATCTAAGTTACGAGTTTGGTGAGCATTTGAAGAAATGTGGAATACTTTCGCAGTTGACACCGCCGGGAACACCACAGCGTAATGGTGTGTCTGAACGTCGTAATCGAACTCTCTTAGATATGGTTCGTTCTATGATGTCACTTACAGATTTACCGCTATCATTTTGGGGTTATGCATTAGAAACAGCCGCATTCACTTTAAATAGGGCACCATCTAAATCCGTTGAAACGACACCGTATGAATTATGGTTTGGGAAGAAACCTAAATTGTCGTTCCTTAAAGTTTGGGGATGCGAAGCCTATGTAAAGAAGTTACAGCCGGACAAGCTTGAACCCAAAGCGGAAAAATGCGTCTTCATAGGATACCCGAAGGAAACTATTGGGTATACCTTCTATCATAGATCCGAAGGCAAAATCTTTGTTGCCAAGAATGGATCCTTTCTAGAGAAGGAATTTCTCTCGAAAGAAGTGACTGGAAGGAAAGTAGAACTCGACGAGGTTGTCGAACCTTCTCTCGAAATTGCGAGTAGCGCAGCACCGGAAGAAGTTCCTGTGGTGCCTGCACCAATAAGAGAGGAAGCTAATGATAGTGATCATGAAACTTCGGTTGAGGTTGCTACAGAGCCTCGGAGGTCAACGAGAACTCGTACCACTCCAGATTGGTATGATTCCGTTATGAATGTCATGTTGGTGGACAACACCGATGACCCCGAGACATATGAGGAAGCGATGATGAGCCCAGATTCCAATAAATGGCAAGAAGCCATGAAATCCGAGATTGGATCCATGTACGAAAACCAAGTATGGACTTTGGTGGACTTACCGGATGGCCGGAAGGCTGTCGAGAACAAATGGATTTTCAAGAAGAAAACAGATGCTGATGGTAATGTTACTGTCTATAAAGCTCGACTTGTCGCAAAAGGGTTTTGACAAATTCAAGGAGTTGACTACGATGAGACTTTCTCACCGGTAGCGAAGCTAAAATCTGTGAGGATTATGTTAGCAATCGCTGCATATTATGATTATGAGATATGGCAGATGGATGTCAAAACAGCATTCCTCAATGGAGACATTGATGAAGAGTTGTATATGATACAACCCAAAGGTTTTGTCGATCCTAAAGATGCTAACAAGGTATGCAAGCTTCAACGGTCCATCTATGGATTGAAGCAAGCATCCCGAAGTTGGAATCAACGTTTTGATAAGGTAATCAAAAGTTTTGGTTTTATACAAACTTATGGAGAAGCTTGTATTTACAAGAAAGTGAGTGGGAGCTCTGTAGCGTTCTTAATACTATATATGGATGACATATTGTTGATTGGGAATGATGTAGACCTTCTTAATAGTGTCAAAGAATATTTGAATAATAGTTTTTCAATGAAGGATCTTGGCGAAGCAGCTTACATATTAGGCATAAAGATTTATAGAGATAGATCGAAACGCCAAATATCATTGTCACAAAGTACATATTTGGACAAAGTTCTAAAGAGGTTTGGAATGGAAGAAAGCAAGAAAGGGTTCTTGCCCATGTTGCCCAATACGACCTTGAGTAAAACTCAAAGTCCGACATCGGCAGAAGATAGAGAAAGGATGAGTAAGACTCCCTATGCCTCAGCCATAGGATCTCTAATGTATGCCATGCTATGTACTAGACCCGACATTGCATATGCTGTTAGTTTAACTAGCAGATATCAAAGTGATCCAGGAGTGGATCATTGGACAGCGGTCAAAAACATCCTTAAGTACTTGAGAAGAACTAAGGATATGGTTCTTTCTTATGGAGGTGATGAACAGCTCGTTGTTAATGGTTACACCGATGCTAGTTGGAACACCGATCCGGATGATTCTAAATCACAATCTGGATACGTATTTATTTTGAATGGTGCAGCAGTTAGCTGGAGGAGTGCAAAGCAAAGCGTTGTGGCGAGATCTTCAACTGAATCAGAATACATGGCTGCTTCGGAGGCTTCACAAGAAGCGATATGGATGAAAGAGTTCATTACAGAGCTGGGTGTGGTTCCAAGTGCGCTGGACCCAATGTCTATCTACTGTGATAACATGGGCGCCATAGCCAATGCGCAAGAACCAAGGTCACACAAGAAGCTGAAGCATATCAAGCTGCGTTTTCACGCTATTCGAGAACATATCCAGGATGGGGATATAAAGATTTGCAAAGTACACACAGATCTGAATGTGGCGGATTCGTTGACTAAACCTCTCCCGAGGGCAAAACATGACCAACACCAAACTGCCATGGGTGTTCGGTATATTACCATGTAATCTAGATTAGATGACTCTAGTGCAAGTGGGAGACTGTTGGAGATATGCCCTAGAGGCAATAATAAATGTAGTTATTATTATATCTTTGTGTTTATGATAAATGTTTGCATTCATGCTATAATAGTATTAACCAGGAAACATTAATACTTGTGTGAATTGTAAACTTAAATTGAAGTCCCTAGTATAGCCTCTATACTTCACTAGCTTGTTGGTTAATAGATGATTGTGGTTTCCCTATCATGAACATTGAGATGTTATTAAACAACAAGATCATATCATTAGGAGAATGATATGGTGGACATACTCCTATAGATAAGCGTAGCATAAAGATCAAGTCATTTCAATAGTTCAATTGCTATATGCTTTCTGATACATAGTAACCTAATTCCTTCGACCATGAGATCATGCATATCACCTTTACCAGATGGATGCTTTGATATCATCAAACACCACACCGTAACAGGGTGGCTATAAAGGTGGCATTGAGTGTTCGGAAAGTATTGGTTGAAACACATGGATCAAGAGTGGGATTTGTCCATCCAGATGACGGATAGATATTCTCTGGGCCCTCTCGGTGAAATGTCATCCAATTAGCTTGCAAGCATGTGACTGGGTCACAAGGGATCACATATCACGGGAACGAGAAAAGAGTACTTATCAGTAACGAGGCTGAACTAGGTATGCAGAGATACCGACGATCATAACCTCGGATAAGTAACATATCGTGAGACAAAGGGAAATTGGTATCGTATGTAAGTGGTTCATTCGATCGCAAAGTAATCGTAGAAATATGTGGGAGCCATATGAATTTCCAGATTCCTCTATTGGTTATTGTTCGGAGAAGTGTCTCGATCATGTCCGCATAATTCACGAACCGTAGGGAGACACACTTAAGGATTCGACGTTGTTTGAGTAGTTATGGTATTATGAGAAAGAGACCGAATGTTGTTCGGAGTCTCGGATGGGATCCGGGATATCACGAGGTGATCCGGAATGGTCCGGAGAATAAGATTCATATAAGGAAAGTCCCGTTTCGGAGTTGGGGAATGGTTCCGGTGTTTTCATCGGGAACATTCTAGAAGGTCCCGGAATGTCCGGCACTCCGGAGGGGGAAGGGGTACATGAATGTGTCATTACATGTTGGAATGATTGCATCATGTACTTAGTGTTCTCGCTGTCCGAAATAAAGGGTTAATTCAAATCCTAATTGAAAAAGTCAAACTGCCAGTTTTCAGTCAAACTGCCAGTTTTCGGAAAGAGGAGAAAGAGGAGGAGGTGGAGGCCGAGTTGGGGAGGGATTCCTCCCCTTGGCCGGCGCCTCCCAAGGCCGACTTGGGGAGGGACTCCCCTCCCCTTGGCCGGCCCTCCCACCTATATAAGGAGGGGCAGGGCTCCCCTCCTAGACACAAGTTTCCTACCCTCTAAACCTAAACCCTAGATCTAAACCCCGGTTTAGAGCTATTTTGGTTTAGAGCCTTCTAATTGGTTTAGAGCCCTCTAATTGGTGTGTCTAATTACTAGACCACTAATAGCCTCTCTCATAAGCTCCACCATACTCGCACCGGCTTAAGGCGAAGCCCTGCGGGATCTCCCCTCTACCTCCGGTACCACGCCGTTGTGCTGCCGGAATCGCGAGGAGAGTGCTACAACCTCCGCTGCCTGCTGGAACAAGGGAGAGGAAGGTCTTCGTCGAGTGCCGAACGTGTGACCGACTACGGGAGCGCTGCCGGAACGTGGCGCCGGAAGGATCGTCTACGCGATCTTGAGATCGGAAAGAGTACGACTACATCACCCACGAGAATCTGCTCTCGTTAACCACTTTGGAATCTTCGAGGGTGAGTTATTCCATCGACTCGTTGCTACAATCTAGTAGATAGATCTTGGCTTGTTTGTTTGTATGCGATAGAAAATTTTTGTTTTCCATGCTACGAACCCCTACAGTTTTCATTAGCTATTGCCCACAATTTTGGGGTTACAGGGTATTATGCATGGCCCATAAACCCCGATACATGTTTGAGAGATATGCCCACAAACTCATTGTTTTCGCGTTTTATGGTCATTTCCATAAGCTATTGCCCGTATTTTTGGGGTACTAGGGCGATTTACAACGACCGTAAGACCAAATACATGTTTGAGAGTTATGACACAAACTCGTCGTTTTCGCGTTTTATGGTCATTTTGATAAGCTTTTGCCCACAGTTTTGGGGTCCAGGGAGATTTACAACAAAGACCTAAAACATATTTAAGAGATATGAACACAGAGACGTCATTTTCGCGTTTATGGTCGTTTCCATGAGCTATTATCCATAGTTTTGGGGTTGGAGGGCAATCTAAAACGACCATAAGACCCAATACATGTTTGAGAATTATGACAAAAACTCGTCGTTTTTGTATTTTATGGCCGTTTTCATAAGCTGTTGTCCACAGTTTGGGGTTCCAGGGCTAATTATAATGACCGTAAGACCCGAAATATGTTTGCGAGATATGACAACAAAGTCGTCATTGCGCGTTTATGGTCGTTTCCATGAGCTATTGCCCATAGTTTTGAGGCTCTACGGCGATTTAAAACGACCGTAAGTCATGATACATGTCTAAGAGTTATGAAACAAACTCGTCGTTTTCGCGTATTATGGCCATTTTTATTAGCTATTGCCCATAGTTTTGGGGTTCCGGTGCAATTTGCTTGGCCTGTAAGACCTGATAAAAGTTTGAGAGTTATGACAAAAAACTCGTCGTTTTCGCGTTTTATGGTCGTTTCCATGAGCTATTGCCCATACTTGTTTTATGGTTTTGGGGTTCCTGGGCGATTTGTACTGATTGTAAGATCTGATACATGCTTGAGAGATATGACTAAAAACTCGTTGTTTTCGCGTTTTATGGCCATTTTCATGAGCTATTGCCCATAGTTTTGGGGTTCCAATGCGATTTGTATGGCCAGTAAGACCCGATACTTGTTTTAGAGATACAACCAAAAACTCGTTGTTTTCGTGTTTTATGGTCGTTTTCAATGAGTATTGCCCATAGTTTTGGGGTTCCAGGGCAATTTGCATGGCCTGTAAGATCCAATACAAGTTTGAGAGTTGTGACCAAGAACTCGTCGTTTTCGCGTTTTATGGTCGTTTCCATGAGCTACTGCCCATAGTTTTGGGGTTCCAGGGCGATTTACAATGACCGTAAGACACGATAGAGGTTTGAGAGATATGATCAAAACTTGTCGTTTTCATGAGCTATTATTCATAGTTTTGGGGTTTTAGGGCGATTTACAATGACCGTAAGACCCAATACATGTTTGAGATGAAACAAACTCGTCGTTTTCAGGATTTATGGCCGTTTTCATAATCTATTACCCATAGTTTTGGGGTTTCAGGGTGATTTGCAACAACTGTAAGACCTGAAACATGTTTGAGAGATATGACCAAAAAACTCATTTTTCGCGTTTATGGACGTTTTCATGAGCTATTTCACATAGTTTTAGAGTTCTATGGTGATTTAAAACGAATGTAAGACCCGATACATGTTTGAGGGTTATGACCAAAAACTCATCATTTTTGCGTTTTATGGTCATTTCCATGAGCTATCACCCATAGTTTTGGTGTTCCGGTGCAATTTTCATGGCCGGTAAGACCCAATACATGAGAGATATGACCAAAACCTCATCGTTTTCGCATTTTATGGCCTTTTCCATGAGCTATTGCCCATCGTTTTGGGGTTCTAGGGTGATTTGCATGGCAAGTAAGACCCGATACATGTTTGAGAGATATGACCAAAAACTATTTGTTTTCGCGTTTATGGCCACTTTCATGAGCTATTGCCCATAGTTTTGGGGTTCCAGGGTTGATATGGGTTCCCTTGTGGGGTTAAACCTAGGGTGGCCCGATCTTCACGGATTTGAGGCAGGGAGTGAGGGGAGACACGATGAACATGATGAACACAATAAAAAATGCAAGATAAAGATACAAACACAAGCAAACACACCCGATTCGATTGCTCTTATTGGTTCGAACAACCAATCCAATAGAATCCTCGGTGAGATACCTTGCGGTAGAATCACCAAAGGATAGACCGGCAAGTGGATGATAGAATCCCAATCATATGGGAGAGTAACAACCAAGTATAATCCCAAAGGGGAGAGACCTAGCACTACTAGAATCCTTTATAGTGAGAGACCAAACACTTGAGGAGGATCTTGACGACTTGGAGACAAACACCAAATTCCAACGCCTTGTACAACTCATAAATTAACTATTGAGAGGGGTTCCCATCTAGGGTTAGGAACATGCCTTCATTCATCATCATCTCTAGGGTTTCAAGGAGGGGGTGGGAGCATATACATAGGCTAGCCCTTAGCTAGGGGTAGTTTGGCCATAAATAGGAAGTTCAGAGCATTACATGGGCCAAGCCCATCTTGAGGCTCGCATGCATATGTCGCTCAGGCCGGAGACTCTGGTGTAGAGGGGCCTGAGACCCCGGAGTGGCTGAAGACTCTAGGCATAGCATCCAGGGGGTATACAGATATCTCAAAGCACTGGTCCGGAGTCTTTGGGCAGGTAGGCCATAGACGCCATGGTGCAGGGCCAGAGACTCCGAGGTCCAAGGGCGAAGACTCCAGGCATTGTCCAACAGCTTCTTGTATCTTATCTTCTAGGCTTCTTGCTTGGGGGTCTCATCTCCTAGGGTTTTCTTGTCGTCTCCTCTTGGTGTCATGGTCAAGGACTTGGTCATATCATAGGAATTTGTCTCAAGTAGGATCCCATTCACATGATAACAAAAGGAAGGCGAGATATGGAAATGATTCACCTTTGTGGTAATGGTTCGTGTAGCATGATGACCCACAAGTGTAGGGGGTGTATCATAGTACTTTCGATAAATAGGAGTGTCGATCCCAACGAGGAGAAGAAGGTGTGAGTAGTGGTATGGAGCACGAAATCTCTGTAAATACTTACCAAACAGATTTTTAGGGGTTTTCTGATAAAGCAAGGAAATAAAGTGCAAGTAAATAAAACAACAAACAATTGCAGCAAGTGGCCCAATCCTTTTTAGCAAAGGACAAGTCGGGTGAAATCCTAATGAGGACCAAACGTTTTCGAGGACACATGTGAATTCTGTCAAGTGCTTTCACTTCATATAGCTGAGTAGTCTTCTTTGGTTTTATAAATGTTGTGTGGGTGAACCTGTGCTAATGTACCAACATTACTTGGACTAATACATACTTTTGTTTAAACCCCTTGCAAGCATCCACAACTACAAGAAAGTAATTAAGATATAAACCTAACCACAGCCTTAAACTCTGAGATCCTACACTCCCTTGTGCAATGGTTTCCTAACGGGGGTTCAGGTTTCTGTCACTCCGGCAACCCCACAATTAGTATCCAAATACACAATGCATTCCCCTAGACACATAAATGGTGAAGTATCATGTAGTCGACGTTCACATGACACCACTAGAAGAATAGCACCACAACTTAAATATTAAACCATTGAATAATACCTCAACACAAATCCATACTAACAACATGACTTCTGCCGTGTCCTCAAGAACTAAACGAACTACTCACGAGACATCATATGGATCAAGATCAAAGATGATATGATGATGGATAACAATCTGAACATAAACAATAATCCAATGGTTCCACTCACAAGCATCAACTACAATAGTAATCAACACCGGGAAAGTTTCCCCTAAGAGTTATGCAAGATTCAACACAATTGTTGCAGCGGGATGGAGTGGTGATGATGGTGCTGGTGGAGATGATGGTGTGGATGATGATGATCCCGATGAAGTCTAGCTTGATGACGATGTTGATGGCGATGATCTTCCCTCTCCGGGAAGGAATTTCCCCTGGCAGAAATCTGTCTGCCAGAGAGCTCTTTCTCTCTTAGTGTTTTCCGCTCCGCAGAGGCGGCCGAATCTTTATGTGATCGCTCCCCTCGTATTAGGGTTTCAAGGAGAAGATATAGGCGAGAGGGCGGAGCCAGAGGTGGGCTAGGTGGGCCACACCCCCTGTAGGCGCGCGTAGGGTGGCCCGCGCCTGGGGGTGTGGGCCCCCTGTGGCCTAACTCCGCCTCCCCTTCTAGCATTCTTCGTCTTCTGAGAAAATAGGATTTTTTGTAGTTTTTCTGGTATTTTTCTGATCTTCACGAAATTGCATCAAAACACCGCTTTTTCCACCAGAATCCTGACTCCGGTAGTTCATCCTCCAAGAATCATCTAACATGCAAAAACAGATGAAAAGACATAAGTAACACCTCTTAATATGAAATATATCAATGAATAGAGGCAAATTATGATATAGAACGGTGATGCAAATTGGACGTATCATAGCATGATGTGGACCAATGGTGAATGCCATGTGTTGGGCTGCATCATCTCCCCCTACTCGAAAACGAGTCGTCCTCGACAAAGTTCCTTCATCATTAAAGGATAGAGATGTACCCATGGCCTTGATCTTGTATTCGGTGGGATCCCCGGTGTCTAGCCTTGTTCAAAGTTGTTGAGGATCTTGAAGCTGAGATTGTAATCAAGTTGTTGTTGGAGATCTTGTAGTGTGTTCCTCGTAGGCGGTGGTCTATCTTAGGTACGTTGCAAAACCGACAACAGAGAGAGGGAGTTGTATGATGGATTGTTAGAATGGGTCAAACTCAAATCACACTTCTCACGTTTGATGGCATGCGACGTGGCTAACCTGTGCAAATCCAGTTTGACTGGTTTGGACGGTTTGGGCTAGTATAAAAATTTATACTATTTCCAAAGTTAAGATTGGGCTTGTGAATGTATTTGTACTACAGAATTTTGGCCGGTTTGAGAAGTTTGGACGATGTTAGAATATGCACACCCTTAGATGTGGCACTCATGATTTTTCCACTTCTTTGAGGCTTGTGGCACTCACTCACGTGATGGTGGTTCACTTTATCACCACTCATCTCACAAAGGGTCCTTAGCTTGTTGTATCTTGGGAAAAAACTTCATGTTGGAAGCAATAATTTGGCTTGGCATCATAGGTTTGAGCACAAACGTCTTATCGTTCCACTTGAAGGAGTATTGGTTGGTGGTACCATCATGTATGGCTCCTCTATCGTATTTCCATGGTCTTTCAAGAAGCATGTGACACACGATCATTGTCACGATAACACACTCGACAGTGTCTTCATAGGGGCCAATCTTGAAGGAGACGTTGACTTTGTGTTTTATCTTGAGGGTTCCATTGTCATCAAGCCATTTGATATGATATGGATGAGAGTTCTCCATGTATGGCAACTTGAGTTTCTCACAAAGTTCAGTGCTCGCAAGGTTGTGACAACTTCCTCCATCGATGATTACCTTTATGGACTTGCCGTCAATTTCGGCTCTTGTTTGGAAACTGTTGAGGCGTTGGTCCTATCTTGGAATGGAGTGTGTTGTCAAGACTTGTCCTATGATGAGTGATGGACTTGGATCATGCTCACATAGAAGTGTGTCCTCATCGTGCATTGTGTCGTCCTTTGTGATAGCGTCTTGAGTCAAAGCTTCATATTCTTGTTCACTCATGGAGTAGATTATGCCATTCTCATCCTTTAGCATAACTCTTGTGTTGATGCCCTCATATCATAGGCATTTGTCTCAAGTAGGATCCCATTCACATGATAACCAAAGGAAGGAGAGATATGGAAATAATTCATCTTTGTGGGAATGGTTGATGTAGCGTGATGCGGACCAATGGTGACTGCCATGTGTTGGGATGCATCAAGGGTGATTTGCATGGCCTATAAGACCTGATACATGTTTGAGAGATATGACCAAAAACTCATCGTTTCGTGTTTTTATGGCCTTTTACGTGAACTATTACCCACAATTTTGGGGTACCATGTCGATCTGCATGGCCTGTAACCCCCGATACATGTTTCGGAGTTATGACAAAAAACTCATCCTTTTCATGTTTTATGGACGTTTTCATGAGCTATTGCCCATAGTTTTGGGGTTCCAAGGCAAATTACAGCGACCGTAAGACCTGATACATGATTAAGAATTATGACGAAAACTAGTTGTTCTCGTGTTTTATGGCCATTTTCATGAGTTACTACCCACAGTTTTGGGGTTCTAGGGAGATTTGCAACGAATGTAAGATCCGATACATGTTTGAGAGATATAACCGAAAACTCGTCGTTTTCATGATTTATTGCCCATAGTTTTGAGGTTCAAGTGCGATTTGCATGGCCGGTAATCCCCGATACATGTTTGAGAGATATGAACAAAAACTCGTCATTTTCGCGTTTTATGACCTTTTCCGTGAGCTATTGACCACAATTTTGGGGTTCCAAGACGATTTAAAACGAATGTAAGACATGACACATGTGAGAGAGTTATGACAAAAACTCGCCGTTTTCGTGTTTATGGCTGTTTCAATGATCTATTGCCCATAGTTTTGGGGTTCTAGGGTGATTTAATATGATCATAAGACCCTATACATGTTTGAGATTAATGACGAAAACTTGTCGTTTTCACGTTTTATGGCCGTTTTCATTAGCTATTGCCCATAGTTTGGGGTTTCAGGGAGATTTACAGTGACCATAAGACCCGATACATCTGTGAGAGTTATGCCCCAAAACTCGTTGTTTTCATGTTTTATGGATGTTTACATGAGCTATTGCCCATATTTTGGGGGTTCTAGGGCGATTTACAATGACCATAAGACCTAGTACATGTTTGAGAGTTATGACAAAAACTCGTGTTTTTATGGTCGTTTTAATGATCTATTGCCCACAGTTGTGAGTTTACAGGGAGATTTACAAGGCTTGTTAGACCTAATACATGTTTAAGAGTTATGATCACTAACTCGTCGGTTTTGTGTTATATGCCTGTTTTCATGATCCGTTAGACCTGATCCATAGATTTGGGGTCCCAGGGTGATTTACATGGCCCGTTAGACCCAATACATGCTTGAGAGTTATGGCGGAAAATATGTCGTTTTCGCGTTTTATGGCCGTTTCCATGAGCTATTGCCCATAGTTTTGGGGCTTCAAGGCGATTTGCATGTCAGTAAGACCCGATACATGTTTGAGAAATTTGACCAAAAACTCGTCCTTTTCGCATTTTATGGCCGTTTTCATGAGCTATTGCACATAATTTTGGTGCTCTAGGGTGATTCGCATGGCCCGCAACACCCGATGCAAATTTGAGAGTTATGACCAAAAACTCGTTGTTTTTCGTGTTTTATGGCCGTTTCCAGGAGCTATTGCTCACAATTTTGGTGTTCCAAGGCAATTTACATGGCCTGTAATACCTGATACATGTTTGAGAGATCTGACCAAAACTCGTCGTTTTTGCATTTTATGGCCTTTTTCATGAGATATTGCCCACACTTTTGGAGTTCTAGGGCGATTTGCATGGCCCGTAAACCCGATACATGTTTGAGAGATATTACCAAAAAAACTCGTCATTTTCGCATTTTATGGCCGTTTTCATGAGTTACTGCCCACAGTTTTGGGGTTCTAGGGCGATTTGCAACGACTATGAGACCCGATACATGTTTGAGAGATATGACCAAAAACTTGTCGTTTTCATGTTTTATAGCCATTTCTATGAACTATTGCCTATAGTTTTGGGGTTCTAGTACGATATGCATGGCCAGTAATCCCCAATACATGTTTGACAGATATGACCAAAAAGTCGTCATTTTCGCGTTTTATGGCTTTTTCCATAAGCTATTGCCCATAATTTTGGGGTTCTAGGGAGATTTAAAACGAATGTAAGACATGATACATGTGTGAGAGTTATGACAAAAACTCTTCGTTTTAACGTTTATGGCCGTTCCCATGAACTATTGCCCATAGTTTTGGGGTTCTAGGGTGATTTAATACGACCGTAAGACCCGATACATGTTTGAGAGTTATGACAAAACCTCGTCGTTTTCGTGTTTATGGACGTTTTCATTAGCTATTGCTAATAGTTTGGGGGTTTTAGGGAGATTTACAGCGACCATAAGACCCGATACATCATTGAGATTTATGCCCAAAAACTCGTCGTTTTAATGTTTTATGGTTGTTTCCATGAGCTATTACCCATAGATTTTGGGTTCTAGGACGATTTACAATGACCATAAGACCTGGTACATGTTTGAGAGTTATGAAAAAAACTCGTTTTTTCACGTTTTATGGCCGTTTTCGCGTTTTATGACCCACAATTGTGAATTTACAGGGGGATTTCCAAGGCTCGTTAGACCCGATACATGTTTGAGAGTTAAGACCAAAAAATCATCATTTTCGTGTTTTATGCCCGTTTCATGATCTATTGCCCACAGTTTTGGGGTCCCAGGGTGATTTACATGGTCCGTTAGACCCGATACATGTTTGAGAGCTATGAAGAAAAATATGTCGTTTTCGTGTTTTATGAGCTATTGCCCTAAGTTTTGGGGTTCCAAAGTGATATATAACAACCATAAGACTTGTTACATGATTAAGAGTTATGACCAAAAACTAGTCGTTTTCGCATTTTATGGTCGTTTTAATGAGCTATTGCCCACATTTTTGGTGTTCTAGGACGATTTGCATGGCATGTAAGCCCCGGTACATAATTGAGAGATATGACCAAAAACTCGTCGTTTTCGCGTTTTATGGCCGGTTTCCATGAGCTATTGCCCATAGTTTTGGGGTTTCAAGGCGATTTTCATGGGCATAAGAACCGATACATGTTTGAGACATATGACCAAAAACACGTCGTTTTCGCGTTTTATGGCCGTTTTCATGAGCTATTGCCCATAATTTTGGTGCTCTAGGGGTGATTCGCATGGTCCGTAACACCTGATGCATGTTTGAGAGTTATGACCAAAAACTCGTCGTTTTTGTGTTTTATGGCCGTTTCCATGAGCTATTGCCCATAGTTTTGGTGTTCCAAGGAGATTTGCATGGCCCGTAAGACCCGATACATGTTTGAAAGATCTAACTTGTCGTTTTCGCATTTAATGGCCGTTTTCATGAGCTATTGCCCACACTTTTGGAGTTCTAGGGCGATTTGCATGGCCCATAAGCCTCGATACATGTTTAAGAGATATTACCAAAAACTCGTCGTTTTCGCATTTTATGGCCGTTTTCATGAGTTACTGCCCATAGTTTTGGGGTTCTAGGGCGATTTGCAACCACTGTAAGACCCGATACATGTTTGAGAGATATGACCAAAAACTCGTCGTTTTTCATGTTTTATAGTCGTTTCCATGAGCTATTGCCCATAATTTTGGGGTTTCGGGGCGATTAAAACGAATGTAAGACATGATACATGTGCGAGAGTTATGATAAAAACTCGTCGTTTTCGCGTTTATGGCTGTTTCCATGAGCTATTGCCCATAGTTTTGGGTTTCTAGGGCGATTTAATAAGACCGTAAGACCCGATACATGTTTGAGTGCTATGACAAAAACTCATTGTTTTCGTGTTTTATGGCCGTTTTCATTAGCTATTGCCCATAGTTTGGGGGTTTTAGGGAGATTTACAACGACCATAACACCCGATAAATCTGTGAGAGTTATGCCCCAAAACTCGTTGTTTTCATGTTTTATGGTTGCTTCCATGAGCTATTGCCCATAGTTTTGCGGTTCTAGGGTGATTTACAATGGCCATAAGACTTGTTACATGTTTGAGAGTTATGACAAAAACTTGTTTTTCACGTTATATCGCCGTTTTCATGAGCTATTGACCACAGTTGTGAGTCTATAGGAGGATTTCCAAGACTCGATACATGTTTGAGAGTTATGACAAAATCTAGTCGTTTTCGCGTTTTATGCCTGTTTTCATGATCTATTGCCTACCGTTTTGGGATCCCAGGGTTATTTACATGGCCCGTTAGACTCGATACATGTTTGAGAGTTATAACGAAAAATGTGTCGTTTTCGCGTTTTATGTCCATTTTATGAGCTATTGCCCTTAGTTTTGGGGTTCCAAAGAGATTTACAACGACCATAAGACTTGTTACATGATTGAGAGTTATGACCAAAAACTTGTCATTTCCGCATTTTATGGCCGTTTTAATGAGCTATTGCCTACGTTTTTGGTGTTCTAGGGCGATTTTCATGGCCCGTAAGCACTGATACATGTTTGGGAGATTAGACCAAAAATTCATCGTTTTCGCATTTTATGGCCATTTACATGAGCTATTGCCCATAGTTTTGGGTTTCATGGCGATTTGCATGTGTAGGGGTTCGTAGCATGGAAAACAAAAAAATTCTACCGCATGCACATAAACAAGCCAAGATCTATCTACTAGATTGTAGCAACGAGTCGATAGAAGCACTCACCCTTGAAGATTCCAAAGCGGTTAACGAGAGCAGATTCTCGTGGGTGATGTAGTCGTACACTTGCCGATCTCAAGATCGCGTAGACGATCCTTCCGGCGCTGCGTTCCGGTAGCGCTTCCGCAGTCGGTCACACGTTCGGTACTCGATGAAGACCTTCCTCTCCCTTGTTCCAGCAGGTAGCGGAGGTTGTAGTTCTCCCCTCGTGATTCCGGCAACACGACGGCATGGTGTCGGAAGTACAGGGAAGATCCCGCAGGGCTTCTCCTAAGCCGGTGCGAGTTATGGTGGATCTAGGGTTTCCTGGTGATCTAGGGTTTAGAAGACCAGGAGGAGGAGGAGGAGGAGGTGTCGGCAGCGGCTAGGGCGGCGGCGGCGACACAGGTGTGGGAGGGCTAGGGCTTGTGTGTTTGAGGCAGCACTCCCCCTCTATTTATGATAGGGGGCAGCCTAGAGAGAGGGAAGTTTGAATCCACTTCCAAACCCAAGTTGGAATGACTCTTTCCTTCTTTCACTAGGAAACCATTGTTCCAGTTTGACTTTTCAAACCTCCCGTTTGACTTTCAATTTAGAGCTTTAATTCTCTCTCACAAATTTCCACACTAAGTGACCTAGGATATGATCCAATCATTCCACTTACCCATGACACATTCAATAGGTTCACTAGTATGTTTCTTTACAGGCGAAGGATATATTCAACATGGATGACAGTCTGATCTACGAATTGGACCTTCGTTTATCTAATTAGGTGTTTTCTTCTTCAAGATTACATGTATTTTCCCTTTTACTTTTGAGTTGATTTTAGGCTTATTACAGTTGTGTGCATCCTAGTTATACCAAGACAGGATGTAACAATGATTATAAAAGTTAGTAAGTAATACAGAGTGACGAGGTTTAATCTCGTCAATGCCCATTGTTATGGACTTGGGTTTTGGAGAAGATGGGGATGCTGGAGATCGTGGCACGGTTAACAGACAAGCAACCAGGGGACACGAGATTTACCCAGGTTCAGGCCCCGGAGGGAAAACCCTACTCCTGCTTGTCTGCTCTTAATTAGGCGGAACCGAAGGTTACATGGTGCGTAGATTCGATCTGGCGTGGAGGTGTGTGTGCGGAAGTATGAGTCGAGAGATCTAGATCTGTAGATCTATTGTGGAGGTGGAGATCGTAGATCTATCTATTGGGGGGTTATGGCGTATGTAGGTCGTGTCCTCCTCGTTGGACCCTCCTAGCCTTTATATATGGGGAGGCTAGGTCTCAGGTACCGATACGAGTTGGTTACAAGTTGTATTCAAACTCTAGTCTTGAGCTTCCCTTGTCTTGTGCGCTTGGAAGTCCGTGTCCATATGGCTTCGTACCAGCCGAATCGTCATAGGCATCCTGGACCCTGGCAGGTCGTCGAGTGGGCCTTCCGTCGGGCTGGACCAGGTATACTAACATCGGGTACCCGTAGGGCATATCCATGTCAGAGAGCCTGCACTAGTCCAAGGACATATGACGCGAGTACACAACAGGCATGCAGGGTCTTGACTCTGTCTACGTCCAGGTGAGATTGAATCGATCTATCCGTCATCTTGTCTTTTTATCTTGTTGGAATGCTGTCTGGGTTTAATCGCCACTACATTTCTTCTTCTACTACTACTTGGGGACTAACATTCTGTTCTTGTTCTGTCAGCCGACGCTCTGTTCAGTTTCGTCAGGAGTACGTCGAGGAGATGGGAATCTTCTCGCTCATCACCGGCAAGCCAGGCGCCAGCGGGTTCGGGTCCGCCTCCACTGCCGAGCAGGTCAGCGCCGGCGTCGACGCCTCTGCCCTCACCGTCGTCGTCACAGGTATCCAACGTTCCAACCTACATATATAGTGCAGTGCACCAGATTAATCTCTGTTGATTTATTCTCTGAAGATTCAATAGGAACCAACCAAATATCCCTACCTGCTTTTGTTCTGAGACCATTTTTCTCCAGTTTTTTTTTAAATTTACTGGGTAGATACAGAAAGTAAAATTACTGGGTAGAAGATACATCAAATAAAATTGCTGGGTTCATACAGCATATGGTGCTGCAGCTTACTGTCTTGAGTACCCCTGCAAAAAGGTTATGTTGATATAACTAATGTTTATGAACATATGTACTAGGGAGGAGAAACACTTTCTTGCTATCACGTCTCTTTTATGTGATCATATCCTGCAGCGGCAAGATCCTTTCACTTAGATGGCGATCTTCTTATATCCTTGAACTGTTTTCGCATCTATTGAGAAGCATTTTCCCTGAAGTGCTTTTGAACATCTTTTCCTACCTCCGATGTCCGATCCACAATAAGTGTCACCGATTTTGTGCAAAGTTGTACTAAATCAACGACACTTATTATGGATCAGAGGTAGTACAAGTTTTTGTTTTACGACAACTGTAAGTTTAGAATTTTTTGAAGACCTAGTCATGTTCTATTGACAGACGCAATTCTGATATCTTTCAGGAGGGTCTAGTGGCGTCGGTCTAGAGACCTCGAGAGTCTTTGCCCTGAGAGGAGCCCATGTCATCATCGCCGCGAGAAACACAGAGGCCGCATCAGAGGCAAGGAAGCGCATAGTAGAGTCAAACCCAACAGCTCGTGTCGATGTTCTGAAGCTTGACCTTAGCTCCCTCGAGTCTGTCAGGGCCTTCGTGGACCAGTTCAACTCGATGAATCTTCCTCTGAACATCTTGATGTAAGTGTAACTCCTTTATCCCTAAAGATACTTGTTTTATGTGTGCGTTGATTGAGCTATGGCTAAGTTTTTATTCAGGGTAACTGCATATCATTTCTAGTGTATTGCAGCAATGTGTTCATTTCGCTGCATCAAGCTCTACAAAATTATTCTGTTCTGCAGAAACAATGCAGGTGTCATGCTCTGTCCTTTTCAACTGTCTGAAGATCAGGTTGAGATGCACTTTGCCACCAATCATCTCGGTACTGCATGTCTCTGACTGTCAACAACATCAAAACAGATTATATCGATAGTGGATATCCTGATGCTAATGTTTTTTTTTCACTCCTTATGCTCAATCAGGTCACTTTCTGCTGACCAACCTTCTCCTTGATAATATGAGAGCCACTACGAAGTCTACAGGTATTGAGGGTCGCATCGTGAACTTGTCATCAGTCGCCCACCTCCATACACATTCAAAAGGGATCCGGTTTGATGAACTCAATGACGAGAAAAAGTATGTGTTCTTACGGTCCTTTGAAAGAAAATCTTCTATTGATTCCATTGTTGCTAATATGGTTTTGTATTCGCAGATACAATGATAAAATGGCCTATGGACAGTCTAAGCTTGCAAACATACTGCATGCCAAAGAGCTATCTAGGCGGCTCACGGTATCATTTTCTCCAATTATTCGGCCTTTTCTCTACATTTTTTATTCAGAAGAACAGGCCATGAACATGTAGTGTTTATCTAGCATTCATGGTGTTTTTATGCATCCCCGTTTGTCTGTTACAATACTAAAAGTGTGGATCATTGTTAGTAAGCAAGAGCATCTTGGGACTTCATTTGTTCAAAAGAAAATTTATTAAGAATTAAAAGAGATTATTTAAGCTCTATAATACACTTGCTTGTGTTGAATTGTATCAGTAATTCTTTCAACATCTGACTCGGTTTCTCCTAACAAAACAAATCTGATTTTTTTTTATAAAATTGTTATCACTCATCATCATAATTATGCAGCATTTAGTAGCTTTAACCCACTGCGCATTGATTTCGATCTTGTATACCTACTTGTATGTATTAAATTCTCTAACCCCAGCTAGGTGTTCTGTTCTGATGTACCATGACGAATTATGTCACTGAAACAGGAGGAAGGAGCCAACATCACAGTTAATTCCGTTCATCCTGGATTGATCTGGACCAATTTAATGAGGCACTCCTTAGCTATGATGAGTATGTTTGCTCAAGTGCATATAACTTTGTGAATCAGTTTCTAGCCATATCCCATTTTGAGGGATAGTTCATTTATCTCTCCACTGTGTTATGAAACTTGTTAGTTTTTGCTTGCAGAGGCAATTCGAGTTGTCACCTACATGTTGTGGAAGAATGTACCCCAGGTTCTTCCCTCTTGTCGTTACTAAAATTCTTATTTCTAGCATTGCCTATAACTATATTTAATAAAAATAAATGACTAATTTGGGGAAAATGGGCTCTTCCAAAATGCAAAATCTTTGCTTGGCTCATTATCCTAAACCGGATTTGGACCGCGGATTGCCTTGCATCTCATCAGTGGCCGAACTGTGGCCTTTTGTAAGTTTTGCAAGAGGGAGCTGAAAACTGCCTTACACATCATGTTTCACTAACACTACTCCGTGCGCATTTGGGACAGCGTCAAGCAATGGCTCTGGGCTCCAGAGATTCAGCCGACTCAGTTGGCAAACATGGACACCATTGAGCAGTGTTGGCGTGATCTTTTCCTTCGTGCCGATCATCAGCACAAGGCAATGGCATCCCTTACCATGTTGGTGGCATGGAAAATTTGGAACCAGAGAAATGCTAAAAAAAAAATCCCTGCAACCACCCTGCCGTCGGTAGTTCTAGCAAAAATTAAATCAGAAGCAAGCATTGGGCTACCACGGGGGAAAATCATTTGAGCTGTATTATACCATGAGAGTAACTTTTTTCGTCTTGCAATGTGGCGAGAGCCACCTAAACTTGCTTTAAAACTTCTCCTTAATTAATGAGATGAGGCAAAGTTTTTGTCTCCCTTTTGAAAAAGAAATGACTAACTATCCCAAGATAAAAGTAAAGATGTTTTTTTTAACCATTTCGTAGTTTCTCCTCAATTTATTTTTGTCTGAACGGAGACAAATTGTGTTTTTCCAGGGAGCAGCCACTATCTGTTATGTAGGGCTCAACCCTCAGCTGAAGGGAGTGACAGGCAAATACTTTGCCGACTGTAACAAGGAGAAGACAGGCAAACTAGCCGAGAGCGACGCCTTGGCGAAGCAGCTTTGGGAATTTAGCGAAGAGCTCATCAGATCTGCACAATGATATTCGGAAGCAATCAGGCGTCTTCCCAGATACTACTACCGAGTTTGCGGAACAGACGATTGGTTGTTCACTATGTTGTAGCAGTAGCAGCAACAAGTGGGAGGATCAACCCTTGCTCTTGCCAATATTAATTCAGTACATTTTTCGATCGTTTCAGATTGGTTTATTGGCTGAGACTAGTACCATCCTACTTTCAGATTTGTGTTTTGCCTGAAACTTTTTCAGTGTGACCGAACATGCCAATGAGCACACAGACAGCGGCCCGTCGTGCGACAGGCTGTTCTGACAAAGGCTGGCCCCATCGAAGCAAAAGAATAATTCATTGTCAGAGAAATATACTGATTTTTTTGAGGAAAAAAAACACTATTTGTTTCCCTTAGTACTTGAGCCGTTCTCTTTATATGATTCTTGCTGAACGAAAGAAAATACTACTACCACTTATGACTTTGCAAGGCAAAGCACAAAGAAGGATGTTACCTCGTCAGACTACGACTTCTGGGTAATCTTCCAGCTCCCTGCACAAGAGAAAAATGTTACTACGTTTCAGAACCGTAGAGCTAAACCAAAAATAGACCTCCTTCTTTCCCTTCTTCCTAGAACAGTAAGACAGCAGCAGCTACAAGTTTACCCTTCTGGGAGGAGTTGATGATTCAGAATACAACGAGGATGACCACCCACGCCTCACAGGAGCTCCTTGGCCTCTAGTTCCATAGAGTGACTTATTAAACACACAGGGGATCATTTCTTTACACTGTTCAGGAGATAGCACTGAAGTGACAGGCTCGACCGGAATTTTCTGCATCTCATAGAACATGCATAAACCACTGATCCAAAATGGTAGTATAATAACAAAACATAAACCAAGGTCATCACCCCATTACCTGCATGGAGAAATTAATCTGAATGGGGAGCGAATCAGTCGGCAAATGGGAGATCTAGTATGACGAGGAGATGGCAGCTACCAGTGATCGATTTCTAGGTTTCGTCCCCCGCCTTGGACGTGTCTTGTAAAAAGAAAGAATGTTCGACAAAGATAAAACTCAAAGTACAGCTCTTTGCATAATTAGACACAGGAAGAAAAAAAATGCTACAGAGGGGTGTAAGAGATAATGCATATAACATTTAATTGTTGTTCTTCATTCTTCACACTACAAGTATACGTGGAAAGTTCAATAATCAAGAAGGGCAGAAGAGCCGTATTTGGCCACAAATCAGATCTAACTTCTCAAATGCAATCAGTGATTCTTACACGAACAGCACCCATGTGAATTATCTGTTAAATAGTTTGACTTGGGACCAAGTTGTGGCATATGCTGGAGCACCTCTTTCACGTGCCTGAAGTTCTATTAAAGCTAGAGAAAAAATAAGTTGGTAAGAAAATTCCATGCCTCACGGATATGATAGCTGTAATATATCCTGGCAGTATATACTTAAATTCCTAGTTAAATTATCAAGTTGGATACAAAAACTCCTTTCAGTGCAGCTGAATGACACTGAATGTGTACATACTTAATTTATTTAAAGCATAGCATCCACAGATTAGAATAGGTTGCCTCTCCTACATTGGCAGAACAAGAAAAATGGCATCAGCCAAAACTTTGAATATACCAGCTGATTATACAGCGTATGCAGTCACTTGATTAGATACAGTTTGCAAAAAAATATTTAACCATTGATTAGTTAAAATTTGAAAACAATTATTTAATCTATAGCTGGCATATTACCTTTAAGCATGCTGATAGTAACCTATCTCTGCACTGTAATTATAAGTTCTGAATTCACCAATTCGAGGTCTGAAAAGAACACCTGAACTATCACCTAGATGTTTTCACCGAGGGTGCATTGCTGCAGGTTTTTTCCCTCGGAAATTTAATATGAACCCATAAGCACAGTGCAAATCGGTACCTTGAAAATCCTGCGACCCAAGGCAAACTGATAAACACAGCACATATATTCATCAAAACATTTGCGAAGAGCACAAAAAGAAAACATGCAGCAATCAGAAAAGAAACAGTTTAAACAACACATATATTCATCAAAACATTTGTAAATAGTACAAAAGAAAAAATGCAGAATCAGAAGAGAAACAGTTCTTTGCTTCTGGTGGGGAATCTTTACCATTTTTTCCCCCAAATTTAGGCTTCTTAAAACTTCAGGTGTTGTCTTTACAGTAGTAGGACGCTTCTTCGTTGCTTTGCCAGCATGGAGGAAGGAATGAGAGCACTTGCTGTCATCTTTATGTGATGCCATCTCATCCACGGGTGGCTGCTTTCTTCTAGGAGTCTGCATCTAAAATCAATCTATAGAAATAAATAATAGTGCAATTGCATCCCCTCTTTTATGTAAAAATATGGTGAATATGAAGTACGAATTTTATTATCACTACAATCTCCAAGAAATTCCTAAGGCAATCATACCAGTAAGAGAGGATGGCAATAGCAGAAAGTTCAACACACATGAATTTAAATGTAGCATACATACCGTCATGTCAGCCTTGGCCGTTTTAAAACATAGATTCCCTTTTCATGTGTACCCATGTTCGCTTTGCAGCCACACCGGCACTGGAGCAGGACACATATTGTCAAGCAGTTGAAGTGCAGACTGCCGGTGCCGTGCCAGAAGGCCACGCCACTAAGTGAGCATGAGGAACGACCAGGCCATGTGTGCACTCAACAAAGAACAGGTAATGGAATAATATATATCAACATCTTCCTTCAATTTAAGGATATATCTCGAACTGCCCCATCAATAAAACATACACATATTCTAGTTCTGCCACATTTTATTACAATGCTTGCTTACCACAACTGGCACTAAATAAGAGACAATTTAATTAGAAACTACAAGCTTTGCCTTCCCTTATTCCTCCCAGTGTACATTATTACAACTTTCAAATTTGCAGAAATTAAAGTTGCAGCACCAGATTGTTACATTGAAGTTGCGGCACCAGATTGTTCAGTTATAGCTGCAAGGAATCTTGGCATAGGGGGCATATCGATCTCCTGCAGACCCTCTGAGAACCCGGACAACTTCACCCATGGTTGGCCGATCAAACTCATTATCTTGGATGCACCAGCATGCAACTTTGCAAACCCTTTCCGCCTCTTCCAGACTAAAGTTCCCATGTAACTGTGGATCCACTAAACTCTGCACATCTCCGCTATGAAGCTTGCTGATGGCTTGCACAGGGAAATATTCATCCCGACTGTAACTTCTGCTGCTGCTAGTATTGTGGGATGTTTCAGCTGAGGAATTCCTCCTTCCTGATATGATTTCCAATAACACCATGCCGAAGCTGTAAACATCGATTTTTGGTGTGATAGGAACTCTGCTAAGCCACTCTGGGGCAAGATAACCTGCAGTTCCTCGGAATGAAGTCAGAATTCAGCTAAAATCCCTTCCCACGAAGGCTGCCAATCCAAAGTCTGCAACTTTAGGAACAAATGATGCATCAACAAGTATGTTCTCTGGCTTAATATCGCAGTGTATGATGCACTCGTGACAACTCTGATGCAAGTAGGACAATCCTCTAGCAACTCCAAGGGTTATCTGATATCTTATGTCCCAGCTTAGGACATCAGAACTATTGCTCTTCTTAAACAGATGACCATCAAGAGACCCATTTAACATGTGTTCATAAACAAGTAATCTGTGATCACCTTCGCAGCAGAAACCAATCAATTTGACTAGATTGATATGTTGGATCAGTCCAACTGAGCTCATCTCTGACCTGAATTGCTTCTCTCCTTGACTGGCACATTCAAGCTTTTTCACTGCTATAGTAGTCTTCAAGTCATTTAACACTCCCTTGTATACAGAACCAAAACCACCTCCTCCCAGCTTTTCTGAGAAGCTTTTAGTAGCACAAACTAAATCAGTGTATCTGAAGGCTACAATCCCACAAGCATTACCTTGGTTTTCATATATAGCCAAACCACAACACTTGAATTTGTACCTCCAAATAAGTAACAACAGCACGAGCATTAGTAACCCCAAACCAATAATGCTTGCAGCAGTAATAGCTCCAATGTTTGGTTTCCTTTTGTTTTTTCTCGAACTTGGTAGCAAATCTTTAGCGGCAAGACGAAGATAAAGAACATCTTCTGAATTATTATCAAGGCCATCATTCAGATTTACACTAAGCAATTCCCCCTTCCAGATAGAGCATCTGCTATTGTTATAGGAATAAGCAGTACAGGAGCAGGAACTAAGACAAGCTTCTTCACATTTGCTCTGTGTGGTAGCAGTGTCTATGCTTTGCCCGTTGTAGGGCAATGCAACTCGAGCAATGGGGTGGAACATGTCTGTTGAACTTGTGATGTTTGTGTTGTTACTACTAGTGCTGCAGTGTAAAGGTGTATTTCTGATGCATCCTCCTGTTCGATCATTGAAGTCCCAATCCTGCATCGACTTCTGGGAGAAGCTCTCCATACAATCACAAGATGGCTTTGCATTGCCGATGCAGACTGTGAAAGGTCCGCAGGTAGCCGGAGGACTGCACGGATCAGCAGGCTGGGAATATATGGTTTGCCAAGATTGGTCGGCTTGCGACCAAACATTCAGCTTAATCTGACCAGAGATATCTAGTGAGACGAATACGGAAGAAGATGATTCATTCTGTAAAGTATACATGTAGTACTCCTCTTGGTTGTTATCAACATATGTTACTTGGTTAAATAAACCTTTGGTCCGAGGGTCCAAATCAAACAGTGACTTGAGTATTGGTAAGAGATTCAATGATGTTCCGGAGGATGCATAACGCCAATACACTATCAAGGGGTTGTTGCGGCGCTTGAGGATGATCCCACTGATAGCCTCTAGTTGAAGGCTGTATGAGCCGGTACCTGGATCAATGAGGCTCTTCCTTGAGATGCCCTGGCGATTTAAACCAGTGACTTTGTTACGGCCAAACTTGGCACCAGGAAGCCCAACATCTGTTGGGTAGTCGAAGCTCTGCCACGACATCTTTTGTTCAGATGTGAGGGCAAGGTTTCCAGTGTTCGAGAGGACGGCAACACTACTGGTGGTGTTTATGCTTCTGGTTTGTGTCCTATTACTGACAATGTGGGTGGACCAAAATACAGATTCAGTATAGTTGGAATGGTTTACTACGATGACAAGATTGCCATCACTTGAGATTTTGAGCTGTGTTAGGTTGAGGTTGGGGTGGGTGATGGGCTCATCCCTATTAGCAACCCACACTACAGTAAAAACTGGGATCTTATTGAACCATATGCCAAGGTACCACAAGCTAGGGCTGGGGGAGGTGGCATTGTGGGACGACTTACTGATGGTACTTGCTCGCTGGAACTGGAAGAAGCCAAGCGCAAACTTGCCATTTCTTGAGACAAGCTTTTCACCAGCGCTGAGTGCTTGGCCTGCCGTGAGAGTGTCTTCATTTGCAGCTACAAAGGAACACCAAGGAGAAGTGTGCAATAGGAGAATCCCAAATAGTATGTAGAGGGGAGCCATGGAGAAGAAGAATGTGAATAATTAGGAGAAGAGCAGGTGTATACATATATAGAACTGGAAGTATATCTGAACATGTAGGATGGGCATATTTAGTTGACCGACTCAGACGAGGAAGTCTACTAGGGGTCACCTAAGTTCAGATTGGGACAGTATTACCATAAATGCAAGGCAGCATTACCATAAATACCACATATAGGTGTAGCTTAGCTTGCCTATGAGGAGGAATTTCAATGAAGCTTCTTTCACTCTCATGGCATGGACGTCAAGTCAATCACACTACTAATGCAAACTTAACGTACTATATCAGTACAGGAGCTCCCATAGAGAACTAGCAAATTAAAATGTCACACAGAAATACAAGAAATGTTGTAAGCTAGAGTTGGCAACCTTAGAACGCGGACGAGCTAGCATAGTTTCAGACTGATTTCTTCTTTGGATTCAATGATTTGAAGCGAAGCCTTCTTCTCCAGTTCAACCCCTCTTAAGACTAGTTGCTTCATCTTCTTGTTTGTGTCTCCTTGTTTAAACCTCATTTTACTTTTCATTTTTCGTAATTAGCCTAAAAGTGTGTAATGGCAATAGCAGATTACCAGACTAGCCTCTTGAAGACTGAAATTCAACTAATGCCTAGACAAGCTATGGGACCATCCTAGGTCCAACCCGGATATAAACCCAGTGGACTGATTCCTCAACCCCTCTCGTTACGTCGATTACGCCTATCAGGAAGGCAGACAATTCTCCTTTTCAGTGAACTTAGCGCGAACAGTAAATCTACAGTAGGTCAGAAAACCTAACTGGCAGGCTCTTATTGTATGGCATTCCAAAGTTGGGGATAAAAGAAAATAAGTACATCTTTTAAGGTGGTTAATAATAACCTGACAGCTGGGAAGCATTTCCATGCTTGGGACAATGGAAATAAAGCATATATAGTACATCAATCAATATATGTCATATATATAAAAGCAGAGCACCCATAGAAAAGGATGACTCCTCCTATACATTGGAAGAATATAGGAATAATGGCAAGGCACATGAGAAAAACTAGTAAAAAACAACTTCTTTGAGAAAAAGAAAGAAATCAACAATCTGATGTTGAACCGGGGAGGAAAAATAAACAATCTGATGTGTGACCTGCAGCAGTCACTTGGGGAAATGAAATGAAATACTAGTACAATTTTGGAGCGTGGGGGGAGAAGAGAAGTCTCACCGGCAGAAGCCTTTGCTCAGCTTGCAGAACAATATGGAGGCCCGGAGCTATCCGCCGCAAGCCACGCCATCCCTCTTCGCTTGTCCACTGGAACCGCCATGGCCCCTCCCCTGCCTCCATGTCGCAGCCACCACCGGCGATTCACCTTCATCCCTCCATTTCTCACTCCGTGCATACGCAGGGCCACCTACGCCGCCGGTTTGGGGCCGCCGCGGCAGAAGGCGAGGTGCGGCGGCAGCCTCCCTGTGTTTGGCGTGACGACTGACGACAACGGGATTGGGTTTCACAGCCGTTGGATGCGATGCAGATCCACTGACTAGACAAAAATGTTTCCAACTCGTCTCGAAATAGGTTTTCGTCTCGTTTTATTAATAAAATTAATCCAATACCGAGAAAGGATATAAAAATGTGATACTTTTATAGAGTGGAGGTCCTCCTTTCTAAAATATAAGATATTTTAGTTTTTCTAAACATGTGTATCTAGGTATCTTTTAGTGCGCAGTTCAGTTATTTTACTTCGATGTTACACTAAAATGTGTAAAAATATATGTGTTTCAGAAAACTACTAAAACATTTTATATTTTTAAAAAATATTGTATTATAGATTATAATTGATAAACTATTGAAATATGGTTTTTCACTGAACTACGTTTTATAGGGTATGCCTCGGGATGATGCACCTTGTATAACACTAATTGACACGCGATCTCTGTTTTGCCAAATTATACAAGCAGACGCGGACCTTAGTGGAGGCCAAAAGAGACTATGGCCCCTCCAACTCAATTACAATTTGCACTATACTACTCAATATTTATCATTTTGTATCATACAAAATATAAAATAATTCGATCTAGAACCCTCCCCCACCCAACTACTATCTATTGTCTTTTAGCCCCTCCTGCAATATTGTTGTTCGAGGTCCACCACCATACAAGTGCCATATTCTAGTAGCAAAATAGTCGACTACCCAGGCGATAGCTATGCATCTATATTCAACTATTGTATCTTTTTATAAAGCTATTTCCCAACATAGTTTCGGTTAGAATGATCCGCACCCGATCCTACCAGAATGTTTTTCCATTTATAAGTTTTAAATATGTGATTGTTTGATATACTGTGGCATCCTGCAAAACCACTACTAGAAAATCGCGTTGTTTTGTGCACTGCATCATCATGACCGCATGCTCATGTCATCATGCCACATTGCATTTGAGCATCGTCATGTCATCATGCATTTGTTTGTCGAAACCTATTTTCTAAAAGCCTAGTTTGGTTTTCTAAATATTTCCCCCTCTCAATTTCAAATTAAAGCGCCGGGTTTTTCCGGGTCTTTTATTTGTCTAAACACTAATTACAAAAGTTATTTTTAATTAAACAAAAAATTATATTATTTTTAGGGGGCAGCCAAACCGGGCCGATCCGACCCAGTCGGCCACCCCCAGTACAAAATTCGGACCACCTAAATCTTTTCTACCCGGACCTAATCTACCCAGCCCCCTCCACCTCACCTGCACCAATCGGTGCACGCCACCTCACCTCTCCCTTCTCTCTACCCAATCCCATGCCGCCACCTGCCCAACCCCCTATCTCCCCCAACCCCACCCCAAATCCCCAACAGCACACACGCAGAGCACACACACCACACTCGATCCCAGATCCCACCGACCGCGTCCACCCACCCCGCGCCCTCTCTCCCCTCTGGCCCCACCACCCGCGACCTCTCCCCGACCCGCTCTCCCTGGCTCTCTCCTTCCCTCGCCAACCACCGTCCCCGCTCACGCCTCCCTCTCTCCCCGAGCGGCGCCGCCCTCGCCCCGCCTCTAGCGTGCGACCCCGCCCCTTTCTTCCTCGCCGCCGGCCTCCATCGCTTCCTCGCCGCCCAGGCGCACCTCCCTCGAGCTCGCCCGCCGCCGTACCTCTTCCCCGCCTGTCGGCCCTGCCCGGGTCCCGCCGCGGCGCCCTCCTCCTCTCCGCGACGCCTCCCCGTCGTCCCGCCTCCAGCCGCGGCCGCCGGAGCCCCTGCCGCCCTTCCTCGACCGCGCCTCACCTCCACTCTGACTCGCGGGCCCCCTCTGCTTCGACCTCGCCGCCGCCCTCGCTGCGGCCGAGCTGCGTCATCCACCCCAACTCCGCTGCCGTGCTTCGCGCCTCCGGCCCCTTCCTCCCTCGCCGAGCTGCCGTCAGCTCCCGTCTACCGCCGTCCTGCCGTCGGCGACCCCGACGCCTCACGGTCGCCCGCGGTAGTGGCCTCCACCATGAGCGCGCCTGCTGGGATCACGACGGCCACGCCCTCCTCTGTTTCCGGCCTTCGTCGCCAGACCGTCACCTGTTGAGTTTCGCCGCCCTCCGCCACGTTGTCTACGCCTCCCGCGCGTCCTTGGCCGCCTTCCGAGTCGAGCTGCACCGCCTCCCCTCCTTCTCTCACCGCCGCCTGCCACCCTATCCTGCGAGTTGTGCCCTACCTGCGCATCTCCATGTCGCCTCGCGCCCGCTAGCCTCGCCTCCGCCTCGCAAGCGCGCGCCACTGACGCCTGCAGACATCAGTGACGTCCCTGACGCCCTCCTCGAGCTCACCCTGCTAGTCTTGTTCCGAGTGGCCGCTCAGCGACTCCACGTACGGCGCCCCTGTCCTCCTTTCGGTAACAGACGTATGCCTCTGCTATGCCCTTGTCTGCTAGAGTTTGGAGATGATCTGGTGGTAGTGGCCATCTGGTGATGCTGGAGTGGTGGCTATACTTTTGTACCACCACGAACGGCTACCGTTGCAAAACAGATAAACCATGTCCTCGACCACAACCTGTGGGCAAGTTATTCGAAGACGCTGGGCAGACAAAAACCACAAGTTCGTTGGTCGCAAGATTTACATGGAGCCGAATATTAGTGACACCGACCATATCTCTCGAAGACCACACAATATTTTGACAAGATCTTCAACGTCACTCGAAGTACAAGACCGATCCGATGCCGACCCAAGTTCTTCCTCCCGGACCCGTCAAGATCTCCGTCACCAAACCCTCGCGGCCTTCCACACGGAACACCGAGAACTCCCCCCTGAACGCCAAGGTCGTCGACACGGATACGACATGAACTTCCCCTCGGACGCCAAGATCTACCTCTCGGACCCGAAGACCGCGATGATGTTGAACCAAGATCCCCATCGGACAAGGTCGACACCGACCAGGGCGGATCCGATGTGCCCCCGACGCCAACCAAGTTCTCCTCTTGTATCCGAACCTCGCCGATCCCGTCGAACCCTGAGCCCCTGTCGGACCCCGGACCCTCGGAGCCACCAAGATCGTCGAGCCCCCCTAATGTGTGAACCTTTTTTCCGAGCCCTATTTTATAAATGCTATATATAAATATCTTGTTGCATATGAGTTGCGCATCCTTGCATACATATTGTGGTTTGGGGGCCTTATGCCGATTCACCTCATAATTAAATATGGGATCCATATGCGGGCAAATCTAGTCGTATATTGGTCTCATTTAAACGGGTGTAGTGAACCGGTTCTATCTTTTGCCTTGTTAATACAACATTTAAATTGCGGGGTAGATAAATAACTTGAACCGTTTAATTAAATGTCGGACCCCGGTTCCACTTAATATTGCCTAATTGCATCGCATCTTGCCATGTATACATCATGCATGCATCATGCCCGATCTTCTGTCATGGTATTAAATAGTACATCCGGTGTTTGTGCTAGTGTTTTGCTTCTTCACGGACTAGGCCGATGAGTTGATGCGAGTGTCGACCCGATCTTCGGATGAACCTTCGACAATGTTTCAGGCGAGCATCTCCCCCTTTTCTACCTATCTTACTTTTATAGTATTTATTCCCTCCTGTTGATCTATTGCTATCTGTGTTGCGTTGCTCTAGTTTTCGTACCCGTGATTTCCTTGCAGCCTTATATTGCCTTGGACACGTCCTATTACCTATTGTTTGGTAGATAGATGGACTTGCGCGTCGTAGTCGCTTGCTCGAGTGCTGTTGCGTGTCGTCAAGTACCACAGTTGTTGGAGTATTGCCGCATGTTTAATGTTGGAGATGATCATGGCTCTAATTATTGTTCACTTTAATTATTGTTTAATAACTAAAATTGAAGTAGGTAAGCAGAGGCACAGGTGGGCAATAGATGTTATTGTAGGGGTTCGTAGCATGGAAAACAAAAATTTTCTATCGCATACAAACAAACAAGCCAAGATCTATCTACTAGATTGTAGCAACGAGTCGATGGAATAACTCACCCTCGAAGATTCCAAAGTGTTTAACGAGAGCAGATTCTCGTGGGTGATGTAGTCGTACTCTTTCCGATCTCAAGATCGCGTAGACGATCCTTCCGGCGCCGCGTTCCCGCAGCGCTCCCGCAGTCGGTCACACGTTCGGTACTCGACGAAGACCTTCCTCTCCCTTGTTCCAGCAGGCAGCGGAGGTTGTAGCACTCTCCTCGCGATTCCGGCAGCACAACGGCGTGGTACCGGAAGTAGAGGGGAAATCCCGCAGGGCTTCGCCTTAAGCCGGTGCGAGTATGGTGGAGCTTATGAGAGAGGCTATTAGTGGTCTAGTAATTAGACACACCAATTAGAGGGCTCTAATCCGAAGGCTAGTGCAATTAGAAGCTCTAAACCGAAATAGCTCTAAACCGGGGTTTAGATCTAGGGTTTAGTTTAGAGGATAGGAACTTGTGTGTGTTGGGAGGGAGCCCTGCCCCTCCTTATATAGGTGGGAGGGGCTGGCCGGCCAAGGGGAGGGAGTGGAGTCCCTCCCCAACTCGGCCTAGGTGGGGCGCCGGCTTGGGGAGGAGGACTCCTCCCTCAAGTCGGTTTCCTCCTCTCCTCCCACTTCCCAAAAACTGCCGTTTGACTTTCAAACTAGCCGTTTGACTTTTTCAATTTAGGATTCAATTTAATCCTTTATTTGGGACAGCAAGAACACTTAGTACATGATGCAATCATTCCAACATGTAATGACACATTCAAGTACCCTTCCCCCTCCGGAGTGCCGGACATTCCGGGACCTTCTAGAATGTTCCCGATGGAAACACCGGAATCATTCCCGAACTCCGAAACGGGACTTTCCTTATATGAATCTTATTCTCCGGACCATTCCGGATCACCTCGTGATATCCCGGATCCCATCCGAGACTCCGAACAACATTCGGTCTCTTTCTCATAATACCATAACTACTCAAACAACGTCGAATCCTTAAGTGTGTCTCCCTACGGTTCGTGAATTATGCGGACATGATCGAGACACTTCTCCGAACAATAACCAATAGAGGAATCTGGAAATTCATATGGCTCCCACATATTTCTACGATTACTTTGCGATCGAATGAACCACTTACATACGATACCAATTTCCCTTTGTCTCACGATATGTTACTTATCCGAGGTTATGATCGTCGGTATCTCTGCATACCTAGTTCATCCTCGTTACTGATAAGTACTCTTTTCTCGTTCCCGTGATATGTGATCCCTTGTGACCAAGTCACATGCTTGCAAGCTAATTGGATGACATTTCACCGAGAGGGCCCAGAGAATATCTATCCGTCATGTGGATGGACAAATCCCACTCTTGATCCATGTGTTTCAACCAATACTTTCCGAACACTCAATGCCACCTTTATAGCCACCCTGTTACGGTGTGGTGTTTGATGACATCAAAGCATCCATCCAGTAAAGGTGATATGCATGATCTCATGGTCGAAGGAATTAGGTCACTATGTATCAGAAAGCATATAGCAATTGAACTATTGAAATGACTTGATCTTTATGCTACGCTTGTCTATAGGAGTATGTCCACCATATCATTCTCCTAACGATATGATCTTGTTGTTGATAACATCTCAATGTTCATGACAAAGAAACCACATCATCAATCAACCAACAAGCTAGTGAAGTATAGAGGCTATACTAGGGACTTCAAATTAAGTTTACAAATCACACAAGTATTAATGGTTTCCTTGTTAATACTATTATAGCATGAATGCAAACATTTATCATAAGTGTGAAGATATGATAATAACCACTTTATTATTGCCTCTTGGGCATATCTCCAACAGTCTCCCACTTGCACTAGAGTCAATAATCTAGTTTCGAACCTTTGTGTATATAACACCTATGGCTTTCCGGTGTTGTATGTACACGATTGCTAGTGGTCAACTGATCTCCGGATCTGACACTTCCAGGTCCGTGTGTAATTGCATGTCTTTGCGTCTCTACGCATCACTCATTCTCTAATGAGATGGCTTTGTATAAATTTGGTATTTCGGTGTGACCTTTAGCTCTTTAGGGTTAAAACATGTTGATAATATTGTCGCACAATATATCTTCATAGTATTATCCCACTGTGAACTACACCTTAGTTTGATAACAAACTTCTTGACACAAATGCCCTCTTTTGCTGCTATAACAGCAGTCATATACTTAGCCTTTTGTTGTAGTATCTGTCACAATGTCTTAACTTTGGAAATCATCCAAATCCATTATGGAACTCACTTTCCATTATATTGTGCCACCCTTAGTTTAGATTGAGATAAACTAAATTTGTACTTTGTGACAAAGCTAGTATCAATGTAGTACTTTTACAATGAACTAACCATCTATTAGTCACTTCTACAAATAATATATTCTTAGTTCTTTCAAAAGATTATAAGAATATCCTTACTATCGTCCAATGATCATCTTATGAATCATTCTGGTATATGCTCATAATATTTATAGCATAGGACATATCTGGATTTGTACATATCACAGTACGATTGATATAAATACTCTTTGTGATTTCATACATCAAGTATCAATCTATACTTGATTATTTGTGTCACTTTACCAAATGTCAATACACTTGAATATATCATCAACATTGAACTCATTCAATCCTTTCTGTGCGACAAGAACCTTCTCTTGTAGTTTCTATATTGAACTCATTCAATATCTTGTCTATGTACTTCTGGCACAACCATATTAGCGTCTATTGATGCCAAATATTTGGGTTTTGCCTAAGTCTTTCATCGGGATGAAATTCTTAATATGTGTTAATAAAAGATACATTATTTCCAATCAACAATATGTCTTCCACATAATGTATTAGAAACATGTCTTAGCGCTCCCACTTAATTTCTTGCAAGCATCTTCATTGTCTCTGATGAAATTAAACCCTTTTAACAGTTTCATCATAGTGAAGATTCCAACTCCGCTATGCTCACTCTAACCATTGAAGTTTGCATATGCTTTTAGCATCCTTTGAATTAACAAAACCCTATGGACCGTGTTATGCACATGTCCTAGGTAACGATTCTATTAGAAGAACTTGTTTTGTTTATTCAACTACCATATAACAAATTATATGTAGTGGTTGCTACATTAATCCGTCTAGACTAAATATCACTATGAAAGATCAAATCTTGTCATAGTCAACCTTTGAACATTGTTGTGAACTCTTTCCCAACATGTCGACTATTTCATAGATGTAAAACATCCATGTCTATTTCTTTATAGATCCAGACACAACTGTAAGGTCTTACACCTTACTCGAGGGTCCTTCAAGTTCAAAACTTGATTTCTCGTGTATGGAACTATCACGGGTTTTATGGCTTCAAGCCATTTTACGGAGTCAGGGCCCATCATCGCTTCTCTGTATGTAGTCGGTTCATTATTCTCAAATAATGATTCAACCCTCAAATCTTGGTATTTGATTGTTCATCCGACCTACTTGTTTCAATAGGAACTTGGATCTCCGTGACCACAACCTTTGAGGTACGTGAACCATGAGCATTGTTGCTGCCTCCGAAACACTTTTCGGCGCTGCGCAACTCTGCACATATAGCTAAGGTTCTTTTAACCTTATCAAAGTTTCTATTGTCCTCCCACTTAACTTTTCACGAAAAATTCCTTCTTAAAGAAACTTGACGTTTTAAGTGACAAAACACTTTTGTCTCCGATGTTATGGAGGAGTACTTAACAGTTATTCGAAATAACATACAAAGACAGGTTCATCCGACTTTGGTTGCAAACATCTTTCTTATGCATAGCATACCAATGTTTAAGAAAGGACAATTTGGGTTTTATCCCAAACCATAACCTTATATGGTGTCATTTCAACGGATTATGATGGAGCTCTTTTCAGTGGAAAAACGGTAATCTCTAAAGCTTTTAATCTTTAAAATACAATGGCAGTTTTATGAATTATACCTTTGATCTTACCATGTCAAACAAGGTTTAATTACATATCTCGAACGTTCCATACTCTTATGGTGTTTCGGGAAATGCAAATCTACGGAACGATTCCTTAAATCTTAGGTATTATGCTAAACTTGTAACTCAAATATATTCCTTTATGATCTTTATCATAAACTGTTTATATTCTTGTTACAATGATTTTGCACTTCATCTTGAAAGTCTTTTGAACTCTTCAAATATTTCACACTTCATCCTTATTAAGTAAATATTCATATATTCACTCAAATTTTCGGAGAAAGCATATGAAGTTGAAATCCATCGCTCTTGACTACACATAATGGATTTCATACAACAATATGTACAAGTTCCAATAAGCTAGTCATTCATTCCCTTTTGGCCTATGAACGAAGTTTTAATTATCTCTAGGAAAGTTTCACAAGCGTCATTTGATCAAAATCAGAAGACTCCAAAATTCCATCAACATGGAGTTTCTTCATGTTTTCTTTCAAATATAATTTAAACGGCGATGTCACTTCCTAAGTGATCTTTAAATCAATTTGTCTTTCGACATTTTTAGCACTAGTTTTATGGATGTGATGTCTCCAACGAGATTTGCGAATCATCCATCTTTTATGGATTACGGCAATTATTTGAACAATCCTTTTGTTCTCATAATACCTGATAAAACAAATCTTTGAAGGCAAGCTTTGATGTTTAACGAGCAACACAATAACCCTTTATTTGTTCTCGATGAACATCATCACATATTCTTTTGCTAGTTACTTAGGCCATCGTAGTTCATGAATTGTGTTGTTTCGTATGACGATTCACACCAACAAATTCAGTATCAAATACTTGAGAACCACATTGTTTAATAAGCAAAGAATATAGCCATAACATGTATATCATCTATATACTTAAACTGAACAATTCTAGTCTTTTCTTTTTTGCCATATATTTATGAGATTCTCTTTCAATATTTCCTTTTCTATTTGAAAGAATCTATCAATATCAATAGTGGAGTCATACATATGACATATAGTCCAAAGCGTGTATAGTTAAATACCAATGTCTTTGGACTTGCACTTTGAAGTAGATCACCATCATCAAATGTTTGGTGTTCTTTCAAATTCCTTTCTTTAGTAATCTCTTGGTGTAGTAAACATTTTACCTTCATCAAATATTCACCCTTATCATGGAATCGTCCATGATCAAGCTACTTTTAGCTTATAACGATGAATTATGAGTATAATGTTGCTATCCAAAACCTTTTGGAGGATTAGGACAACAAGTGTCTCCAACCTTTTTGCAAATTCTCATCAAATATGAGAACATGACTTTTGCCATATTATACTCTATCATGTTGCAACCAAAACTTCGTTTCAGATATCACAATATCTTCCACACATTATGGTTTCTGAAACAACTCTTTCAGATCCTAGATAACCTTGATATTAAGGGAATCCTTTGAATATCAAGAATCATGGATACAAACATGATACTTATATACTAACACTTGGAATTGTTACTCTTGATTTAATACTAATTATTAAACTTCATGGAGTAACCGGAACTTACTGAAAGTTTGCAATAGGACTTTTATACTTTAGATTAACACTTAAAACAATACGATACCAGTTCGTAAAGTATCTAACCAGAATTCTATAGTTCTATCATCTCAATTATAACTAAGCGCAAGGTGGTAAACGGATGCCAATGACTACAACAACTATGCAAATTCACTTTGATTTAGTTTATGATAAATTGAGTTCTAATTAATAATTAAATTAATCTAGGTGAACTCCCACTCAAAACAATATCCCTCACATTGTTTTAGTGATCACACGAACCAAATCCACCACATCAAAACCGATCATCACGAGAGTTGATATAGCTTCAATGGCGAACAATCAACATGTTCATCATATCTACTATATGACTCATGCTCTACCTTTCGGTAATCCGTGTTCCTGAGGCCATGTCTGTACATGCTAGGCTCGTCAAGATCAAACCTTAGCTACCGCATAAGCAAATCTGGCTTGCTTACGTTGTATTCACCCGCGGAATCAAAGACACCCGATCATCACGTGGTGCTTCGAAGCAGCAAGCTTTGGCAACGGTGCATACTAAGGGTGAACACTTTAGAACTTGAAATTTATGTGCATGAGGGATCATCTTATAATGCTACCGTCGTCTACAAAGCAATACAAGATGCATAAAGGATTAACATCACATGCAATTCATAATATGTGATATGATATGGCCTTTCTTCTTTGTGCTTCTGATCTCCATCTTCAAGCACGAACATGATCTCCATCATCACCGGCATAGCATCAAGGTCAATGATGCTTCTTCATGGTTGTCGTCCACCAGCATCAACTATTACAACTATTTTGAATAGACACGCAGGTCTTAACAGAAATTAAAGACAACCATATGGCTCCTGCCGGTTGCCAACTTACAATAAGGAACATTGCATACATCAAATATAATCACAATCATGGCCATATCACATCACTGCACACCCCTGCAAAACAAAGTTAGACGCTTCTACTTTCTTTGCATATTTTACGTGGTTTGGGGCTTTCCATAAGTGTCGTTCTAACTTACGAACAAGAACCACAACATTGATACTAGCATTGTTGATTACCCGTTGTAAATTGGATCTTTACTATGCTAGGAGAAACAGGCACCCGCAAAGCCACTTATGCAAAACGAGTTGCATGTCAAGCGTGGAGCAAGTCTCATGAACGATGTCATGTAAGGTTAGCCCGGGCCGCTTCATCCCAACATACCGCAAGATGCAAAGTACACAAAAAGCAATCTACAATAAAAGCATCAACGCCCACAATGACCATTGTGTTCTACTCGTGCAACAGATCTACATATAGACACGGCTCTGATACCACTGTAGGGGTTCGTAGCATGGAAAACAAAAATTTTCTATCGCATACAAACAAACAAGCCAAGATCTATCTACTAGATTGTAGCAACGAGTCGATGGAATAACTCACCCTCGAAGATTCCAAAGTGTTTAACGAGAGCAGATTCTCGTGGGTGATGTAGTCGTACTCTTTCCGATCTCAAGATCGCGTAGACGATCCTTCCGGCGCCGCGTTCCCGCAGCGCTCCCGCAGTCGGTCACACGTTCGGTACTCGACGAAGACCTTCCTCTCCCTTGTTCCAGCAGGCAGCGGAGGTTGTAGCACTCTCCTCGCGATTCCGGCAGCACAACGGCGTGGTACCGGAAGTAGAGGGGAAATCCCGCAGGGCTTCGCCTTAAGCCGGTGCGAGTATGGTGGAGCTTATGAGAGAGGCTATTAGTGGTCTAGTAATTAGACACACCAATTAGAGGGCTCTAATCCGAAGGCTAGTGCAATTAGAAGCTCTAAACCGAAATAGCTCTAAACCGGGGTTTAGATCTAGGGTTTAGTTTAGAGGATAGGAACTTGTGTGTGTTGGGAGGGAGCCCTGCCCCTCCTTATATAGGTGGGAGGGGCTGGCCGGCCAAGGGGAGGGAGTGGAGTCCCTCCCCAACTCGGCCTAGGTGGGGCGCCGGCTTGGGGAGGAGGACTCCTCCCTCAAGTCGGTTTCCTCCTCTCCTCCCACTTCCCAAAAACTGCCGTTTGACTTTCAAACTAGCCGTTTGACTTTTTCAATTTAGGATTCAATTTAATCCTTTATTTGGGACAGCAAGAACACTTAGTACATGATGCAATCATTCCAACATGTAATGACACATTCAAGTACCCTTCCCCCTCCGGAGTGCCGGACATTCCGGGACCTTCTAGAATGTTCCCGATGGAAACACCGGAATCATTCCCGAACTCCGAAACGGGACTTTCCTTATATGAATCTTATTCTCCGGACCATTCCGGATCACCTCGTGATATCCCGGATCCCATCCGAGACTCCGAACAACATTCGGTCTCTTTCTCATAATACCATAACTACTCAAACAACGTCGAATCCTTAAGTGTGTCTCCCTACGGTTCGTGAATTATGCGGACATGATCGAGACACTTCTCCGAACAATAACCAATAGAGGAATCTGGAAATTCATATGGCTCCCACATATTTCTACGATTACTTTGCGATCGAATGAACCACTTACATACGATACCAATTTCCCTTTGTCTCACGATATGTTACTTATCCGAGGTTATGATCGTCGGTATCTCTGCATACCTAGTTCATCCTCGTTACTGATAAGTACTCTTTTCTCGTTCCCGTGATATGTGATCCCTTGTGACCAAGTCACATGCTTGCAAGCTAATTGGATGACATTTCACCGAGAGGGCCCAGAGAATATCTATCCGTCATGTGGATGGACAAATCCCACTCTTGATCCATGTGTTTCAACCAATACTTTCCGAACACTCAATGCCACCTTTATAGCCACCCTGTTACGGTGTGGTGTTTGATGACATCAAAGCATCCATCCAGTAAAGGTGATATGCATGATCTCATGGTCGAAGGAATTAGGTCACTATGTATCAGAAAGCATATAGCAATTGAACTATTGAAATGACTTGATCTTTATGCTACGCTTGTCTATAGGAGTATGTCCACCATATTATTCTCCTAACGATATGATCTTGTTGTTGATAACATCTCAATGTTCATGACAAAGAAACCACATCATCAATCAACCAACAAGCTAGTGAAGTATAGAGGCTATACTAGGGACTTCAAATTAAGTTTACAAATCACACAAGTATTAATGGTTTCCTTGTTAATACTATTATAGCATGAATGCAAACATTTATCATAAGTGTGAAGATATGATAATAACCACTTTATTATTGCCTCTTGGGCATATCTCCAACAGTTATTTGGTTGTTAACCGTCCACTTGTGTCCCGTAGGACCCCGAGTACTTGATACCTGTTCCTTGAATATTCGCGCTATCCACATCCGGGAGGATTATGGGACCCTCCTGAGCCAGTGCTTGATTCAGTCTTATTTCTTGGGGCCACAAACTAGTTTGAGGTTTTATTTACTATCATGTACTTATGCCATGCTTTACTGCTTTATTTACAATTGTGCGAGGAGCACCTGTACTGTTTAGGATCGTGACCCGTTTTCTCGGTATCGACAAGCCCAGTTTTTGGGTTCCCAGTCGTTTACAGCCGGCCCCACAAACCTTGAGTCCGTCTCGAAGTCAGCTAACTTCGTTGCGGGTATACTTAATGGGGTGGCCCCCTGAAATATTTATGAATCTTGTGATTGCTTTGTCGTGAAAGCCTCGTTGGGTTTTGATTTGGTTTTTCCGAGGTTGATCGAGTGTGTGTTGCTATTTGTGCACCCCTGCAGGGTAAAACTTTCTGAAAGCCGTGTCCGCGGTTATGGACGACTTGGAGCACATTATCTCGATCATAGACAACTATAACTAAAGTAGTGCTATAAATTTGACTTTACAATGACTAGTAATCAGCTTCACTATAATGGAAAGGCTAAATAAAATTGCCAACAATTGCTTGTTTGGGTTGTCGCTTGCTACCATTGTACCTGACTAGTAAGTACTGCAACTATAACGGAATGGCTAAATAAAAGTACCAACAATTGCTCGGTTTTGGGAATATCTCATGCTAACTGTATCTGACTAGTAAGAGTGCAACTACAATGGAATGGTTAACTAAAACTGCCCACTGCTTATTATATCAGGATGACTATCTATACCTGACTAGTAATTTCTGTAACGATAACTGAATAAATAAAACTGCCAACTGTGTGAGTTCCTCGGTTGACTTCCTTGTTTGGTCTCGAGGGGGAATACCAGGATGGGTATGCTTGGTGGTAGAATCAGGTTGGTTCCGAATAGGTCTTTCTTATCCCTCTCTAATAGCCGATAGTTATATCGAGTCTCTATAGGTTGTATAGTGCATGCTGCCGCTGCCGCTTCAGTCCACCATACCTATGTAGGCGAGGACCGCCGAATTCTAGTCTCGCCGTGTACTGGCCTCAGTACTGACCGCTCTCTCTTTTTCCTTTGCCCTTTGTCGGCACCCCTTTTGTTTAAGCAGGTTTTGGGATCGACGTCGTTAGCAGGGTTACCCTTCCGGCTTGGCCTGGGCAGGGTTATGGACGCCATTGGTTATTATTCAGGGCTCTTAGCCCCATTTGCATCTTGTCCGTAGTCGGACGCTCTATCATTTTCAAGGTGATTTGGATCTTTGTATATTATATCTGTATTCTTGACTCATGGAGTCGTGTTGTATATGTATCTATTCTGTGGGTCCCATCGAGAACTGTTGTGTAATGTTATTACTTCGTTTTCCACCCGCACGAAAGTGCCTGGTGGGCACCTTTGAATCGTTTCTATGCGGGTTTGGCGGGTTTCGCTAAAACTTGCATAGGGCCGATTCTGAGGGTGTTACATATACTATCTATAGCTATGGATCATAGATCCTGAGTTTATGCAAGTTTTCGAAAATGCTTTTTAGAAATTATAAATTTTTATTAGAAAAGAATGTCAATTAGCTTTCACGGGTTGTGCAGGACTTCATGGAGTCTCTTTTCATGTTGAGTTTATAGTTTTTTTTCAGAACAGGGAGTAACAAGTCATATTTTTTATACTCTCGTGAGGTGCGCTATTTTACCTACAAATGATATTAAGAATGAGTGCATGATTGGGTTGCCTCCCCGTTCAAGCTTTTATGGTTCGAGGCTCAGTTAAAGATAAAGCCAATCATTATCTTTTGTCATAACCCTGTAATCCATCCTTTGTAATGAGTTTCAGTTACATGACCTACACTCAATTACCATAATATACTTAAGTCATCATCTTGCATCACACGATGGAGACATTACATCGTCCAACCCACTGATTTCCACTCTAGACCACAACCCGACCTAACATGCAAAGATATACGAAAGGAAGAAGGTTTAACCGACTTTCCCGTCTCATTCCAGAATATGTGGTTGGTGCGGTCTATACGTCACAAGAATCACTGACTATATTTATTGTTAATCCTAGGAGTACTTTCCCGATACGATTGAGCCTTCACCACATGGCTTACCTTTTATGTATTCTACAATGGTTTCATAACTCACCATAATAGATTGTCCGACCACCCTGGGTCGGTAACCCATACTCCATATTTATCAACAAAATAGTATTCTACTTTTGAATGTAGATGATGATGTAATACTTTTGAAAAGTATTGTTTTTATGAAATAGTTTAAAGTACATGCAAGATTGAAATTGCCTTCTTGAGTGAAAGATTTTGCAATCAGCGTGCTTTACGTTGTCATAAGATCCAAATGGAAGAGCAGCATTGGCCCTTACGGACTCATGTTTGATAGATTATCCATATGGTGTGATGCATAATACATGATATGCAAGCGTTCTAATCCCTCGGTACTAATCCTTTGTTGATTTTGTTTACATATTTGACTTAGGTTTGGGTTGGTGATTTCTTACGGATTCGAGTTTGGTTTAAGTTTACTTCACCCATTAAGTAAAGTTCAAGCAATTGATATTCTCACTCAAAGTTCAATACCACAACAAGGCATTGCATAATCATCTCTAATAGTAACAAACCTTACTTAGGATTTTTTTTTAGTTGTTTAGACTTTATTAAAATAGGTCACTTCCGCTATTCTAGCAAAAAGAATAACTTTTGAAGAACATTTTATTTTAGGTTAAAGGTGCTTCCATTTCTAAGTTAAGTACTTAGAATTGCCTATTTTTAGGTGTTATATAAAATGTATGAGGTAACGACCTTTTATCTTTAGTAAGATTTTATGAAGTTTTCTATTTTATTATATTTGTATCATCTTCTATTAAGAAATTGTTAATTTTAGGTTTTTAAATATTTACCTTTGCAAGTTTATTATTTCTTATATGAAACTAAATATTTATTTTTGTCGTTGTGTTTAGTTAATGAAGTATTTTATCAAATTTATAAAATCCCTTAAATATTGTTTTGAATTATTTTTTAATTTTGTTACTTAGAGCATAATTATATTTTATTGGAATTTATATTACTCAAGAAATAAATTGATGATTTGTTTTATTTAGGAAGAAAAATTTCTATTTTTCCATATTTAAAATATGCCTAGACAAGCTATGGGACCTACACAAAAAAGTGAGAAAACACAGATGCTACGTACGGTTAAGTTAAGGTATACGGTAGATGATATTGTGATTTTTGTACAGATTCCATGCAGGTGATGTGCACGGATTTCGTTGCTGGATTTCCCAAGCCCTCCGGTAAATAAGTTTTTCTGCCAAACTTTTTTAATTGGGTTGAAATTTGGGCTGAGCCTAGGCGCCAGGTGAAATAATGTTTGTTATTACCATCTGGTTGTATTCTTGGAATATGAATTCAAATTTTGTTTGCAAATCTCATCCTGTATTTTTTTGGGTAACCAATTAAACCGATAGCCAAAACCTTGGTCATGTGTAGGTTTCGAGTTTTAGATGCACGTGCTTGTATCCTATTCTGTACAGGGATGATTTTTGAGGCAATTTCTTGAAACTTAAGTGATGCGATGTTCTCTAAATCCGAAATCAGAGAACACATGTACGCAGGTTCCAAATATTCACTCTAAGCCATATCTGTTTTTTGACGAGGACTTTGAAGAGCCATATCTCGTATATTTTTGAAAAATCTGGCCAAACTACCGAAGTTCAACCAACTCTGCCCCCGGGCGAAACTAATTTGGAATCTGACCCCTCACGTCGGCGCCACTTCAAACGGCGCCGACCTAACACATTTCGGCGATGACGCCGAGCTAGCGACTGGGGTGGGCGCCTGGCTGACGTGGCCGCTATGTCGGCGCCATTTGAAATGGCGACCCTAGGGTTATATCCAGTCGACCAGTTTTCCTTTCTCCTCTGATCGAGTCAAAACGCAGCCGCCAGAAGCCGCCTCTGCCCTCCCAGGCGACGCCGGCCGGCCGCACCACCTACCGCCGCTCCTCCTCCGCTCTCTCCACCTCCGCCCACCTCCGCACCACCTCCCGCCGCTCCTCCACCCGCCCGCACGCACGCAGGTCGCCGGCCGCTCCGGCGTGGAGGGTGGGATGCCTCCCTCCGGCGTGGAGGATGGGCTGATCCTCTCCGGCCATCTCCTCGTCCCTTACCTCTCCCCTCCGGCCACAGGTACCTCTCCCCTTCCCTCTCCTCTCTCAAATCCCCTCCCCCTATTCTAAAATAATTTGTACATTGTGAAAATGTTGTATGTAATTATACAAGTGTTAGTTAATTGTAATTATTTCTCTTAGATGAATCATACAATGTAATTATACAATGTTGTATGTAAAATAATTTGTACATTGTGAAGAACATGTTCTAGTTAATTGTAAGTATTCCACTTAGATGAATCATTGTAACATATGATGTAATTATACAAGTGTTAGTAATGTAGATATTTTACTTAGATGATATTGCTAAATGTTACATGTGCTTGACCTTGTAGGAGTTGCTTGTAGGAGTTTTTTTGTAGGAGTTGTTTGTAGGATACGGATACATGTGCTTGAGATTGTAGATATTTCACTTAGATGATATTGGTAAATGTTACATGTGCTTGAGCTTGTAGGAGTTTTTTGTAGGATACATGTGTGCTTGAGCTTGTAGGATACATTGTGAATATTTTTGAGTTTTTAGGAGTTGCTAGATTGATTGGTATTGGCTAGTTTGTGTGTTGTAAGCATGTGCAACATATATGAATGATATTGGCTAGTTTGTGTAGGGTGATTGTAGCAAAATGAGTAGGTTAGAGCAATGGAGCAATGGTATTTTAGGGTGATTGTAGATGGCATGGTATTATTGGCTGCACATTATCGCATTTTGCTGAGTATTGCATTCTCTAATGGATGCTTTGGTATTTGTTTTGGCTATTAATATAGATGGCTTATGCAAAAGTCCTTCATGTGCATCACGGTGGGCGTGTTGTGCAATTGGATTGTGGTGTGAGTTTGTGGATATGGCAAAGACTGTGATATTTTTTCGACTAGTCCTAGTCTTAGTGATGTTGTTGTCAAGGTTAGCGCCGCCCTTGGATGGAGTGACAAGGGCGATGAAGTTGTTTTGGAAGGAAGATATGATGCGGGTGGCTCTAGATCTTATACTGAGATGATCCCGATCAACGATGACAACGAGTGGGATCTATACAAAGAGCTAGTGGAGAACTCGCAAATAAAATCTTTGGTCGTGTTTGCCGTCAAGGTCCCCGGGCATGCTCATCTTCTCATCGACTTGAACAAGCGGCCCTCGGTTATCAAAAGAAGCAACGATGACCGTCCTGAGGATGTGTATGATGCGGGTCCAAGCCAACCGCCTATGTGGGACACAGAAAATCAACAAGATGAAGATTACTTGGAGGAGATTATGGAGGAGCCCAGTTCTGTTGAAAGAGAACAAGTAGAGATCATCGAGGAGAATCAGTAGAATATAATAACCGTGTGTCGTGCTTGGGCCGTGGACCCATACAACTCCGTCTCACGGTTCTACAATCAGTAGAAAACAATATGAGCCACGTCAGCCAGGCGCCCACCCAGTCGCTAGCTCGGCGCCATCGCCAACATGTGTTAGGTCGGCGCCGTTTGAAGTGGCGCCGACGTGAGGGGTCAGATTCTAAATTAGTTTCGCAGGGCACAAAGTTGGTTGAACTTCGGTAGTTTGGCCAGATTTGTCAAAAAATACCCATATCTCTAGATATGTTAGACATGTCCAATTTGCATAAGTAGATCTCTAGTTCATCCTAGGTGGGACTGCGAACCATACCACTCTTCCTCCACCAACAAAGATAATTAATGTGGCTTCTGCTAGATAATGCACGCCGAAAAAGAAAATGCAGATCTTGTGGTTGATGTGGCCAACTCCACCGACCAATAAACTATTTTGAACACATCGACCACCGACAGAACAGAACGAGTCAATGATTCATATAGAGTAGCCGTTCCTAAATTGCAAGCTATGGTTCCTGTATGATTTTTTGACCGAAAATCGGGGAGGCGTCACAATAGTTTTTCAACCATACTCCGTCCATCAAAGGATAATCTACGATACTCCTTTTTAGTACGAAGGGAGTACTAGTTTAGCCCGCGTTACTGGTAACGGAGTGGAATGTCATAATCTCGTTTGCCTCACTTGTGGCTCTTAAGCCTGATTTTGCCTACTTTTGTGGCTAATAACATTTATAAAATAAAGCACAATACATCACAATTCAACAGCTACAAACGCATGCCTTACTGTTGGAAGAAACACAACACTTACGCATAAATTTTATTGTTGCGGTACACCTAAATGCGCAGAAGAAAGGAGCTCAATCATGGATGATCAATCGACGAAGGGGTAGCCAATGACGGGGTCGAACGCATAGAAGGTCGTCCTATTCGAGGAAGGGGTAGTCGGTGTAGCCCACGACGGGATCAGAGGAGTAGAAGGTCATCCTATCGTACTTGTTCAGCTCCGCGCCGAGCTCGAACCTCTTTGGCAGGTCCGGGTTTGCGAGGAACAACCGCCCGAAAGCCACCAGGTCGGTGTACCCCTCGGCCACCACCTTGCCCCCTTCCTCGCGGTCGTACCCACCGTTGGCGATGAATGTCCCCTTGAACGCCTCCCGGTATGGCAACAGCCGCTTCGGCACCACCCGCCGCCCATCCACGACGGCCATCCTCGGCTCAATCATGTGAAGGTAGAGGACGTTGTGGTCGTTGAGCTTGGTGGACATGTGGAGCGCGAGGGAGTGAGGGTCGGAGTCGTGGCACTCCAGCAAATCCGTGAAGGGGGAGAGGCGGATGCCCACGCGGTGGCCTCCGACCTCCTTCACGACGGCGTCGACCGCCTCGAGCGCGAAGCGGCACCTGTTCTCGAGGCTGCCGCCGTACTCGTCGGTACGGTCGTTGGCGCTGTCCTTGAGGAACTGCTCGATGAGGTACCCGTTGGCGCCATGGATCTCCACGCCGTCGAAACCTGTCAATAAATGTCATTTCTGAAAACATTTCCCTATATAAAGTTTATTGGTCAGCTGTTTTCAAGAAAAAAGAGCAAAAGCAGTGCAAGCAGAGCTTTGACATAAGTAAAAGCAGAAACAGAGCATGCATAGCGATGGCGGGAAACTGGACTTGATAATTACCGGCGTCGATGGCGTTCCTGGCGGCCTTCCTGAAATCGTCAACGATCGCAGGAAGCTCCTCCACCTTGAGCCTCCTCGGCGGCGAGAACTCCTGGATGTGGCCGTCGAAGCTCGTCTGCGGCCCGATGCCCTTGTCGGTGCTCGACAGCGGCGCGGCGCCGCCGGGCTGGAACCCGTACGTGGACACTCTCCCGACGTGCCAGATCTGGCAGAAGAAGAGCGCCCCCTTCGCGTGGACGGCGTCCACGATGGGCTTCCAGGCCTCGACGTGCTCCGCCGTCCAGATCCCCGGCGTGTCGCTGTACCCCTGCGCCGTGTCGGAGACGCCCGTGGCCTCGGTGATGAGCAGCCCGCCGGGGGTGGACCGCTGGGAGTAGTAGACGGCGGCGTGCGGCTGCGGGACGTTGCCGTAGGAGCGCTGCCTCGTGAGCGGCGCCAGGACGATCCTGTGCGTAACGTATGCATGGTCGATCACCGTCGTGCGTGTCATGGCCATCCATGGTTCGTGAAGAGATGGACGGCATGTAACGTTACCTGTGGGCGAGGTCGATCTGGCCCATCTTGTATGGCGTCAGGAGAGGGGTAGGCTCCATTGCTGCACTAGCTCGAGCTTCTCTCAGCTTTCGAGCTCCGATCAATGGCGGCAGCTGCGGGAGGAGGAAGAAGAAGATGAGTGGAGTAAGTGGAGTGGAGGCGATCGATCATGGGGGCAGCATGTCCATTTATAGATGATATTGTACTAGCAAGATCAAGGATATGATATTGTAATCGTACTAACTTTTAGGTGATGCAGTGAGAGTGAGACTGGACGGTCTTGTGGCCCAGAACAGATCCTGATGGAGAATTGTGTAAGTGGTGTGGCTGCTGCCTGGCTCCGGGGATCCGGCTGGCTGCTAAGCCGCCATCATTGATCACATACATCATAGGTGACCTAAGCATGCATGGAAGAATATGGCATTCCATACTGGAAGTCGCAACAATTACTAGCATCATGGTTGACAAGAAGGCATAAAGTTCAGTGTTATTTCCTTTTAGTTTACATGTCTGAGATAGAGACAACCACCAATTGCACTCGAGCGGCCATCGTCTTCCTCACTCTGACAATTATATATCGTACTCCCGGTCATAAGTGACTTTATTGATTTACGTTCCGCCGGTGATTCCACCAAATCCAGGCTCCGGCAGGTTTCCTCCACTTTTAGTGTAATTTTATTATCTCCTCGAAACAGGCTTTCGCCCAGCTATATTAATATAGCAACCGTTTGAGACCGCTGCAGGGCCAGACAGCACAACGCCCAAAAGACAAAGACAAAGACAAAAGAAAAGGAAAAGGAAAAATAAGAGAAAACAAGGCCGATAACAGCGGCTCGACGAAAACAAGGATGACCCGCAACCGCTGCGCCCTCCGGAGAGACCCACCACGCTCCAAGCGCTCCGAAGCGTCGCGTACCAAGCAGCACCTCTAAGAAGGGAAGCGACGACAACGACGCTGCTACCCGGACTAGACCTAGGGTTTTCCCCGGTACGCTACGGGAAGTGGAGAAAGAGATACTCCCGACGCCCTTCAGGAAGGCCGGCGACACCCACGGGCGTCCCCGCGTCGGTGTCTAGACGACAAGGATTTCTCCCGATCTCTCAAAAAACCACGCTCCTGGACGCTCTGGATAGCTCCACCCAGCTCACCGCCCACCTGCACACGCCACCACGGTCTTGCAGCCACCCCCGCCGTCTCACCGTGAACCACGTTGCGAGGCTGGTACGACCCAGAAGGAGAAACTTCGGCAGGGTCAGCAGTACAGTAACACGCGGGAGGGAACTACCTCCACCGCCAGAGGGCGATAGCCGACCGGATGCAGCAACATGGGCAAACCAGACCCTTCCTGGCCCGGCCGAGCCCAAATGGACCCGTAAAGCCCCGATCCGCCGCCACCGCAGATCCCCGCCGCAAAGGGGCTGCGCCGCCGACACCGTGCTCACCCGGGCTAGCCGGACCGCCACCGGTCCGAGAACGCCCCCAGGCCACCAACCCTAGTCCCCCCTTCGACGAGCACGACACAGGCAAAAGGGGGCCGGTACACGTCAGCAAAGAGGAGCGGAAGGCGGACCCCACGGCAAGCACGACACCTCCGTGCCGCCAGCGAGTCGCGCCCTACAGACCCCGCTAGGGTCTGACCGACGACAACCAGCGCTAGGCCCACCTAGCCCAGTACTGGCCCCCGCCACACACGGGCCAGGGGAGTGGGCCTGGCCTCCCTGAGAGAGCCAAGGCATGGCCGCCGACCACGGCCCTTCAGGTCCAGATTGGGCCCGCCCTGGCCTAGATCTGGCCAACAGGGCCGGCCGCCGCCAACCACCCCGCCGCCCACTGCTGCCTCGAGCCACCGCCACGGACCCCCGAGCGACCTCGTCGTGCCCCGTCTCCGCAAGAACGGCAACCCCCCAGGTCGCCCAGCCGCCACTGCAGCCAACCGCCGCCGCTGCCCAAAGCCCACAGGAGCTCGGGCCCCTACCGCCGCCGGCCGCAGGGCTGCAAGCACCCACCTCCGCCGCCGCCTCTAGCTGCCAGGAGGCGCCCCCGACGCCGCTCGCCGGCCACTGCTGCGCCAGGCCCCGCCGCCTCCCGCCGAAGGACCCCGCGCGCCAAGCTCCCGCCTCCCCGTCCGGGTTCCCCTAGCGTCGGGTGGAGAACAGCCGTCGCCGCCGGCGCCGCGAGCGCTTTGCCCGGCGGCTCACGCCGGCGGCGGCGGGAGGGAGGAAGGGGTGGGGGAGGGTGCGGTAGGGTTTGGGCAGCCGCCGCTTCGGTCGCCCACGGGGGGAGCGACGCGAAGCGTTCCTGTGCTTGCTCCGAGACAACCTCTCAAAAGTGGAAACTCGTCAATCGGCCTAGATCTCACTCCAGTCCCAACCTCCCGTAATTTTATTATCTTGAAAAAAGAAAAAATAACAAAAACTATTACTCACTCCGATCATATTAATTGACTTTGATTTGTTAAAATTTAGATGAACCTATATACTAAATAGTGTCTAGATTTATTCAAATTTAGATAAATTGAGTCAATTGATATGGGCCAGAGGGAGTAGTATATCCTAGTTGACAACAGGTTACCAAGCTATGTTCTTTTCATTTTAGTTCATCACTCCACTCACCAAGGCGTCGCCACTTTGCCCGTACAAGCCCACCCCCGTCTCCCAATCGCCTCTCGTGCTGTCGGCGACGACTTCGGTCTTGGTAGGCAATGGTGGCGCTCTACGTCGTTATCTTGATGAAGGCATCGTTATGCAACTATTGTCGTCCCACTCGTGCTGCTCCAGGGGAAACCATAGGATCTGTTCCCGATCCGGCGATGGCGGCGCTGTGATGTCACGTTCTCTCTTGGGAGCATCATTTTTTGAGTGGTGCTAGATGGCAGAGGCATTATCGCGTTGTCTTGCATGGAGCTTCGGCAGCAATAAGACCTACAGGTGCTACCGAGCCATGCATGTTCGGCAGGTGCTACTGTTGGAGATATGCCCTAGAGGCAATAATAAATGTAATTATTATATCTTTGTGTTTATGATAAATGTTTACATTCATGCTATAAAAGTATTAACAACGAAACATTAATACTTGTGTGATTTGTAAACTTAATTTGAAGTCCTTAGTAAAGCCTCTATATAATACTAGCTTGTTGGTTAATAGATGATTGTGGTTTCCATATCATGAACATTGAGATGTTATTAACAACAAGGTCATATCGTTAGGAGAATGATATGGTGGACATACTCCTATAGATAAGCGTAGCATAAAGATCAAGTCATTTTAATAGTTCAATTGTTATATGCTTTCTGATACATAGTAACCTAATTCCTTCGACCATGAGATCATGCATATCACCTTTACTGGATGGATGCTTTGATAACATCAAACACCACACCGTAATTGGGTGGCTATAAAGGTGGCATTGAGTGTTCGGAAAGTATTGGTTGAAACACATGGATCAAGAGTGGGATTTGTCCATCCATATGACGGATAGATATACTCTGGGCCCTCTCGGTGAAATGTCATCCAATTAGCTTGCAAGCATGTGACTGGCTCACAAGGGATCACATATCACGGGAACGAGAAAAGAGTACTTATCGGTAACGAGGTTGAACTAGGTATGCAGAGATACCGACGATCATAACCTCGGATAAGTAAACTATCGTGAGACAAAGAGAAATTGATATCGTATGTAAGTGGTTCATTCGATCGCAAAGTAATCATAGAAATATGTGGGAGCCATATGAATTTCCAGATTCCTCTATTGGTTATTGTTCGGAGAAGTGTCTCGATCATGTCCGCATAATTCACGAACCGTAGGGAGACACACTTAAGGATTCGACGTTGTTTGAGTAGTTATGGAATGATGAGAAAGAGTCCGAATGTTGTTCGGAGTCTCGAATGGGATTCGGGATATCACGAGGAGATCCGGAATGGTCCGGAGAATAAGATTCATATAAGGAAAGTCCCGTTTCGGAGTTGGAGAATGATTCCGGTGTTTTCATCGGGAATGTTCTAAAAGGTTCCGGAATGTCCGGCACTCCGGAGGGGAAGGGTACATGAATGTGTTATATCAAGTTGGTATGATTGCATTATGTACTCGGTGTCATCGCTGAACAAAATAGAGGGTTTATTCAAATCCTAGTTTGAAAAGTCAAACGCCAAGTTTGAAAGTCAAACGGCTAATTTTGGGAAGTGGAGAAAGAGGAGGAAACCGAGTTGGGGAGGAGTCCCTCCTCCACCGCCGGCCCACCTCCAAGCCGAGTTGGGGAGGGACTCCCCTCCCCTTGGCCGGCCGGCCCCTCCACCTATATAAGGAGGGGCAGGGCTCCCCTCCTAGACACACAAGATCCCCGCCTCCAAACCCTAAGCCGCCGGCGCCGCCACCTGCTGTCGCCGCCGCCGCCCTAGGTCAAGCCGCCGCCGCCTAGCAACCCTAGCCGCCGGCCAAGCTTCCTCCTCGGCGTGTCTAAACCCTAGATCGTCGAGGGACTCTCTCATACTCCACCATACTCGCTCCGGCTTAAGGCGAAGCCCTGCGAGATCTCCCCTCTACTTCCGGTACCACGCCGTTGTGCTGCCGGGATCGCGAGGAGAGTGCTACAACCTCCGCTGCCTGCTGGAACAAGGGAGAGGAAGGTCTTCGTCGAGTACCGAACGTGTGACCGACTGCGGGAGCGCTGCCGGAACGCAGCGCCGGAAGGATCGTCTACGCGATCTTGAGATCGGGAAGAGTACGACTACATCACCCACGAGAATCCGCTCTCGTTAAACACTTTGGAATCTTCGAGAGTGAGTTATTCTATCGACTCGTTGCTACAATCTAGTAGATAGATCTTGGCTTGTTTGTTTGTATGCGGTAGAAAATTTTGTTTTCCATGCTACGAAACCCTATAGTGGTATCAGAGCCGTGTCTATATATAGATCTGTTGCACGAGTAGAACACAATGGTCATTGTGGGCATTGATGCTTTTATTGTCGATTGCTTCTTGTGTACTTTGCATCTTGCGGGATGTTGGGATGAAGCGGCCCAGGCTAACCTTACATGACATCGTTCATGAGACTTGCTCCACGCTTGACATGCAACTTGTATTGCATAAGTGGCTTTATGGGTGCCTGTTTCTCCTAGCATAGTTAAGATTCAATTTACAACGGGTGATTAACAATGCTACTATCAATGTTGTGGTTCTTGTTCGTAAGTTAGAACGACACTTATTGAAAGCCCCAAACCACGTAAAACATGCAAAGAAAGTAGAGGCGTCTAACTTTGTTTTGCAGGGGTGTGCTGTGATGTGATATGGCCATGATTGTGATTATAATTGATGTATGCAATGTTCCTTATTGTAAGTTGGCAACCGGCAGGAGCCATATGGTTGTCTTTAATTTATATTAAGACCCGCGTGTCTATTCAAAGTAGTTGTAATAGTTGAAGCTGGTGGACGACAACCATGGAGAAGCATCATTGACCTTGATGCAATGCCGGTGATGATGGAGATCATGTTCGTGCTAGAAGATGGAGATCGGAAGCACAAAGAAGAAAGGCCATATCATATCACATATTATGAATTGCATGTGATGTTAATCCTTTATGCATCTTGTATTGATTAGTAGACGACGGTAGCATTATAAGATGATCCCTCATGCACATGAATTTAAAGTCATAAAGTGTTCACCCTTAGTTAGCACCGTTGCTAAAGCTTGTTGTTTCGAAGCACCACGTGATGATCGGGTGTGTTAGATTCCGCAAGTGTATACAACGTGAGCAAGCCAGATTTGCTCATGCGGAAACTAAGGTTTGATCTTGACGAGCCTAGCATGTACAGACATGGTCTCGGAACACGGATCACCGAAAGGTAAAGCATGAATCATATAGTAGATATGTTGAACATGTCGATTGTTCGCCATTGAAACTATATCAACTCTCGTGATGATCGGTGTTGATGTGGTGGATTTGGTTCGTGTGATCACTAAAACAATGTGAGGGATATTGTTTTGAGTGGGATTTCACCTAGATTAATTTTATTATTAATTTGAACTCAATTTGTCATAAACTTAGTCTAAACTATTGCAAATATGTTGTAGATCAATGGCAGCCCCTACCATCAATTTTAATGCGTTCCTAGAGAAAGAAAAGTTGAAAAACAATGGAAGCAACTTCGCGGATTGGTTCCGCAATTTGAGGATTGTCCTCACAGCTGGTAATTTGACCTATGTGCTGGATGCACCGCTGGGTGACCCACCTGCAGCTGATGCTACCGATGAAGTAAAGAATGTTTACCTCACTCGGAAGACTCAGTACTCCACAGTTCAGTGTGCTATCTTGTCTGGTTTAGAATCGGAGCTTCAGAAAAGGTTTGAGAATTCAGACCCATATGATATTGTCAAGGATCTCAAATTGATCTTTGAGACTCATGCGGCAATTCAAAGCTATGAGGCTTCTGAAAAGTTCTTTAACTGCAAGATGGAAGAGGGCAGCTCCGTCAGTGAGCATGTGCTTAAGATGTCTGGGCACGCAAACAAACTTCAAAGCTTGGGTATAGTGATTCCTAATGCTTTGGGGATTTACCGTGTCCTCCAATCACTACCACCAAGTTACAAGAACTTTGTGATGAACTACAATATGCAAAACATGAACAAGCAGTTGCCAGAACTGTTTGCTATGTTGAAGTCTGCAGAAGTGGAGATCAAGAAAGAGCACCAAGTGTTGATGGTCAATAAGACCACCAAATTCAAGAAAGGCAAGTCTAAGCAAAAGGGACACTTCAAGAAGGGTGGTAAGAAAGTTACCACGCCAACAAAGAAGACCAAGGCTGGACCTAAGCCTGATACTGAATGCTTTTACTGCAAGGGAGAAGGTCACTGGAAGCGGAATTGCCCAAAGTACTTGGCGGATTTGAAGAACGACAACATCAAGAAGAAAGGTATATCCGATATAGATGTTATTGATGTGTATCTCACTAGTACTCGTAGTAGTGCCTGGGTATTTGATACTGGTTCGGTTGCTCATACTTGTAACTCGAAACAGGTGTTGCAGAATAAACGGAAGCTAGCGAAGAACGAGGTGACGATGCGCGTTGGAAATGGATCAAAGGTTGATGTGATCGCGGTCGGCACGCTACCTCTTTATCTACCATCGGGATTAGTTTTATACTTAAATAATTGTTATTTGGTGCCTGCGTTAAGCATGAACATTATATCGGGATCTTGTTTATTGCGAGACGGTTACTTGTTTAAGTCCGAGAATAATGGTTGTTCGATTTATATGAGTAATATGTTTTATGCACATGCACCTTTGATAGATGGTCTATTCTTATTGAATCTCGATAGTGGAAATACACATATTAATAACATTGAAGCTAAACGTTTGAAATTGAGCGATAACTCGACCTATATGTGGCACTGTCGTCTTGGTCATATTGGAGTGAAGCGTATGAAGAAACTCCATTCCGATGGACTTCTTGAATCACTTGATTTCGAATCACTTGAAAGATGTGAAGCATGTCTGATGGGTAAAATGACTAAGACTCTATTTTCTGGTATGATGGAGCGAGCTACGGACTTATTGGAAATCATACATACCGATGTGTGTGGTCCAATGAGTGTAGCATCGCGCGGTGGTTATCGTTATGTTCTTACCTTCACGGATGACTTGAGTAGATATGGGTATATCTATTTCATGAAACATAAGTCCGAAACTTTCGAGAAGTTTAAGGAATTTCAAAGTGAGGTTGAGAATCAACGAAACAAGAATATTAAATTTCTACGTTCTGATCGTGGAGGTGAATATCTAAGTTACGAGTTTGGCGAGCATTTGAAGAAATGCGGAATACTTTCACAATTGACACCGCCGGGAACACCACAACGTAATGGTGTGTCCGAACGTCGTAATCGAACTCTCTTAGATATGGTTCATTCTATGATGTCACTTACAGATTTACCGCTATCATTTTGGGGTTATGCATTAGAAACAGCCGCATTCACTTTAAATAGGGCACCATCTAAATCCGTTGAAACGACACCGTATGAATTATGGTTTGGGAAGAAACCTAGATTGTCGTTCCTTAAAGTTTGGGGTTGCGAAGCCTATGTAAAGAAGTTACAGCCGGACAAGCTTGAACCCAAAGCGGAAAAATGCGTCTTCATAGGATACCCGAAGGAAACTATTGGGTATACCTTCTATCATAGATCCGAAGGCAAAATCTTCGTTGCCAAGAATGGATCCTTCTAGAGAAGGAATTTCTCTCGAAAGAAGTGACTAGAAGGAAAGTAGAACTCGACGAGGTTGTCGAACCTTCTCTCGAAATTGCGAGTAGCGCAGCACCGGAAGAAGTTCATGTGGTGCCTGCACCGATTAGAGAGGAAGCTAATGATGATGATCATGAAACTTCGGTTGAAGTTGCTACAGAGCCTCGCAGGTCAACGAGAACTCGTACCACTCCAGGTTGGTATGATCCCGTTATGAATGTCATGTTGGTAGACAACACCGATGACCCTGAGACATATGAGGAAGCGATGATGAGCCCAGATTCCAACAAATGGCAAGAAGCCATGAAATCCGAGATTGGATCCATGTACGAAAACCAAGTATGGACTTTGGTGGACTTACCGGATGGCCGGAAGGCTGTCGAGAACAAATGGATTTTCAAGAAGAAAACAGATGCTGATGGTAATGTTACTGTCTATAAAGCTCGACTTGTCGCAAAGGGGTTTCGACAAATTCAAGGAGTTGACTACGATGAGACTTTCTCACCAGTAGCGAAGCTAAAGTCTGTGAGGATTATGTTAGCAATCGCTGCATATTATGATTATGAGATATGGCAGATGGATGTCAAAACAACATTCCTCAATGGAGACATTGATGAAGAGTTGTATATGATGCAACCCAAAGGTTTTGTCGATCCTAAAGATGCTAACAAGGTATGCAAACTTCAACGGTCCATCTATGGATTGAAGCAAGCATCCCGAAGTTGGAATCAACGTTTTGATAAGGTGATCAAAAGTTTTGGTTTTATACAAACTTATGGAGAAGCTTGTATTTACAAGAAAGTGAGTGGGAGCTCTGTAGCATTCTTAATACTATATGTAGATGACATATTGTTGATTGGGAATGATGTAGACCTTCTTAATAGTGTCAAGGAATATTTGAATAATAGTTTTTCAATGAAAGATCTTGGCGAAGCAGCTTACATATTAGGCATAAAGATTTATAGAGATAGATCAAGACGCCAAATATCATTGTCACAAAGTACATATTTGGACAAAGTTCTAAAGAGGTTTGGAATGGAAGATAGCAAGAAAGGGTTCTTGCCCATGTTGCCCAATACGACCTTGAGTAAAACTCAAAGTCCGACATCGGCAGAAGATAGAGAAAGGATGAGTAAGACTCCCTATGCCTCAGCCATAGGATCTCTAATGTATGCCATGCTATGTACTAGACCCGACATTACATATGCTGTTAGTTTAACTAGCAGATATCAAAGTGATCCAGGAGTGGATCATTGGACAGCGGTCAAAAACATCCTTAAGTACTTGAGAAGAACTAAGGATATGGTTCTTTCTTATGGAGGTGATGAACAGCTCATTGTTAATGGTTACACCGATGCTAGTTGGAACACCGATCCGGATGATTCTAAATCACAATCTGGATACGTATTTATTTTGAATGGTGCAGCAGTTAGCTAGAGGAGTGCAAAGCAAAGCGTTGTGGCGAGATCTTCAACTGAATCGGAATACATGGCTGCTTCGGAGGCTTCACAAGAAGCGATATGGATGAAAGAGTTCATTACAGAGCTGGGTGTTGTTCCTAGTGCGCTGGACCCAATGTCTATCTACTGTGATAACATGGGCGCCATAGCCAATGCGCAAGAACCAAGGTCACACAAGAAGCTGAAGCACATCAAGCTACGTTTTCACGCTATTCGAGAACATATCCAAGATGGGGATATAAAGACAAAGTACACACAAATCTGAATGTGGCGGATCCGTTGACTAAACCTCTCCCGAGGGCAAAACATGACCAGCACCAAACTGCCATGGGTGTTCGGTATATTACCATGTAATCTAGATTAGATGACTCTAGTGCAAGTGGGAGACTGTTGGAGATATGCCCTAGAGGCAATAATAAATGTAGTTATTATTATATCTTTGTGTTTATGATAAATGTTTATATTCATGCTATAAAAGTATTAACAAGGAAACATTAATACTTGTGTGATTTGTAAACTTAATTTGAAGTCCCTAGTAAAGCCTCTATATAATACTAGCTTGTTGGTTAATAGATGATTGTGGTTTCCATATCATGAACATTGAGATGTTATTAACAATAAGGTCATACCGTTAGGAGAATGATATGGTGGACATACTCCTATAGATAAGCGTAGCATAAAGATCAAGTCATTTTAATAGTTCAATTGCTATATGCTTTCTGATACATAGTAATCTAATTCCTTCGACCATGAGATCATGCATATCACCTTTACTGGATGGATGCTTTGATAACATCAAACACCACACCGTAATTGGGTGGCTATAAAGGTGGCATTGAGTGTTCGGAAAGTATTGGTTGAAACACATGGATCAAGAGTGGGATTTGTCCATCCATATGACGGATAGATATACTCTGGGCCCTCTCGGTGAAATGTCATCCAATTAGCTTGCAAGCATGTGACTGGCTCACAAGGGATCACATATCACGGGAACGAGAAAAGAGTACTTATCAGTAACGAGGTTGAACTAGGTATGCAGAGATACCGACGATCATAACCTCGGATAAGTAAACTATCGTGAGACAAAGGGAAATTGATATCGTATGTAAGTGGTTCATTCGATCGCAAAGTAATCATAGAAATATGTGGGAGCCATATGAATTTCCAGATTCCTCTATTGGTTATTGTTCGGAGAAGTGTCTCGATCATGTCTGCATAATTCACGAACCGTAGGGAGACACACTTAAGGATTCGACGTTGTTTGAGTAGTTATGGAATGATGAGAAAGAGTCCGAATGTTGTTCGGAGTCTCGAATGGGATTCGGGATATCACGAGGAGATCCGGAATGGTCCGGAGAATAAGATTCATATAAGGAAAGTCCCGTTTCGGAGTTGGAGAATGATTCCGGTGTTTTCATCGGGAATGTTCTAGAAGGTTCCGGAATGTCCGGCACTCCGGAGGGGAAGGGTACATGAATGTGTTATATCAAGTTGGTATGATTGCATTATGTACTCGGTGTCATCGCTGAACAAAATAGAGGGTTTATTCAAATCCTAGTTTGAAAAGTCAAACGCCAAGTTTGAAAGTCAAACGGCTAATTTTGGGAAGTGGAGAAAGAGGAGGAAACCGAGTTGGGGAGGAGTCCCTCCTCCACCACCGGCCCACCTCCAAGCCGAGTTGGGGAGGGACTCCCGTCCCCTTGGCAGGCCGGCCCCTCCACCTATATAAGGAGGGGCAGGGCTCCCCTCCTAGACACACAAGATCCCCGCCTCCAAACCCTAAGCCGCCGGCGCCGCCACCTGCTGTCGCCGCCGCCGACCTAGGTCAAGCCGCCGCCGCCTAGCAACCCTAGCCGCCGACCAAGCTTCCTCCTCGGCGTGTCTAAACCCTAGATCGTCGAGGGACTCTCTCATACTCCACCATACTCGCTCCGGCTTAAGGCGAAGCCCTGCGAGATCTCCCCTCTACTTCCGGTACCACGCCGCTGTGCTGTCGGGATCGCGAGGAGAGTGCTACAACCTCCGCTGCCTGCTGGAACAAGGGAGAGGAAGGTCTTCGTCGAGTACCGAATGTGTGACCGACTGCGGGAGCGCTGCCGGAACGCAGCGCCGGAAGGATCGTCTACGCGATCTTGAGATCGGGAAGAGTACGACTACATCACCCACGAGAATCCGCTCTCGTTAAACACTTTGGAATCTTCGAGGGTGAGTTATTCTATCGACTCGTTGCTACAATCTAGTAGATAGATCTTGGCTTGTTTGTTTGTATGCGGTAGAAAATTTTGTTTTCCATGCTACGAAACCCTACAGCTACGCACAACAGATCCTCCAGAGACTTCAAGCTTTGTTTACTGGTGGTACTTGGGGCATGGTTCGGCCATGTATCGACAATGACTGTGACGTGCTTTAGAGTTAGCGCGCAGGAAAATGGTCCTACTTGGCACTACGGTGGTGTCTTAGTGGCTAGTGTGGTGAAAGTCTGCGCATCAATCTATGCGTTGAAGATGGATTGGCGGAAGATAGTAGAGACAATGACATTCAGAGCGAGTGCATTGGCGCCGTTAGGCGGATATGCTAGGCAAATTTGGGCTCCTGACTAGCATGAGTGGTTGGGTTTTTTTTTCAGATTTTGCCGCGGAGCTGGCGATGGACCATCGTCATGCTCGGTGGTGTTGTTTTGCGGTTTTGGTTTGTATGGTCTTTGTAATGGTTTTTGCTAGACTTTGATATTTTAATAATGAATAAAGGATGTGTACATCGCTTGATGTAGAGACCAGGTATCCATTCCCCTCTTCGAAAAAGAGAACTCCAATCATTCTCTTTCTCGAACAATAGATATGAGTAAAATGTATTTCCTCCATTCCCACATGCACGGTGAATTAGGTTTGCGTTAAGGCAGGGCTTCGACAAAGAATTATCATGTTAATATCTGGTTTATGTCACACGAAACTAATGTTTTTGTAGACAAACACCTTATAGTTCATTGTCAAGTTTGATAAAAGCTCATCGCAGATCAACATCTACTCAATACAATATTTTGGACAATAATCATGCTTTTCAAATATATGCTTCGCAAAATTAATATATTTTGGAGTGAGTATGATATAATGATAAAACTAATAAGGAATACAAGGTCTAGATTGGTGGCCTAGTTGTCATGGCTCAAGACTCATTCATGTCCACGAACAGTATCCCCTGCCTGCTCCTGATCGCGCCCCACCGAAAGCCGGGCCCCTCCCATGGCCTCTCCGCCGGAATAGCCGGTCGGAGTTGGTCAGGAGGTGGCGCCGGAGTAGTTAGGCTTAGGAGTAGCGGTTGTATGCTGGCAGTGGGCCTTATGCCCGTCGATGTGGGTGTTCCAGGCTATTGCAGTCAGATCTGGAGAGTAGGGTCTATCCTTGTGGTGTTCGAGCTCCTTCGGTCGGAGCTAGACATGACGACGACCACCGCATCTATCAATAAAACCGATATGGGTTGCTTCCTCTACCTCGTCGTCGCGATGTTATTCCATCTTCCTCTAGCCGTCCTTGGAGGCAGGTGGAGGTGGTGGAGGTGGAGAGCATGATGAGGCGTGGTTCTGGACGCGGCGGGAGTGACTCCGTGCTGGCTATGCGCGCGACGCCGACTGTGGTTGGCTCTGCCTGCTGTTGTTGCTCTTCTTCTTTGGGCCGACCATGGCGGCGAGGGGAACAAGAAGGGATTGCGAAGGTGGGTGACTAGCTCCCTTTTCATCGTGTGTGGCTACCGTACCGCTGGCGGCTCTCTTGTTGCTCGGGAACTCCTAGCCTGCTGTGGTGGTGAGGAGGTGGACACGAGATTGATGTGGGCTGCTGATGCTATGCGGGGCTCTGGGGAGCTTCTGGAGTTTCTTCTCCCCATGGCGTTCTCCAAGCGACGACGACGTACTGTCGCCGCTATCCGAGGCTAGCTGGGTGGTCACCGTGCTCGGCATCGTTGGTTGCGCGAGCCCTTCCTTCCTCCTCGGGAGGTTCTTCTTCGGCTGCATAGTAGGAATGATGTCCCTCACCAAACCAAGTGGTTTCATCCCCGTTTGGAGCAGAGGTGGCGCTACCTTGCCGTTGTTCATCGCCCGCAGAAAGCAAGCTTGATTGCGTTTTTGCAATCTTTGTTAGGGTGTCTCCTGCAAAAAGTTGGGATCTATTTGTAATTTGTGCACCCACCACTAGAATGGAACTCCTTATCCTTTGGGACCTTATCCGTTCGAAAAATACATTCATATGTGGTAGGAGCCACCGAGTCATCTCGATGTGCCGCCCCTAGCAAAGGCCGCATGCCCCATGTCGCTGTTAGCTATCGTCCACGACGCCATATGGCCGGACGTGCGCCATAGGCCACGTGGCAGGGGCTTGCCACCACCGGCAACGGCGGCAGGTGCCACGTGCCGGCTGGCCAGCCCTGCCACCATGCAAAGGTGGTCTTTTTTGATAATTTTTTAGCAGGTGTTTCATTTGGCAATTTATCCAGGCAGGGAGTCCTTTGTGTAAAAAAACGATTTGATGCACGTGAGCAACAATATATGATCCTGTTTTTTCTTTTAAATTCATATTTCTAAGTTCTAAAAAAACTCTACAAACGAACCCGTGTATGTAGCCAATGAAGTATACCACAAACATACAGACTATCAATTGGAAATAGTGTGTATTTTGGCTTTTTTTTAAATAGTACATTTCTTTAATCAATTTCATGAATAATATACGAAATTGATAATTTCGAAAATTAGCGTGGCCTCGAAAACCCATGCCCCGACGAGGACCTTTCGGAATACGAGGTCTCGATGAGTCCAGTCAGGATTTGAGCCCCTGACCAGTGGGTATGCACAGCAGTCAAAAGCACACTGTGAAGCAGTATCGAGTAGGCCTAGTCGGGCCCTTGTACACCGAGGAAATTGCACAAACCACCACTTTTTGTGCGTGTTGCACAAAACACTCACTTCACCTCTTGTTTGCACAAAACACCGGCTATACATATAGTTCGTTGCAGGGAGGTCTAAATTTGGTATTAGTTTGCTTAACAACAAACTTGTCCGCTAGGGCCCACATGTCAAAGATGACGTGGCATCCACGTGTCATCACTACTTTTTTTCAAACATTTCAAAAAATATGTAAAAAAAATCAAAAACTAATATAATATATACTAGAAAATCTAGAAAAGTCTAAAACTGTTTAAATCATTGGGTTAAAATATTTATCACTTTTTGTGAGATTTGGCCTAAATTTGGTGAATTTTTTGAATTTTTCAAAAAAGTAAAGAAAATCCAGTAACAAAAAAATTATGACTTAAATAATCTGGAAAAGTTTGTGCTTTGTTCGAGGCAGAAATGAGAGACCAGAGATGGGACGGAGACAAGCTAGTTGGTTGCCTTGTTCGATTCAACCATGTTCACCGAGGAAAAAAAGTAGCTAAAGAAAAAAATAGCTTATGAGATACCACATAATTTTTGACATGTGGGTCCTAGCCGTCAGGTTTGCTATTAATTGATCTATTACCAGATTTGGACATCTATGCAACGAATTGTACGTATAACTGGTGTTTTGTGCAAACAACAAGTGAGTGTTTTGTGCAACACACGCAACAAAAGGTGGTGGTTTGTGCAATTTCCTCTTGTACACCGACTAGTCAAGTCGCGACCTTGTACTCCGAAAGGTCTTCGCCGGGGCACGGGTCTTCATGCCGTGCTAGTTTTCAAAATTACCAATTTCTTATATTATTTGCAAAATTAATTTAAAAATGTATTATTTAAAAATAGCTATATTTTGTGAAGGGAATATGCCCTGAGAGGCAATAATAAAATGTTTATTATATGTATTCCAAGTATATGATAGATGTTTATTTTGCATGCTATAATTGTATTAATACGGAAACGTTAATACATGTGTGTTTAATAAACAAACAGAAAGTTCCTAGTTATGCCTCTCTCATAAACTAGTTCGTTGATTAACAAGATGATCACGGTTTCCTGATCATAGACATTGGATGTTGTTAATAACGAGATCACAACATTAGTGTAATAGTGTGATGAACATTCATCCAAAGTATAGCATTACGATCAAAGTCATTGAGTTTATATTGCTATAAACAAACTACGAAGTAATCCTAATCCTTAGACCATGAGATCATGCCAATCACTAACACCGAAAGAGTTTCTTGTTGACATCAAACGTCACTCCGTAACTGGGTGATTATAAAGATGGCTTCAAAGCTTCTAAAGTGTTATGTTGAGAATCATGGATCAAGAGTGGAATTTGTTCATCCCTATGACGGATAGATATGCTCTGGGCCCTCTCGGTGATATCACATTGGTTAGCTTGCAAGCAAGTGATTTGATCACTAGAATGTTATATCACGGGAACGAGAAAAGAGTGCATGTCAGTGACGAGATCGAACTAGGTATGGAGATACCGATAATCGAATCTCAGACATGTAATATATCGTGAAACAAAGGGATTAAAATACAAGCGTAAAAGGTTCCGACGATCACAGGAAACATCATCGTTGAATGTGTGGGAGTCAGTATGGATCTCCAGGTCCCGCTACTGATTATTGATCGGAGAAGGGTCTCGATCATGTCCGCATTATTCGTGAACCGTAGGGTGACACACTTAAGGGACACTGGCATCCAGTTGGAGCAAATGTTTCATGCTGAAAGAATAAACAAGCGCAGGAATTTATTTCACTAGATACCGAAACAGGTTTTCGGGTGAAATTGCATAAAGTGGTTATGCATGTGAAATGGAATTCTAGCAAGGGGTTATTTGTGAATGTTAGTAATTAAAGTAATTGACAAAATTCTGAATAAAATAAAAGAGTTTTATTTAATGAGAGTTTGCATTAAATTTGGTGGAAATTTAATGGGAATTTGAGTGGACTTTTGAGTGGAGGGAATTTAAAGGAATTTTGTGAGTGGAGTGTCCACCCACATGAAGAGGGGAGGGCAAGGGGGCAGCCCCCATGCGCCGGCCACCCCCTTGGGGTTCCCCCCCTCCTATAAAAGGAGCCTCCCTCCTCACTTGTCTCTCACACCTCCTCGTGAAGGATCTCTCTCCCCCTCTAGAACTTATCCCCCATGGTCTCGGACTAGCGAGATACATGTTCCCGGTGGCTATTCGGCAAGAAAGGGTTGTGCTTCCGCTGCATCGCTGGAGTGAGGAGGCGGAGGTTGCCCGGTGTCTTGTACGTGTGTGCGAGCACGGATGCGCTGCTGCTTTGTGGCGCTAGGACTTCCTCTCGATCTTGAGATCGGCAAGAGATCGTCTACATCAACCACGAGTTGAACTCGTTAAGCTTTGTCGGTCTTCAAGGGTATGTTCTCTATGGATATACATCCGCCCGTTGTTTGTACCTAGTAGATAGATCTTGGTACATAGTTCCCATCGTAGGAAATTTTTTGTTTTCTATGCTGCGATCCCTACTACGGTATCAGAGCCGGATCTATGCGTAGATACTTTACACGGGTAGTAACATATGAGTATGTGGGAGATGATTATCATGTTGTTGCTCCTTTGTTGTAATTTTGGGTATTGGTGGCATAGTGGGATGAAGCGGCCCGGACAAACTTTACATGTCCTCGCACATGAGACCTGTTCCACACTTGACATGCAACTAGTTTGCATAAGTGGCTAGCGGGTGTCTGTCTCTCCTACTATAGTCAATATCTATTTTGCAGCGAGTTGTCAACAATTTGGTTATCCTCGTTGTGGTTCATGTTCGTAGGTAAGAACGGTTCTATCTCGAAAGCCCTAAGCCACGTAAAACTTGCAATGGATAAATTAGAGGCGTCTAGTTTAGATTTTTGTTGGGCTAGTGTTATGATATGGTGATGTTGTAAGTAGAAGTATAAGATGATACTTTTACAACATACATAACGTGTAATCTCCATAGACCTTGGACTTACATATATAGGTATGATAGTGGTCATACCACGGTGCACATGATAGAGATCATATGCGGGAACCATATCATTTCACTAATAAACATGTGATGTTTGATAGCATATTATATTGCTTGTTTAGCGCTTTGTTAGCATAATAAGATGATCCCTCTTTTAAATATCAAGATAAGAATGTGTTCTTCCTTTAGTATGCACCGATTATGTTTTCGTCGCTCCAAGACATCATGTGATGATCGGGTGTTCTTGGATCTACGACCATATTTCGGGTGTAAAACAGTTATACACGCGAATACTAAGGTTCTAACTTGGCGAGCCTAGCATGTACAGACATGGCTTCGGAACACGGAAAGAAAGGTTAAGCATGAGTCATATAGTTGATATGATGCCCATTTGATGCTCGCCTTTGAAGCTACACCGACTCACGTGATGATCGGACTTGGTGTAGTGGATTTGGTTCATGTAATCACCAAAAAGGCACGAGGGATGTCATTTTTGAGTGGGAGTTCATTCGTAATATGGATTAGTTGAACTCAATCTATCATACACTTAGTCTAAACTTTACAAATTCTGTTGTAGATGGCACCACCTGCTTTTAATTTCAATGTGTTCATGGAGAAAGAGAAACTAGCAACGAACGGTAGCAACTTTACCGAATGGGCCATGAATTTGAGGATTCTCCTCTCTGCTGCACAAAATCAATATGTGCTAGAAGCGCCGTTAGGCCCCCCACCTCTTGATGATGCCCCTGACGAGGAGAAGAATGTCTATCAGACTCGTCAGGAGGACCACAACTTAGTTCATTGCGGCATATTGTATGGGCTAGAGCCGGAACTTCGAAAGCGTTTTGAAAATGGCAATGCTTTTGATACAATGGGCGAGTTGAAAATGATTTTCGACACACATGCTGCTGTAGAGAGTTACAACGCTCCATAAAAGTTCTTTAGCTGCATGATGGAAGAGCACAGCTCCGTTAGTGAGCATGTACTCAAGATGTCGGGTTACGCCGATAAGCTTGTGTCCTTGGGAATATCGATTCCCATTGACTTAGGCATCCATCGTGTTCTGCAGTCTCTGCCACCTAGCTATAAGAGCTTCGTGATGAACTATAATATGCAAGGCATGAAGAAGTCTCTCCCCGAGCTTCTGTCAATGCTTAAAACTGCAGAAGTGGAGATCAAAAAGGAACATCAAGTGTTGATGATCAATAGGAACACTGGTTTCAAGAAAGACAAGGGAAAACGGAAGGGAAGTAAGGGCGGCAAGCCGGTTGCCGCGCCTGAAAAGAAACCCCGAGTTGGACCTAAGTCTGATACCGAGTGCTACTATTGTAAGGGGACTGGCCACTGGAAGCGCAACTGCCCCAAGTATTTGGCAGACAAGAAAGCCGGCAAGGCAAACAAAGGTATATATGATATACATGTTATTGATGTGTACTTGACTAGTTCTCGCAGTAGCACCTGGGTATTTGATACCGGTTCAGTTGCTAATATTTGTAACTCGAATCAGGGGCTGCGGAACAAGCGACCGCTAGCAAGGGATGAGGTCAAGATGCGTGTCGGCAATGGATCAAGCGTTGATGTGATCGCCGTCGGAACGCTGCTTCTCCACTTGCCGTCGGGATTAGTAATAAACTTGAATAATTGTTATCTGGTGCCTGCACTGATCATGAACATTGTATCTGGATCGTGTTTGATGCGAAGTGGTTATTCATTTAAATCCGAGAACAATGGTTGTTCCATTTATATGAATGAAATCTTTTATGGTCATGCACCGATGATGAATGGTTTATTTCTTTTAGATCTCGATAATAATGTTACACATATTCATAATGTTGATGCTAAAAGGATTAAACTAAATGATGATATATCCGCATATATGTGGCACTGCCGTCTAGGTCATATTGGAGTTAAACGCATGAAGAAGCTCCATTCGGATGGACTTTTGGAATCACTTGATTATGAATCATTTGATACATGTGAGCCATGCCTTATGGGCAATTTGACTAGAACGCCGTTTTCCGGTTCAATGGAACGTGCGACAGATTTATTGGAAATCATACATTCTGATGTATGTGGTCCAATGAGTGTGTCGGCGCGAGGTGGATATCGTTATTTTATTACTTTCACGGATTATTTGAGTAGATACGGTTATATCTACTTGATGAAACACAAGTCTGAAACCTTTGAAAAGTTCAAGGAATTTCAGAATGAAGTGGAAAATCATCGTAATAGAAAGATCAAATTTCTACGGTCCGACCGTGGAGGTGGGTATCTAAGTTACGAGTTTAGCACTCACATGAAAGAGTGTGGAATTGTTTCACAACTCACACCTGCCGGAACACCACAGCGAAATGGTGTGTCGGAACGTCGTAATCGTACTTTATTAGATATGGTTCGATCTATGATGTCTCTGACGGACTTGTCGTTGTCATTTTGGGGCTATGCACTAGGAACTGCTGCATTCATTTTAAATCGGGCACCATCTAAATCCGTTGAAAAGACACCGTATGAATTGTGGTTTGAAAACAAACCTAAGCTATCATTTCTTAAAGTTTGGGGATGCGATGTTTATGTGAAGAAACTTCAACCGGATAAACTCGAACCCAAAGCGGAAAAATGCGTCTTCATAGGATACCCCAGGGAAACTATTGGGTATTCCTTCTATCACTGATCCGAGGGCAAGGTTTTTGTTGCCAAGAATGGATCCTTTCTAGAGGAAGAGTTTCTCGCGAAAGGTGTGAGTAGTCGAAAGGTAGAACTCGAAGAGGTTATTGAACCTTCTCTTCAAAGTATGGCGAGTAGCGCAGCGCCGGAAGTTGTTCCGGAGTTGGCTCCACCTATTGAAGAGGGAACTAATGATAATGATCATGAAACTTCGAAAGAGAGTACTACCGAACCTCGCAGGTCTAGCAGGACGTGTGCAGCTCCCGAGCTGTACGGAAATCCTATCATGAATTTCATGGTTGATGAAAATAATGACCCTGCGACATATGAAGAAGCGATGATGAGCCCGGATTCCAACAAATGGTTAGAAGCCATGAAATCCGAGATGGAATCCATGTATGAAAATCAAGTTTGGAACTTGGTGGACTTACCTCACGACCGAAAGGCCGTGGAGAACAAATGGATTTTCAAAAGGAAAACTGATGCTGATGGTAATGTGATCGTCTATAAAGCTCGACTTGTCGCAAAGGGGTTTCGACAAATTCAAGGAGTTGACTACGATGAGACATTCTCTCCCGTAGCGATGCTAAAATCAGTTAGGATTATGTTAGCAATTGCTGCATATTTCGATTATGAGATATGGCAGATGGATGTCAAAACCGCATTTCTCAATGGTAATATTGAAGAAGAGTTGTATATGATACAACCAAAGGGTTTTGTCGATCCTAAGGATGCTAACAAGGTGTGCAAGCTTCAGCGATTCATCTATGGATTGAAGCAAGCATCACGAAGTTGGAATCTCCGCTTTGATGAGGTGATCAAAGAGTTTGGATTTGTCCAAACTTATGGAGAAGCTTGTATTTACAAGAAAGTGAGTGGGAGCAATGTGGCATTTCTGATATTATATGTGGATGACATATTATTGATCGGAAATGATATAGAGCTTTTAAACAGTGTTAAAAGTTATCTAAACAGCAAATTTTCAATGAAGGACCTAGGTGAAGCGTCATACATATTAGGCATAAAGATCTATAGAGATAGATCTAGGCGCCTAATAGGGCTATCGCAAAGTACATACCTTGATAAGATTTTAAAGAAGTTTAAAATGGAAAATAGTAAGAAGGGGTTCTTACCTATGACACAAGGCACGACATTGAGTAAGACTCAAAGTCCGGCTTCGGCGGAAGAAAGAGAGGTAATGGACAAGGTCCCCTATGCTTCAACCATAGGCTCTATAATGTACGCCATGCTATGTACAAGACCGGATGTGGCACATGCTATTAGTTTGACTAGTAGGTACCAATCGGATCCAGGTTCAAAACACTGGAAAGCGGTCAAGAATATCCTTAAGTACTTGCGAAGAACCAAGGATATGTTTCTTGTATACGGAGGTGAAGAACAGCTCGTCGCTAAGTGTTATGTCGACACTAGCTTTGACACCGATCCGGATGACTCTAAGTCTCAATCCGGATACGTATTTCTCATGAATGGCGGAGCAGTTAGTTGGAGGAGCTCCAAACAACCTGTGGTGGCGGGATCAACAACGGAGGCCGAATATGTTGCTGCTTCAGAAGCGGCTCAGGAAGCAGTTTGGATGAAGGAGTTCATATCCGAACTAGGTGTGGTTGCAAACGCGTTGGACCCAATGGTGATCTATTGTGATAACAATGGTGCCATTGCCAATGCCAAAGAGCCAAGGTCTCACAAGCATTCCAAGCATATTAAGCGCCGGTTTCACTCCATCCGCGAGCATGTCAAGGATGGATATATAAAGATTTGTAAAGTACATACGGATCTCAATGTAGCAGATCCGTTGACTAAAACTCTCCCTAGAGCAAAACATGATCTACACCAGAACTCCATGGGTGTTAGATACATCACAATGTAACTAGATTATTGTCTCTAGTGCAAGTGGGAGACTGAAGGGAATATGTCCTGAGAGGCAATAATAAAATGTTTATTATGTGTATTCCAAGTATATGATAGATGTTTATTTTGCATGCTATAATTGTATTAATACGGAAACGTTAATACATGTGTGTTTAATAAACAAACAGAAAGTTCCTAGTTATGCCTCTCTCATAAACTAGTTCGTTGATTAACAAGATGATCACGGTTTCCTGATCGTAGACATTGGATGTTGTTAATAACGAGATCACAACATTAGTGTAATGGTGTGATAAACATTCATCCGAAGTATATCATTACGATCAAAGTCATTGAGTTTATATTGCTATAAACAAACTACGGAGTAATCCTAATCCTTAGACCATGAGATCATGCCAATCACTAACACCGGAAGAGTTTCTTGTTGACATCAAACGTCACTCCATAACTGGGTGATTATAAAGATGGCTTCAAAGCTTCTAAAGTGTTATGTTGAGAATCATGGATCAAGAGTGGAATTTGTTCATCCCGATGATGGATAGATATGCTCTGGGCCCTCTTAGTGATATCACATTGGTTAGCTTGCAAGCAAGTGATTTGATCACTAGAATGTTATATCACGGGAACGAGAAAAGAGTGCATGCCAGTAACGAGATCAAACTAGGTATGGAGATACCGATGATCGAATATCGGACATGTAATATATCGTGAAACAAAGGGATTAAGATACAAGCGTAAAAGGTTCCGACGATCACAGGAAACGTCATCGTTGAATGTGTGGGAGTCAGTATGGATCTCCAGGTCCCGCTACTGATTATTGATCGGAGAAGGGTCTCGATCATGTCCGCATTATTCACGAACCGTAGGGTGACACACTTAAGGGACACTGGCATCCAGTTGGAGCAAATGTTTCATGCCGAAAGAATAAACAAGCGCAGGAATTTATTTCACTAGATACCGAAACAGGTTTTCGGGTGAAATTGCATAAAGTGGTTATGCATGTGAAATGGAATTCTAGCAAGGGGTTATTTGTGAATGTTTGTCATTAAAGTAATTGACAAAATTCTGAATAAAATAAAAGAGTTTTATTTAATGAGAGTTTGCATTAAATTTGGTGGAAATTTAATGGGAATTTGAGTGGACTTTTGAGTGGAGGGAATTTAAAGGAATTTTGTGAGTGGAGTGTCCACCCACATGAAGAGGGGAGGGCAAGGGGGCAGCCCCCATGCGCCGGCCACCCCCTTGGGGTTCCCCCCTCCTCCTATAAAAGGAGCCCCCCCTCCCCACTTGTCTCTCACACCTCCTCGTGAAGGATCTCTCTCCCCCTCTAGAATTTATCCCCCATGGTCTCGGACTAGCGAGATACATGTTCCCGGTGGCTATTCGGCAAGAAAGGGTTGTGCTTCCGCTGCATCGCTGGAGCGAGGAGGCGGAGGTTGCCCGGTGTCTTGTACGTGTGTGCGAGCACGGATGCGCTGCTGCTTTGCGGCGCTAGGACTTCCTCTCGATCTTGAGATCGGCAAGAGATCGTCTACATCAACCACGAGTTGAACTCGTTAAGCTTTGTCGGTCTTCAAGGGTATGTTCTCTATGGATATACATCCGCCCGTTGTTTGTATCTAGTAGATAGATCTTGGTACATAGTTTCCATCGTAGGAAATTTTTTGTTTTCTATGCTGCGAACCCTACATTTTGAGCTACACGAAAATATCAAAAGTGTGGATATGAGTATCACGTTTTCAAATCTCCAAGACTTTGATATTTCTGTGTAGTCAGTAATAAAAAGAATTTCGTTTTGCGATTTGAAAGGTTTGTAGGATATTATTATTGAGGGATGTCCAGAATTATTTTTTCTGTAACTTATAAATATGATTTTCTTTTAATGTTTTAGTATAGATAGAGGGATATTCGGAAACCAAATACACTTTCCTAGAAAGTTTGTTTTTTTTGGGGAAAAACCTTCTAAAACAGGTCGTAGAAAGGTAGGTGCTCTCAAAGCGGCGTGACAGGGGAACAGGGGGATGGATGGATCCATCTACCACGGTTTAGATTAGCTTTTAGAGTCCAGCTAGCTAGCTGAGCAGTCCAAGCTGCCAAGCAAAGCAAGCTCCTTTCCACGCTCGACTTGATCCACTCCAGTTCCAGTAGTACTACCCTACAGTAGCGCAGAGCAGCAGAGTACTCTCCCTCTGGGCACGCGTGGGAGGCAGGAGGTGTTTAGTCCAAAGAAGGAAGAAGCTAGGCAGGCAGGAACGGGATCGCCAGAGCAGGGGCAGCAATGGCGGGCGGCGGGCGTGGCGGCGGGCGCGGGGAGGAGGAGTACGACTACCTGTTCAAGGTGGTCCTGATCGGGGACTCCGGCGTCGGCAAGTCCAACCTCCTCTCCCGCTTCACCCGCAACGAGTTCTGCCTCGAGTCCAAGTCCACCATCGGCGTCGAGTTCGCAACAAGAACGCTCCACGTACGTGCGCTGTCCCCCAGTTCTCCATGGCCTTCCCCTCTGCTTCATTCCTCAATTAGTTCTTGCTACTAGTAGATCCGATCGACGGATCCCTCCTCCTCGGATCCGCAGTTCTCTTCCGTTCCGCGCGCCCCAGATCCAGTTTGCTGCAGATAACAGCTAGCAAGCAAGTAGGTCGGTCGGTAGGTAGATCGCTGTGGGGACAGAGATCAGATTCAGATACGCTGTATTATACACCCGATCGGCCGCTTCAATTTCACTGTGCACATCTAGCTAGATCTACCACCACCACCTGTTTGAATTCCAGTTCTTAGGCTACCTGCTTGCTTGCTACACAATATCATCAGGCTATAATATGAACCACACAATTTTTCCAATCACACGCTCACTTCCACAGTAGATACTACAGTACATAGTAGTAGCACTAATCAACAGTACTAGCAGGTTACTACTAGTACTGTTTCCTAATCTTAAAAGAGACCAGGAGGAGAAAACATGAAAGGCTACATTACCCAAAGGTGCCCCTTTTGGAGAAAAGAAAATGACAATAAGGTAAAGCGGCTGTCTTTCTTTCCTGCTGAGATCCCAATAATCCTGCCGGGGTGCTTTTTGGATTGATCTGCCGTGATCCCTGTGCCTGTTGGGTTGGATTTGGGGTGACTATATGCCGGCTGAGCCCCGCGTGCTCAACGATCCAGAACAGGCTTGCTTGTGATAGGCCATGTCCAACCAGTATCAGAAAAAAAAATTAGTGCTACTTTAGGCTTAACTTCAGAGAGTGTCACACTCAACTCGGTAGCTGGCTTATGCTTACCAAGTGGCACTGTCAACTTGTATTTATGCCCATTATACACTTTCAACCTGTAAGGATTTCAAAAACTAATGACAGGAATCCCCTTAAAAAACTCATGACAGGAATCCCTAAAAAAAAACATGTCAAGAAATCACTCTTTTTTATTTTCTCTGTGCAAGAAACCACTCTTGATCCCTCTCAACGTATAAATAGGAATACATGGCACTATTAACTTGTTCTTCAGTTGTTATCTCTCCCGGTTGTATAATGCCTCAGGAGGCATAGTGAAACCGTGGGGTCGTATCAGGTGAAAATAGGCCACTTCCTGAAAATCTGAAAATTTTGGATCTGAACCACTAGATTGTGTACCAACTGCCAGATGTTACACCTCATCCCACCACCACATTTATGCAGAAAACCCCTGGAGCTAGGTTATATTCTGCAAACTTCGCCCCTGCATATGTTCATTTATCGCTGGATTTGTGGCATGGACCCAAAAGAGCAACTAAAGCATACACCATGAAACTCGAAGAAAAAAAATCACGCTTTCTTTTGGCTGTTACAATCTGAAGAACAGCAGGATATAGTTGAGCTTCGGTTCACCATTGCGAACAAAACACTCGAATCTCAACTTCTCAAGGTTCATCACCAAAAGAACCCAACAATATGGATCCTGTATCAAATTGACTCTGGAACCTACATGTACAATCCACTGGAGCTAAGAACTTTACCAGGATACCATAATAAATTAATTATGTTCAAGAGACAAATAAACTGCAGTTTTCTGCTGAGATGGACGTTTTCTCCAAAAACAAAAGATTCAGATCAAAAATCGAAAAAAGCAACAACAAAATAGACCTCGTTTCCAAGAACAAGATGTTAGTCTCTATGGCGGAAAGATCCGACGGCAAAGAATGCGGCAGCAGCCAGATTGGGAGGCGCTTGATGCATGTGATACCAAGGCAACTCGAGCTAGCATTTTTGACAGGGGAGAGAGAACAGTAGGTTGCTAGGGGAGGACGTGAGAGTGAGAAGATGGTGTGATTCAGGGGGCCTTTTGCAATACAGACGAAGGTGGGATGGTGGTGCGAAATCTAACCCTTGGTTCAAGATCCAACGGTTTCGGTCATGATTTTCAGATTGTGGAATCTGTCCGTTTTCACTTGATTCGTTCCCGTGAAACCGTACCTGATCTGTTCTTACTTTGACTCGACATAGGTGGAGGGCGACCTGCTCTCCTATTTTTACAGTTGCAACCTGCAACCCATGAGTCCATGACAAGAAACCACTCTTAAGTCATAACCCCTCTCAACTTTTAAATGGGAACTCAGGGCCCTGTTAACTTATCCTTTGTTGTTATCTTTCCTGGGTGCACAGTTTTCTCAGGAGGCACAATGAAACCGAAACTTATTCTTCTGTTTGTTGATTCCTTGCTAGATCCGATAAATCTATAACTCAGATCCCTCTCAGGATCTGCACTTTTCTTGCTTGCACCCCAGGTGTAATTTCGCTGCAGATACTAGTAGTAAGTAGGTGGATCACTGGTCTGGGGACATAGATCAGATTCAGAAATGCTTAATTTCTTGCCAACATGATTCTCACTGTGCCCAGCCAGTTAGCTAGATCTACCTAACCACACCTTGTTCGATTCTACTTTTCAGGCCAGCTGTTGCTTGCTACAAGTACTAGCTAGCTACACAATCTTAGGCTATAATGAACCAAACAACTTTTCCAGTTACACACCCACCTCGGCACTAGCTGTTCAGATTGCTGCTGATATTGCTCTCTAATCTTAAAAGAGAATAGAACTATAGGAGGAGAAACGACAAAAGTCTACATTGCAAAAGGGGAAATTTTTGGGGTATTCACAGACAGGTAAAGTTGCTGCCTTTCTTGCTGAGATCCCAATAATTCGGGTTGGATGGAAATCAGCCATGCGACATGTATGATCTGCCGTGCCCAATACCAAAGTCCATTGTTGAAGGCCCCATCTATCGGATCAGCCGTGAGCCTGACTATCAGCTGGTAATTAAAGAGCAGCAGTGAGAAGAATGTTATCGCTATTCCAAGACAGAAGATTAATATGAACAAAAGGCTAGAATGCTTACCTGTGACAGAAATATGACAAAGACCAACAGTGACGCCTGGTCAAATATAATTTTATTCCCCTGGAAAATGGTGTTCAGGGATGCAATGGCTGCACACAACAAAACCTTGCCTTGGCTCTCTATGGTGAAGACACTGCTTAAAGGCTTGATCTGCTTGATAGTAGCAAGTCAGCACTACTCAACATGGATTTTCCTAGGATGATATACACTACAATATCAGTTCCCTCCAACATCTCACTATATTGTGTTCCCATCAATCTCTTTTCAACCTATATAACCTATCTTTGTGCTGCTAGGTTAAGATGGACTTGCCATGGCTCTCTAATTTATAAACTGTATCCATGTTTCCTCAGGCTAATATATCCATTCATTTTCACTCCACCCCCCCCCCCCCCCCCCCCCTGTGTCAACACGCATGAGCAACCAAGACATTTTGTAGTCATGCAGTACCTATGCACACGCAACACAAACTGTGAGAGTGCCATATTTGCGTGAAATTTGCACTGCCTCAGGCGCCCAGCTTTGAGTTGTTGAGTGATTTTCCTTTCTGTTGCTTAAGTAGCACATTGCAAGCATGCTTCCGTGGTCATAAAATCCGTCACAGCCCCAGATAGCGTGACCGCCCAAATACAAGAAGCGATACCAATGGAACGCTTCCATCGGTACCGTACGTACAGGACATAGGCCGGGGTGCCGTCGCACCCGAAGGGGCTCCTTGCTGGGCCAGGTCCAAGCTAACTGGGCTACCATGCTCCCCGGTCTAGAGATTTGAATTGGATTTGATTTGAACGACGGATTGGATTTGAATGACTAGATGCCTGCTCATCTGATTGCTACGGGCTTTTTGCTTGTGATGGCCCATATCCAACCTGCACCGCCTTGATTAGTGCTAGTTTAGGCTTTACTTCAGAGAGTGGCACACTCAATTCAGTAGCTGCCTTTCCAAGTCGCACTGTCAACTCGTGTTTAATATGTCCATAGACTAATTGACACCCATTATTGTGTAACAGCAATCTACTAGAGTCTAGAGGTACAGCATGATCATAACCTGACTTTGCTTCTTGTTTGCTTTTTTACCTGCTGTTTTTACAGTTTCAACCTGTTACGATTTAAGTAGATTATAATAACAGGTAACCGCTCTTAATCCCTCTCAATTCAGACATGGTGACACAGTGCACTATTAACTTCAGTTGTCTTTCCTGGATGTATAATCTCAGTAGGCACAGCGAAACTGTATCTGATCTGTTATTATTTTGACTGAATGCAGGTGGAGAGCAAGATAATTAAGGCGCAAATATGGGACACAGCGGGGCAGGAGCGGTACCGGGCAATCACGAGCGCCTACTACCGCGGAGCCCTCGGAGCGGTCCTGGTCTACGACGTGACCAAGCCCACCACCTTCGAGAACATCAGCCGGTGGCTCAAGGAGCTGCGCGACCACGCCGACGCAAACATCAGAATCATGCTCGTTGGCAACAAGACGGACCTGAAGCACCTCCGGGCTGTCACCACAGACGACGCTCAGAACTATGCTGAGGCGGAGGGGCTATCCTACATCGAGACGTCTGCCCTTGAGGCCATGAACGTCGAGGAGGCGTTCCAGCTGATCCTCGGCGACATATACCACACCATCAGCAAGAAGGCGGTGGCCTCAGAGGAAGACAGGGCGGCAGGGGCTGGTGCAGGAGTCAAAGAGGGTAAGACCATCAACGTGGCTGCCACTGACGCCGGTGGTGAGAAGAAGCAATGCTGCTCAGCTTAGGATGTATGATGTACTTTCTCTGATGTCAACGTGATGATTGTGATGGTTTTTTGAGCTTGAAGCTTTTGTTGATTCATTTTGTCAGATATATCCTTACCTTGTTAGACCTGAAACTCACATACTCAGTTGCTATATCATATATCAAGTTCATTAGATTGGTTTATTATGTGTATCACATTTTTTCTGGCCTCTTGGACCATTTTGAGTTAAATCAGTCAGCTACCAAGCTTCTTCCAGAAAGTGGCAGAAGAGAAATTCCAGCTAATTAACAAGATGATCCTTTTGAAAACATGATAAGTTAATTGACAAGATTGAACCAATCATATTTCATGTAATATTATCACTTGATGAAGATCCATCGAATGAGCCAAATACACTGATGAAGTAACGACTAATAAGATTTGCATAACAAACTCCATCTATGCCAAGTATTTAATTAAACAGTAATTATAAGTAACACAAGCTCTGTATACAATTTTTCAATTCAGTATATCCAATTCACTGCGCTCCCAAGACTTTGATGATGAATCTTCCAGCCTCCAACCACCCAACTAAGATATCATGAGATGTAGGAATGGAGTCTTGGTGAGCTTATGAGCAGCAGCTGCTCTGCTGCTGCTGTATGGGCTGCCCTTTCATGTGGACAGTCTTCCTCTCCGCCGGCGCAGGTTGGCTCGCAGTCCTGCAGGCAAGTAGATTCAGTAGTCAGGTAGATCCTTCACACAAACATGGGAAGCATGCACACCAGGTAAGATATATAAGGCGGCAAAAGTAACCATAAAAAAAAATCTCTGTTCCAAATATAAGATGTTTTGGCAGTTCAACTTGAGCTGCCAAAACGTCTTATATTTAGAAACGAAGGGAGTAGGTTTTACTGCCCTCCCTGCCTCTCTTGATGATGCACACAGCCCAAGAAAAATATAAGCATTGGGTTGGCATATTTTAGAAACCAGTATTTAAATCTACTGAAGGGATTCCTAGAGGTTTTCTTTCCACAACCACAAAGCCCATTTGACGTTTCCAGTACCGAATAGAGAAACTGGGAATATAAAGGGCCCAAAGTTGTGCATTTCTTGGTTTACCTGCTCTTGATTTCTGATGACATGGTTAAGAAAGCTGTCTCCACATTGATGGATTCCTTTGCACTCGTCTCAAGAAAATTCATTCCTAATGATTCTGCAAAAGCCTGCATTGATCATAGATATCAGTCACTTGATTACCATATTTCTCATAATAGGTGAGCATCAAGAGGAAGAAAGGAACATGTAGTTTTTTCAAGAATAAAACAGACTTCATAATGGTAATCCGATTTTTGTGTGTCAACTAGCGATTTGTTATTCCTTCCATTTGTTCCGGCTAGGTGTGTCTATTGTTCTCTGCACTATGGCAAAAATAGTCTACGAAAGTAAAAATGATAAGGTGTTTACCTTGGCCTCCTCTGTGTCAACGACTTTACTATCAACCAAATCGCATTTGTTCCCAACTAGAAGCTTGCACACGCTGTCACTGGCATACCTATCAATCTCACTCAACCACTGCTTGACATTGTTGAAGCTTTCCCTGTCTGTCACATCATATACGATCTGAAAATGTTGTAAGGAATGTCAAATCCCTTAAAATTCTACGGAAATTTAGATCATGACTCCTGAATGATAAAGAATAGATGACAATACAAAAGGGAAAATGAACATATTCAGTTAAATAACGACTACAGTGAAACTGTACAATGATCCAACTGATCCCAAAGTGCTGTATCACACTGACTGGAGGAGTTACCAACAGAAATAACCCCCAAGTGTCACAGGACCGGCATAGGGTGTTCAATGCAAACTTACAATAATTCCATGGGCTCCTCGGTAGTAACTGCTTGTTATTGTCCTGAACCTTTCCTGGCCTGCCGTGTCCCACTGAACAAGGAAGGAAGACAGCATCATTACAACAGCGGGAGGATTGAATGGACACAGGTAGATGTTGCATAGCCATGCTGACCTAACACGTCAAATCTCAACTAACAATTCATCACAATCCATAAACACAAACAGACTCCAATTACACATAATTTCTAATTAGTTGGAAAGCAATAGCATGTCCAGTCTAAGTGATAAACTAATTAGCTACACTCTTTCTCGACAAATGCAATTCACTACATGGGGAGTACATTGGCCCAGTCTATGTGAAGTGCATGCAAATTACTGCGCACAGGTCGGTCATGAAGGCCGCTTTTATGATAATAACTGAACCAATTCCTCTCTGGAAAGTTGAAGTAGCTGGATGGCTAGCTAGTTCCTAAAATTAGGTTAAGGTGTTTTTGAACTTTAGTTGGTGCAAACCATCAATTGACGCCTGATAAAAGAGGGGACAAATATGGCTAACAGAGTACACCAAGCCAGCAACCCCTAATTGCAGAGTTGCTACCTACCGTTTTGGTTAAAGCAATGCATGCAGACTAACACCAAGATCTAGAAAATAGTCCCAGCAATTCCCACCCAGCTTTCTCATTTATCCAATAATTGTACTATAATTTATTAACTCAAGCATCATGTCCCCAACATCAATGAATAACGGAACTACCACACAAAAGAATCCACAATCGCGAAAAATTCTCATAGCGGACTCACAATCTGCAGCTTCACCATCTTCCCGTCGAGCTCGACCGTCCTGATTTTCTGCAGCAGATTTTTAATACACAACAGTCAGTCAGAAGCCTGTACTTTGTAGCAGCTACTTCAATGGAGCTCCATCAATAAGAACAAAAGGGGGTCAGGTCAGGTACTTACGAAATCAACACCGATCGTACTGATGTAGGTGTCCACGTACGCATCGTCCTGAAAAAAAGAACCAAACCACCGGTTCCTCTTAATCGCCGAATCAATCAAAGGTACTGAAATAAATTTCCTGGCAAGAGAAAATAAAAAGAATCTGGAGAGGGTGGAAGGGTTGTACTCACGGCGAATCGGAGGAGGAGGCAGGACTTGCCGACGGAGGAGTCCCCGATGAGGAGCAGCTTGAAGAGGTAGTCGCTGCAGCAGACAGACCAGACGGTAAATCTCCATTAAAAAAACATCGGAAAATCAGGGGAGAAAGAAAGAAAGATCGGCCGGCCGCCGGACGGCGGCGGCGGGACTTACTACTCAGCGCTGGCCATGGCTACCGCTGGGTCTCGATCGATTCGGAGAGGGAGAAGTACAGGGGGATTGTTTCTAAAAAAAAGGTGGCTTTGGGAGAAGGGAAGCAAAGGGAATCAATCGGTGGAAGTCTCCTCCGTTTCTTGTTCCGTTTATATGATGATGAAGTCATTGTCGATGACGCGTGACGAGGGAGGTTGGGATGGCTTAGCGGCTAATCAAGAGGACTCTTCGCTGGCCGCAGCTATGCACAAGTGTGTAAAAAGCCTCCTCCTTTTTTTTTCCTTTTTCCTTTGACAGAAAAAGGCTCTTCTTTTATTTTTGCTAGAAAATAGTACCTTTGTTTATCTTTGCAAAAAAAGTTGATTAGCTTTTATTTCCTGTTAGTACAAAGTTGTTTATGTTTTGGTTGCTTTGTTGTACTACCGTGATTTCTTAAGCTCGGTTAGATTATGGCGTCGGCTGGCGGCGTTACTATTTACTGTGTATAAAACAAATTGACATTGGTAAATGGTAGCTTATTTTTACTACAGACCATGAAAAGGTTGAGGATTTGGCAGATCTGCAGAGTTTGAGTTTTCAAACTTTTCGCGACAAATATTTATTTTTGCAAAGAAAAATCAAGTCTATAAATTAAACCTACAGTATAAACACCTTGAAAAATACATTGAAGTTTTGGGGAGCCGAACATCTTCCTCCAGCTCAGGCAAATCGAAAGTTGCCGCTGATATCCTCCATTCACCCATCCTTGTTGAGAGAATTAGGGCGACTCATGTGGCATGAATCTCCAAGTTCATAGCTAGGTTTGTGGAAAGTCTCTAGAGGTTAATCATGGTGTTGACTAACTTCTTTATGGTGCGATTGTGTAAAACAACTTTGGTTTTGTAGATTACTGTATTTTATAAACCATAAATTAGTTGATGGTATGTAAAATGTACTGGCAAATTTAAGCTTAGAGCATTTGCAAGACAAGTATAGTTGTACTGCAAATGAGTTAACACGACCCTAATTTTACATGGGAGTAGAGAACGGGGCAGTAGCCTAATGGTTGGGGCGCAGTTGACGCATCTCAGCGACTGGAGTTTGATCCCTGTTATCGACGAATTTTCGGAATTCTCACAACGACCCGCTTCTATTATATTAAAAAAAAGTTTCTAGTTCCTCCTAGCACTATTTCATAAATTAATTTTATATGGGTGTTTTTGTGAAATGTCTAGAGAGGTTTTATTGTCACAATATCTAGGTATGTATTATGTGAAATTGCACCTTTTTGTGTGGAGGTATCAAGCTAGCTTTCTCAAAAATTTGACTTGGGAGGATATGCACAGATTCAACGGTGATAAACTTTACGGTGGTGCAAAAGGTGTCTAATTTAGAAGAAATGATAAGTCAATGCTTCGAATTTTTAACTACTATTAATTTTAAAGGATATTCATTTCGAACACTTGAAGTCACACACACACACATGTGTTACTTTCACAATACACAATTTTTCATGAATATATTGTAACAAAAAATGGCCAGTATAACATTATAAAGAACATACCAATGTCAAGGAACACAACTTTTACAAGAACGAATGAACTGAACATATGTGGTAGGATAATGATAGGTCACTTGGACTAACGGTACCAAATTACCGATCCGATAGAGTAATTCACATTTTATTAGACGTGAAAACTGTCACATGAGCCATGGCCATTTATACACTAGAGGGGTTGGCATAGCAGTTAATCATGAGGCAGGCTGCAATGCCTTTTTCTTTCTCGGCAAAAGGTCGATATTTATTTTCGAGGGTACAAATTCAACATGCTTTGATTGCATGTATAGTGTTATGATTTCCCCTGACTGCTTGTTGCATTGCATTAATGTAGTGTGAAATAGTTTGGTTATGGTACCTTTGTGTTTCACTAAACAAAGTAGATGATGTGTAAAATTATTGCAGGTCTAGGAAAGGATAGATGGTTCATACCATCACGGCTATCTTTATGGGTCACCAGAAATAGTGACATTGTCTATTTTGATCAAAAGATAGCTAAGGGGGTTACATTTAGCCGAAAAAAGAAGGTTGCTATGGTATGAGTGGCCAATGTTTGTGGGGCTAATATCCGACTTTCAAGAAAATTCCACCTTTGACAAACAGTTCTTGAACACGTTGATTGACTCTGCACTTCGCCGGTACTATTTAAACCAAACTTGTTATATTCTACGTTTTATCATCACAACCTCTACATTTTTTGCGTGGGAAGTAAATAAATCACCAGAGTAAGTGATTAATCTACCTTTGTGACCCTAGATGATTGTTGCGACAAGTTTCTTTTTTTTTATGTATGTAGAAGGACACATCTACATTCAATTTTACAACCCCCCGTTTTCACCATTGGCCATTTGGCCGTTGGTAACAATATTCTTCGGTAATTTTATTCATAACTTGTTGGATAACAGGAACTTTTCACCATGTGATATTTTTATCGTTGAAGCCACGTCACCTAAGATGACAGCCGAAGACTATGAACACCTCTAGTATTTGTATTTGAGGATCTCTAAGAACATAAGCACAATAGACACCAAGATACCATAGTACCAAATCAATCAATTACATCAACACCATACTAGATAACATAATCGACATAGATTTGCCATAAATACTTGGCCATGGTGTCGTCATCCAACCTTATGACATTTTATTTTTCTTGTCGCAGGGAATGTCATTTTAGTTGTGATGAGTTTCTAGGTTTGTTGGATCCAACCGATGAAAATTTAGTGGTGAGCGGAGTCTCTCACATCCATCGCCATCCTTTCTTGTCTAGATAAATGTGAATACAAACCGGTACAGGGAAAAGAAAATAGAGAGACGGCGGCTACAACCCATCTAGGGTTCCTTTCCTCCGCCAGCGACGCCATCGGTTCGTCCCGTCTCCGGCGACTTTAGGGCCTTGGAGGCATGACGGACCACAACTCCTCGCCGGCGGGAGGTCTCAATGTTTTGTGTAGACCGTTTTTAGTGTCTTCTTCCGGATGTTGAGTCGGCTATGTCCTGAATTCAGAATAAGGTCCCCCGTCCTATCCTCGCTTTAGTGAGTCATGTGTTCGACGGAACCCTTGGAATCAGGGCGTTTTTTGTATTTGTTTGTATGGTTTGAGGTCACTCTCTTCCGATCTATGTTTGGTATCTTCGACGATGGTCAGTGCGCTGTTTTTTGGGGGCCTTAGCATGGCGACTTCCCGTTCGTCTACTATAACAAGCTCTACTACAATAAGGTTGAAATGGATGTATTTAGACATATTTTAGTGTTAGATATATCCAATACTGCGACAATTAATATGGATTAAAGGAGTACAAGATTATGAATTTACTATTATCTGATTTTTTTATAATTAGAAAAATGACAACCAATTCAGCTGCAATCAGCGGTGAAAAATATTCGAATGAGTCGTGAGTGCGTCCACTCCATTTCTGTCGGCCCATCACTCTCCCCCGCAACTGCCAGTCTCCCTCCCATCCGATTCAGTTCCACATCACATGGCCACCGCCGCCGCCGCCGCTGGGGCCGGGTTCCGGCTGGGCCAGCGCGTGCACGCGGCGGGCGACCCGCGCCGCTCGGGGACCGTGCGCTATCTGGGCCCCGTCGACGGCCATGCCGGCGACTGGGTGGGGGTCGACTGGGACGGCGGCGCCGGCGGCCGCCACGACGGCTCGCTCGCCGGCCGCCGCTACTTCGCCGCCGCGGGCGACCGCTCCGCCTCCTTCGCGCGCCCCGCCGCGCTGAGCGCCGGGATCGCGCTCCCCGACGCCATCCGGCTCCGGTACCGCGTCGACGACTTCACCAAGGAAGAGCAAGGTGCGTCCATCGATTTAGCTGAACTTTTGATCTGCTCGAACTGCACATTGTAGGAACAACCTTGGCACTTTTCTGACTAGAGATTTCCTTCCTGCCCACACATGATTTTTAGTCAAGGTCTCGATATATATCTTGTACAATAGTACATTGGAAATGACACTCCATATACACACTCTCTTGTGTTCAGATGAAATGTACGTGTTCTCGACGAGCCAGAAGCGTGTGTCGGTGGAATTGGTCGGGACAAACAAGGTCCGGGAGAAGCTGAAGAACTTGGATGAGTTGTTGTGCGTGTCTGTTTCGTTCATGGGAGTGAGCTCCACCGGATCACCGGAGGAACTGCAGGGTCTGGTTCCAAGTAAGTACTGGTTTTATAATGCTTGCTTTATCGCTTTATCTCTTTGACTTGCTCCTAGTGATGCACGACAAGCTTCCTGAACCTTTTGTTTCGACTGTTCTGTGTTAGTTGAGGCAGAACAATGGACAATGTATCACGTTTTCCCCATGAAGGTTCCGTATCTACTGCATTCAGTTCCTTCCGTCATGGGAGATTGTGTAGTAGCCTTCGTAGTTTGCTGATAAAATGTAGAAAACAAATGGGATCCACAGCTGTCCTCATTTTCAGCTGAGACACTTACGCTGGTTCTTACAACCTACCTTGCATTTGCTTGAAATTAGTGTACAACAACCAACAACAACCAAGCCTTTAGTCCCAATCAAGTTGGGGTAGGCTTGCTTGAAATTAGTCTGAACATCCTAAATGCTATCAGGTAAAATAGCATCGAAACCGACAATTTTACTAATAATTTATCGAAGACTTGAGCAGTTTAACCATGCGTACAAATTCTATATCACACCAAGTTTTCATGGGTGCTGCTAATGGTTTGCTTGTTTCAGATCTCAGACAACTTGATCTAACTGGAAATCTGTTCTCTCAGTGGCAGGTACGTACCTTCTTTTTTTTTGTGAGTGTACTTTCAAAGATTTGAAGTATGATTTTTGTGCAATTCTTAATTAGTATGTACATAAGATATGCAATTTAATAAATGGGATAAAAACAGAAGAGACGCTGTACCCATTTGTCTTCTCATTCCATTATATTTGCTTTTTAGGGCATGTGGAATGCACGAAAAGAGTAGTTTTCATGTTGTGCTGCTAAATTCAGTCGCTCATAAGCTTGGAGTTTTACTGATTCATGTTATAGCATATTAGTATATGGCTTGCTTGGCATGTCCTCTTGTTAATGCTGTCCAGGATTATTGTTAACCCATATCATCATCACTGAATTTGTACGCACATCAGTTCAAAGCACCGTTACTACTTTATACTGAATTGAAAATAAATATTGTATTAACTTTTGTGACATCCAAGTCAAGCAATTATTTATATCTGTGGTTTTCTGCAACTAATGCTATTGTTTTTTTATGGATTCTTCCTAAAACAGTTTTGGCTTTTTTCCAGGATATTTTCTCTCTTTGTCAAGCTCTGCCATCCCTGGAAGTTCTCGATTTGACAAACAATATCATGGAGAATGACACTGTAGAAAGTTCTTTGTTGAAGAATATCCGTGTTTTGGTTCTCAATAACTGTGGCGTAACATGGGAACTGGTACGTGTTATGCTGCATGCGAACAGCTTGACGTACTATCAGTTGATATCAATCATACTATAAGCTGATGTTGACTTATGTGGAACAGGTTGAAAAGATTAAAGTCCCATTTTCATGTCTGAAAGAACTCCATCTAATATGGAACAAGATGAACACAATCACGGTTTGCATTTAGTTTTGTACTTCAGTTGTTATGTCTTCTATGCCTATTGCTATCTTGTTCTTCATTTCATGTGTATTGAAAGAAAAAGAGAAAAACACCCAAATACCTCATAAATGTTTTTGGAAGCTTTCCTGTGGCTCAGTGCCAAAGTGCTCCATTTAAATGGATAACTATCCCGTTGTTCGCAGTTCATAGTTCTATTTCTTGTGCAAACTGTGCATTAGCAAACATCATTTAAGAACTAACTCTATTTTGTCATCTTCTCCAGACACCAGTTGGAAAAGTTGTGCAAGGTTTCGATGCACTGCGGCTCTTAAATTTGGAAGACAATCACATTGTTTCATGGGATGAAATGGTAAAGCTTTCTTATTTAAGGAGGTATAAATGCAAAAATTGAAGCTTTTGTCTTCAAGTGAGTATTATTTCCACATTTCATTTGGATCCTGTGAACTACAGCTTGGAACAACTCCATTTGAACAAGAACAAGATAAAGCATGTACGATATCCATCTAATCTTCCATCACCAGTGCCTCTTGGAGATGTATCTTTCCCACCTTTCGAAAAGCTGCAAGTCCTTTTGTTAGGTATTTTCGTGACTTGCCTTTTGCTGTCTTCCCCATTCAAGTAGGCACAGAAATGTTGTGCTAACGGTGACGTTCAAATGCCTCAGGATCTAATGAAATAGAAGAATTTCTTTCTGTGGATTCACTTAACCTCTTTCCGAGTTTGATGGTGAGCTGGTTTCCAAGGATTTATCCTGACTATTTCTGAATTTTTTATCCGCTGCTTAATGATAGGATGATATGGCCATACTGAAATCTTTTTTTCTGGAAGGATGTCAGGATATCTGATAATCCTATAGCAGACCCTGCCAAGGGTGGCGCTCCTCGATTTGTGCTTGTTGCTCGACTAGGAAATGTTAAAATACTAAATGGTAGTGAGGTAATTGATGTTTCTCTGAGTGTGTCTCTAGCATATACTATTTAGCAGTAGTCCCATCCTTAATATTTATTATTTGTCTAGGTAAGTGCGCGAGAACGGAGGGAAGCAGAAATACGGTCAGTTAATCCCTTTTGCTCTTCTCGTCTGAAAACATTTGGCCCTGTAAATTATCACCTGTTTTATGGCATATATGCCATGTATAGCTGGCTAGTCATTTCAAGTTGGTTGGCTGGGCCATATTTGTGTTTTTCTGTGTACCCTTAAATTTTCTTCGGCTGTTCTGAGAAGCCTTTTATGTATTTTAAAATAAATATGGTTTGCCAAGCATCGAAATTCTGATACTCGTGATGTAACATTATAGATACATTCGCCTTGTTATGGGAAAAGCAGAATCAGATGACCCAGAAGTCATCAAAAAGCTACACCCTAGGTAAGTTTGTCGAAATTCCACATTCCCTTTTTAGCAGTAAAGGATCCGTCGAGGAGAGATCCATTGATTTGAGCATTTTTTTTATGAAAATAGAAATTCCGGTTGCTCAAATGGTGTTCCCATGTTATTCTAAAAAAGATGATGTTGCGAGATCACTCTTAACTCTCTAAGGCAGTGACCTGTCTAACTAGAATAGTACTTTTGTCCTCTATAAGAACACTTATGTAAGATTACGTGACTGAAGAAAATTATGTTTTACCTTTTAGTCAATTAGGAGTATATCTTAGCTTGTTATTGACATGTACTTGTGTTTCCTGGCTTCGTTTGTCAGTTTGTTACTTCTGATAGATACCTGATTGGTGGATCACCTGCAATTAATTGATCGTACTTCCGTAGGAGATTAACTCATCATACCTAAGGTATTTTAGAATTGTCAATGCAGGTTTGCTGAACTGAAGGCTTTGCATGGCATTGAAGATGAGAAGCCAACTTCAAGGATGTTAGGCCCGCAAAAGATGGCTTCCGGGCTTATAAGTAATGATCTTGAACTATAACACAATTCAAGAACTAGATAATAATATGGCTAACTGGTCACCATGAGAAAACTGAAAACGCTCTATTTCTGCATGCAGGTATCACGTTGAAATGTGTAGGGCCATCTATGGGTGAAAAGCAACCGTTGACAAAGAAATTGCCTTCTACAACTACTGTAAGTACTCGTAACCATTTAGCTATCCATATTTTTGGCTTCCTCTTGGTACTAGTAGCAGATCGTTCATCCGGCTTTTGGTGTGTATATTTATATATATATATAGGTAAAATGACTGGTGCACCTTGGTGCCCAGACACCGTACATACCTATATATATATGTATATATATATATATATATATATAAATTAGGCTGCTTAGTGCCAATCTGTTTGTTTTCTTCTTCTTAAGCTGGTTATACGTGCGAGATGCTGCAGTACCTGGTCCCATTCAACGTTTTAACTGTCAAACTTTATGAGTAGGTCGGAAAGCTAAAATCTTTGTGCGAGAGCTTCTTCAAGCTGAAGGACATCAAACTGAGACTGTTTCTCGAGGAAGAGGTATGCTTTCTATCTCGCATCGTCATTGTCTCCTCCACAGTCAAACGCTTGGAGTTGGTATGTTTCATGCACAAAGCAGCTAAAAATTTTAAGAAAGAAATGCTAGTTAGGCGTCTCTAGAATTATTATTTGCTTACGAGCCTGGTGATATGAGAAGGAGATTCTTATTGCTAAGGCGGTCCTGTGCGTTTTAGCAGGGATGCCCGCTACCCCAACTGCTCGAGGAGGAGACGGCTTCGCTGGTGGAACTCGGGATAGGCGCAGGAGCAACCATCATCGTCGATGAAGAGAACTAGTCCTCTGCCAGGACCAGAAGAAAGAATATATATATGTATTTTCGTGGGTGAATACCACGGTGATGTTTCTTTGAGAATGAATCCCCCTTGCTCTGTACATTAAAGACACAAGCTGTTCTATGCATTTTGCATAGAGGATGTGAACAACGTTGTGAACATGTCAGGTTTGACATTCGTTCCTCGCCCACCGTGTCATACTAACTTGCAAGAAATGGCCTTGGTTTCGGATGGCGATTGAAATGATCGTTTTGTTTGCGGATGATGTGGTGCTCTCTTCCAAACCATCTACCCCTGATCTAGTTGCAATCAAGGAGGTCCTGAGGATATTCGGAGAGGTGCTTTTTTTTTTCTCGGATGGATAGGACGAAGTCGATGGAGGGGAGACAATCTGCCGCCCAGAATGCTTGGGAGGAATTGAAATCAAGAATTTCAAAGCTTGGTTCAGATGGACACGTGAAACGGACTCCACTTTATTTCAAAGAATGGTGATTTAAACAGCCCACTGAACCAACAAACACAGTATTACCACTGAGATTTTATCGCTGAAAATCGTGAGCTGTAACACCCTCTACCTGCTGGCGCGGCGAAACGCGCTTAACAAGCTAGTATGGATTTAATTACAAAAGGAAAGGAAAAAACTAGTATGGTTTCATTAGACCAGCCACACCGTTAGAGCTTTGGTAGGCATCGATTCATTGGCTCTGACAGGCAAAAGCGGTTCCTATTGTTGGTTCGGCTCATAGCTATATTTTATTCTAGAAATCAAGATCACAGCCGTGTGAACACACAAGGAAGATACAAAATGGATTTTCTTTTAATTTCAGCTGGGTCCCATATAACCGTTTGCGTCGGTTCCACACACTGCAGAAATTTTGTGCCCATTCAAACCAAAATTGCTTTTTCCATTGAATCAGTACCACAGTGTGGCTGGTCTTACAAGCTACTAGTATGGTAAAACGCGCATACCAAGCTAGCATGATTTATCGCTGAAAGATATAATCATCTCCTAATTCATGAACAAAAAGGAAGGGAAGAACTCCAAACCGCTTGCTTCGGTTAGCTTTGATCTACAGATTGCTTGCAAAAGGATGATGAATCCTCCTGCTCATGGCACATGGTTGCGCATTTTGACGTCTCACGGCGCGAGGAAACTGAGAATGGGCCATCATTGGAATTGTCAAGAAATTACAATAACCACATACGTATGTACTCTCCAGCGGATTATAGGGTCATTACTCGAAGGTGATAAGAGGTGGTCCCGCACTCGTGAAGTAGTCAGCAAGATCGACATCCAGGCCATCGTACATGCTCAGGAATGGATGAGCCTGGGTGTCAGAGACAACAAATAGAAGAAAGGGGTCAAGATCTAGCTTTGCCAAATGAGGCTTTCAAAAGAACATACAAATTTACAAAACATACAGAAATTTCCTTACTAGTAGGATTTGTGCAGATGACCTATCTGTGGCAGTTTTCTGCATGCTGAAAAACCAGAACGAAATTAGGAAATCAGATATGATCGAGCCTGCTTCTTAATGGTGTCTGTAACCAAGATCATAGTTTAAGTTTCAATAAGTTACTCAAGTAGCACTGATTACCAAAGGGGTTATTAGAGAAGCATATGTATATATATATACCATGCAGAAATGAATGAACAGAATTCTGGTGAGTGCTGCTCTGGTGGTGCAGATGGCGGTGGTCGGTCGACAACTGCTTCAAGAAGGTCATAAAAGCTATCACCAAGAAGATAGGGGAAGTTGCCAGTGGCACATTCCAGCGTAACTAGACCCAAGCTCCAGATATCACTCGGACAACCATGTTTCTGCCCACTGATTCTTTCTGGCTGTCAAAAACTGACATTTTGCATTAGTTAACTGAAACTGCAGAAAATGGACATATCTTTCCATGACACGCTGGAATACATGTTTATGTGACTTAAAACAAAATTTCACCCACCGCCATGTAGCTAAACGTGCCAGTAAATGAATCTCGCTGCGCAGAGGAACTAGCAATGATGGCACTCACACCAAAATCGGAAATCTTTATTTCACCTCGATGATTGATTAATATATTTGATGGTTTCAGATCTCGGTGTATGATGTGCTTCTCATGATGCAAGTAAACCAGTCCTTTCAACACCTGCACGAGGAAGTGGCATATTTCAACTGGAAATACCTATTTGGCATTCTGATAGCAAAGAAATGGTAGTTGATTATGCGACATTTCACTTGCCTGCTTACAAATTGCAGCAAGGTAGGCCTCTGGAATGGTCCTAACGGTTTTCAGGAAATCATCCAGAGAGCCATAATCCATGTACTCCATAGCAATAGAAACAATACCATTGCAATAAAAACATTGGTAGCATGTGACAACATATTGGCACTGTGTTGACATGCTTATTTTCAACTCGTCAGCCATCTGTTTGCGTACGTTTTCCTGAAATATGAGTTGCATAACCTGCAAAAAGAAGGGTAAAGACCCTTTGCAGCATATATGTACTTACAACTACCGCCATCATTTTGTATAGGAGGAAGTCACAAGGAACCACAAATGTAAAGCACCAAATAATGCATGTTTGGATAATACCTTTAGAGCAAAAAACTGGCCAGTCCATTTGTGCCGCACCAACTGCACATTTCCACTACTTCCTTTCCCAATAACTTTGATTGCGTCTAGATCATCAATGCTCAACTGATGGTTATCCAACGTGAATTGCATTAGACAATCATCACAAAAAATTGAGATAGACAGCATTCTTCAGCCATAAGCAAGTCCCATTCAGGAGACCGGTGGGCATACATTGATTTCAGTAACAAACTACATACACGGACATATATGGCTACCGCGGTACATATCGTTTTTTCTGAAACATTCTGAAAGGGGATTTGGTGAACGAAACCATACCAAACCAAATCGAATCGGTGGTTGTGGATCGGGAAGGACTTCGCGCCTCCATGGTTCCCATGATCGCACGTCGGTTGTTCCAACTCCAGGTCTCTACCATTTGCACGGCAAACATTGTTAGAATTTGATAAACTGGGAAAGTCCCAGAATCGGTTCTATAGGATTAGTTCCATTGCTTGATCTGCTGCTGCGATCCAAGAGCAAGATACTAAAAAAAGAACCTCTATTTTCACATAGGTCAAATATAAAATCCAAGAACAGTTCATGTATAAAGCCAAGCATTCCTGTGCTCGGTTCCTGTTGAACATGTTTAGATATATATGTCTATCTAGACAAAGTTAAGTCACTTGTTTTGGGACTGTGGGAGTTTACCTCGTATTTCTCGCTCTGCGTGACGATGCGGAGCCCCTCCTTGTTGACCAACAGGTCACCGTTCCTTACGAACAGGTCACCATTTCAGCGAAATCAAATTGATCAGCACGACGCGATGCATCAAACAGAGGAAAAAGGAAAACAGAAAGTATAGGGGGGAGAGAGAGAGGTAGCTTACAGTAATTTGCCTCCGGTGGACTTGTGGGAGGGGAGGTCGAGCTCCACCGGCTTCCTTATCGGCGAGGCAGATGGGACGATGGTCGGAGCTAGCTCGGTCTCGGCGAGAGAGGGGAAACGGGCCTCGAACTCGAAGAGGGAGGAGCGGCGGCGGTTCCTTGTCGTTGGGTTGCTTTGCTGATTGGGATGGTAGTCTTCTTCCACCCCCCTATGTGCTTTGCTTATTGTGGAATTGAATTTTCCTCCCTGTAAAATTGCTACTTAATCTTTACTACTACTCTCTTCAGTTCATAATAAGTCTTGCTGATTTAGTATCTAAATCGTCGATATTTATTATGGATTAAAGGGAGTATTAAAATTAAGGTCCTATTTGGTATCAAAGTATTTTTAAAGTATCGAGGGAATACTTTGTTTTTTTAGAAAAACTGAAGTATTAAATACTTTCAGATGTTTGGATCCAACAAATAGTGCGGTTTCAAAACTAAAGTATTCTTCAAAACTATAATTCTTTTGAAGTATTAGAGAAAAATGTTAGACCCTCTTTTTACTAAAATTGAGGAAAGAGAAAAACTAAAGTATTGCTTTGCTAAGCACTACAATACTATGGTATTAACATACTTCGGTTTTACAAAAACTTTGTTAGCAAACTAGTCATAAATCTATAGATTGGTGTCACACCTTTTGTGGTGTCACAGTTTTCTCCTATCTTCTATATCTAAATAGAAGCACTCCGCTATCTAATTTTTCTGTGATAGGGTGAAGCCACGTTTACACAACAATTGCCACTGCTAACAATATTTTTGAAACTCTCCCACTCCATATTAAAAAGTATCTATAAAGTTGGTCCCCATTTTCTTCATTTAATAGTTGCAAGCTTGACATGCAGAATGTCCACGTCATCTAATATAATCCCATGGCCTCCATAGTCTCTGAGCTAATTTTTTTTAAATAATACATTTTTTTTATTCATTGTCACAAATAATACGCAATTTTAGAAATTTACAACTCTGTCGGTCCGTCGTCCGTTGAACGGACGAAGGCTGCGTGTCGTCCGTTCAACGGACGAAACACAGCCTTCGTCCGTTGAACGGACGACACGCAGCCTTCGTCCGTTCAACGGACGACATGTCTGCTAGCTCCTCTCTCAATTAGTGCAATCAGTGGCGCAGTGCATATGTTACTTTCGCGGCCGTCGTCTCCTCAACGGACGACTCCCCCTTTCGTCAGTTGAACGGACGACACGCAGCCTTCGTCCGTTCAGACCGACAAAGTTGCAAATTTCTAAAATTACGTATTATTTGTGACAATGAATAAAAAAAAATATTATTTAAAAAATATTAGCCATGCTTGACATCCGGTTGACTTCGTGGGATATCGGGTGAGATAAACTGGCGCTAACAGATTATCTAGCTAAGAGTATCTCCAATAAACGCTGCAAAAACTGGTTTACAATACGTTTTGTGACATACATCGTGCGCTATCTGCTGATACTTTACCGAACACGCTATATTGCAGCGCACTAGAAAGCAGATATATTACAGCACGCGCTAGCGCCACAAACAACTTTCCACACATATATTTATAAAAACAATGATCGAACAAACTAGAAAAAATAGACTAAAAGTATACTAGATATATTTTACATAGGCAAACAAAGATCATTGTACAAACACACTTTTGAGTGATTGTAATTATGTCATTTGATTAATAAAGCTCTCTAAATTTAAAAAAAAAATCTTTTTATCATTGAATCTTATTATAGGATCATGTTTTCATGTTATACTTGTACTAACAAGTAAATACGATCCAAGCACCAACAACGAGCTGCAGTAAAAAAGAACCGCTCCATGTCAATGGTCCCTCCGCGCCTGCATGTGCCTCCTCCTCAACCCTTCCTCCTCCCCCACCCCCCTGGTCGCCATCTAGAGCCGTCGGACAAAGCTCGTGTTGCGCTTGGTTTTGGGGATTTTCCCCTTCCCATCCGCGTGGCAGGTCACATGAGGTGGCACTGTCCATGGCAGTGCGTTGCTGATACGAAGGGGTCTTGTCTCGCTGGCTCTGGCCGTTGTGCGTGAGTTCAATGGTCTTTCGCGGTGTGCAGCTAGGAGACCATCCCTTGGCTACGGCGTGGCTAGGGAACCCGATCGGGCCTAGATCCGGTGCCCTTTGGCAGACCTGTTTTGGGCTCTACAGGTTGCATGTTCGCCGTGCTCGTCACACACCCGTTTCCCTGGATCTGGCGCTAGCCACCCCATCTTTGCATGATGGGATCGTTCTGGTGGTGTATGCCGCCCGCAGGTACAAGATCGTGGATGTTGGGAGGGCCTCCACCGATGATGGACTGTGTGGTTGGCTCTCTGGCGAGCGTTGTTGCAGTGGTGGTGTGGATTCTCTCTTTCGCCATGTGGATGGTGAGGAACAAACTTGGGAGATTTTGGTGTTGGCGGTGCTTCGGCAATGACGACTCCTAGATCACGTCCTGGAAGTCTAGTTTGGTGGTGTGGTGTGAAATGACAGTTTGGTTTTTACGAAAGAAGTCACGTGCCCTCTTTTTTATTATGAAAGACATATATATCACAAATTTATTTTAAATTCAGTTACCTTTTGTACTATAGTTTCGGTAATGTCCAGCTTATCTATAATATCCATTATAGTGGGTCTTTGCTTCCTATCCATATCCATGCATCTCAGTCCTATCTCAGTGCACATGCTCACTTGGATGCAGTTTGCTTCTAGGGTCTGCGGTGTACACGTTGCTTCTAACCTGTTCCTCCAATTGTCATTTACCTGTGTAATCGAAGTGTATAGTTAGAACGACACTCTCTCCGTCCGGGTAGATTAATGAAGAAAAAAATGTGACCAATAGTTGATATTCTCTCCAATGCACAACAGATTCATTATAAAGTTGACACTTACTATAGATCGTAGGGAGTACCAATAGTAGTTTATGTGGCACAAATTTGATGCCATTTGTGTTGTATTAAAAAGGGTACACTAAAGTATCAATGGCTGTAATTTACTTGATAAACCACATATTATCAAAGTAATTATGGAAGAAAGCATTGTCTTAACCAATCAGAATAGATTATATATCTGGACGAGGGAGTATGATCAAATGTAAAGCATAGCATAATATTTATCATGAAACAGCAATGCCATCTTTATTATGAAGTAAAGAGAGATTTTTACTTGATGGAGAAATTCATGGCTAGGCATCTCAACACTTCTTGTTTGGCCACTTGGCCCTGCAATTATCTTTGTGATTATAACGCCCAAGCTGAAGATGTCTAACTTCTTGGAGACGACGTGTCCAAATAAGTATTCTGGCGGCAAGTATCCACTGTGCATGGCAACATAAGTAACAAACAAACACACACAATTAGTTATGTTCTAAGCATATTTAGTTTCAGTCGAGAAGGAATACTCTCACATTGTTCCAATAGGACTTTGTGTGACCCTGGTTTGTTCGTCGCGGAAGAGTTTGGACATGCCAAAATCTGCCAGTTTTGGCACCATATTCTTATCCAGCAGTATGTTGTCAGGTTTTAGGTCCAAATGGTAAATTGGTTCTTTGAATCCTTCATGAAGGTATTTTAAACCCTCACATGTTCCCTTTATAATTTTGTAACGTGTCTGCCAGTCAAGTCCTTGAGATTCATCTGCAAGTTAGGTGGTGCTGATGAATTGTAAATACAGATAACCATTTTTCTTCACATGGTAGAAAGAAGCATACTCAAAGTGGAGCAACATCATACCATAAAGATGTCTTTGAAGGCTACCCATGTGCATATACTCGAAGCACAATGCTTTGTAAGTCGTTTCACCGAAAACTCTTTCTCCTTTGAACTCCGTATGTTGACGTCGTGTTTCGTAACAGTAGGCGACTAACCGTACAGTGTTCTTGTGGTCGAGCATCATAAGGTTATCAAACTCATGTTTAAACTTCTTATCGTCAATTCCTTGCATGTTATTATGAAGCATCTTCACGGCAATTTCTTCTCCATTTTCAAGAATCCCCTGTTGAAGCCCTCTATCATCATTATATGTAGATCTCAAAAAAACATTATTATATGTATACCACCAATTGAAAAAAAGGAAAAACTGGTAACACTGTTGATCAATTTTACTAATTTCTATGTTCCAAATTAATTGACGCGGGTTGTCTAAATCCGTGTCTGCGACAATTAATTTGGAATATAGGGAGTAGTGAGGGATTTCTGCAAGTGAGGTGGGGGGTGATGGCGCCAGCATTTGACCCTCGAAATATTGGAGTATTGTGTATGATACACTTCTAAATTAGTATTCCCAGGCACATCACAGGTTAGACAAACGATATATCATACTTAGGCCCACTTCTTTTTGGTTATAATAGAAGTGTTTCTCCCAAAAAGCTACCCTCCACCAACTTCTTCGACGAAAAGTCCCTCTCGAGGGCATGTTTGTTCGGGGTAGGGGAAGCTGCTTTTCTAAATTTAATTGTTTGGCAATTTGGGTGGCTGTCTGGCACAATTAAAACCAAGCAGCATGCTTTGGATGAACCTTATTAAATTACCTTGTAAACCTTTCCATATGTTCCTTGACCAAGCACTCGCTCCTCGGAGAAATTATCCGTGATCTCTTGTAATACTCCGAAGGTTAAACAAGCTGGCTCCGTGGTACTTGCTCTGCTGCTGCGAACAATACTGGTAGTACTAGTGTATCCGCTGGTGAGGGTATTATCGCGCGGCGGCATACGTGCAAAAAGAAATAGTACCGAGAATCAAACCAATCAGATCCAAACCAAACCTGGAGGTTGTCCTCGAGCTCGAGCTTGAGCTTGAGCCGGAAGCATGGAGGTGCTCGCCGCCGCCGCCGCCGCCGCCGGGAGCTGCCATGTTAGTTCGTCAATGGGTTCTGGAGGAGGGGTGAGGATGAGAGGATGTGATGAGTGAGACTCAGAGCTGGGTTCTGGAGGAGACCATAACTCGGTAGGAGAAGGATCGCTGTCCTAGGCCCCGCCTCAAAGTTGACGGGCCTCGGTAGTACTAATCATGCAAGTGCGAAACTTGTCCAACTTGAAATATATCATGCGTGATTCAGCAGTTTTGCAAATTCTGTTGGAAATATAAGCAATAATCCATATGATTTAATCCGAATAATAAACTGATAAATCATGATCATACAGACAGTAGTAAAACCAATCATGCAGATCAACAAAGTAGATGAACAGATTACATCTATAGGAGATAAACCTATCACATCTACACCAAACGCTAGAATAAAGAACTCTAGCATAATCCGAAAAAGAGAAATTGAGATCACATACGATATAGGCTGAATAGCAGCCGCAACAGTCGCAGCAGCGTCGCCCTTGTCGAAGAGGTCGCTGATGTCCGGGAAGAAGTCGCCGTTCGGAAACTCGTCGTCGGACGACGTCGTGGTTGCCAGTAGTCGTGCTTGAGCGCTCCCCAAAAACCTGATCGCCCCTCACCCGTACAGGTTCACGAGAGGCGGGGTTCCGGAGGCCTACTGTCCCGATCTGGCGGTGCACGCCGCAAGCCGGGATGGAGAAGCGCAAGGTTCTGGAGGTAGGCGCGTGTGTGGATTGATACGGTGTCGATTAGGTTAGGAGGATCGTGGGCTCAGCCCACGTCCGAGTCGGTAACAGCCACGTCCATAAAAACTGGAAACGGCTGTAATTAACGCTCATAACCAGTTTTCCAACTCCCCTTTAACTGGAAACGGCTGTAATTAACGCTCATATAAGGTGGTCCAACTCCCCTTGAACTAGCAATGTGGGACTAAACTTTAGCACCACTAGCACAGCCATATACTGCCATATATAAGTGGGCCAAAGAGAATTTCAGAATTTGCCTATGGGCCAACAACCCAATATACACCAAATTCCAACAAATTCTTGGTCAAAGACTATGCATATATTATAAAACAATACCATGAACGTATAATATAATACCATGAACGTATAATATAATTCTCAGTCAAATCCCATTTGCCGATCGTCGCACCCAAATGACCTGATGGTCATTAAAAGTTCAGAGATCACCCTTAGACTGGTCCCAGTGGGAGTATTATGATACTAGTATCATGCATATGATACTAGTACTCATATAGTAGTATCATAGCAGTGATATATATTAATTTGTAGAATCTCTATGTAAAATGTGTGTAAAAGATTTACTTGCCATTATGATTTCTAGTTTTACGTGCTATGATACGGTATCTATTTATGATACTCTAACCACCTCTCTCTTCATTAATTATAACGCCACATCAGATTTTTGCCAAGTTAGCATGTATGATACACCTTAAGATACTAGCACTAGGATCAGCCTTAATCTCCTCAACCAGCTGTCTAAGGATCGATCTGTGTCCCTCTCTAAGCTTTGGAACTTGGATACCACACATTCATGTGGCCTATCTCTAGCGCTACCGTCACCAGGTTTTGTTCCTTAGCTAGCGCACACATATTTTGCACGCTTTTTTTAAATGGGCATTTTATTTCTTAACAATAATATTTACACTCGGCCTCTCGGATGCATATAGACGAGCAACCACACAACTAGTGACCAGAGTAAAAGTACAAGCATTACAAAATATGCTAAGAAAATAAATAAACGGCCTCGAACTATGACAGATCTAAATTCATCAGATCACGTTGGCATCCATGTCGGGAGAAATATTCCTCGTTGTGTCCTTCAATCGCGTACACCCCTTCACAAATAAGTCACGAAACTCATAGGATGGGGTTAAATTGCGCATTGAAAAGGTTAGCAAACATGATCGTTTTCTCGAGGCTCATCGAACTTTGGCCCTTCATATTAATCTTCGGTTGGGCTGCAATTGCAAAGAGTCACCAGAACCACTGATGACAAAGAAGGATCAAGTTAGTGATGTAAGTGAATTGTGTTGTTTAAATCTATGACCGATTTTTTTTTGAACTATGCAAGAGCATTGCATGTAGTATATTATAAGAGGGAAAATGTATGACTGATTGGTCGAAGCATATGTTTGTTCAGAACATATATCAAGGAAATTCTGGTCCTATCGTTTCCACTCTCTTCAGAGTAGTTGTGCTTTTTTTAATATAAGTAGTTGTGCTTATAATAATTATATAAATAACATTTACCATATTATTTCTTAATGCTGCATTTGTAAAATTGACATATATCTTGTCCACAAAGCATGGATGTTTGAATTTACATGGTGTAATATCACGGGTGTATACGAGGACTTGAGTCTGGTTATATCAATTGAACATTTGTCTTTATTTCAATAAAGAGGATTTTATTACTAAGTTTTTAAGCATTACACCCGGCCTCTGCACGATAAGGATGTACACATCCGCTCAAAGCCAAACGTATCAACAAAGAACATGTAAAAGGTAACCAAGAGGTAGACTACAAAGACGCCTAAGGTGATGGAGAACCAATCCGTAGATTACACTAACATCCATGTGTTGAAAAATGCACTAGGCAAAACAAAAAATGTATAGTGCATAAACCGGATCAAGTTACGCGGGAAGGAAGACAACAAAACATACCTATCGTAGATCAAACTAGTGGAAGTTTGTCAATGACATGGTTGGTTGAACGTCGATCCCTGCAACTAGTCGCGAGGAGATGTATTATCCCACGGGTGGCTCCAACGATCTAGTGCCACACATGCAACACCTCCATAGTATCCACACATACGGGATTAGCAACACCGTGTCAAAGTGGGATTGAGCACGCCGTTCGAGGCGGGAGTGTGTCGATGAAGATCTGAAGCGCTTCGCGATCACCGGCAAGATTAGAATGAGACAGTGAGTAGAGATCTGAAGCCTCATGACGTCGGTCAAGGGGGATCCCTAGCCGACTCGGCCAGAGACTCCTCCCCTACTCCCGCATGTGCCCTACTGGGCCCATGTGGCCCCTTCGTTCCATGGGACCCACTAGGTAATAAATGAATTTTCTAATGTTTTCGAAAAAACTAGACTCCTCTAAATTCTTCTGGAATCTTCCTAAATCATTCTGACACTTTCCATAGAACATCTGAAACCATTTCATACACTCTTGGTGATAACTCCGAACACCTCCGAATTATTCCGAGATTTTCCGAAACCATTTTCCGGTATTTTCAATCATATCATTCATCGCATTTACATTCTATATGTTGCTAAACCTTTAAGTGTGTGACCCTATGGGTCCAGATATGAGTGGACATGTCCGGAACTCATTCTGCAACAATTATCAACATAGGTGTCTCAATCTATACATATTGATCCCCACCTCATGACACGAATATCTTTATCGTGTGAACCCTTCATATTACTTATCGATACATGTCGCATTGCTTCTTGATACTTTACAATTGCCCGAGGTGAAACTCTAGGTTATCCTTGTTACCCGGCATGTACTCTTTACTCACCCTTTATTGTCAATATTCCTGTGATCAACACTTCGATCACTTGTTTGGCCAGACGATGACAAACACCACAATACATGAGTGTGTCCAGAGTGTATCTATCCATCGATTAGGAGTATAAATTTCCACAACTACACCATATATAACATTAGCATACCATCCGGTAAGAACAAAGACTGATGTTATGATTGTCCGTTCACGAAGTGAAGTTTGAAATGTAAATAATAATCCATTTATTATTGCATCGAGGGTATATTTCCATCGGCCTCCCACTTGCACTAGAGTTAATAATCTAGTTTACATTTAGCAATCTAACACCTATGGTTTTCCGGTGCTGCTCGTGTTTTGCAAGCGAGAGCAATATTGTCAAAGGATCTGTGGCATTCATATTAACTATAGTCTTAAGCGTGGAGACATGCAAGATCTCCCAGACCATCTGTCGCGCACTCTGACTCTGTCTTGTGGGCTTGGATGGTGCTTCCGTGTGACGTGTGCTGTTTGGCTAGCGCGTTGGCCTCTTGAGTTGTGAGAGAGAGTTTCGTTGACCATCGCCTATATCCCATTCTCTTGGAGACCCAAACCCTATCCCATTCTCTTCCCATCTCTCATTTCTGCTGGGGGCACCGACGGCGCAGACCATCGGGCGAAGGTGATTTGCGACCTGCAGGTGAAGGGGAATGACGGAGAAGGGCATGACGTCATCTTCTCTATGTTCCGTTGGTCTCTCCTCTCTCTCTCCTTTATTGCCCTCTCCTTTTTTTCTTTGCAATGGCGGCGTCGAACTGCAGGCACTCGCGATGCAGATCAGTAGATGAGGGGACACACCATCCACTGCCCGTGCTTATGCCTACACGCCTCCTATGCTTAGCGCGTTAGCATCCTCATCCCGCAAGAATTAGCCAAGGTCAAAGCTACCCAGGCTTGCTTCCCCACCGCGAAGTAGCTAGCTTTTTTGACCAAATCGATCAATCAGACCTCTGCCTCATGGAAGAAAACAGAGACTAATGGATCCCCATATCCCCCACATAAACACGGTACTCCACGCGGTAAGCCAGAAGTGGTAAGCCAAGGCTGCATAGCCCACGATCAATCAGAAGTGGTAAGCCAAGGCTGCATATCCAATCGATCAATCAGAAAGCCGAGGCTGCATAGCCCACGCGGTAAGCCAGAAGTGGCGCCGAGGCGGCGACTTTGGTACGCTGCCATTCTGGCGAGGCGGTACTCCAGCAAGCGGTTAATCGAGCCGCTTTACTTGGGTCTAGGCACTTGGCTCAACCTCAGCCTCAGGGGCGCAGGAGAAGCCAACTAGGTTGTTCTTATATCTGATTTACAATTTTGGTGTCAACCTATTTTTTCCTATTGATTTGCTGCATATAATTTGCATTTGTATGAATTTTGCACATATTGATATCACCATCATTCACAAACTAGCGTATGAGATGAAATCAACATTATACATGTTTGTTCTTCTGGTGGGACATTGGTTCTTTCGTTTGGACAATGGCACCATTGTTGTCACCATGAATCTCCATTAGTTCTACGCACTTGGAACCACATCAAGTTATGTAATAAAGTTTTTCATCTAGACACCCTCCTTTACAACACTTGATGCCGCTATGTACTTTGCATCTATTGTAGAATACGCAACTATATCTTGTTTAGAACTTTTTCAGCTAACCGCTCCCTCGTTTAAAGTAAACACATAGCAGAACTGAGACTTGAAATCATCAGGATCAGTGATAAAGCTAGCATCGGTGTAACCTCTTGCAACAAGCTCTTTATCACCTACATATATGACAACCATATTCTTAGTCCTTCGCAAGTACTTAAGTATATTTTTCGTTGCAACCCAGTGAGCCTTTCCATGATCACTATGGTATCTACTCGCAACACTTACAACATATGATACATCTAGTCTTGTACATATCATGGCATACATGATTGATCCAATTGCCGAATCATATGGAACAATACTCATATATACTTGCTTAGAAAATGTCAAAGGACAGTGTGCCTTGCATAATGGTTTTCTATTATCCATTGGATGCTTTCCTTTACTAGAATCTTCCATACTAAACCTCTTAAATACTTTATCTAGATATGTATCTTGTGTAAGCCCTATTAGACATCGGATATATCTCTATAGATCTTTATATCTAATATGTATGCTGCTTCACGCAAATCTTTCATTGAAAAACTTTTCTTTAATAAGTCATTTACTTATCGTTTCCAATTAATGCCATTTACATATAGTATCAGAAATACTATTGCACTCCCATTCACTTTCTTGTAAACACAAACTTCTTCATAGTTCTTGATGAAGCCAAAACTTTTGACCACTTCATCAAAATGAAGATTCCAACTACGTGATGCTTGCTTCAGTCCATAGATAGGACATTAAAGTTTGCATACCTTTCTAGCAGTCTTTGAATCGAGAAAACCCTTGGGTTGTACCCTGTACACATCCTTTGTTAGCTTCCCATTTAGGAACATCGTTTTGACATCCATCTGCCACATCTCGTAATCAAAATATGTAGATTGCTAGGAGTATTCGAAGAAATTTAAGCATTGCTATGGAAGAGAAAGTCTCATCGTAGTCAATCCCTTTAATTTTTGCAATAATTCGTGCTTTATAGACGATAACATTATCATCCGCATTTATCTTCTTCTGATAGATCCATTTACATTCAATAGTACTTATGCTTTCAAGAGGGTCTATCAAAATCCAAACTTGATTCTCGTACATGGAGTCTATCTCAGATTTTTAATGGAGTTAGGGCCCAACATTGCTTCCTTATATGTAGTTGGCTCATCATTGTCCAACAACAATATTTCATATTCAAATCTTACGACCAAAAGAAGAACACTATAAAATCTATGTGGTTCAATAGGAGCTGTAAGTTTCGGGACTACAACTTTTGTAGGCGCAGGAGCTTCAGGTGGTGCCATATGCATCTCTAGAACTATTTCTGGAGTTGCGCTACTTTGCTCATATTGCTTAGGTTTATTAACCTTATTAAGTTGCATTGTCCTCCTACTCAAACCTTTAGCGAGGAATTCTTTTTCAAGATATACACCTTCTCACGCGACAAACACATTGCCTTCAGTTTTATGATAGAAGGAATATCCAACTGTTTCTTTGATATAACCTAAAAAACATTTGTCCAACTTAGGGTCAATTTTATTTGTTCGCCAACGCTTTACATAAACCTCCCATCCTCAAATTTTAAGAAAAGACAAATTAGGTTTCTTATTAAACCATAATTCATACGGTGTTATTCCAACAGATTTTGATGACGCTCTATTAAGTGTAAAAACAGCAGTCTCTGAAGCATATCTCCAAAATGACAAAGGCAGAGCAATTAATGACATCATATATCTCAGCATGTCCAACAAAGTTCGATTACGTTGCTCGGATACTCCATTACGCTGGGGTGTTCCGAGAGATGTAAAACAATTAATTTTTACTAAAGTACCGCAATATCTAAGCCTCTTTGATCCTTCGAGCAACAGAATATTCCACTTAGTTAGTCTGTATTTATTCTTGATATCATTAATATGCAAAAAGAATCTTGACTGAAAAAATCTAAACGCTGCCTTTCCCTTTTAGGTATTTCAATAAATAAAAGCATATAGTATTGGCAAACTAGTCAAGACAGAATTTATTGGTAGTAAAGGGCCTCCATAAGTCCTTTCACAATAGGTGTTTTTTAATGCAGTATCCTAGGTGCTTTGCTTATGTGGCATGTCATTTAATGAAGAAATATGGTGTTGTTGTAAGATACATTCCTTGCATGGTATTATAGGCAAAAAAACTTCGCTAGACCAATCACACACATACATCATACTAAAATCATTAAATGCAACACCACTAAAAACGTTATCTAAGAAACTATGCATTGTCTTGTTATTTTTTAAATTTTAATTACTTCTATAAAAACGTGCTAAGAAACATCCAATTAGGCCTTTGCCAATGGTCTTAGTCAGCTGTCTCTTAGCACTTGCCACGTAGGGAGAGAACTAACGTGGAGAAGTCATTAATGAAGGGAGAGAAGATTGTTGTATGCAAGCAAAGAACCGTCTCTTGTCCCACGCCCGAAGGAAAATCAATAATAACAGATCCCGTGTGGACTGAGCCAGCACTTTCTTCCTTTCTCTCGCAGCCATAGATAGGTACGGAGTATAGAAGATCTTAGCATAAATTTAATATGCATACAACCAGAGAAAACGATGCATTGGAAACTTTTCTCATCTAGGCTATGCGATACGACGTGGCAGCTTTAGAAATAGCCGGGAAGAGACGACCATTGTCACCGGCCTTACGAAAGGCCTAAGAGAGTAAATTCCTTCGCCCCAACAGCCAAGCTTTGCAACAAAACGACATTCCACCTGATTCCATTCAAATTGCCCTATTTTCTATGAAATATAGGTATAGGTACTCTAAGATACTAGAAGGGTAGGAACCTGACTGGCATCCGAATGTACTATTGTGCTATATCCTTTGTGTTCCCAAAGTAGAAATCTCCCTCTTATGGAAAATTTGTTTAACGACATGAAAATAACTTTTAAACCCCATGAACATATTTTCAAACCTTATAAATATTTTTTGAAACCGTCAACATTTTTTACGAACGACGCGCGCATTGTTTCAATCACGTGAGCACTATTTTAACATTGTGATTTTTTTCTAAATTTTAAGAATAAGTTTTTTAAAAGAAACATGAACATATTTTCCACAAAGCGAACGCTTTTTAATCTGTAGAAAATAAAGTAGTAGTAAAACGAAAAGAAATATTAGAATGTAAAAGAAAAGATACATTACAGAAATGAAAATGAACATAGGATTTGCTTCTAGTTCATCCCTTTTGCTTGAATGGGTCGGCCCACCACCGTTGCGGGCGGCAAATAGGATATGCGTCAAGTTCCTCCCCTTTTGCTTGTCTTGTCTGCGTGCGGCCGGCGTGTGTCTCGGCGGGAGTGGCCATGGCGTCGGGAGCGAGCCCAGAAGGGAAGATCAGCTTACAGCTCTCTTCTCGTCAGGGGCGCTCTGCTTGCATTCTCCAAATCGCCACCAGCACCGCAAGGTTTTTTTTTCCCCCTCGGCGCGCACGCCGCTTTGCGTGCTCTGCTCTGCGCCTCTGCCCACCTAGTGCTCGACGTAATGCCCACGGAAGATTTTCTTGGTAGGTTTCCTCGCAGTCTAGCCAGTTCCTGGGTCTTCTGGTTGGCGCATCCGTGAACAGTCGCCTGCACACACAGAATCTTGCAGCGAACATGGGTTAGTGTAGATCTGCGTGCCATTTTCTTACCCTTTTTGTCTGTATTGAACGCTTGATTGTTAATTACAAGGTCAACTGATGGCGATGGGTTCGAGAGCTTACAAGGAGCCTATCTCTGTCCACGCACGTCCTGCCGAGTTCTTAATTACCCAACTCGCCCAGTGGCCACTTAATTTTGGAGGTTTGTTCCTGTTTTTTCCTGCCTCCATCAGGACCCAAGACGGCAGGCCTGAAAAATTCAGTATTGACATTTGACCCTGCATCTCTTTCCTCTTTGCACATCTCTCCTTCTCTCTGGTCCTAGCAATCTTCTTCTGTGTGCATGGCCCTGGTACCCTCGGCTTCAGCCGGCCACGATGCGCTGCAGGTGTTTGCGTCAGGTGTCGGCCTAGGCGACGGCGTTACTGTCCTGGGGGAGAAGCTGAGGAGTGCTGGTGCGGTGCTGGGAGCTGCCCGGGAGATCGAGATCCAGAACGAGGCCCTGGTGCAGTCCCTGCCGCAGCTGCAGCGTCTCATCTATGACGCCGAGGAGGTTCTCGACGAGATCGACTACTTCCGCGTGCAAGCGGAACTCCACGCCGATCAGGAGATGCTTGATGATGATGTTGACGAGCCTATGTGTGACGATGAGGAGGAGGAAGTCAGCGGAGGCGGCGGCGGCGGTCACAACCATGCTTCTAGTGCTGTTGCTCATGCCGATGCGGACGGTCAAGGCGACAGCGGCAGCAACGCGTTGGTCCCTGCATACGGGCATGCCGTCGTGCCGACCGTGCCGAGAGCCGAGCTCGACAGGTACGAGATGCTGCCTCAGATCCACGATGCTGGCAGGTCGTTGGGGGATTTTACCAGCGCCATACGTGATGCGCTCGATCTGGAGGAGCTGGACGCCATTGCGTTGGCAAGGCGTGGCTATGAGAACACGAGCCGCCTGACGACCCCGTATCTCGCCGTAACGAAGATATTCGGGAGGGACCGTGAGAGGGACCAGATAGTGAAGCTGCTGGCCTGTGATGCCTATCGCAACCGAGCCCTCACGGCTCTCCCTCTTGTTGGTAATGGCGGCATCGGCAAGACCGCACTGGCGCAATACGTGTTCAGTGATCCCGCGGTCGAAACCTATTTCGATATCAAGATCTGGGTATGCGTGTCCCTGAATTTTGATGCCGCGAGACTTACAAGGCAGATGTTAGAGTGCATCACCGGAACGGTCCAAGAGAGCAGTGAAGATTTGAGTGTTCTTCAGGGGAAGCTTAAAGATGCACTCAAGGGCAGTAGAGTCTTGCTAGTTTTAGATGACGTGTGGGATATCAAGGACAGCAGTGAGTGGAGCCGTCTTGTGGCTCCGTTGGGATCTAACCAGCCCGGGGAAGGTAATGTGATCTTAGTGACAACCCGGAACCAATCTGTCGTGAACTCTGTCGGTGCATTGGACTCGGTTGCATTGGGTGGTCTCGAAAAGGAACCGTTCTGGGACTGCTTCAGAGCATATGCATTTGGTAAAGAAAAGGGGCACAAGAGGTTGCACCGTATCGGGATGCAAATTGCTGAGAAGCTAAAGGGTTATCCGCTGGCAGCTAAAAGTGTAGGGGCCTTACTGCGGAAAAATATCAGTGTCGAGCGATGGACAAGGATTCTGGAGAGTAATGAGTGGATATCACATCAAGATACTGAAGGCATAATAGCCATTCTAAAGTTCAGCTATGACTATCTGCCCTTCCATCTGCGGCGATGCTTCTCGTATTGTTCGTTGTTTCCCAAAGGCTATCAGATTTATGCACAGGACTTGGTCCATCTATGGATTTCTCAAGGGTTTGTATATCCTGCGGGTGATAATAGAAGGCTTGAAGAAGTTGGGTCTGAGTATCTTGATGATTTAGTGAATCTGGGTTTCTTCGAGAAAGTAGATAAAGACAGAACCAATACCCTTCACTACCTGATTCATGACTTGATGCATGACCTAGCTAAGGATGTTTCATCAGAAGAATGCTTTACTATGGATGATTCTCAGTGCCAACCAATGCCACCAACAGTTCGTCATTTGTCTGTAGTTGCTACATCTGAGTACTCAGACTTTGAGAAAGATATAGTTCAGCTGAGTTCACTGCAATCCAAGAAGCTCACTTCCTTGATGGTATTTGGAAGTTTCGGTTCTACCTTTGTTACAAGCTTTCAATTTATGACCGATGCGATACGCAATTTGCGTACGTTGCGGCTATCAGGTATTGAAGATGATGGGGATATTCTATCTGGCTTTGGACACTGCATTCATCTTCGCTATCTGCGAGCAACCAAACAAGAGAGTGACAGACCCGATCAGTGGTTTCAAAGATCTAATCGGCAGTTTCCTAAAGAGCTTTCCAGACTTCACCGCTTGCAATTTCTGAACGTAGGAGTAGACTGCCAGCTTTCTAACTTGACAAAGAGCTTCTCTAATCTTGTCAACCTGCGCCAATTCATTTGTCACGAGGAAAGCCATTCAGAGATATCAAATGTTGGCAAGTTAGCCTGTCTTCAAGAGATACTCCAGTTCAAGGTCAGAAACAATGCTGGTTTTCGGATAGCGCAGCTAGGGAATCTGTTGGATCTTGGTTCACTATGTATTTTTGGCCTCGAGGAACTAGAAACCAAGGAAGAGGCAAACAGTGCTAGGCTTCTGGATAGAGAACATTTAAGAAGCTTACGGTTGTGTTGGGATGCTAGTAGGGTGTCTGATAATCCTATTGTCGTGAAGGAGGTACTTGAGGGACTGCAACCACATCGGGATCTGAACCATCTCCAGATCAATGGGTACATGAGTGCTTTACCTCCAACATGGTTAGGAGAGGCTTCACCACTTACCCATTTGCAATCGATCTATTTAGAAGATTGCAAGCTTTTACGGACTCTACCACCTTTCGTGCACTTGAAGTGTCTCAAGAAGCTGCATCTGTCCAGAATTTGTGGTTCACCAGACGTGTCTACTCATTCATTACAGGAATTTGTTATTGAGGAAGTGGAAGAACTAGAAAGATGGATCATTAGAGATGAACTCCCATTACTAGCTTCTGAGCTACAAGTTCTTGAAATTAAAGGCTGCCCAAAGCTAACAGAGCTCCCAATTTCATGTGGCTCTGCAGCCCAAACTCTGGATATTCCTGTGTTTTCTCTTCTCCACCATTTCATCATACATGATTGTCCTCTGCTAATGCCATTGCCTCCCCTACCTCTTGGACCCAAGGTATTGAAAATGACAACCGCAAATGTCGGATCAGCATTATACACGTGTTTGACATATTATCAGCTTAAGACCTTGCCATATTATGAAACACTGACCCTGGATGGTGGTATGAACTTGAGAACTGGCAATGGAGTCTTAGCCTTGCATAATTTAGGAGCCTTGTCAGAACTCTCTTTCATAAGCTGCTCAAACCTCACTTGGGTTTCATGGGCAGAGGCATTCTGGCAACTCAAGTCTTTGAAGAAATTGAACTTCAAGGAATGCCCCAATCTCCTCTCAGTGCCTGCAACACAAGAAGAGCAAGACTACATGGAAGATCATTCATTGTCGGCTCTCGAGAAGCTTACAATCGAGTCATGTTGCATCAAAGGGAATTGGTTTGGTCATGTGTTGTCACTTTTACCATCTCTGTCCTACCTGGAGCTGACTGACTGTCCAGGTGAAGCAGATGATGAGTGCATGCTGCAGATTTCACCTGGTTCATTAACATGTTTAAAAGAGTTACATATCTCAAAATGTGTTGAACTCTCTTGTGGTAGCAATGAAGGACTTAGTCGGCTCACCTCCCTTGAGAAGTTAAGGATTGGAGATTGCCCCAAGCTCCTGTCGTCATTGATGCCTGAAGAGATGGATGAGGAGAGTTTAAGCTTGAGCAGGAGCATCCTCCTTCCATCATCATTGCAAGAACTGGTGCTTGATGGTGTTAATCACAAATTGCTGTGTCTCTCAGGCCTCACCTTATTGAAGGAGCTGGGTGTAACTTGGAGCTCACATCTAGAATCTATTGATCTGCACTCATGCACGGCACTGGAAGAGATAGGAATCCATATTTGTGGTACGCTGTCTTCTATACAAGGCTTGCAAACATGCACCCACTTGAGATCTCTTCATGTTTACAACAGCCCTGGCTTTTGGAATGCTTGGGATCATGCAATGCAAGAACTTGAGAGGGTAGATCATGATTTTTTCTGCCCACGAGTAGAAAGGATCTGGACAGATGATCCCTCCCTGCTGACTAACTGCAGTTGTAAATTCCTCAGGTCCCTTGAGATGCTAGGCTTTATGTCTTACGGAGATGATGGAGACGTTAACCCCACAATGGAGGATCCAAATGAAGTTTTTCAACTCCTTACCTCCCTCCTGGAGCTGGAGTTCAACTCCTGCAGTGGACTCCACTCCTTAGCAACGACGGTACATCTCCTTCCTTCCCTCAAGAAGCTAGCAATCAAATCATGTGAAAGCATCGAGTCGCTGGAAGAACTAGTCCTACCGGCTTCCCTGGAAGAGTTGCACATCAGTGATTGTGTGAGTCTGCAGTCTCTACCTGCAAGGCTGAATTGCCTCCACTCATGCAAGAAGTTAGAGATCATATCTTGTCCAGGCATCCTTTCCCTGCAAGAGCAGCATCTTCCACCTTCCCTGGAAGAAATGATTATCGATTCCTGCGAAAACCTGCAGTCTCTCCCGGGTGACCTGCATCAAATAAGCTCTCTTAGCAAGTTAGAGATCAAGTTCTGTCCAGGCATTAAGTCCCTGCCGGAGAGTGGCCTGCCATCTGCCCTTGAAGAATTATGGGTCTGGGAGTGCAGTGAGGAGTTAAAGGAGCAATGCAGAAAGATTAGGAGCATGAAAAGGATGACACACATATGTATGTAACTGAGTTGGATGTTTAAAAGCTTTTCTGCTGGTCTCCAATTAGGATTTGTTTTTACAGAAGCTGCTCCATGCACGAACACGAGAATGCAAAAAGGTTGGTAAACGAAAATTATCTTCAACTTTATTGAGTATGTGCTTAAGAATTCCCAATGTTCTTCTTCTCTTATTATATATTTTTCACCCTCGGTTCCTGGTTTTTAGTTTTTCCGATAACTAACAATGAACGTCTTCTATTCCTTCAGCTGAGATCAACGTCAATTCACTACGGTGCTGATTCTTCAACTCAAATTGGGACAAAGAAGCTGTTCGGTTTTACTTCCATGACATTCTCTATCCTGCGCAATTTTACCTTGTTGAAGATATTGACTGCAACGTATGTCATGTGTGGATATGATTGTTTTCCCCCACATCTATTTGAAACCGGAAACATGCCAGTTTACTGAGGACCTCTTCTGTGGCACTGATCTCTTCCCAAGCTATTCCAACACCTGCAGTTGGAGCTAAGGAAAATGCGTGGGCGCACCCACCCAGGTGATCTCCTGCGTGCTTTCGAGCGAACTTGCCTACAAGTTTGAAGGGATTCACCCAAAAAAAAGCAAGATGAGGTGAAGTAGGTGGGCTGTACAAACACTGAAATAAATTCAGATTCTTTGGAAGCGGTGGAGACGACGACGAGAGCTGGAGGGGGCTCTGCAGGACTGGCAGCAGCGACTTATCACGATTGCTATGCTTTTTGCTAAGGAGTTTTAATCATGTGTAGCATAGCAGACTTAATAGCTATAGTAACGCCGGATGAGCGGATACTGTTGTTGTTTGGTTTGAAGTTCATCTGGAGTTTCTTGTTTCTACTTTGAACGAAGATGTAAGTGTATTTTGAAGTTCAATAAAACCGCCATGAATTTGCCACGTATTGTCCTCCCGCAACACATTTTAGTAGTATTTTTTTTGTTTTGCCTAGACCCTCATAAATCTGTAGCCAAGAAGAGTTTCATCCCTATCCTCGTCATATGGCCACAAGAGCACAGAAACCTTCCTGTGGCTCCAAACCTGCCAACAATCCCTGTCCTCCTTCGTCTCTTCTTCTTCAGAGTCCTACCTAGATGCATGTGTGCACCTTCTTCTCGGCACTCTGAGAACAGTTGCCTTCTGCACTGCATAGGAGGACTGTACAGGTCTCAGCGGCCATGGAGCCAGCCGGTGCTAGTTTGGTCTCCCTGGGAGCGCCATCCACCGTCGTCGCGAACCGCAGCTTCTGGTGGTGGCAGACGCCCAGGACCAGGACGGCGTGGCCGCCCATGGCAGGAAAATCTGGTGCGAAACTGGTATGAAGATCCCACAAACACCATCTGCTTACTTTCTTGTCATCCATTTCTTCTCGTTCTTCTAGGGCAACCGCTAGCTAGATTGCAGGAGAAACTAGAAACCATGGCAGTGTTGAACCGAAGACTATCTGCCTGTGCAGGTGTCCAAAGGCTGCAAGACTTGCAGAGGGACGGGTGGGGTGGAATGTGAAGGGTGCAAGGTATGATATCAGTAGATGAAGTTTCTTCCTTGCTTGCTTGTTCTTCTGAAAGGCCACCATATCTTCTCTGCAAACTAACTGACCGACAGACTAATTGGCTGATCGGTGGGCGCAGGGGACTGGCAAGAACAAGAAGAACGGCAACATCTTCGAGAGATGGAAGTAGGTCATATATGTGTAGCAGAATTAATTAGTGTGTGGTCAACTAACTGCTAGTGTGATGATGGCTGATGCAGGTGCTACGACTGCCAGGGGTTCGGGATGAGGAAATGCCCCGTCTGTGGCAAGAAAGGCCTCACGCCCGAGCAGGCAGGGGAGAGGTAGATAGGTAGATGCAGACCACCCATCCATGGCAGTAGCATACATGATACACTGCACTGCAACATGGCCTGTAATCGCCATATACTACTCTCAAGTCTGAAACAAGGTGAATGCCAAACATCAAAAAATATATATGCTTTTGGGACATGTAGACAATGCTGAAATAGAACAATGTTTATATGATGTTAATGCGGATGAGAGACGTAATTGTATGTGCCCCAAAACCTCTCATCATGTGGCATGGGCACTGCAGAAAAAAAACTGAATGCACACTCCAAAAATAAGGTGTATCTCTGTTCATTATTATTAGTATGTGCATCCTCAAAATATTCGATGCAAGCCAACAAACAAAGCGGATGGCAATATACACGAACATAGCGTTTTCGATCTCCGGTAACGGAAAGGGAGAATTAGTATACAGGATAACAAACAAATAAAGCCAACGGCGATAACAAGCACCTAATTAGTTAGCCCTATCAACCACAGTCCATCCCTCTGTTATGTACAATGTTTTGGATCAAGGACACCATCACTCCATCACAAGGGGTACAAGGGAGCTATGTCTATGATGCTGTACACTGATGAATCTAGAGCTACATTCATGATGGCGAACCGAAATACATACAGACAGCCTATTGTATCGTGTGCTTCATGAGAAAAGCAAACAATTCCTCAGCTTTGCATAAGTTGTCTTTGTTGGAAGATCTCCCCGAGCTGCTGGTACAAGGCCTTCTGCTCCTCGTAGGTCAGGTTTCTTATGATCTGCATATTTACGGGGGGGGGAAACACAGGCCATGGGTGGATGGATGAGAACTGCTATAAAGAGCCAAATAGGAAAGATCAAATAAAAATACGATAAGGTGCAGAGCTGACCTGATCCAGGATTGCATCGACAGAGAAATTGTGGGGTGAGATGAATGATTGGTGGTATATGTATGCAAAAACTGCCATAACCATCTGGGAAAATGCACAAGAACAATTGTTATTTTTATTTTAAACTGCACAGGCAAGGCATGTATTGAATCATAAAGAAGTTCATTCAGCTTGGCATGATCAGAAGTGCGACTTCCTGCTGGAGACGAAGGGGTTGACACACATTTTACATGCAGTTTGAGTGAGAAAGAGATGTATGTTAAACTTAAGTTCTTGCAAGGTAACTCTTTTTACTAAATAATCGACACTGGCCAAGGGCACTACTTCTATCATCTTCTATCAACGTTAGTCAACACAAACGACGAAGGAATTGAAGCCATTGATCCCAATCAAAAGAACTTGCTTTGTACAAGAGGAATCATACAAGTATGCCTAACACAAATCTCTCTAAAAAGGCAACTTATCTACCTTTCCTCCACTGTCACATGATCAACAGAATATCAGTTAGTTTGCAGGTCAACATTTCTCCAGTCAATTGAAATTAGCTTATACACTAATGTCAATCGGTTAGTTCGCAGTTGTGCATTCCTAAACACAGGCCTCCTCATATTAAGTTTGCTAGAACCAAAATGTTCAAGTTATATGCATAAATATGTATCATTGGCAGCAAGATAACGATTACTTACTTGACAATCCATTCGGTCAGTAATTCCACCATGGCCAGGTATACTGTCGCCAAAGTCCTACACAATTTAAAGATATTAATGGAAATTAAAGACTTTATAATCTCCATACTTCACTATTCCAAGAAACAGCAAAATAATGAAGCAGAACACACCTTTATTTTAAAAGCCCTCTTGAAGCCACTTGCAAAAAATCCACCAAATGGTGCAATTATCGATGCAAACAAACCAAGGGCTAAAGCATGCCACTGCACGGGCAAAAGGAACACTTCTTTCCATGGAAACTGTCAGGAGACACAAGTAATCAGATAAAGTCCACGAGTAAAAGATCCAAAAACTTCGGAAAGATGGTACAGACCCAATGAGGAAACAACAAACCAAAGTAAATAGGTCAATTATCATGATGCAGTAACATTTAATTCATCAAGCAAGAGAATTTGATGGATATGGAAGAAGAACAAAGAGCACGTCGCATACAAATGACATGATCATGGACTTATGGTTGTCTAATATTTCAAGGACCACAAGGGGATAAACATCTTCATTGGTCAGACAGATCAGCAGGCACAACAAATCACCTGTCATAAGTAAATCTTGGTTCACATCGGGATAATTACAACGGGGAGACAGACAGAGATTCGGCTGACAACTAGCAGGACTGGGAAATAGCCAATAAAAGTGACTTTTTCTTGGTTGCCAAAAAATGTTGACCCTCTCCAATCGTCCAATTATCTAGAGGGGTCCATCTGATAGATTAATATGATTCATAATCTACAACTAACACGCAACTGAGACTAACATGGCTTGGGCACCCACTGCTGCAAAGAACTCCATAACTCCTGAGACTAAACTCTGTTTGGATGCAAGACCTTGTCCAGCTCAAGAGTCTTTCCTGGCATTACTGTTACTTCTCTTCACAACATCCCTTCCTTCTCTCCTTCCCTACCACATGTCATGCCTAACAAATGGAGTCGACAACGCTGCTGATGTGCTCCACTTCCCTATAGCCTGCCGTGAAAATACACCACTGCCACTTGTTTCTGACCACTGGGAGTACTGCTAGATAACTCACTAAACCTGCTCCACTTGCATATACAGCCCACTTTTTCCCTGGAGTTAGAAAAGCTGAAAAGTTCATTTGATTACGGAATTCAAAATCATGTCTGCATCAGCCAAACAAATCAAAGATCGCGTAAGTGCCCGTGATTCCTGATTCCAGGAATCAAACAAACACATACTGAGAGCAGATCAACCAAAGCTCAAAATGCTCTTCCTGCTGTCCATGTTACTATCTGAGTGAGAAGGCATTAGGTAGCAACTGTTATGTTCAGATGAACCCTATGCTCTGCGAACTTGAGGTGCTTTGTTCGGTACTTCCCAGGTCAAGGTCATGATGAAAAAATCTGAGTGAAAAAGTAATCAGAAGAAGGGGAACGGGGGATGAAGAGGAGAAAAGAGGGGCTCATAGTCCAGAAAAAGGGGGGATGAAGAGGAGAAAAGAGGGGCTCATAGTCCAGAAAAAGGGGGATGAAGAGGAGAAAAGAGGGGCTCATAGTCCAGGCAAAGGGGGCAGCAGGGCCAAGGCCAGATTCAACCACAATGGATGACCATGACAGTGTTGGGAGGGCAGCAGAGCAGATGGAGTCACGACTCACGAGGAGGGGCAGCAGGAAGGAAAGAGGAATGGAGGAAGAAAGAAACCGATGAAGGAAGTTTCAAGACCACATGTGGTCCCACAATCGTTTTTGATTATTTGCTCATTCTGCAGATTGGTTCACATGTTGTCCAAAACCACTTGCATGTCAAAACACCACACTGGCCACCGTACTATGGTAGTATTGACTCGGGAGGGGAGGAGGAGGGGACCAGGGATGTGCCTTGTTTTGGTGTCTGGGGATTATCAACCAAATGCTTTTGGAGTCAAGGTTTGTTTTTTAGACTCAGCCAACGGTTTGGAGGGGAGGGGGTTATATAGTTGAACTTTATGGTTATGCCAGCCTATAGTAGAGAGAAGTGTTAAAGTTAACATATTGAAAAGGATTTCTTTCTTCTTACCCACTGTGGCACCCAATCTCCCAAGAAATAATGCTCTGGCTTAAACATAGGGCCAGGATCACAATTAAGCCACCCTGTCGACAGGTCCTGAAAATATTTCCATAATAAAAGTAAGAACAAAATTCAACAGCATGCCAATTTGACAATCTGATCATCCAACTAACAGTAACATTCTGGAAGAGATAATAAGTCACCTTTCTTGGGCATGTAAACCACTGGAAGCGGCCCATTACATTTGCTAACTGCGAAAGAAAATAAACGGGTGTGAAAAATGCTATTATATAGCGTTACAAACGAAGCTTCAGCAAATCATTTAATGCATCAAATGTGAAAATAAACTATTATTTAAAGATTCAACCCTTGAAGGTACGAGTATATCATAAGTATATAAGCCAGGGCTTTCATCTCACCAGAAAAGCAGAGATGATAGTTGTCACTGATGCACCAATAAAACCTTCCCATGTTTTCTTTGGAGATAACTTGATCAATGGTGTTCGCCCGAGAAAGAACCCAAATAAATAGGCAGCAATGTCATTGATCACAATAAGTGAAGCAGGGAGAAGAAACCTGTACAAGCATAGCATTGAAGATGTATGTAGTTTGTCAAATGTGCAGGCTAAAATATCAATAGATACTTGCTTCATTAACATGCATAGAACCAAATTAGATGATTTTTTCAACAGTACATATTACTTATCGACATGTGCTATTGTCATAAAGTAGGTTAACTCACATCCAAAAAAGAAAAATCTACCATCTCATAGCATACAAAACGCAAGTTGCGAGGCACAGACATCAAACAGCAACATGAGTAAACATATGGCCATTTGAGAATAGCTGTTGCAGCTAGTAACCTAAAGTTTTTCTTTACTTCTTTTTCTGGGGAAGAACTGGACATTCTTACAGTAGTAGGACCAGGTACAAACACAAACTGCTACTAGAAAAAAAATCTCAAATAGGTTAATATGGCCAACCCAGTGGCGTTGCCATTGTAGCAGAAGAGCTGTAGGCTACAGATGTTGTGAAGGAAGCACATAGGGAGAAAAATTCCTAGCAAGTTAAAAGAAGTACAGAACTTCATGGCAACAATATTTTTTACAGCTTTACAAGAAATTAGACATCTTGGTCTTGGAGTTACTTCAGAAAATTCAGGTGGTTTTTTAGATCCAGAAGCTTGGGTGTTTAAACTGTCCCGTGTATATACATGTCAAACGTCAGAATCAGATAGAATTGGATAAACATTTCACTGGAGTAAGCAAGTCACAATTGAAAATAAAAGCATGCTAACAATGTGGAAACATGTCTTACCAGAACATCCCTTCGAATATATTTGCCACCGTGAAAGAAGATTGCGCAAAAACCGTTAAAAGGATCATGTGCGTCCAGGCATACTGTTTGAACTGATACTTGTACGTCTTTTTCTTCAGAGTCAAAATAAACCATACAAATCCTGGATCATGGGAACTACATATTAAGTTTTATGCCAGAAGGAATGAACTACAAATTAGCAAGACAAGTCAAGCAGGTCACTGAAGGAACGAATGTCTATGCAAAACTCATTCAACCAAGCGAACTACAAAATTCAAAGAAAAACAGCTTTTGCATAACATTGTGTTGTTCAGATTACTTGGGCAGGCAATCAGGCATGCATTACAAAAACATTTGGTTATTAACATTTGCAAACCATGATGCCCATCCAGAATAGGTCAAATGATGTAGTTGTTCAGTACCATCATTCAATCAGTAAAACATTCACACTTTAGGAGTTTGAGTGCACAGTTGCTAATGCCACAGGTGCGCTGCCATTTACATCGACTGGTAAACCTATATAATCCAATAATGATGAAAGTAGCCAAGCAGACCATAAATGTCACGGGCTGACGGGTTATTACTCTGTTTTGGACAAGGTCTTTACATATGGTAGTATTCTTATAATTACTAATTGACATGATTTCAGCATTGCAAAATATACTGTGCCTTACCTGCGATATAAAGAAAGTAGCAAATAAACATCTGATACTTTATTAGGCCGCTGACAAGCTTAAACAGCAAGTGATCTGAAGATACTGTGTTAACAAGCTCCCGACTAAGAAAGCGCCCATATGTAAACAACATTGCCGTGAAAAAGAAGTGCCTGTGAAGAAGTATTGAAGACTTATTCAGACAATATTATATGAAAAGCATTACACTGGTGGCAAGCTATCTTATTGACAATATTCCAGTTCAAAATAGATAAACAGTAGAATGAGAATGGCCTGGGCACCTACCAATTGAGCATCCTGAACCCTGGCAGTTGTTTTTCTTCACTGGATTTTCTGAGTAGGTTAAAAAGCTCGGTGGCCATGAATATTTGAATGACAACCACCCCAGCCCAGATATAAAGATGACCCATATAAACTAGGAACGCAAAGCCTCCAATCATCCACACAGTAGAATACGTACGGATAAGCATCGACTTATACTTGTTCTGGTCGCTGACAAGCAAAGCCGGTCCATTGGATCTGTTCACATCAGGCGTAACCTGAAGGGGGAAAAAGGAAATATAAGACTAGCTCCAAGAAAGAATCATGGTTGTCTGACATAACGCAGGTCTGTATTTGCAGAATGCTCCCATGTCGGTATACTCAACAAATACTTTTAAACAAATGTAGGATTGGTAAAGAAAGTGACCGTGGTAGAAGATTGTTTTCCTCTTTTAATTTAAGAAAGTATAAAGGATCCTTTCTAAATGTGGCTCAAACATGTTTGTAGCGTAGCCATCAATTAATGAATAAATAATTTGCAGAAAAAGAAAAACTATCAACATGAGAAGCAAGCCAGAGTTTGTCCATTTGCTAACAGCATGGAAAGCAAGGCAGAGTCAAAATCTCAACAGAAGGACACCAACCTCAGTAGGGCGTCTCCGATGCCTAACACGTGCTCCTGCATGAGAAGGAGAAGAAGAAGAGGAAGAAACATCGCTAGAGCTCGTCTCCTTCTGCATCATCGCCGCGGCGGTCTAGCCTACAAAAAAGTAAAAATCATATAATAGCAGAAAGTTAGATCAGATCTCGATTCCAAAAGTAGATTTCTTATTATAGCAAGCAGTGAAAATATATACATATAGCGGCCCGATTACTGGCTGCCTTTATAGTGGAACAAACAGAATGTGTGCTAACTGGAGAACAACACAAGGCTGATTATCCTTGTGGAGTACTGGACCACTAGAAAGGTAACCAATTACTGGCTGCTTTACAATGGAACAGACAGAATGTGGGCTGATTGGGGAACAGCACAACACCAATTAGCCTTGTGGAGTACTGGACCACTACGCGGCAAGCAAGGAAGCGCCTAGAGTAGGGCTCCACGGAAACAACACTAACCACACAACTGAATAAACCTCTCACGATTTCACAGGTTGCTGCTGCCCGCAACTCGTAGTCACCTAGTCGTCCCAATTAAACAGCAGAATATATATGTGCAAAGCAGCAGCAGATTTCCAAGAAATCCAGCTCAGCAGCACATATTCCCCTCCTCCCCTGAAAAAAAAAATCCAAAACCAGCAGAGCCGGATCACGGGCAGCTAGCGGATCCCCTCCGGAACCAATACCGAGATAGTCAGTCAGACCCGCCGTGGAGTGAACCAACTGAAACTGAATCCCAGACAGCAAGGAAGGAACAAACAGAATGTGTGCTAACTGGAGAACAGCACAAGGCCGATTATCCTTGTGGAGTACTGGACGACCACTAGAAAGGCAACCAATCGGACAGACAGACAGAATGTGTGCTAATCGGAGAACAACACGACACCAATTAGCCTTGTGGAGTACTGGACCAGTAGCAAGGTTAAGCAAGCAGACAAGTTTTGCTTCCCCTGACACGGCAAGCAAGGCAGCGCGCCTAGAGTAGGCTCTACGGGAACAACACTAACCATACAACACAACAAACCTCTCACTATTCCCAGATTGCTTCCGGCAAACTCCCCGTCTACAACTACAAGTCAACAGGTCGTCCCAATTAGGCAATTGAACAGCAGAATCTGTGCAAGGCAGCGTTCCATGGGCAGCTAAGAAGTAACCCCCAGCACAGCACGAGCTCTGAGCAGAAGCACCGGAGCTAGCGGATCCCCGCCGTGGAGTGGACTGACTGAAACTGAATCCCAGCCAGCAAGGAAGGAGGGAAGGAAGCGTAGGGTGTGGCGGCGGGCGTGCTGACTCACCGGGGAGGGAAGAGAAGCGGAGGAGCCTCGGGGCGGCCGGCCGACCGGCCGGCGAGGGGTGCCCGCGGTCGCCGGAACCCTAGCTCGGCGGTCCGTCCAGGGGGTGGGCTTTTTGAGTGGGGGAGTCGTGGGCCGGTTGCCGCCGCGTTGCGCCGCTTCGTGATTAACGAGCGAACGAACGAACGTAGCTGAGCTGAGTCGCGAATTGGGGTTTAGTCCCACCTCGCGGAGCGAGCGAGGGGCGGCAGGGCCGGCGACTTATAAGAAGGGTGCGGAGTGCGAGAGATAAAAACCAACCCGTCCCTGCGGGGGGTGAGAGGCGACCCGTCGATGATCGTTCAGTGACTGACGCGTCGCGCCGACACCCATAAACCGAACACGTTTTGCCATGGTGCGAGCGATGCCCCGCCCCTACTTCGGGCGGGCTCGCGCGCCAATTTTTGGAAGGCCCTCTATAATGGGGCCTACGTGACACAAATAAATAAATTATCCTCAGTGAAATAAATGTATCCCAGTCGACCTCCTCCAATGATATGTGCAAATCTTTGATACAAACACAACACTAGTACTAAGAGCATCTCTACTCTTTGGCTGGACGGCGCTCTCGCGTAATCGGTACTGTCGGCCGGTGGTGCTCCATATGCAAGCAACCACGGTGCAAGTTTTCGGCCTGGTATGCCCAGTTTCCCACTCTCGTAATCGGCACTGTCAGCCGGCGCTCCATATGCAAGCAACCTCGTCGTCACGGTGCGCTTCTGAAGCGAGAAAACCCAACCAGGCCGGTGCAGTCATTCTTGCAAAGGAAATATGGGTCGAACTCCCGGATGGCAATGCACGATCTTGAGGATGAGCTTCCGGTTCATCCTGAAACGGCGGCGAAACACGTCCTCTCCATGGAGTGACTGGTCGCCGAAGTAGTCGGCGTACAACATGCAGTAGCCCTCTATCATTTGTCTCGCCTTGCACTTCCGGCGACCTGGCGCCAAACCACCGCGCTTCGCCTTCGCCATCTGCATGTACAGTTGGGCGAGCGATGCGAGGATCTGCAAGTGCTCTTCACCTTCGGCGACTTCGACGCTCTCCTACTCCAGGAGTACGGCGAGCATCTCCTCGTCGTCGGAGTCCATGGAGAGTATCTCGTCCTCGTCAGAGTCAGTGGCGAGTATCTCGTCGCCGTCGGAGTTCATGGCCGAATCCGGCCAAATGTCGAACACTTGGCAGGCGTGGTGGTGGGAGCATGTAGTGAAGCGGGGCTACGGCGAGGCTTGCTCGGCGAGATCGGCGGCGGAGAAGGCGTGGTGCTGGTCGGCAGCTACGACGAGCGTAGCTAGAGGCGTGGACATGTCTCGGCGCGCAGGAGCTCCGCCGGCGAAGTCATGGCGACAGGCAGCGCTGGGAGCACTTCGCGGCAGTCTGGGCGAGTGGAGTAGGGCTCAGTTCTTTTGGCAACTTAAAAAATAAGCTGCCCCTTCCCTAGCTTCTCTCATAAGCCATATGGTTTATTAGTTGAAGCTTCTCAATTAGTTATGAGATAATTATTTTGGAAGCCCTAACTAATAAGCCGAGCGGCTTATGAGAGAAGCTGGGAGGGGGCAGCTTATTTTTTAAGCTGCCAAAAGAACTGGGCCTAGGTAGGAATGGAAAAGTCTCGCCGACAGAGCTGGCCCACGCCCTTTTTTGCGCGTCTGGCGTCCCCAGGGCGTACCCGGGAACCTGGGTTCGGCCTGAGTAGGCCGGACCAAAACACGCCAAAATCCGGACGAAAACAGGTCCCTGGGTACGCGACTAGGCCAAATTTTGGCGTCCGGACCGGCGTCCTAGGTAGGCGAGTGGAGATGCTCTAATCCCAAAACATCTGAATTTATCAAACACCTGTCATCTTCACCCACCCTTCCTTACGTCTGAATTTATCAAACACCTGTCATCTTCATCCACCCTTCCTTTTCGATACTTTTGCTCTCTTCCCTTCTTCTCCGGCAATTTCACTGGTGGTACGACGGTTCCCGTCCGTTTTTTGTCGATTCTGCTTGTCCCTGCCTCCGGCGATGCGTCGACTCCCTCCAGGTGTGCTCGCCGGTTTGGTCCTCCTCCGATTTTTCTCCATGGCCGCTCCGACCCTTCTCCTATTTCCTACTCTGTTTCCGACGGTTCCATTTTGTCGGTTTTATCCTTGGCGTTGATTCCGGTTGGTCCTATAGTTTAGGGTTGCTTGGAAATTGTAATGTGTGTGATTTGCCTCCTGATTTCACCTCGCTCATTCATGCTTGAACCTCCGTTTTTGAAATGGTTTGAGTACTGCCCCTGATTCTGTTTGGTCCTATAGTTTTGATCTAATCACTAATCTCCCCGTGTTTCCTCCTGTGTTTTGATCTGTGATACATTCTATTTGAAGTGGGTTAGATTGTATAGGGTTCCTTGATATCAATAGCACTGGTCATGGATAACATTGCATATGATTTCTTGATAACAACAGATCTATCCATGGGTAACATTGGAGAGGATTCCTTGATAACCATAGATATATCAATGGATAACATTGGAGAGGATCCCTTGATAACAACATTACTAACCTGTTATGTGCTAGTTTTTGTTTATGAAGTGGGTAGGATTGTATAGGATTCCTTGATAACAATAGCATTGTCTTTGGGTAACATTGGAGAATATTCATTGATTACAACAGTACTAACCATGTATATGTTAAATTTTGTTTATGATCTGTTGGTAACTCATGAGCAAATTGCATGATAACATATGTGCACCGGTATGGGTAACTTGTGTGCTGATGGCATGATAACATTAGACTAGCTGGGCTGCCTATAACAAATCATTTATAAATCATGATGCACTGCTCCGGATGTTTTAGGCTTTTTAAATTAGGATGCCTTGATAATAATAGCTCTAGCCATGGGTAACATTTGAGAGGAACCCTTGATTTTAGGGTTCGCAGCATAGAAAACAAAAAAATTCATACGATTGGAATAACTATGTACCAAGATCTATCTACTAGATACAAACAACGAGCGGATGTATATCCGTGGAGAACATACCCTTGAAGACCGACAAAGCTTAACGAGTTCAAACTCGTGGTTGATGTAGACGATCTCTTGCTGATCTCAAGATCGAGAGGAAGTCCTTAGCACCGCAACTTAGCGGCGCATCCATGCTCGCACACACGTCCGAGGCACCGAGCAACCTCCGCCTCCTCGCTCCAGCGATGCAGCGAAAGCACAACTCTTTCTTGCCGAAAAGCCACCGGGAACATGTATCTCGCTAGTACGAGATCATGGGGGATAAATACTAGAGGGGGAGAGAGATCCTTCATGAGGAAGTGTGAGTGAGAGAGAGGGAGGGGGCTCCTTTTATAGGGAGAGGGGGCACCCAAGGGGCTATGCGCCCAGCCATGGGGCTTCCCCCTCCCCTCCTTTCATTCGCGTGGGTGGACACTCCACTCACACAAATGCCTTTCAATTCCCTCCACTCAAAAACCCACTCAAATTCCCATTAAATTTCCACCAAATTTAATGCAAACTCTTATTAAATAAAACTCCTTTTATTTATTCAGAATTTTGTCAATTACTTTAATGAAAAACATTCTCATATAACCCCTTGCTAGTATTTCATTTCACATGCAAAAACACTTTCTGCAATTTCACCCGAAAACCCGTTTCAGTATCTAGTGAAATAAATTCCTATGCTTGTTATTCTTTCTGGCATAAAACTTTTGCTCCAAATGGATGTCGGTGTCTCTTAAGTGTGTCACCCTACGTTTCGCGAATAATGCGGACATGATCGAGACCCCTCTCCGTCATACCTAGTTTGATCCGTACTGACTCCCACACATTCAACGATGACTTTCTTGTGATCATGAGAACCTTTTACGCTAGTATATTAATCCTTTTGTTTTGCGATATATTTACATGTCAGAGATCCGATCATCGGTATCTCCATACCTAGTTTGATCTCGTTACTAACATGTACTCTTTTCTCGTTCCCATGATATAACATTCTAGTGATCAAATCACTTGTTTGCAAGCTAATCAATGTGATATCACCGAGAGGGCCCAGAGCATATCTATCTGTCATCGGGATGAACAAATTCCACTATCGATCCATGGGCCTCAACATAACACTTTAGTAGTACTGAACCCATCTTTATAAACACCGTGTTACGGTGTGACGTTTGATGTTATCAAGATACTCTTCCAGTGTTAGTGATTGACATGGTGTCATGGTCTAAGGATTAGGATCACTTCGTATGATGTTATAGCAATATAAACTCAATGACTTTGATCGTAATGCTATACTTCAGATGAATGTTCATCACACCATTACACTAATGTTGCGACCTCATTATTAACAACATCCAATGTCCATGATCAGGAAACCTAAATCATCTTGTTAATCAACGAGCTAGTTTTATGAGAGAGGCATAACTAGGAAATTTCTGTTTGTTTATTAAACACACATGTATTAACGTTTCTGTATTAGTACAATTATCATAAATAAGGAATACGATAATAACCACTTTATTATTACAATTAGTACAGTTATAGCATGAAAAAAAACTTTTATCATAAATAAGGAATACGATAATAACCACTTTATTATTGCCTCTCAGGCATATTCCCTTCAGTCTCCCACTTGCATTAGAGACAATAATCTAGTTTAGAAACTTTGTGTATTGAACACTTATGGCTTTCTGGTGTTCCATATACGCGATTGCAAGTGGTTAACATAATCTACGGATCTGACGCTTTCAGGTCCGTGTGTATTTGCATGTATTTGCATCTTCACACATCACTCATTCTCCAATGAGATGGCATTGTATAAATTTGGTCTTTTGGTGAGACTTTAGTTCCTTGGGGTTAAATCATGTCGATACTATTGTCGTACAATATATCTTTAGTGTTAGCCCGTTGCGAACCACACCTTAGTTTGATAACAAACTACTTGACACAAATGCCCTCCGTTGCTACTATTATAGCAGTCATATACTTAGTCTTTTGTTATAGTATCCGTCACAATGTCTTAACTTTGGAATTCATCCAAATCCATCATGAAATATCCTTTCCATTACATTGTGCCACCCATAGTTTAAATTGAGATAAAATTAATTTGTATCCTGTGACAAAACTAGTATCAATGTAACGCTTTACAATGAACTATTTGTAATTGTTTGTCACCTCTACACAAATATATTCTTAGTTTTTCCAAAAGATCATAAGAATTTCCTAACCATTGTCCAATGATCATTTTTATGATTCATTCTGGTATATGCCCATAACACTTAGAACATAGGACATATCTGGATGTGTACATATCATGGTATGATTGATCAAAACATTCTTGTGATTTCACTCATCAAGTGTCAAAGCACTTGAATCTTGTTTCACTTATCAAGTGTCGATACACTTGAATCTTGATTCAATTCTTTTCCATGCGACAAGATCCTTTTCTCGTTGTTTCTATATTGAACCCCTTTAATATCTCATATATGTACATTTGGCACGACCATATTAGTGTCACTGTCTATCATGTACACATTCATGCTAAATATTCGGGTTTTGCCTAAGTCTTTCATCGAAATGAAATTCTTAACCTTTGTCAATAAGATACATTATTTCCAATCAACAACATGTCCTCCACATAATGTATTAGAACTATGTCTCAGCGCTCTCACTTAATTTCTTGCAAATGCAGGCATCTTCATCGTCTCCAAATGAAAACTCCTTTAATAGTTTCATCACGGTGAATATTCCAACTCCACGATGCTTACTTCAACCATTGAAGTTTTCATGTCCTTTTAGCATCCTTTGAATTTAACAAAACCCTTTGGACCGTGTCATGTACACGTCCTAGGTAACCATTCTATTAGAAGAAATTTGTTTTCTTTATTCATCTACTATATACCAAATTATATGTAGTGGTTGCTACTTTAATCCGTCTAGACTAAATATCGCTATGAAAGATCAAATCTTGTCATAGTCAACTCCTTAAACATAGTCGTAAAATACTTTACGACATGTCGACTATTTCATAGATGTGAAACATCCATGTCTATTTCTTTATAGATCCAAATACGACCGATAGGTTTTTACACCTTTCTGGAGGGTCTTCCAAGTTCAAAACTTGATTTCTCGTGTATGGAACTATCACGGATTTTATGGCTTCAAGCCATTTGACGGAGTCAGGGACCATCATTGCTTCTTTGCATGTAGTCGGTTCATAATTTTTAAACAATAATGATTTACTCTCAAATCTCAGCATTTGATTGTTTATCTGACCTACTTGGTTCAATAGGAACTTAGACCTCCGTGACCACAACCTTTGAGGCACGTGAGCCATGAGCATTCTGGCTGCCTCCGGAACATTTTCTGGCACTGCGCAACTCAGCACATATAGCTAAGGTTCGTTGACCTTATCAAAGTTCTATTGTTCTCACACTTAACTTTTATGAAAAAATATTTTTTCAAAAAACTTCATGTTTCAAGCGACAAACCTTTTTGTCCTTGGTGTTATGGAGAAATAACCAATTGTTATTCGAAATAACCTACAAAGACATGCTCATCCGACTTTGGTTGTAAACATCTTACTTATGCTTAGCATATCAAAATTTAAGAAAGGACAACTTGGATTTTACCCCAAACCATAACTTATATGGTGTCATTTCAACGGATCATGATGGAGATTTTTTTAGTGTAAAAGCGGTAGTCTATAAAGTTTTAATCTCTTAAAACATAATGGCAGTTTTATAAATAACACCTTTTATCCAACCATGTCAAACAAGGTTTCATTACAAATCTCAAACACTCCATATTCCTATGGTGTTTCGGGAGATGTAAATCTAGGTGTTTTGCTAAACTTGTAACTCAAATAAATCCCTTTATGATAAAATCATAAATTATTTATTTTCTTGTTACACTTGCAACTCAAATAAATCCCTTATGATAAAATCATAAATCATTTATTTTCTTGTTACAATGATTTTCCAATTTATCTTGAAAGTCTTTGAACGTTTTCAAATATTTCATACTTCTTTCTCATTAAGTGAATATTCACTCAAATTTCCGGAGAAAGCATATGAAGTTGAAATCCATCGCTTACGATTACACATAATGGACTACATACATCGATATGTATAAATTCCAATATTTTAGTCGATCGTTCTTCTTTGGCCTTTGAACGAAGTTTTAATTATCCCGAGGAAAGTCTCACAAGCGTCACTTGATCAAATCAAAGACTCCAAAAATCCATGAATATGGAGATTCTTCATGTTTTCTTTCCAATATAATTTAAACGGCGATGTCACTTTGTAAGTGATCTTTCAATCATTTGTCTTGCGACATTTTAGCATTAGTTTTTATGGATGTGATTTCTCCAACTAGATTTGTAAGTCATCCATCTTGTATGGAATACGATAATTATTTGAACAATCTTTGTTCTCATAATACCTGATTTAAATAACGATTATTAAAACAAATCTTGAAGGCAGACTTTGATGTCAACGATAAATACATACAAATGGCTTGTTTGTTTTCGATGAACATCATCACATATTCTCTTGCTAGTTACTTAGGCCATTGTGGTTTATGAATTGCGTCGTTCTATATGAAATTTCATACCAACCAATTCGGTATTCAATATCCAAGAACCACATTGTTTAACAAGCGAAGAATACAACCATAACATGTATATCTTCTATATACCTAAACTGGATATTTTTAGTCTTTTCTTTTCTGCCCAATATATTTTATAGATTCTCTTTCAGCATTTTCTTTTCCTTTTTAAAATAATCTATAAACATCAAAAGTGGCACCATATACATGACACATGGTCCAAAGCGTGTATATTCAAATACAAATACCTTTGGACTTGCACTTTGAAGTAGATCACCATCATCAAATGATCGGCGTTCTTTCAAAATCCATTCTTTAGTAATCTTTTAGTGTAGTAAACACTTTACATACATCTTCTATTCATCCTTACCATGACGAATTTCATGATCAAGCTAATGTAGCTTATAAAGGCGAGTCGTGAGTATAACGTTACTTTCCAAAACCCTTTTGGGTGATTAGGATGTCTAGCATCTCCAACCTTTGCAAATTCTCATCCAATATGAGAACATACATTATACTCTATCATATTGCAACCAAAACATTGTTTTGGATATCGTTATATCTGTCACACATGATGGTTTCTGAAACAATTCTTTCAGCTCTTAGATAATCTCGATATTTAAATCAAGAATCATAGAGGCAAACATGATACTTTAGATACTAACACTGGAATTGTCACTCTCGATTTAATACTAATTATTAAACTTCATGGAGTAAATAGAGTTTGCTGAAATTTTGCAATAGGACTTTAAATTTTAGATTGACACTCAACACAATACGATACCAGTTCGTAAAGTAAATATCTAGAATTCTATAGTTCTATTATCTCAATTACAACTATGCATAAGGTGGTGAACGAATGCCAATGACTACAACAAACTATGCAAATTCACTTTGATTCAATTTATGATAAATTGAGTTCTACTAATCTAAATTAGAAATGAACTCCCACTCAAAACGACATCCCTCGTGCCTTTTTGGTGATTACATGAACCAAATCCACTACACCAAGTCCGATCATCACGTGAGTCGTGTAGCTTCAAAGGTGAGCATCAAATGGGCATAATATCTTCCATATGACTCATGCTTAACCTTTCGGTCCGTGTTCCGAGGCCATGTCTGTACATGCTAGGCTCGCCAAGTAAGAACCTTAGTATTCGTGTGTGTAACTATCTTACACCCAAAATATGATCGTGGATCCAAGAACACCCGATCATCACGTGATGTCTTGGAGCGACAAAACATAATCGGTGCATACGTAAGGGAGAACACATTTTTATCTTGATATCTAAATGAGGGATCATCTTATTATGATAATAAAACGTCAAACAAGTAATATAAGATGCAATCAAACATCACATGTTTATAAGTGAAATGATATGGTCCTTGATCTCCATCATGTGCATCGTGGTATGATCACTATCATACCTCTATGTGTAAGGCCAAGGTCTATGGAACCTACATGTTATGTGTGTTGTAAGAGTATGAACTTATAATTATACTTACAACATCACCATATCATGACACTAGCCCAGCAACAATCTAAACTAGACGCCTCTAATTTATCCATTGCAAGTTTTACGTGGCTTAGAGCTTTCGAAGATAGAACCGTTCTTACCTACGAACAGGAACCACAACGAGGATAACCAAATTGTTGACAACTTGTTGCAAATTACATATTGACTATAGTAGGAGAGACAGACACCCGCTAGCCACCTATGCAAAACTAGTTGCATGTCAAGCGTCGAACAGGTCTCATGTGCGAGGACATGTAAAGTTTGTCCGGGCCGCTTCATCTCACTATGCCACCAATATACAAAGTACAACTAAAAAGCAATAAAATGGTCATCATCGCCCACATACTCATATGTGTACTACCCATGCAAAGCATCTATGCACAAATCCGGCTCTGATACCACTGTAGGGTTCGCAGCATAGAAAACAAAAAAATTCCTACGATGGGAACAACTATGTACCAAGATCGATCTGCTAGATACAAATAACGGGCGGATGTATATCCATAGAGAACATACCCTTGAAGACCAACAAAGCTTAACGAGTTCAAACTCGTGGTTGATGTAGACGATCTCTTGCTGATCTCAAGATCGAGAGGAAGTCCTTAGCACCGCAACTTAGCGGCGCATCCGTGCTCACACACACGTCCGAGGCACAGAGCAACCTCCGCCTCCTCGCTCCAGCGATGCAGCGGAAGAACAACTCTTTCTTGCTGAAAAGCCACCGGGAACATGTATCTCGCTAGTCCGAGACCATGGGGGATAAATACTAGAGGGGGAGAGAGATCCTTCACGAAGAGGTGTGAGTGAGAGAGAGAGGGAGGGGGCTCCTTTGGGAGAGGGCGTACCCAAGGGGCTATGCGCCTAGCCATGGGTCTGCCCTCTCCCCTCATTTCATTCATGTGGGTGGACACTCCACTCACACAAATGCCTTTCAATTCCCTCCACTAAAAACCCACTCAAATTCCCATTAAATTTCCACCGAATTTAATGCAAACTCTCATTAAATAAAACTCCTTTTATTTATTCAGAATTTTGTCAATTAATTTAATGAAAAAAATTCTCATATAACCCCTGCTAGTATTTCATTTCACATGCAAAAACACTTTCTGCAATTTCACCCGAAAACCCGTTTCGGTATCTAGTGAAATAAATTCCTGCGCTTGTTATTCTTTCTGGCATGAAACTTTTGCTCCAAATGGATGTCGGTATCTCTTAAGTGTGTCACCCTATGGTTCGCGAATAATGCGGACATGATCGAGACCCCTCTCCGATCAATAATCAGAAGCGGTACCTGGATATCCGTACTGACTCCCACACATTCAACGATGACTTTCTTGTGATCGTGAGAACCTTTTATGCTAGTATCTTAATCCTTTTGTTTCGTGATGTATTTACATGTGCGAGATTCGATCATCGGTATCTCCATACCTAGTTTGATCTCGTTACTAACATGTACTCTTTTCTTGTTCCCATGATATAACATTCTAGTGATCAAATCACTTGCTTGCAAGCTAATCAATGTGATATCACCGAGAGGGACCAGAGCATATCTATCTGTCATCGGGATGAACAAATTCCACTCTCGATCCATGGGACTCAACATAACCATTTAGTAGTATTGAACCCATCTTTATAATCTCGCTGTTACGGTGTGACATTTGATGTTATCGAGATACTCTTCCAGTGTTAGTGATTGACATGATCTCATGGTCTAAGGATTAGGATCACTTCGTATGATGATATAGCAATATAAACTCAATGACTTTGATCGTAATGCTATACTTCGGATGAATGTTCATCACACCATTACACTAATGTTGTGACCTCATTATTAACAACATCCAATGTCCATGATCAGGAAACCTTGATCATCTTGTTAATCAACGAGCTAGTTTTATGAGAGAGGCATAACTAGGAACTTTCTGTTTGTTTATTAAACACACATGTATTAATGTTTCCGTATTAATACAATTATAGCATGCAAAGTAAACTTTTATCATAAATAAGGAATACAATAATAACCACTTTATTATTGCCTCTCGGGCATATTCCCTTCATTGATAACAACAATATTAGCTATGTATCTGCTAACTTTTTGTTTATGAAGTGGGTAAGATTGTATAGGATCCATTGATAACAATTGCACTTGCCATGGGTAACATTGTTGAGTATTCGTTGATAACAACAGTACTAGCCATGTATCTGATTTTTTTTTGTTTATGTTCTCTTGGTAACTTTTGAGCAAAGTGCATGATAATATATATGCACTGACATGGACAACTTATGTTCTGTTGGCATGATAATGTTAGATTACCTGGGGTGCACATAACATATCATTTATTAAGCATGATGCACTGCTCTAGTTGTGGTTGAGTTTTGTATTTATGTTTTCATTTTAAATTGTTTGTAGTGGCCACGATGCCGAGAAAACAGAAGGTTGATGCTGATGTTGTCGATGGTGAAAATCAGCCTGCCCATAAACGTAACAGGGCATCTCCTTGTGCTATGACCAGTTTATTGGATTTTTTATCAGATGAACAGAAGATAGGAATTGAAGCAATGGAGCTTGACAGTTTGCGATATCAGGTGCTCATCACTACACGAAGCAGTTATGACTTGGTTTTTCTACTTTATATGACAAGCACACACGTGAATTTGTTGTGCCGGGTCGAGGAAGGATATCCCTTAATGAGGATACCATATTCAGATGTTTAGGGTTGCTGCTTGGTGAAGAGTCAGTCTCATATTATGCTGATGCAGAAATTCAGGGTGCCCTTGCCCCTGTTGTTTTTCCTGATGATGGTGTGATTCGTTGAAAACGTATCTATAATTTTTGATGCTCCATGCTTGTTTTACACCAATTGCTTTATGTTTTGTCTACACTCTGTGGCATTTTTATGCATTTTCTGGAACTAACCTATTAACAAGATGCCACAGTGTCAGTTCCTGTTTTCTGCTATTTTTGGTTTCAGAAAATCTAGTAAATAAATATTCTCGGAATTGGACGAAACAAAAGCCAAACTTCCTATTTTTCAGAGGCGAACACGAAGTCCGAAGGAGAGAAGAAGAGTAGCCGCGAAGCAACCACACCAGGTGGTCGCGGGCCCCCTGGCCGCGCCGCTGTTGGGGATATACTTTCCGGGTATATCCACAGGACTCGCTGACTAGGGTGGACCACCAACGGGTTAGAGCTTTGCTTCACGGGCGGCCCAGTAAGAGAAACAGGATGAGCCAGTTCCGTCTACGGCAAGGACCAGAAGAGTTACCGACTTAGGCCTGTAGTATTACTTGTAGTCCAAGTTGTACCTAGTTACTGACTGTGTAACGTAGTCGGATAGGTCTCTCCTGTAACCCTAGGTCCTGGTGACTATATAAACCAGTCCTATGGGAGCCTTTAGGGCACAACCATAGCAATAACCACAATCACAACTCGCACAGGCAACCCTCTCTTGTAATCCGTTGTAACATCTGGCTTACGCCGATATATTACTAGGTTGCTAGCAGGGGTAGGATCCGATCCCCGTAGTCGGATCTAAACCTGGGTAAACTTGTCCTCACCGCTCCTGGAACATCCAACGTCTCACACCCCATCTTTTCAATGCCACTAGGACCCCCTATGGCGTACTTGTCGACAATACGACGACAGCTGGTGCCCACCGTAGGGCAAGTGACCTTTGGGTATTCGTTCCCGGCAGAATCTGCGCGTGCAGGAATCAGCGAAATAATCGTCCTGGGTCGCGTGGTCTACGCTAGTGGTGTCCCTCTCGTTCTTCTCGACGATACTTGGATTCCGGCTAGCAAACTCGTGACAACCTACACGATCATGTCCATCAGCGAGATCAACATTTACCTCGGTTTCACTGAACCCGCCCAACCCACCTTTGATGTCATGAACGTGGCGAAAGAAAAATCCGGATTTGTGCTGTCCGCGGAGGCGGAAGAATTCAAGATCTCGGAAAAAATCAAACCCACCCAGCCCACGCTTGTAGTGGAAGAAGCGATGGAGGACAAATCCAGGTCTGATATCCCAATCGAGATCGGATACACGGATGAGGAGTATATTTTCTTCGGATCTGACTATGTCGATGCCGAGGCAGAACAATTATTTGCAGGGTATAGGATCAAGCCGAAGAGACGCCCCCACTTCAACTGCCAGATGGAGGCAAGGATCAAGACGCTCCGGTCCCTCAAAACCAAAGATAGGAAGCACTTCTTTGTATACCACATAAGCTCTGGATCCGACTCTGTCGATGCTAGAGCCGGCAACGATTCAGTTCTCGATGCAATCGAAGAAAACACCAACTTACCTGGCTCCCCACATGAGTCATTAACTTTGCAGGAACTTCGAGACTTCAAGAAGGAGATGGAGGAGTACGAAGAAAATTACTCCTCCAAACCAACGCAAGGTGAGCTGGAGATTAACCCTAGTCCATATGATAGCATGGATGAAAGCTACACCTCGCAGGACGACATGGATACCGGTGATTCCTCCGAGGTCCACAAACCAACCACTACGGAAAGTACCAACGGAAGTTTATCCCCCGGTATCAGACCAAAAACCGTCTTTGCCACCGGTACACAAGTTAAGGTTATTGGACGGTAAAAGAAGAAGAAGAACAACAAAAATTCGACACTGGCAGAGCCGGACGTCGAAGAAACCAACAAAGAAAAAGTTGATGAAGAGATCGAGATGGAGAATCAGGAAGGAGATCCGATTAATACCACGCCGATTGACCCTCCCGTGGATGCACACATCGTCCCCAAGGGTGCGCGTGAAATTTACGAAGATGCTCTCACAATTCCAATCCTAACGGCTTCAGATCTTACTCCGGAAGCGCTGGAGAAAAGGGTTGAGGACCTGGAAAATCACCGCTTGTTTTTACTCGAAGAGGTCGCGCGCATCGTCGAGCTTAGACAATAGTTAGACAGTGATCCTGCCAAATATCAGTCTGATTTCAAGCGACTACAAAACAAGACAAGAGGAGGTCTGGTTCTTGCCAGTAAGAACCCGAATATCCACAAAGATTTATTTAACGGAAAAACTGGAGAGAAGATCCGAGTCTACAGCACGCCGTTGGAAAACGCTGCATCAGCTTGAGCTATCCTCGCCAATAATCCATCTCTAGATCAGGTCCAGCAATACGTTGCGTTGCTAGACAAAGGATTGAAGCAGCAGAAGTGGTAAACTGGCCTCAAAGTCGGAATTTTGCCACACTGGCGCCGACCAAAGCGCTGACAAAAGACCCCACAGGAACACGGAGCAACGCTATCATTCCTGGGGAGGAGAAGAAAATTCAAGGACCGGCTCAAACGGCCACTCTCACAGGCCTGCACGTGACTGGGCAAGAGTTATTCCGGTTGCGTCCGAAGACGCCATCAGGGCAATGGTTCCCCATCAGGGCCATCGTCGGAAAAAACAACCGCCATATAGAAGACCCGGAAGTGCGTCGCCAGCGAGAGCAAGATCGGCTAAGAATACCACCGCCAAGCCGCCCGACTGGTAACGCCGGGCGAAGAGATGATCCGGATCGTCCTGAATCAAGTAGGGATGGAGCCCGAAGAAACCAACATCAGAGTCATCATAATGAGGCTCCACCACCACCACCGTGTAACCCAGCCGGAAACAATCCACCAGGGCCACCATCTCCTCCAGGTAGCGACCATGAAGGATCCCATCGTAGCCATGGAATCCGTGGGGGCGGAGGCGACAGTGGTGAAAGGAGAAGTGGAAATCCGATTCCACCGCGCAGAAGCCGCGAGCCTCCAAGGTGCAGATCTCTCTCTCCAAACGACGCTCTTCACCGCATTGAGCCAAACATAGAAGCTCAACGGTATGAGGAAGAGGACTTGTATGTGGGACCCAAGTGCTTTGGCCCACACATCCGTCAGACAAAATTTCTGGTTGACTTTGGTATCGCCAAACACATCCAGCCCTATGACAGCGTGGCTCGGCCAGATACCTGGCTTCAGCATTTCTTCCAGGCCTGGCGCATCGCCAAAGGAGGAAATGGCCTGGTCATAGTCCGATATCTCCTGCTTATGCTAAGGAAGACGGCTCGATCATGGCTCAATGAACTGCCAGAGAATTCACTTCATAACTGGTATGATATGCAAAGTGCATTCTTTTCAAACTTCGAGGGAACATACAGGAGGCCCTGCACAGTTGGAGACTTGCAGCGTTGCATCCAGAGACCCGAAGAAACTTGTCGGGATTACCTCGGGCGCTGGATTGATATGAAGAACTCCTGCGAAGGAGTAAACGAGGAAATTGCGATAGAAGCTTTCATCGCAGGACTCCCAGTCGGACTTTTGCGTCACAGATTGAAGCGTGACCACGTCACAGATTTAGGAGAAATGATTGAGACGGCAAGCAAATATGTTGATGCCGATGATGATTTAGAAGGGCTACTAAATATTTTGTCCAATACTAATGCGGCCAAACATCCAAAACAACAAGCTCAAAAGCGCAAGAACACCTCGGAAGATAAACCGGCTCCAGACAACACAGCTGTTAACGCAATGTTTAGATCTGGAGGACGAGGAGGGCGTGGAGGCGGCTGATGACCCACAAGTATAGGGGATCGCAACAGTCTTCGAGGGTAGTATAACCCAATTTATTGATTCGACACAAGGGGAGCCAAAGAATACTTATAAGCCTTAACAACTGAGTTGTCAATTCAGCTGCACCTGGAAATAGTCTTGCTCACAGTAGTTTATCAGTAGCAACAGTTTTGTAGTAGCAATAGCATAGTAACAACAACAGTAAAACAAAGGCAGTAGTAACAATAGTAGCAAACAGTAGGATTGGAGTGAGGTAGGCATAGGGATGGATGGATGGGCGTTGCATGGACAAGACTAATCATGTAACTTCAAGATCTAGAGCATTTGCAGATTAATAAGATAAAGCATCCAAGTACTAAACAATCCTATGCATGTGTCCCATATATATTCATACGTGCTCGCAATGAGAACTTGCACAACATTTTCTATCCTACCAGCTCGTTGCAGCGGGCCTCAAGGGAATCTACTGGAAATTAAGGCACTTCTTTTAATAGAGCACCGGAGCAAAGCATTAACACTCCGTGAAAACAGGTGATCCTCATATCGCAGCCATCCCCTCAGGTTGTCCCAATTTCTGTCACTTTGGGGCCTTTGGTTTCGGACAATAATATGTGTACACAACTTGCAGATAAGACCATAAACAATACTATCATCATGAATCAATAACATGTTCAGATCTGAGATCATGGCACTCGGGCCCTAGCGACAAGCATTACACACAAAAAGTTGCAACAAAGTAAAATAGCACTGATAGAGATACTAGACACCATGCCCTAACAATCTTATTCGATTACATGATAGAACTCATCCAATCCCTACCATCCCCATAGACTACAACAGGGGATTACTCACTCATGGATGGGGGAAACATGGATGGTTGATGGAGAGGTGTTGGTGATGATGATGACGACGATCCTCTCCAAATTCCCCATCCTGGCAGGATGCCAGAACGGAGTTTCTGGTTCCGAATCGCGGTTTCTGGTGGTGGCGGCGCAGCGGAACTCTTTCTAGAAAAAACATCGACCCCCCCTGAATTTTTAGGTCAATAGGCAACTAATAGGCGAAGGGGGAGGCCGAGGGGGTTCCCGAGGAGGCCACACCCCCAGGCGCGGCCAGGCCTAGCCCGTGCGGCCAGGGGGTGTGGGCCCCTCAGAGCCCCACTTTGCCTCGTCTTCTGGCTCCGTGAGTCTTCTGGTGAAATAGGATTTTTGGCATATTTTCCGGGATCCTGATAGTTGATTTTCTACACAAAAACTAGAAACCAATGCAATTCTGCTGAAAACAGCGTCAGACCGTGTTAGTTGTATCCAAATCACACAAGTTTAGAGGAGAAACAATAGCAAAACTGTTCGGGAAAGTAGATACGTTTTGGACGTATTAACTCCCCCAAGCTTAGATTATTGCTTGTCCTCAAGCAATTCAGTTGAAAACTGAGTGTGATAAAAGAACTTTCACGAACACATTTGCTTCATATGATGTAAATATTCTCAGCACATGAGTAGATACTTAGACAATTCATAATAAAGAGTATGCAACTAAGTCTACTCAATAGTCATTGCAAGCTATGAAGAGATTCCAACTCAATAATAATAAGTAGCATGAAACATAAACATAAGCAACATTGCAATGCTCATAAAAAAGTATGATAGAGTGGTATCTCGCTTGCCTTTGATGGTGGAGCAAAACTAAATGCCAAGACACCTCTGAAGTTCAAGTGAAGACTAGAAGTAAATATATCAGGAATACAAGCATCAAAGTCATGACATAATTAACCAAGTTTTGAGACAAGCACATTATACCAAGAATGACAACTATGCTCTCAAGAAGGTGCTCATAGAATAAGTGGTGACTCAACAAGGAAGTGAAAAGGTTTTGAAAAGTTTGAAAGGCTTCCAAATGTTGAAAGTATGGTACACATTAGCTTTGATCTCTCATTGCCCCTATCATAGGCATATTTTAGATGGTTAAGGTGAAAATGAGGTCCAATATGAGTTATATGCTTGACAGACCATAAACTGGAAATCTCATGTTCCTTGAGTACGAGGGCCGCTCCTCATGCTACTCAACTTTAGTTACCGGTAAGTTCTTATCATTGTAAATACATGCGTATCATAGAGAACCGCCAATGGGATACCCCTTGCACATGATACAGGAGCTATCCCATAATCAAAATGACAAGGCAAGCAGACAATGAGCATCTCAGCAATCTTCTTATTTACCATGGGAAAATTGTGCTTTTTTCTCTCTTTCCTCTTTTCAATATGTCTCTCTTTTTTTATAAGAAGAAGACTTCATAGATTGCTCACTATGGTGCTGCTACAAGTTTCCACCATCATTAGGCATGGCTTAGGCTAGCGGCCCAGGTGTTTCTCTAAGACATATACATAACTCCATGGACTTACAAGCTCCTTTTTTATTTCACACCGACAACATCCGTAAACAAAAGAGCATGATATCAACTGGGTATATATTTACAGGTGTTGAAAGTGTTCCCCGTGACAGCACGGTTCTGCCAACTCCCAACCTATAATTTCCAAGCATACAACTTTCTTGGACAGTCACAATGGTTCAGGTATATTAGGTGGAAGAAATAAAGTGTGCCATCAAGTTCGTGAGAGCTTTACTAACTAACTTTATCATAACAAGCAAACTTTTTATTTGAAAGAAAACAAGGCATAATGAATATGCACGGAATAGCAGATGATGCTAATAGGTAGGTATGGTGGACACTTTTGACAATATTGGTTTTGGGGAGTTGGAAGCACAAGTAGAGCTCATACTCAGTGCAAGTGAAGGCTATCAATAGAGAGAGAGCGACAAACGAGAGAGCAATAACTGTCATAATCATGCTTGCAACAAAGCAGAACTAATTATGGCATGAAAGTGATACAAGAACTCTGAGGCAAAATAAATCATCGAGGCTTAACTGACTATTGGTCAGTCATACGCATGCATGATGATGAAGAAGGCCACCGAGATGATCTCTGATGACCCATAAGTATAGGGGATCGCAACATCTTTGCGGGTAGTATTACCCAATTTATTGATTCGACACAAGGGGAGCCAAAGAATATTTGAAAGCCTTAACAACTGAGTTGTCAATTCAGTTGCACCTCGAAATAGTTCTTGCTCACAGAAGTTTATCAGTAGCAACAGTTTGTAGTAGCAACAACAAAGCAACAACAGCAGTGGAACAAGAGCAATAGTAACAGTAACAGTAAACAGTGGGATTCGAGTGCGGTAGGCATAGGGATGTGTAGGGTTTCGTAGCATGGAAAACAAAAAATTTCTATCGCATACAAACAAACAAGCCAAGATCTATCTACTAGATTGTAGCAACGAGTCGATGGAATAACTCACCCTCGAAGATTCCAAAGTGTTTAACGAGAGCGGATTCTCGCGGGTGATGTAGTCGTACTCTTTCCGATCTAAAGATCGCGTAGACGATCCTTCCGGCGCTATGTTTCGGCAGCGCTCCCGCAGTCGGTCACACGTTCGGTACTCGACGAAGACCTTCCTCTCCCTTGTTCCAGCAGGCAGCGGAGGTTGTAGCACTCTCCTCGTGATTCTGGCAGCACAACGCGTGGTACCGGAAGTAGAGGGAGATCTCGCAGGGCTTCGCCTTAAGCCGGAGCGAGTATGGTGGACTATGAGAGAGATCCCCGGCGATCTAGGGTTTAGACGCACCGAGGAGGAAGCTTGGCCGGCGGCTAGGGTTAGCTAGGCGGCGGCGGCTTTCCCTAGGCGGCGGCGGTAGCAGGAGGTGGCGGCGCCGGGCTAGGGTTTTGGGTGGAGGTGTTGGGTGCTAGGAGGGGCAGCCCTGCCCCTCCTTATATAGGTGGAGGGGGCGCGCCAGGGGAGGGGAGTCCCTCCCCAACTCGGTTTCCCAAGGGGGCCAACGGTGGAGGGGAGGAACTCCTCCCCAAGTAGGTTTCCTACTTCCCCTCCACCTTCCAAAATAGCCGTTTGACTTTTCAAATTGGCGTTTGACTTTTTAAACTAGGATTTGATTAAACCCTTTATTTTGTTCAAAAAATTATTTTGAAGGTTTACAGGAAGATAAAAAAATAAGGATTGTATCAAGAAGGGCACCCCTTCTCCCGAAGTTACGGGGATATTTTGCCGAGTTCCTTAGAGAGAGAAAGACTATCCATATCTTATCTACCTGATGGAGGGGTTAACCTCTTGGGTGCCCGATCTTCACGGATCTCATGGTCAAATCGATGGGAAAGCGAGGGGAAAGGGAGAAGGTAGCGGAAGCGAACACACACCTCGCGAAGAACACTATGAACACACACAAAACTCACACGATACAAGGCCGATTGCTCCCGAACGGCGGCCACCGGTCCGATAGAATCCTCGCAAGGAAAGATCGGTCAACGTGCTCCCTCAAATCCACATCGGAGAGGGAAGAACACCTTGGGGAGGGTCTTGACAACTTGGAGACGAGACATCGAACTCCAAGGCCTTGTTCAATGATGGATGCGTGATGCAAAGTCCAATCGAGGTTGGTGACGATAGTCGGTCCCCTTGGTAAAGGGGATGAGGCAAAACTAGAGATTCCACAATGGGGGTTGTCTTTATTCTATCATCTATGCCTAAGGGATACATGAGGGGTGGGGGCTCTATTTATAGGCCAACCACTAAACAAGGGTAGTTTGGGGATAAACTAGGCGAATAGGTAAGTAAAGGGGAATACATGGGCCGTGTCCCAACTAGTGCGCGCAGGCACTGACATGACCGGTAGTACCGGACTTAGGACCGGTAGTACCGGTCATCACCGGTAGTACCGCTCTAGCATCGGTAGTACCGCTTGCGGTCTTGGAGCATCCGTTGGAGCCGTCAGTAGCGAGCGGTAGAAGGGGGCGGTAGTACCGCTGACCGGTAGTACCGGTTCCGACAACCGGTAGTACCGCTTGGACCTGGCAGCTATCGACCTGTCTTCTTCCGTCTCCTCTTCCAAGCCTCCGTCTTGTCGGGCTTGATGTTCCGGGCTTCCTCCCTTGCCTCCGTACTGGTCGGTGTGAACCTATCATGCATATGTGACAGAGTATGAAGTAGCATGCCATTCACTAGGGTAGGAAGTGGGCTCGCATAGAGGAACGTATTCACCTTTGGAGTCCATGACGACTTGGCATAAGTTGGAGACCTTGATGTAGTAACGACCGTAGGTCCGGCTGCATCATCTCCCCTCCCTTCAAAAAGAGTCGTCCTCGACTCTCCATGTTCATCACGAAGTAGAAGAGGTGGAAGGACATCCTTGATCCTGGGGTTCACCATATAGTCGTCCTCGGGAATATTGACTTGACAACACTTCAATGTTCCTTCACCTTACATGAAGCCTACAAAGCTCACGTCAAAAGCGAAGCAACACTCAAAGCGTAGCCAATTCATGAAGATTATAGCATGAGTCCTCAAGTAGAAGGAAGTCACCTTAACTTGTAGAGATAGCTCGATGAAGGGTAGCCATAGGTAACTCTCTTCGGTTCTTCTTGTCAACATATAGTCCATAGAGGTTGACGTGTATGCATTTGTACCTTCATACAACAAAGACCAAGCAAAATATTTTCGTGCGTGATAGAGGAGCATGTCAAATGTGGCATGTCCATTCTTGTTCACAACACTATTAGTACAATGCATGTATAGCAAATGGGATGCATATGCAAGGTCAAAGTGCATGGAAATCGTTTGAACATCATCCAAATGTGGAAACTCAAAGACTCCATATAACGTAGTAGTGGGGCATTCAAAGCATTGGATCCAAATTTCAAACAACATCTTTCATGCAAGAATAGGAGAATTTGGCAAAAACACACAAGGAAGCATATCCAAAACAAACGTATTATGTTTGCAAACAAACCAAATGAAAGAGCAAGTGGTCCTTATGTTTGTTGCAACAACAAGACGAGATTCTTGGAAGCTCTCATGACAATTCATGCTCTTAATGGAATTGTGGTTGCACCCAAAACATCGGAAAGAGAAAATGTTCAACATTTTTGTTACAACACACAAAACATCATTATCTAGATGCGAAGAAACATGAATGTCACAAGAGGAGATAATACCATTAACATGCTTGCAATCAAACCATAGGAAAGAGCAATTTGCCAACATGAAAGATGCAAAGCATGCAAAAGGTATCAGAGCTGGGTTCGATCTTGAACTCACTTGTGGGATGCTCTCAAGAGCTCTTTTTGTCAACTCGTGCTCAACCGAGGTTGACATGATAATGCGGGTACCTACACACATCAAACACAAAAGGAAGAACGTGTGTGCATGGTAGAGATACACATCATCCATCATGACGTATCTCTTCTTGTGCACATCACCATTAATGTCAATCAAGTATGAAATAGATGCATGGTGAGTATGCAAGTGGGGAACCTGCTTATCATGGCAATCATCAAAATCTCCAAAAATTGAGAAAGCTATGGGGGCCATCTCATTAGAACGCATATGATCAATATTGTTGCAAGCAAAACAAGTTAAATAGCAAGCATTCATCTTATCGCAAGCAACGGGAGAAATTGAATGATTAGCATGACAAGGCAAGTCCAAAGCAATGGGAGGATACACACAAGATGCATAGCACAGCATGTTTATGGCAATGATTTCGCAATCAAACAATTCCACATGATCAATATTATGCAAAGGCAAAGCATCACATGGGAATACGAGTGAAGCATATGTAATGTCACAAGTATCATCCAAAACATGCATATCCTCCGAATTCATCATGTCCACTAGTGGGATCATGGCATCATCAACACCCTTATTGTTACCTTGGTCATACCTCTCATATGAAGTGGGTGTTGTGGAAGTAGTGGCCTCCTTGTGGACGACTTCGTCTTCTTGATGTATCCATGGCGTAGCATCATCTTCATGCACCATGTACATCTTCTCCAATTGAGGCATCATTGCTTCATGATTTGGCGCATCTTCCTCCAAGGAACCTAGCACAACACAAGAGAACACACTAGAGGTAGAGGGTAAGTTGTTAGAATTCGAAATGGTCTCACTTGACCTATCAACTACCACTCTCAATTCACTCAGTGTATCACTCATGCCCTCAAAATGGGAGCACTCAATCTCACATAAGGTGGAGTCACTCATCTCACTCTTGTTCTCACTCAAGTGGGCTAAGTGGCTCTCATACTCACATGGGATTGGTACCACATCATCACTCAAGTATATAGGGGTAGGCTCGGGTTCCTCAACTCCATGCGCCTCCTTTGGTGAAGGGAAAATCCCATGCTCACCATTCTTGACCTTGTCGCCTTCAAGGTTGGATGCCATAAGATGGGCATCATTGCTCGCCTCCATGGTCGAAGGGAAAATCCCATGCTCGACCGTCTTGTGGCCATCTCGTAGTAGTGGTGGAGGTAGGCTCATGCTATCCAACTTGGCGAAGTAGAGGTCTTCATTTTCCTCGGTCATGAGGTCTTCAAATGCAAGCGTAGTCGTTGAAGCTTGATGGCGTGGACGAAGGCTTGCTCTTGGTGCCATTTTGGTGGTGGCACAAGAAGTTGAAGGTGCCTTGTGATGGTGTCGACGGAGGTCATTGGTGTGCCTTGCCGATGGTTGATGTAGGTGGCGCACTTGGTCATCCATATGACGCTCACGACGATGGCCCTTGACCTTGGCACTCTTCCTTGTAAGTTTTTCTAATGAGTGCAAAGCATCATTAGTCTTGGCGACCATCCTCATGTTTTTGTCGAAGTCGTTGTCCATGTCCTTCTTGAAGTTGTGGAGGTCGCTTTGGAACTTGTCCAGTTGATGATGGACCTTGGCGCACTCGAGTTGGAGGCTCCGTCTTGGTCGGTGCGACGTGAGGAGCTTCGTGTTGTCGTTCTTGAAGTCGTCCATGCTTGGGGAGTCATTGTTGTTGTAGCACTCCATGTCACCCAAGCATGTGGAGCCATTGTTGGTGTAGTGCTCCATCATGTAATCCATGCTTGTGGAGACATATGCATGGTGGCTCATCATGGATTCTTCATAGAAATAATCCTCGGTTCCGGAGTCCCTAGACATGATTCACAAGACCAAGCGGTGTATATGTAAGTGGTAGTGGGAGGTAGGGATACAACGTCAAACCGTACTTTACCTTGGAAGATCGTATTGTGCAAGTGGCCACACTTGAGAGCAATAAACCAAGCAAAGTGAAGTTCACGCGGAACACCAAAACTAACTACCAACAAAAAACACACACACACAAGGCCTATGGTGGATAGGTATGGAAAGTGGCATGTCAAGAACCAATCCGAAATCAAGATGTTGTATTGGCAAGTAAAGAACCACAATGATCACAAAGCAACCAAGTCAATCCACAAGATAGGAAATATGTACAAGGAAACACACACGGTGGGATAAATGGGACTTGTGCGACGGAGAAAGTGAGCTAAGAACCAAATGATTACCTAGCGAAGACTATAAGCTCGTGTCACACAAGTACAAGGAGAGACGCTAGTTCGATTGCACAAAATTGGTGGGCTACAAGATATGCACAATAAGTACCACCTATATGATGTTCATCGAGCTTGCGCTTCCTATTCTATGAGGCACATGTATAATTCTTTCTTTTCTTTTTATTTTGCTTTTTCTATATTTTTTTCTCTTTTTCTCTTTTTTCTTTTTCTTTTCACTTGCCTCTTCCTTGTGCCAACAACTATACAAGATAACTATATGAGATAGCGCCCACAATGTTTGCTCGGAATTCTACAAGGTATCAAATGTGCATAGCCCAAGCAATCATAAGAGGAACTAGTCTCAATAGGTGTTTGTTGCTCGCAAAGATAGTGGGGTTCACAAAGGAATGCAAGTGGGGAGAAGTCGCGGAATGTTTATACCTTTCGTCGACGATCTTCACCCTTTATTGTTGGATTCCGCCTTGCTCACGGAATTTGGATGGAGTAGATAGCATGAACAACGTGGATGATGATGTAGATCTCCTTCTCCTCTTCGAAACGAGCTAAAGAACACCAAAATCCGAGTTCGGATGCAAAAGTTATGCTCAAAACGGTGAGAGGCTGAAATCTGGAACCTGCTGTTTTTGATCAGTATAGGGCGGTAGTACCGGATTTTTGAGCCCGATAGTACCGGTTAAGTGCGGTAGTACCGGATTTTGGACCCGGTAGTACTGCTTGGACATGGGACGCCCAGATTTGACGCGTTTTCGCGATTTTGGGGTGATTTGGGCGGAAAATCTTCAAGAAAAACACCAAATCGAAGGGGGAAATCAAGGAATTAGGCCATGGGAACGCAAAGGAAGGTAGATCAACAAGTTTAGCAAGAAATCCACGGATCAAAACCTACCAAAACGAACTCAAATCACAGATCGATCCAAAACACGAATTGGGGCTGTTTTTGGTGGAATTTTTGAATTTATGGGGAAAAGACCAAATCGATGAGAAATCCGTGGCAACCAAAAGCTGCTGATACCAGATGATGGAGGGGTTAACCTCTTGGGTGCCCGATCTTCACGGATCTTGTGGTCAAATCGATGGGAAATCGAGGGGAAAGGGAGAAGGTAGCGGAAGCAAACACACACCTCGCGAAGAACACGATGAACACACGCAAAACTCACACGATACAAGGCCGATTGCTCCTGAACGGCGGCCACCGGTCCGATAGAATCCTCACAAGGAAAGATCGGTCAACGTGCTCCCTCAAATCCACATCGGAGAGGGAAGAACACCTTGGGGAGGGTCTTGACAACTTGGAGACGAGACATCGAACTCCAAGGCCTTGTTCAACGATGGATGCGTGATGCAAAGTCCAATCGAGGTTGGTGACGATAGTCGGTCCCCTTGGTAAAGGGGATGAGGCAAAACTAGAGATTCCACAATGGGGGTTGTCTTTAGTCTATCATCTATGCCTAAGGGATACATGAGGGGTGGGGGCTCTATTTATAGGCCAACCACTAAACAAGGGTAGCTTGGGGATAAACTAGGCGAATAGGTAAGTAAAGGGGAATACATGGGCTGTGGCCCAACTAGTGCGCGCAGGCACTGACATGACCGGTAGTACCGGACTTAGGACCGGTAGTACCGGTCATCACCGGTAGTACCGCTCTAGCACCGGTAGTACCGCTTGCGGTCTTGGAGCATCCGTTGGAGCCGTCAGTAGCGAGCGGTAGAAGGGGGTGGTAGTACCGCTGACCGGTAGTACCGGTTCCGACAACCGGTAGTACCGCTTGGACCTGGCAGCTATCGACCTGTCTTCTTCCGTCTCCTCTTCCAAGCCTCCGTCTTGTCGGGGTTGATGTTCCGGGCTTCCTCCCTTGCCTCCGTACTGGTCGGTGTGAACCTATCATGCATATGTGACGGAGTATGAAGTAGCATGCCATTCACTAGGGTAGGAAGTGGGCTCGCATAGAGGAACGGATTCACCTTTGGAGTCCATGACGACTTGGCATAAGTTGGAGACCTTGATGTAGTAACGACCGTAGGTCGGGCTGCATCAGTACCTAACCCTTCTAGGGGATTCTGTGTCAGAGAGCGTTCGCGATGCGCTACTAAATGGTATATGGCTTTGTCTGGGTTTATGGGCTAAGAGTCACCGCGGTGGTAAAAGGACAAGTGGAAGATGATCTATGAGGGATATTCTCTTGCTAGTATTCTAGACATGCGGATAATCGATGACACCTAGTACATGATGCAATCATTCCAACTTGGTATGACACATTCATGTACCCTTCCCCTCCGGAGTGCCGGACATTCTGGAACCTTCTAGAACCCGATGAAAACACCGGAACCATTCTCCAACCCCGAAACAGGACTTTCCTTATATGAATCTTATTCTCCGGACCATTCCGGATCTCCTCGTGATATCCCGGATCCCATCCGAGACTCCGAACAACATTCGGTCTCTTACTCATCATTCCATAACTACTCAAACAACGTCGAATCCTTAACTGTGTCTCCCTACGGTTCGTGAATTATGCAGACATGATCGAGACACTTCTCCGAATAATAACCAATAGAGGAATCTGGAAATTCATATGGCTCCCACATATTTCAACGATTACTTTGCGATTGAATAAACCACTTACATACGATACCAATTTCCCTTTGTCTCACGATAGTTTACTTATCCGAGGTTATGATCGTCGGTATCTCTGCATACCTAGTTCAACCTCGTTACTGATAAGTACTCTTTTATCGTTCCCGTGATATGTGATCCCTTGTGAGCCAGTCACATGCTTGCAAGCTAATTGGATGACATTTCACCGAGAGGGCCCAGAGTATATCTATCCGTCATATGGATGGACAAATCCCACTCTTGATCCATGTGTCTCAACCAATACTTTCCGAACACTCAATGCCACCTTTATAGCCACCCAGTTACGGTGTGGTGTTTTATGTCATCAAAGCATCCATCTGGTAAAGGTGATATGCATGATCTCATGGTCGAAGGAATTTGGTTACTATGTATCAGAAAGCATATAGCAATTAAACTATTAAAATGACTTGATCTTTATGCTACGCTTATCTATAGGAGTATGTCCACCATATCATTCTCCTAACAATATGATCTTGTTGTTAATAACATCTCAATGTTCATGATAGGGAAACCACAATCATTTATTAACCAACAAGCTAGTAATATATAGAGGCTTTACTAGGGACTTCAATTTAAGTTTACAAATCACACAAGTATTAATGTTTCCTTGTTAATACTATTATAGCATGAATGTAAACATTTATCATAAACACAAAGATATAATAATAACTACATTTATTATTGCCTCTAGGGCATATCTCCAACAGTCTCCCACTTGTACTAGAGTCATCTAATCTAGATTACATGGTAATATACCGAACACCCATGGCAGTTTGGTGTTGGTCATGTTTTGCCCTCGGGAGAGGTTTAGTCAACGGATCCGCCACATTCAATCTGTGTGTACTTTGCAAATCTTTATGTCACCATCTTGGACATGTACTCGAATAGCGTGAAAACGTAGCTTGATGTGCTTCAACTTCTTGTGTGACCTTGGTTCTTGCGCATTGGCTATGGCGCCCATGTTATCACAGTAGATAGACATTGGGTCCAGCGCACTAGGAACCACACCCAGCTCTGTAATGAACTCTTTCATCCATATCGCTTCTTGTGAAGCGTCCGAAGCAGCCATGTATTCCGATTCGGTTGAAGATCTCGCCACAACACTTTGCTTTGCACTCCTCCAGCTAACTGCTGCACCATTCAAAGTAAATACGTATCCAGATTGTGATTTAGAATCATTCGGATCGGTGTTCCAACTAGCATCGGTGTAACCATTAACAACGAGCTGTTCATCACCTCCATAAGAAAGAACCATATCCTTCGTTCTTCTCAAGTACTTAAGGATGTTTTTGACCGCTGTCCAATGATCCACTCCTGGATCACTTTGATATCTGCTAGTTAAACTAACAGCATATGCAATGTCGGGTCTAGTACATAGCATGGCATACATTAGAGATCCTATGGCTGAGGCATAGGGAGTCTTACTCATATTTTCTCTATCTTCTGCCGTTGTCGGACTTTGAGTTTTACTCAAGGTCGTATTGGGCAACATGGGCAAGAACCCTTTCTTGCTATCTTCCATTGCAAACCTCTTTAGAACTTTGTCCAAATATGTACTTTGTGACAATGATATTAGGCATCTCGATCTATCTCTATAAATCTTTATGCCCAATATGTAAGCTGCTTCGCCAAGATCCTTCATTGAAAAACTATTATTCAAATATTCCTTGACACTATTAAGAAGGTCTACATCATTCCCAATCAACAATATGTCATCTACATATAGTATTAAGAATGCTACAGAGCTCCCACTCACTTTCTTGTAAATACAAGCTTCTCCATAAGTTTGTATAAAACCAAAACTTTTGATCACCTTATCAAAACGTTGATTCCAACTTCGGGATGCTTGCTTCAATCCATAGATGGACCGTTGAAGTTTGCATACCTTGTTAGCATCTTTAGGATCGACAAAACCTTTGGGTTGCATCATATACAACTCTTCATCAATGTCTCCATTGAGGAATGCTGTTTTGACATCCATCTGCCATATCTCATAATCATAATATGCAGCGATTGCTAACATAATCCTCACAGACTTTAGCTTCGCTACTGGTGAGAAAGTCTCATCGTAGTCAACTCCTTGAATTTGTCGAAACCCTTTTGCGACAAGTCGAGCTTTATAGACAGTAACATTACCATCAACATCTATTTTCTTCTTGAAAATCCATTTGTTCTCGACAGCCTTTCGGCCATCCGGTAAGTCCACCAAAGTCCATACTTGGTTTTCATACATGGATCCAATCTCGGATTTCATGGCTTCTTGCCATTTATTGGAATCTGGGCTCATCATCGCTTCCTCATATGTCACAGGGTCATCGGTGTTGTCCACCAACATGACACTCATAACGGGATCATACCAATCAAGAGTGGTACGAGTTCTCGTTGACCTGCGAGGCTCTGTAGCAACTACAACTGAAGTTTCATGATCATCATCATTAGCTTCCTCTCTTATTGGTGCAGGCACCACAGGAACTTCTTCCGGTGATGCGCTACTCGCAATTTCGAGAGAAGGTTCAACAATCTCGTCGAGTTCTACTTTCCTTCCAGTCACTTCTTTCGAGAGAAATTCCTTCTCTAGAAAGGATCCATTCTTAGCAACGAAGATTTTGCCTTCGGATCTATGATAGAAGGTATACCCAAAAGTTTCCTTCGGGTATCCTATGAAGACGCATTTTTCCGCTTTGGGTTCAAGCTTGTCCGGCTGTAACTTCTTTACATAGGTTTCGCAACCCCAAACTTTAAGGAACGACAATTTAGGTTTCTTCCCAAACCATAATTCATACGGTGTCGTTTCAACGGATTTAGATGGTGCCCTATTTAAAGTGAATGCGGCTGTTTCTAATGCATAACCCCAAAATGATAGCGGTAAATCTGTAAGTGACATCATAGAACGAACCATATCTAAGAGAGTTCGATTACGACGTTCGGACACACCATTACGCTGTGGTGTTCCCGGCGGTGTCAATTGTGAAAGTATTCCGCATTTCTTCAAATGCTCGCCAAACACGTAACTTAGATATTCACCTCCACGATCAGAACGTAGAAATTTAATCTTCTTGTTACGTTGATTCTCCACCTCACTTTGAAATTCCTTAAAATTCTCGAAAGTTTCGGACTTATGTTTCATGAAATAGATATACCCATATCTACTCAAGTCATCCGTGAAGGTAAGAACATAACGATAACCACCGCGCGATGCTACACTCATTGGACCACACACATCGGTATGTATGATTTCCAATAAGTCCGTAGCTCGCTCCATCATACCAGAAAATGGAGTCTTAGTCATTTTTCCCATTAGACATGCTTCGCATCTTTCAAGTGATTCAAGAAGTTCATCGGAATGGAGTTTCTTCATACGCTTCACTCCAATGTGACCAAGACGACAGTGCCACATATAGGTCGAGTTATCGCTCGATTTCAAACGTTTAGCCTCAATGTTATAATATGTGTATTTCCACTATCGAGATTCAATAAAAATAGACCATCTATCAAAGGTGTATGTGCATAAAACATATTACTCATATAAATCGAACAACCATTATTCTCGGACTTAAACAAGTAACAGTCTCGCAATAAACAAGATCCCGATATAATGTTCATGCTTAACACAGGCACCAAATAACAATTATTTAAGTATAAAACTAATCCCGATGGTAGATGAAGGGGTAGCGTGCCGACCGCGATCACATCAACCTTTGATCCATTTCCCACGCGCATCGTCACCTCGTTCTTCGCTAGCTTCCGTTTATTCTGCAGCACCTGTTTCGAGTTACAAATATGAGCAACCGAACCAGTATCAAATACCCAGGCACTACTACGAGTACTAGTGAGATACACATCAATAACATGTATATCGGATATACCTTTCTTCTTGATGTTGCCGTTCTTCAAATCCGCCAAGTACTTTGGGCAATTCCGCTTCCAGTGACCTTCTCCCTTGTAGTAAAAGCACTCAGTATCAGGATTAGGTCCAGCCTTGGTCTTCTTCGTCGGCGCGGTAACTTTCTTACCACCCTTCTTGAAGTGTCCCTTTTGCTTAGACTTGCCTTTCTTGAATTTGGTGGTCTTATTTACCATCAACACTTGGTGCTCTTTCTTGATCTCCACTTCTGCAGATTTCAACATGGCAAAGAGTTCTAGCAACTGCTTGTTCATGTTTTGCATATTGTAGTTCATCACAAAGTTCTTGTAACTTAGTGGTAGTGATTGGAGGACACGGTAAATCCCCAAAGCATTAGGAATCACTATACCCAAGCTTTGAAGTTTGTTTGCGTGCCCAGACATCTTAAGCACATGCTCACTGACGGAGCTGCCCTCTTCCATCTTGCAGTTAAAGAACTTTTCAGAAGCCTCATAGCTCTTAATTGCCGCGTGAGTCTCAAAGATCAATTTGAGATCATGGACAATATCATGTGGGTCTGAATTCTCAAACCTTTTCTGAAGCTCCGATTCTAAACCATACAAGATAGCATACTGAACTGTGGAGTACTGAGTCTTCCGAGCAAGGTAAACATTCTTTACTTCCTCGGTAGCAGTAGCTGCAGGTGGGTCACCCAGCGGTGCATCCAGCACATAGGTCAAATTACCAGCTGTGAGGACAATCCTCAAATTGCGGAACCAATCCGCGAAGTTGCTTCCATTGTTTTTCAACTTTTCTTTCTCTAGGAACGCATTAAAATTGATGGTAGGGGCCGCCATTGATCTACAACATATTTGCAATAGTTTAACTAAGTTTATGACAAATTGAGTTCTAATTAATAGTTAAATTAATCTAGGTGAACTCCCACTCAAAACAATATCCCTCACATTGTTTTAGTGATCACACGAACCAAATCCACCACATTAACACCGATCATCACGAGAGTTGATATAGTTTCAATGGCGAACAATCGACATGTTCATCATATCTACTATATGATTCATGCTTTACCTTTCGGTGATCCGTGTTCCGAGACCATGTTTGTACATGCTAGGCTCCTCAAGATCAAACCTTAGCTTCCGCATGAGCAAATCTGGCTTGCTCAGGTTGTATACACTTGCGGAATCTAACACACCCGATCATCACGTGGTGCTTCGAAACAACAAGCTTTAGCAACGGTGCTAACTAAGGGTGAACACTTTATGACTTGAAATTCATGTGCATGAGGGATCATCTTATAATGTTACCGTTGTTAACTAAGCAATACAAGATGCATAAAGGATTAACATCACATGCAATTCATAATATGTTATATGATATGGCCTTTCTTGTTTGTGCTTCCAATCTCCATCTTCAAGCACGAACATTATCTCCATCATCACCGGCATTGCATCAAGGTCAATGACGCTTCTCCATGGTTGTCGTACACCGGCTTCAACTATTACAACTACTTTGAATAGACACGCGAGTCTTAATAAAATTAAAGACAACCATATGGCTCCTGCCAGTTGCCAACTTACAATAAGGAACATTGCATACATCAAATATAATCACAATCATGGCCATATCACATCACAGCACACCCCTGCAAAACAAAGTTAGATGCTTCTACTTTCTTTGCATGTTTTACGTGGTTTGGGGCTTTCAATAAGTGTCATTCTAACTTACGAACAAGAACCACAACATTGATACTAGTATTGACAATCACCCGTTGTAAATTGAATCTTAACTATGCTGGGAGAAACAGGCACCCGCAAAGCCACTTATGCAATACAAGTTGCATGTCAAGCGTGGAGCAAGTCTCATGAACGATGTCATGTAAGGTTAGCCCGGGCCGCTTCATCCCAACATCCCGCAAGATGCAAAGTACACAAGAAGCAATCGACAATAAAAGCATCAACGCCCACAATGACCATTGTGTTCTACTCGTGCAACAGATCTACATATAGACACGGCTCTGATACCACTGTAGGGTTTCGTAGCATGGAAAACAAAAATTTTCTATCGCATACAAACAAACAAGCCAAGATCTATCTACTAGATTGTAGCAACGGTCGATGGAATAACTCACCCTCGAAGATTCCAAAGTGTTTAACGAGAGCGGATTCTCGTGGGTGATGTAGTCGTACTCTTTACGATCTCAAGATCGCGTAGACGATCCTTCCGGCGCTGCGTTCCGGCAGCGCTCCCGCAGTCGGTCACACGTTCGGTACTCGACGAAGACCTTCCTCTCCCTTGTTCCAGCAGGCAGCGGAGGTTGTAGCACTCTCCTCGTGATTCCGGCAGCACAACGCGTGGTACCGGAAGTAGAGGGGAGATCTCGCAGGGCTTCGCCTTAAGCCGGAGCGAGTATGGTGGACTATGAGAGAGATCCCTGGCGATCTAGGGTTTAGAAGTACCGAGGAGGAAGCTTGGCCGGCGGATAGGGTTAGCTAGGCGGCGGCGGTAGCAGGAGGTGGCGGCGCCGGGCTAGGGTTTTGGGTGGAGGTGTTGGGTGCTAGGAGGGGCAGCCCTGCCCCTCCTTATATAGGTGGAGGGGGTGCGCCAGGGGAGGGGAGTCCCTCCCCAACTCGGTTTCCCAAGGGGGCCAGCGGTGGAGGGGAGGAACTCCTCCCCAAGTAGGTTTCCTACTTCCCCTCCACCTTCCAAAATAGCCGTTTGACTTTTCAAATTGGCGTTTGACTTTTCAAACTAGGATTTGATTAAACCCTTTATTTTGTTCAAAAAATTATTCTGAAGGTTTACAGGAAGATAAAAAAATAAGGAATTGTATCAAGAAGGGCACCCCTTCTCCCGAAGTTACGGGGCTATTTTGCCGAGTTCCTTAGAGAGAGAAAGACTATCCATATCCTATGTACCTAACCCTTCTAGGGGATTCTGTGTCAGAAAGCGTTCGCGATGCGCTACTAAATGGTCTATGGCTTTGTCTGGGTTTATGGGCTAAGAGTCACCGCGGTGGTAAAAGGACAAGTGGAAGATGATCTATGAGGGATATTCTCTTGCTAGTATTCTAGACATGCGGATAATCGATGACACCTAGTACATGATGCAATCATTCCAACTTGGTATGACACATTCATGTACCCTTCCCCTCCGGAGTGCCGGACATTCTGGAACCTTCTAGAACATTCCCGATGAAAACACCGGAACCATTCTCCAACCCCGAAACAAGACTTTCCTTATATGAATCTTATTCTCCGGACCATTCCGGATCTCCTCGTGATATCCCGGATCCCATCTGAGACTCCGAACAACATTCGGTCTCTTACTCATCATTCCATAACTACTCAAACAACGTCGAATCCTTAAGTGTGTCTCCCTACGGTTCGTGAATTATGCAGACATGATCGAGACACTTCTCCGAACAATAACCAATAGAGGAATCTGGAAATTCATATGGCTCCCACATATTTCAACGATTACTTTGCGATTGAATGAACCACTTACATACGATACCAATTTCCCTTTGTCTCACGATAGTTTACTTATCCGAGGTTATGATCGTCGGTGTCTCTGCATACCTAGTTCAACCTCGTTACTGATAAGTACTCTTTTCTCGTTCCCGTGATATGTGATCCCTTGTGAGACAGTCACATGCTTGCAAGCTAATTGGATGACATTTCACCGAGAGGGCCCAGAGTATATCTATCCGTCATATGGATGGACAAATCCCACTCTTGATCCATGTGTCTCAACCAATACTTTCCGAACACTCAATGCCACCTTTATAGCCACCTAGTTACGGTGTGGTGTTTGATGTCATCAAAGCATCCATCCGATAAAGGTGATATGCATGAACTCATGGTCGAAGGAATTAGGTTACTATGTATCCGAAAGCATATAGCAATTGAACTATTAAAATGACTTGATCTTTATGCTACGCTTATCTATAGGAGTATGTCCACCATATCATTCTCCTAACGATATGATCTTGTTGTTAATAACATCTCAATGTTCATGATAGGGAAACCACAATCATTTATTAACCAACAAGCTAGTAATATACTGAGGCTTTACTAGGGACTTCAATTTAAGTTTACAAATCACACAAGTATTAATGTTTCCTTGTTAATACTATTATAGCATGAATGTAAACATTTATCATAAACACAAAGATATAATAATAACTACATTTATTATTGCCTCTAGGGCATATATCCAACAGGATGGATGGACAGGCGTTGCATGGACGAGTCTAAACATGTAACTTCAAGATCTAGGGCATTGCAGATAAATAATAACAAGCATCCAAGTACTAAACAATCCTAGGCATGTACTCCAAATATAGTCATACGTTCTCGCAATGAGAGCTCGCACAACATCTTCTGTCCAGCCAGCCCGCGGTAGTGGGGCCTCTAGGGAACTACTGTCAATTAAGGTGCTCCTTTTAATAGAGCACTGGAGCAAAGCATTAACACTGCGTGAATACATGTGATCCTCACACCACATCCATCCCCTCCGGTTGTCCTAATTATTATCACTTTGGGGCCTTTGGATCCGGACAATGATATGTACACAACTTGCAGATAAGATCACAAATAATACTATCATAACGATTCAATAATAAGTTCAGATCTGAGATCATGGCACTCGGGCCCTAGTGACAAGAATTAAGCACAACAAGTTGCAACAAAGTCAAATAGCACTAATAGAGATACTAGGCACTATGCCCTAACAATATTATTCGATTACATGATAAAACTCATCCAATCCCTACCATCCCCAAGCCTACAGCGGGGGATTACTCACTCATGGATGAGGGAAACATCGGTGGTTGATGGAGATGCGTTGGTGATGACGATGGCGATGATCCTCTCCAAATTTCCCGTCCCGGCAGGGTGCCAGATCAAAGTTTCTGGATCTGAATCTTGGTTTCTGATGGCGGAGGCGGAGCGGAACTCTTTCTGGAAAACTATCGCGGTTTTTAGGTCGAAAGGCAACTTATAGGCATAGAGGGAGGCCGAGGGGGTGCCTGGGGTGCCTGCACCCCTAGGCGCGGCTAGTGGTGGGCCTGCGCCTGGCATGGGTGTGGCCCTCTAGGCCCCTTCTCCATCTCGTCTTCTGGCTCCGTGGATCTTCTGGTGAAATATAATTTTTGGCATATTTTTCGGAATTTTTCCTGATAGTTGATTTTCTGCATAAAAACTAGACACCGAGGTAATCCTGCTGACAACAGCGTTAGTCCGTGTTAGTTGTATCCAAATCACATAAGTTTAGATGAGAAACGATGGCAAAGTGTTCAATAAAGTAGGTACGTTTTGGACGTATCAACTCCCCCAAGCTTAGCTTATTGCTTGTCCTCAAGCAATTCAGTTGAAAACTGAGTGCGATAAAAGAACTTTCATGAACACATTGCTTCATATGATGTATATATTCTCAGCATAGGAGTAGATGCTTAGACAATTCATAATAAAGAGTATGCAACTAGGTCTACTCAACAGTCATTGCAAGCTATGAAGAGAAACCAACTAAAGAATAATAAGCAGCATGAAACATAAACATAAGCAACATTGCAATGCTCATAATAAGGTATGATAGAGTGGTATCTCGCTTGCCTTTGTTTGAAGAGCACAATATAAATGCCAAGGCACCTCTGAAGTTCACATGAAGACTAGAGATAAAGATATCAGAGATACAAGCATCAAAGTCATGACATAATTAACCAAGTTTTGGAACAAACACAAGAATGACAACTATGCTCTCAAGAAGTTGCTCATAGAATAGGTGGTGACTCAACAAGGTGGTGAAAACGGTTTTGTAAAGTTTGAAAGGCTTCCAAATGCTGAAAGGAAGGTACTCATTATCTTTAATCTCTCATTGCCCTATCATAGGCATCTTCATGTGGTTAGGGTGAAAGTGAGGTCCACTCTAAATCATATGCTTGACAGACCATAAACTGGAAATCCCAAGTCCCTTGAGTACGAGGGCCGCTCCGCATGCTACTCAACTTTGGTTACCTGAAAGTTCTTGTCATTGTAAATACATGCATATCATAAGAAGCGCCAACGGGGTACCCCTTGCACATGATACAGGAGCGATCCCGTGATCAAAATGACAAGGCAAGCAGACAATGAGCATCTCAGCGATCTTTTTATTTACTATGTGTATAGCTTTTTATTGAGGATATTTCGTAAATGCTCATTATGGTGATGCTACAAGTTTCCACCATGATTAGGCATGGCTTAGGCTAGCGGCCTAGGCGTTTGTCTAACATAATGTATAAACTCCATGAACTCACAAGCTCCCCTTTTATTTCACATCGTCGACATCCGCAAACAAAAGAGCTAGGAATCAACTGGATGAGATATCTAGAAAGTGTTGAAAGTGTTCCCCGTGACAGCACGGTTCTGCTGACTCCCAGCATATAACTTTCATGGACAGGTCACAATGGTTCAAGATTATTAAGCGCAAGGAATAAAGTGTGCCATCAAGTTCGTGAGAGCTTTCCTAACTAACTTTCTCAAAATAGACAAACATTTTATTTTGGAAGAAAACAAGGCATATAGAATATGCACTGAAGTAGCAAATGATGCAAATAGGTAGGTATGGTGGACACAGCTGGCAATAATGGTTTTAGGGAGTTAGGAGCACAGGTAGAGCTCATACTCAGTGCAAGTGAAGGCTAGCAATAGAAAGGGAGCGACAAACGAGAGAGCAATAATTGTCATAATCATGCCTGCAACAAAACAAGACTAATTATGGCATGAAAGTGATACAAGAACTCTGAGGCAAAACAAATCATCGAGGCTTACTGACTATTGATTAGTCATATGCATGCGTGATCATGTGCCAAGTCGATTCACATGAACAGTCAGAGAAGGATACCACAATGTCATACCAAAGTATGAATAAAAGAATGCAAGCAAACATTCATATGACATGCTACAAACTATTAGCAAGCTGGAGCTAATCACAGGCAAGCAAGAACTACTAAACATCCATAATGACATACACCTTACACAAACAGGCTAAGCATGCTCACAATCATGAGTATATGTACAAAAATGAAAACAAATAGAGTTCGTTACCAGCTTACCACTCCTCGAGTTGTCTTAATCTTCATTATTGCTCTTTACTTGTGTGACTTGAATAATAACATGAAACCAAACTCCACTTAAGACGGCTGAACCCTGCAAAGAACTCACAAAACCAAAGAAGAACAACAAATATTTTTGGTGTTTTCAATTTTTTAGAAACAAGCAAACAAAGAAAAAACCAAACAAGAGGCAAACAAAGCAAAATATTTTTGGATTTTTCTCTTTTAAGGCAAACCAAAACAAAGAAACAAACCAAGAGAAACAACAAAAATATTTTTGGTATTTTTGTGTTTTTGAGAAAGAAGCAACAAGAACAAAAAAGAAAGCGAAACAATGGATATACAAAGAACCGACCGGACATGATATATATATGAGCGTGATGTCGGTATACCTGCCCCCAAGCTTAGGCTTTTGGCCTAAGTGAGGCTCAATAACGCGGGTAGTACCCCATGCCGGTGGGTCATCATAGGAATGATCATAGTCAGGCGCCTGCGATGAAGAAGAAGACGCGCCCCAATCAAATGAGGGCTACTGGTATGAAAACTCTCCCAAGTTGGAGGGTTGAACCGAATTATCTTCGGCATCCTCTTCAACATTCTCCTCTTGCTGGGAGAGCTCCGCCACATATGTATCAACCTCCTCCTCCGTGAGTGACCATACTTGCCTGTTATCAAAATTAAACAAAGCAGGTGCAGGCAAATAAAATATTTTCTTAGTCCTACCCTTTCTCCGACCTTGCTGGGCAAAAGATAATTCATACGGTAAACTTCTCACATTAGCCCCCAAGGAAACAAAACCATGCTGAATCATGGACTCAATATCAAGCCTCTCTATGGGGAACCGATAATCTGAAAAGTGAGGCTCTAAACCATGGAAAGCTAGCAACCTAGAAGCAACGAGACCTCCACAAATTCCACCCTTCTCGCGGTTGGTGGTGAGACGGTGAGATACCAGCGCACTCAGGCTATAAGATCTATTCCTATTCAGAGCAGCTGCGATAAAAGCTAGATCAAAATAAGACAACTTTATAGCAATCTTTCTAGCAAGAACACACTTGGTGATGAAGTATGCAAAGTATCTAATAGCTGGGAACTGAATGTTCCGAATTTTACCACTTTCCTTTGAGAAGTCGAAACCTTGGAAAATCTCAGCATATAAATCCATAAGTGACTGGGGCCTCTCCTTGATCCTCTCACAAGATCCCCACTGAGGTACTCTAATTGCTGCACATAAATCAGCAAAAGGCAAGTCGACGGGTATATTATATATTTTGTAATGGACCATGGGATTAGATGTAGACCAAGTGAACCGGAAGTCCTGCACAAAATCCATGGTTAGCTTAACATATTGGAATGGTTCACCTTGAACAAAGTGTTCCAACCTTGCATTGGCAATCAAAGTTTGGAAATCCTGGAAGATTCCTGCAGCTCTCATAAATTCCTGGCATGGATATATGGAAGGAAAAACTGCCTCCTCACGATGAACCTTCATTGGCTCATGCACCATCAAGTCATATTGATTCAGTGGATAAGCACTCATCTTCCTTGCTGAAATTTCTAGACAACCATCAAACCAAGTGATTTCTAAGTTGATAAATGATGAGCAACTACTATAGGAACTTGCTAGAGGACTACACATGCACCAAAATAAAGTTTCTAAGCATAGAACAAGCATGCAAGCTCAAACAACCTAACACCTATAGCAGCAAAATACTCAAGATACAATCTACCAATCACAAATCTAATTGGACAAGTGGAGGAGGCACATACCAAGGATAAATCCCTCCAAAAATCAGCACTTGAGATGGGCTGAACAAGGAGATCGAAAATCGTGATCAAGAACATCAAGAAATCGAGCTTGAGCAAGTTTTCCGGTATTTTTCGGGAGAGAGAAAGAAGGTGGCTTTGAGGTGGCAGCCTGGAAGGGCCCAGGTGGGCTAGACCCCCCTAGGCGCCACTCCCTGGTAGGCCGCGCCTACCATGGGTGTGGTGGCCTGGGGTGTCCCCCTGGGTCACTTCAGGTGTCCCTCTACCCCTTTTTTTCGAGGAAAAATTTATTTTTAATTTTCTAGGATTTTCCGGGAAACTTTATTTTTGGCCCATTTTTAGGGTATGAAAATTGATTTTCTCGCAGAAACAGTTTTTTCAGAAGAAGCAAAAGCAAAACAAAAGCCAAACTACAGGAGCTCTAAGAAACCGAAACAAACAAACAACTAGCAAAACTAAAGCTAAAACAAAGACTAGGAAGGGAAAAAGTAAAAGAAAGCAAGTATAACCACAGTGGAAATATTATTATGTTCATTAAAATCCTTTTGTTAACAAGGTTGATCAAGTCTTGTTACCAAAACAGTCATATGAAACAAAACTTTGCATTCCACAAGATGATTATGTTACCTCATACTTGATAGCAATGGTCCCAATCATAATAGTTTCAAAATTTTCTTGTGGAATGGGACAATATATTTCTCCAACCTTGATGCTCTCAATATTTTCAATGGAATTCAGGCAATAGCTCTTATCAACCTTCTTGGGGAAATAGACAGTGTGTTATTTGTCATTAATATTGAATGTTACCTTTCCTTGATTACAATTGATGACAACACCAGCAGTATTAAGAAAAGGTCTCCCAAGAATAATAGATATATTATCATCTTCAGGCATTTCAAGCAGAACAAAATCAGTTAAACCATGCAATTATGAGCAACTTGAACAGGAACATCCTCACATATACCAACAGGAATAGTAGTTGACTTATCAGCCATTTGCAAAGATATATCAGTTGGTATAAACTTTTCTAGGTGGAGTCTCTTGTAGAGAGAAAAAGGCATAACACTAACTCCAGCTCCCAAATCACATAAAGCAGTTCTAACATAATTATTCTTAATGGAGCAAGGAATAGTTGGTATACCTAGATCACCAAGTTTCTTTGGAACCTTAGCATTGAAGGAGTAATTAGCAAGCAAAGTAGAAATCTCCTCATTAGGAATCTTCCTTTTATTAGAGACAATATCCTTCATATACTTTGAATAAGGAGGCAACTTAATAGCATCAGTCAAAGGAATTTGCAAAAAGAAAGGTTTCATCCACTCACAAAACTTGTTGTAGTGTTCTTCCTCCTTTGACTTGTGTTTCTTACCTGTAAAAGGCATAGGTTTATGCACCCAAGGTTCTCTCTCTTTACCATGTTTATTAGAATAAAATCTTCCTTAGTGTACCTAGTGTTCTTAGTGTGCTTCTCAGGTTCTTCCTCAACTTCTCCCTCAGGAGCATCATTTTTGTCATTACCACTCTCAGTTTCAGCATCAGAGACATATATACTATTAGGATCTACAATAGGTTCAAGTGGTTCCTCAACTACTCTATGTTTCTTTTTCTTTCTCTTACGAGGACTGCCACTATCTACTTGTTGGGAATCCTGCTCAATTCTTTTAGGGTGTCCTTCAGGATATAAAGGATCTTGAGTAGCCATACCACTCCTAGTTCTAATTCCATAAGCATGGTTATCTCCTGAAGCATTAACTAGCATATCCTTTTGTACCTTAGCAAGTTGATCAAGTTGGGTTTGAACCATTTGAAAGTGTTTACAAAGCATTTTAATATCATTAGAAGTTTTTTCCACAATATCTTTCAACTCATTAATAGCTCTAGACTTTTCCAATAAATGATTCTGAACTTGTTTATTAAAATTACCTTGCTTAACAATAAAAATGTTAAGTTCCTCTAAACATTGATCAGGAGGCTTACCATAAGGAATATCACCTTCATCAAAGTGTTGGAGAGAGTGTACCTCAATAGTAGATGAGTGGGGAATTGGCTTACATAATTCTTCTATAGGAGGTAGATTCTTCACATCTTCAACTCTAATACCCTTCTCCTTTAGACATTTTTTAACTTCCTTCATCACTTCATCATTTAATGCAATTACTCCCCTCTTCTTTGGTGTTGGTATTGGAATTGGTTCAGGAACATCTGGTTCAGGAGTAATAGGCTTAGGTGCATTCATCTCAGTTGAAGTCCAATCATCATAATTCTTGCTTATCTTATCCATTAATTCTTCAGCATCTGTAGCGGTTCTTTTTCTGAAAACACAATCAGCAAAGCTATCTAGGTATGTCCTAGAATCATCAATTAGTCCATTATAATAAATATCAAGAAGCTCATTTTTAGGTAATGGACATCCAGGATGTGCATGAATCAAGGCACAGAACCTTGTCCATGACTCAGGCAATTTCTCTTTTTCTCCCTGTTTAAAATCAAAAATTATCTGCAAAGCAGCATGTCTAGCACTAGGAGGAAAATATTTCTGAAAGAAAGAAGCAATCAAGAAATCAGGGCTATCAATGGAACAGGTAATCTATTAAACCAAGCCCTAGCTTCTCCTTTTAGTGAAAAAGGGAAGATATTAGTATCAAAGTACTTGGCATCTTAAAATCATTAGAGAATAAAGCACTCATAGTAGAAAGCTCATTCATATGAGCCACATCACTCTCATTTTTAGTCCCACAGAAAGGTTCTTTCTCAACAATATCTAAATAAGATAAATCAAGAGAGAAATCATAATCTTTATCTTTAATATCTATGGGAGAAGTGGCAAACTTAGGATCAGAGGACAACTTAGGAATAATAGTACGTCTAGCAAGGAGACTCTTAATAGCACTAGTACCATGTGTGTTTCGGCACTCTTCAACAAATTCATCAGTGAACTCAATGTAACCATCATTAATATCATAACTCTCTCTAGACTTAGGTGAGCTAACATGTGTAACAGTGTCTTCACTAGGAGTTTCGGTATTTCCTAGACAAGCCATAGTAGCATCTAGAAAAGGACCTAATGAACCACTCGCATCAAGCACAATAAAAGTAACATCATGAGTATCAAAAGCAGTTTTAGAATCAGCAGTAGTAGCAATGTGTGTAGCATGAGTATGTGGTGCTGGTGTAACAAGCTTACTTATAACAAACGGTGAACCAAGAGCAGCGAAGGTGTTTATGACTGTACCTCTTCTTGTAGTGGGTGGTAAAATAAGGAACTTTCCATCACGAGTCTTTCCCATGATGAAAGGAGTAGCAAAGAACAATAATAGATCCAAGTGAACATACAAATAAAGCTATGCTCCCCGGCAACGGCGCCAGAAAATAGTCTTGATGACCCACAAGTATAGGGGATCGCAACAGTCTTCGCGGGTAGTATTACCCAATTTATTGATTCGACACAAGGGGAGCCAAAGAATACTTGCAAGCCTTAACAAATGAGTTATCAATTCAGCTGCACCTGGAAATAGTTCTTGCTCACAGAAGTTTATCAGTAGCAACAGTTTGTAGTAGCAACAACAAAGCAACAGCAGCAGTGGAACAAGATCAATAGTAACAGTAATAGTAAACAGTGGGATTCGAGTGCGGTAGGCATAGGGATGGATGGATGGGCGTTGCATGGACGAGTCTAAACATGTAACTTCAAGATGTAGGTCATTGCAGATAAATAATAACAAGCATCCAAGTACTAAACAATCCTAGGCATGTACTCCAAATATAGTCATCCGTGCTCGCAATGAGAACTTACACAACATCTTTTGTCCAGCTAGCCCGTGGCAGCGGGGCCTCTAGGGAACTACTGACAATTAAGGTGCTCCTTTTAATAGAGCACCAGAGCAAAGCATTAACACTCCATGAACACATGTGATCCTCACACCACAGCCATCCCCTCCGGTTGTCCCAATTATTATCACTTTGGGGACTTTGGATCCGGACAACGATATGTGTACACAACTTGCAGATAAGATCACAAACAATACTATCATAATGATTCAATAATAAGTTCGGATCTGAGATCATGGCACTCGGGCCCTAGTGACAAGCATTAAGCACAACAAGTCGCAACAAAGTAAAATAGCACTAATAGAGATACTAGGCACTATGCCCTAACAATCTTATTCGATTATATGATATAACTCATCCAATCCCTACCATCCCCAAGCCTACAACGGGGGATTACTCACTCATGGATGAGGGAAACATTGGTGGTTGATGTAACTACCTCGGTGAATTACGCTCCTAGATACAAGCCTGGATGAGTGGTAGTGGTTGAAATAGTACGGTGGGGCCCCAAAAGCCACTCACTGGTAGTCCTTTCAGACGTCCCAACCACTACCCTCTCAACGGGACCTGTACGGGCGGCGTAATCGGCAGGCGAAGGGATCAACTACGTACACAAGTGGGTATGTACGCAAGCCACCATACAAGAGTACATCAGAGCCATACCATCTAGAAAGAAAGGAAATATAGCAACGCCATACGGCAAGATTCAAATGACCTAGATAAATCTATATTTTAGGATACTTCCTCATACAACACACATCAGAGTATCATGCGGAAGCGGCAAACAAGATCCGAGTACGGATAAGAAGCAAATCGGCATAAGATGCCATAGAAAATAAGCACATCCCAACTACAAGTCTCACGGATCCCCGTTCCCGGAATCTCTACACCGAACGATCGTTGCCCACATCTTCGGCTTCTTCCACCCAGTATCCGTCCTGCGGGGGTACCTGTCCATCTGAACCAATAATTTATCGTGTGAGACCCTAAGGGTACTCAGCAAGTCTTAATGCCTCTAAAGGGGACACAACCTGGGGTGACGCAATTGCAGCGAAAGATAAACCCTAGCAGTTCTACAGATAAACGCTAACCATCCGCCTAACCAATGATAGACGGATGTCCGTGAATTAAGAGCAACAGTTATAGTGGTAATCTCATCAGATCCATCCTCCTCCTCGCTTACCAACGAGGAAGCGGACGAACAAACCCCCATCCGTTGGCAATTTTATTAACCATTCCATGAGTATTGCGCTATTTACTAGTCAAATTACTTAGTCAGATTAAAGCGGTACTTTAGTTATGCTTGTCTATGATCGAGAAACTGTGCTCCAAGTCGTCCATATCCGCGGACACGGCTTTCAGAAAGTTTTACCCGGCCGGGGTGCACCAATAGCAACACACACTCGATCAACCTCGGAAAAACCAAATCAAAACCCAACGAGGCTTTCACGACTGAACAATCACAGGATTCAGAAATATTTCAGGGGGCCACCCCTTAAGTAGATCCCGCAACGGAAATAGCTGACTCCGAGACGGGCTCAAGGTTTGCGTCAGTGGCTGTAAACGACTGGGAACCCGAAAGTGTGGCTGGGCTTGTCGATACCGCGAAAACACTCCGCTTACCTAAACAGTACAGTGTGCTCCTCGCACAATTTAAATAAAGCAGTAGCATGGCATAAGTACAGGATAGTAACAAAACCTCAAACTAGTTTGTGGCCCCAAGAAATAGACGGAATCAAGCTCTGGCTCAGGGGGGTCCCATATACCTCCCGGATGTGGATAGCGCGATAAATCAAGGAACAGGTATCAAGTACTCGGGGTCCTACGGGACACAAGTGAGCAGGAAAAACCAAATAGCAAATGTTGCTCACCGGTGCCACTTTCATTAGTTATCCCATTACTACTCAGGTTAAGTTGTTTAGGTACCTCGTTATCCATCAGACTCTCACATACCCTACACATGCTGTTCTACGACTCGCATGGCTCAAACAACTCCTGTAGTAATGGCTCATGGGATGGAGGAACAAGCTTGGTGGGGCTTAAAAGTAAAGGCTATGCATACTTGGGATTCATTTTAAGGCAATCGCGACTCAATGATGCAAGAATAAGATAGAGGCAATAGGTACTGTATGTATGCAAGCATGTGGAAGTGCTTGCCTGTTAACTCAGTTGAAGTGAGGGACGGATCTGGGTAGTGCTCCTGGTTCTCTTGATATAACCCCTGCTCAGTGTCTATCCGAGAAAAACCAAACAAACAAGGCCAACATGAATATAGAGCACAAGCATATGAATAAGATGCGTCAAGCAAACAATCATGCCATGATGAATGATGCACAATTTACATGGCAAGAAGGTAGCATGGCATGGTGAGGTGTGGAAAACAAGTAGCAACATTTTAGTGGAGTTTTGGTTCACATTTTATTGTCATAACAGTTGCTGTACACTATATTTTTATATGATGCATGCTGCAATTGAGATCATGGATAGCCTAAACAGAAAGGTCTCGTCGAGCTGATCATTTTAGACATATCATTTGCTAAATTTGGAATTATAAAACAAAAGTTATTAATTATTTAAATTCCAGTGGCATTTGTGGTAATTTAAATAAACTTGGAATTTTAAATGTGCAAAAGGCAATTTGGATGGCATATTTGAAATCCTGGCATTTTTCTGATATCCAAACATATATCATTTGTGTGATTTGGAATTACTATGGAAAAGTTATTTGAAATCTGAATTGAATTTGAATTTGAAAACATTTAAACAAAGTTTGAATTTAACCAGACGCAGAAAACCCTTTTTACTCAGGCCAAACTTACCCACAGGCGCTTACAGGTGGGGCCCAGGGCTTGCGGTCCCACACGCCAGCGGCTGAGGAACAAAAGGACCGCGGGTTGATATTTGAAAAACACAGGACTCTTTTTATAAAACTGCGACGGTCACTGACGGTGGGCCGGCTGGACCGCGGGTTGGCAAAAAGGTTTGGGAGGGGGTTTTTTGCAAAAGACCAAGGTGCACTGTTTTTCTTCCCCTGAAACCTGACGGGCGCGTGACAGCCGCTCGCGCGACGCGCGCGGCGCGGTGGGGGATCGAACTCACGCCCTCTGGCTCGCGCAGGGGTCTGTCGCCACTGGGGTGGGCTAGGTTAGTTGACAGAGAGAAGGGCGCGTGCTGGATAAGGTGGCCGCGACTGGGAGCTAGCAGAAACAAACTCGGCGCCGGCGCACAGAGACCGTTCGACGGAAAGTCCGCCGCGTCCAGGAAGCGACGGAGCGGGAGAGGATGTCTGGGAGACGGAAGTGCTCACCGCGAGTTCGGTGGCGTGCTTGGATCGGGTCGGGGCGGTCGTGAACGGCGGCGGGGCAGACGGACCGATGACTTAGGGTTCCGGCGTGGCGTCGACGTGCAGGGCTGCTGGGGGCGTCTCCTCCTCGCGTCTGGGTCCAGGGGCGTCGCAGAGGAGCTTCCGGCCTTCCTCGACACCTGCAGCTCCGCGCCCGCCTTCTGATGCGTGTGTACTGGCGAGGTAGACGGCGTGGCCGGCGAGAGGAAGCAGGGGGCGGTGGAGAAGAGGCAGGGGAGGGCGGCTACGGGATGGATCTGGGGAGAGGCCAGAGAGGTGTGGGGTGGATAAGGACGAGGAGGGGAGGTGGGGCTTGCGTGGGGGAGGGGCAGGTCGGCTCGGCCACCTTTTGCACCCCTCCTTCACGTGATCGGCATGGGGCCAGGGGGTCGCGCGGCAGGGCTGAGGGAGGCTGCTAGGTGGGGTAGGCGAGGCCAGGGAGGCAGCTGCGGGGTGGGGCTGCTGAGGCAGGGAGGAAAAAGAGGGGAGAAAGGGCTCGGGGTGGGAGCTAGGGTTAGATAGGAGGGGAGGGTAGCTCGGCAGGGGGGTGGTGGTTTGGTGGGGCCCTCATGCAGGGAGAGGGGAGGCCGAGGGAGATAGGGGCAGCTAGGGTAGGGCATGGGGTGATCAAGCTAGGAAACTAGAAAGTAGGAGGGGGTACTTAGGGTTTGATTTAGGGGAGATGTAGATTAGGGTTTTTGTCTAGCTAGGAAGGATAGATGGCAAGGGTAGGTGTTAGGGTTTTTGCTAAAAGGGGTAAGAAAAGAGGTGGTACTTAACTTGATCATGCAAGCTCCACACAAGCCCTAACAAGATCAAGGCAAGAAAAAGAGGAAGAGGGAGAGAGATGATCATGTGATGATGGGGTTGTGCTCATGCTTACACATGATCACATGTGTATGCATGGAGATGGGGATAGAGGTTTAGATGATATGGTGAAGAATACTACAAGCCAACACAGGATTGAAACAAAGGAGAGGTGATCCACTTAGAATTCAAGTAAAAATCAAATACTAGAAAAAGGTGGCACTTGCATGGCCCATGCAAAATAATTAATGCCAAATTTACCCTTGTGAAAACAATAATATTTAACATGGCATTATTCATATGCATTCCCAAAAGGTGGCAAAGGCCAAGCAAAAGATTATGGGTGGAACCCAACCAACCAACATGAGCTAGAGATAAATCAACAAAATGCCAAGCTCAGATTAGTTGGATGGTGGAATTATAAGGTGGTGAAAGAAAAGGTGGTGGAGTCAATAAGAGAGATGCCCTCAACTCAACTTGGGCATTTAACAATATATTAAGAACCAAATACAATATCAAGAGGCAACTACAATTAATCATGCACATGAGATAAGAACCAAACAAGAAAGGGTTTTATATGATGCTCAAATGCAAGGTGACATGATGACATGAGCATGATATGATGATGATGCAACAATTATATGTTGGAAGTGGCCCTTTTTATTATTATAACATGTAGCATTACAGGTGTTAGACAACTGGGATGCTACAACTCTCCCCCACTAAACAGGAATCTCGCCCCGAGATTCTAGGAAGAAGAAGAAGAAGATACAAAGAGAGAAGGATGGTTGGCACGGAGTTCATCTTCACGCTCCCATGTGGCTTCATCAACAGAATGGTGTGACCACTGCACCTTGCAAAACTTGATGGACTTGTTGCGCGTCCTTCGTTCTGCGGTCTCAAGGATTTTGGTGGGGTGTTCTTGATAAGACAAGTCTTCTTTGAGATCGATTAGCTCATGATCCACGGTCCTACCGGGATCTTTGAAGCACTTCTTGAGCTGAGAGATGTGGAAAACATCATGGACTTTGAGTTTTTCCGGAAGCTCAAGTGCATAAGCAACTTCTCCTCTTCTACCACGTATCTTGAAAGGACCGATGTATCTAGGAGCCAACTTTCCTTTGATACCGAAGCGGTGTGTTCCTCTCATGGGAGTGACACGAAGGTAGACTAGATAACCAGGGGCATATACCATATCCGTGTGCTTCCTGTCATAGTTGCTCTTCTGACGACTCTGAGCAATCTTCAGGTTCTCCAGAATGATATGCACCTTCTCCTCTGCCTGAGTTACAATGTCAGGGCCAAACCAGATTCTTTCTCCTGCACCTGACCAACCAATCGGAGTTCTGCACTTGCGACCATAGAGAGCCTCGAATGGTGCCATCTTCAGACTCTTCTGGAAGCTGTTGTTGTAGGAGAATTCAGCATAAGGAAGGCATTCTTCCCACTTCATGCCAAACGAGATGACGCAAGCCCGAAGCATATCCTCCAAAATCTGATTGATTCTTTCCACTTGTCCTTGAGACTGAGGGTGGTAAGCAGTGCTGAAGTTCAACTTTGTTCCCAAAGCTTTTTGAAAGCTTTCCCAGAACTTGGATGTGAAGATGCACCCACGGTCTGAACTGATTTCAAGCGGAACCCCATATAGAGAGACAATTCTGTTGATATAGAGCTCAGCCAACTGAATTCCAGAAATTGTTTCCTTGACTGGGAAGAAATGAGCCACTTTAGAAAGCCTGTCGATGACAACAAAGATTGCATTGTTGCCCTTCTGCGACCTTGGAAAGCCAGTGATGAAGTCCATCTCTACTTTCTCCCATTTCCATTCCGGAGGTTTCAATGGCTGTAGAAGACCAAATGGCTTCTGATGGACAGCCTTCACTCTGCGGCAGACATCACATTCTGAGACATACTTGGCACAATACCGTTTCAAACCAGGCCACCAATATTGTGTTTTCAAGTCCATGTACATCTTTGTGCTGCCAGGATGGATAGAAAGAACCGAATCATGCGCCTCCTTGAGAACTTGGTCTCTCAAACCCGGGTAGTTTGGAACAAACATCCGGTGGTCGAAGAAAAGCGTGCCTTGATCATCAACGTGGAAGGACTCATACTTCGGTAGCCCAAGTTTAGAGATGAGCTTTCTGGTGTGCGGATCACCAAGCTGACGAGAGCGAATCTTTTCTTCCAAGAGAGGAGTAGCCAGAAGGTTCAGGAGATGCCCCTGTTCCACAACTTCCAGGTTGAGCTGGCGGAATTCCTCGCACAAGAGGGGCTGCTGCTCTTCCATCATGAGGTTGTTGACATAAGCTTTACGGCTGAGAGCATCTGCCATGACATTAGTGTGGCATCCCGCAAAACCACTACTAGAAAATCGTGTTGAATTTGTGCGTTGCATCGTCATCATCATATGTTGTTTGTCAAAAACTATTTTCGCAAAGCCCGTTTTGTTTTCTAAAACGCCCCATCGTTATTCAAACGCCAAACCCCGGGGCTCCGGAGTATTTTGTTTTGTTGCTACCGGTTTGCAAATGGTCCAATTAAAGTAAATAAAATATTAAATTATTTTTGTGGGGCAGTCGAACGGGCCGAGTAGACCCGAACGACCACCCCTGTTTTTAAATCGGTCCGCCCCTTTTCTAAACCTACCAACTATCCTACCCACACCCCCTGGCCACCTCACTCCCTCCAATAGCCTCTCGCCACCTCAGCGCCCCTCTCCCCTCTACCCAATCCCCACCGGCCACGTGGCCACACCCACTCCACCACTCCCTCCCTGCCTCCAACCCAGCACACTACACGCACACACGCCTGGGCCCCCAACCGAGCCACCCGCGCGCCTGCCTTCCCCCACGCGGGCCCCACCCTGTCGTCACCCTCCACACACGCCTCTCCCCTTCCCCATCTTCTTCCTCGCGAGCGCGCGCCTGCAGCCTAGCCTACCCGCGTCCGCGGCCGTCCGCTCCTCCCTCCGGCGCCTCCACGGCCTCGCCTCCTCCCCCTCTGGTCTGCCCCGCCCTCGCCACCAACCCCGCCCCGCGAGCTCTCCTCCACCGCGCGCCGCCCGCGTCTGCACCCCGCCGACGCCCGCGTCGCCGCCCCACCGCGCTCCCCCGTCCACCTCCGGCCTCCCTTCACCTCCTGCGTCGGTCGCCAGCGGCGCCGCCGGTCAACCGCCTTCCGCCCCCGCGCGCTCCGGCCAGGCCCGCCGCCGCCTCCGTCGACCCGCGCACCCTCTCGCCTCCGCCCGCAGCAAGCCGGCCTCGCTCGCCCCTGGACCCGCGCCGGCGAGCTCGCCATCGCCTCTGCGGCCCACCTCGTCGTCGTCCCTCCGACCCTGTTCGCCGGCCCCGCCCGCCGCCGGCAGCGCCTCCCCGCGCGCCCCTCCGAGCTCCGTCGCCAACCGCCAGGAGCTCCACCTCGCCCCGGCCGCGGCGCCCCGCCTCCGCCCCGCACGAGACTGCAGCCCGCCAAGTCTGCCTCCTTCGCCGCCTCGGCCAAGGCCGGCCACCGTCGCCCCGAACCAATCCTCGCGGGTCCTTCCTGGTACCGCGCGGGCCGCTGTTGCCTTCCGCCGCCAGGGAGCCGTTCCCCGTCGCCGTCTGCCCCGGAGCCTCCGCGTGTGGCCTCTGCAAGTCCACAGGAACACGAGTACAGCTGTTGCAAGGTTCCCGTTGCGGTGCGTTTGCTGAAGAATATGGGACTGTTTGGTACCACTACGAAGATGTGTCGTGTCATCGCCACGGCAATCGGGTGGCGAGGATGTTCTCTGCAACCACTTGGCCAGCGGTGCAAAACCAAGTTCACCGCAAACGACCGAAGACGGAACCCTAAGGAGATGACGCCGGAGCCTCAAGTTCTCCTTCACGGACGACAAGTACTTCTTCTCGCACGACAAGGCCCGGACCCGAAACCCGCCAAGATCGCCACCGAACGCGAAGTCCTTCTTCCTGGATTCGACAAGTACCCCTTCGAGGACGCCGAGATCTACAATCGGAACCGAGGACACCGAGACACCGATGCGCCAAGTTCTGCGCCCCGACGCCACGCCAAGTTCGTCTACCCGAACGCCAAGATCTGCCCCGATCCGAAGACCCTAACCCAGGAGTCCGAGAACGAGCCCGTCGAACCCTGAACCCCCGGCCGACCCCGAACCCCCGGAACCCCAAGTTCGTCGAGACCCCTAATGTGTGAACCCCTTATCCGAGAACCCTATTTTATAATATAATAACAATTGATGCATATTGAATTATCATACTTGCATGCATAATCATGTGGTTTGGGGGCCTTATGCCGATTCACCTAATAATTAAATATGGGGCCCATATGCGGGCAAATCTAGCCTTATATTGGCCTCATTTAAATTTGTGTAGCGAACCCGGTGCTATCTTTTGCCATGCTAGAACAACATTTAATTGGCGGGGGTTCTAAATAACTTAAACCACCTAAATAATTGTCGGGACCCCGGTTCCGCTTAATATGACCTAATCGCATCACGCCTTTGCCATGTCATACATCATACATGCATCATGCCGATCTTCTGCCGTGCATTAAATATTGCATCCGGTGTTTCTTCTAGTGTTTTGCTTCTTCGCGGATAAGGCCGTTGAGTTGATGTGAGCTTCGCCCCGATCTTCGGATGAACCCTTCGACAATGTTTTCAGGCGAGCATCTCCCCTTTCTACCTATATTACTTTTATAGTATTTATTTCCCTCCTGTTGATCTATTGCTATCTGTGTTGCGATGCTTTAGTTCCGTACCTGTGATATACCGTGCAGCCCTATATTGCCTTGGACACATCCTATTGCCTGTTGTTTGGTAGATAGTGGGACTTGCGCGTCGTAGTCGCTTGCTCAAGAGCTGTTGCGTGTCGTCAAGTGCCACAGTTGTTGATGTATTGCCGCATGTTGTTGGAGATGATCATGGTTTTACTTTCGTTCACTTTAATTCCTGTTTAACAACTAAAATTGAAGTAATCAGAGGCATCGGTGGGTGATAGATAATATTTGGTTTCCGAACGCCCACTTGTGTCCCGTAGGACCCCGAGTACTTGATACCTGTTCCTTGATTTATCGCGCTATCCACATCCGGGAGGTATATGGGACCCCCTTAGCCAGAGCTTGATTCCGTCTTATTTCTTGGGGCCACAAACTAGTTTGAGGTTTTATTTACGATCATGTACTTATGCCATGCTTTACTGCTTTATTTACGATTGTGCGAGGTACTGCACACTGTACTGTTTAGGAAGGCGGAGTGATTACGCGGTATCGACACCCCGAGTTTTCGGGTTCCCAGTCGCTTACAGCCATTGTCGCAGACCTTGAGTCCGTCTCGGAGCTAGCTTACTTCGTTGCGGGATCTACTCAAAGGGGTGGCCCCCTGAAATATTTCTGAATCCTGTGATTGCTTTGTCGTGAAAGCCTCGTTGGGTTTTGATTTGGTTTTTCCGAGGTTGATCGAGTGTGTGTTGCTATTGGTGCACCCCGGCCGGGTAAAACTTTCTGAAAGCCGTGTCCGCGGTTATGGACGACTTGGAGCACAGTATCTCGACCATAGACAAGCATAACTAAAGTTTATTGCTATAAATTTGACTTTATAATGACTAGTAATCAGCTTCACTATAATGGAATGGCTAATTAATACTGCCCACAATTGCATGTTTGGTGTGTCGCTTGCGACCATTGTACCTGACTAGTAAGTATTGCAACTACAACGGAATGGCTGAATAAAAGTACCAACAACTGCTAGGTTTTGGGTTATCTCATGCTATCTGTATCTGATTAGTAAGTGTTGCAACTATAACAGAATGATTAACTAAAAGTGTCCACTGCTTACTTTATCAGGATGATTATCTAAACCTGACTAGTAAAGTGCCGCAACTATAACTGAATAAGTAAAACTGCCAACTGTGTGAGTTCCTCGGTTGACTTCCTCGTTTGGTCTCGAGGGGGAAACGCCAGGATGGGTTTGTTTGATGATAGTATCAGGTTGGCTCCGGATAGGTCTTTCTCACCCCTCTCTGATAGCCGCCAGTTGTATCGAGTCTCTATAGGTTGTTCAGTGCATGCTGCTGCTGCCGCTTCAGTCCACCATACCTATGTAGGCGAGGACCGCCGAATTCTAGTCTCGCCGTGTACTGGCCTCAGTACTGACGCTCCTCTTTTTCCTTTGCCCTTTGTCGGCACCCCTTTTGTTTAAGCAGGTTTAAGAGCGACGCCGTTAGCAGGGTTACCCTTCCGGCTTGGCCTGGGCAGGGTTATGGACGCCATTGGTTAATCTTCAGGGCTCTTAGCCCCATTTGCCTCTTGTCCGTAGCTGGACGCTCTATCGTTTTCAAGGTGATTTGGATCTTTGTATATTATATCTGTATTCTTGACTCATGGAGTCGCAGTTATATATATCTGTTCTATGGGTCCCATCGAGGACTGTTGTGTAATGTTATTACTTCGTTTTCCACCCGCACGAAAGTGCCTGGTGGGCACCTTTGAATCGTTTCTATGCGGGTTTGGCGAATTTTGCTCAAACTTGCATAGGTCCGATTCTGAGGGTGTTACAGAGTGGTATCAGAGCTCAGCAGTTGCGATACCCCACAAGTCCAGCCTGTAGGATAACCTAGCTAACGGCCGCAGTAGAGTGTCAAAACTATTTTGCAAAATCGGTTGGATAGTTCTGATTAGGTCTGATTTTACTCCTTACCCCTCTGCTATTCTCCCCTTACCTCTACGCGTTTTGAATCCACTCTCTTACCTTTCTTCAGGTCTAGGATTTCTCGTGGATGGGTTTCCGTCGTACCTTCAGGGTTTCGCTTCCTCCTTTGGTCACGGTGATGCTACGCCCGATGTTCATGCTATCCGAGGAATCCGTCTACGGTGGTACCATTCTTTGTTCCTTGTTTGTGCCTTCCGGTGTTTTCCGACGCGACGACATCATCTACGCCAGATCCGATGCAGAGTCTGCATCACTCCTTTGTTTCCGAACCTCGCTTGTCGAGATCTTCAGTCTAATTCCGAGAGTTGGTTGCATAATCCGCCTATTCGTGTGCAGAGTAATGGCTTGGGTGCGCGATGGACTGATCACCATCCGACTACTCTTATCATTCGCTCCTGTACATCGAATCAGTGGATCCAGCAATTTTACTCCGTCCACGGAAGTTAGGGGTGGCTTTATTTGTTGATACCTCTACCTTCGACCTTTTTGTCCCCGGAGTGCTCTCTCTACGATCACGGACAACGACCTCTGTTAGTGGTGTCGCGAAGATCTACACGAAGCGAGAAGACGCAGTTCGCCGTCCTTCTTTCCGGTAACATGAGGCGGATCTCGAGGGCGAGATCCATTGTTAGTGGTGTCGAATTGTGGCATCCCGCAAAACCACTACTAGAAAATCGCGTTGAATTTGTGCGTTGCATCGTCATCATCATATGTTGTTTGTCAAAAACTATTTTCGCAAAGCCCGTTTTGTTTTCTAAAACGCCCCATCGTTATTCAAACGCCAAACCCCGGGGCTCCGGAGTATTTTGTTTTGTTGCTACCGGTTTGCAAATGGTCCAATTAAAGTAAATAAAATATTAAATTATTTTTGTGGGGCAGTCGAACGGGCCGAGTAGACCCGAACGACCACCCCTGTTTTTAAATCGGTCCGCCCCTTTTCTAAACCTACCAACTATCCTACCCACACCCCCTGGCCACCTCACTCCCTCCAATAGCCTCTCGCCACCTCAGCGCCCCTCTCCCCTCTACCCAATCCCCACCGGCCACGTGGCCACACCCACTCCACCACTCCCTCCCTGCCTCCAACCCAGCACACTACACGCACACACGCCTGGGCCCCCAACCGAGCCACCCGCGCGCCTGCCTTCCCCCACGCGGGCCCCACCCTGTCGTCACCCTCCACACACGCCTCTCCCCTTCCCCATCTTCTTCCTCGCGAGCGCGCGCCTGCAGCCTAGCCTACCCGCGTCCGCGGCCGTCCGCTCCTCCCTCCGGCGCCTCCACGGCCTCGCCTCCTCCCCCTCTGGTCTGCCCCGCCCTCGCCACCAACCCCGCCCCGCGAGCTCTCCTCCACCGCGCGCCGCCCGCGTCTGCACCCCGCCGACGCCCGCGTCGCCGCCCCACCGCGCTCCCCCGTCCACCTCCGGCCTCCCTTCACCTCCTGCGTCGGTCGCCAGCGGCGCCGCCGGTCAACCGCCTTCCGCCCCCGCGCGCTCCGGCCAGGCCCGCCGCCGCCTCCGTCGACCCGCGCACCCTCTCGCCTCCGCCCGCAGCAAGCCGGCCTCGCTCGCCCCTGGACCCGCGCCGGCGAGCTCGCCATCGCCTCTGCGGCCCACCTCGTCGTCGTCCCTCCGACCCTGTTCGCCGGCCCCGCCCGCCGCCGGCAGCGCCTCCCCGCGCGCCCCTCCGAGCTCCGTCGCCAACCGCCAGGAGCTCCACCTCGCCCCGGCCGCGGCGCCCCGCCTCCGCCCCGCACGAGACCGCAGCCCGCCAAGTCTGCCTCCTTCGCCGCCTCGGCCAAGGCCGGCCACCGTCGCCCCGAACCAATCCTCGCGGGTCCTTCCTGGTACCGCGCGGGCCGCTGTTGCCTTCCGCCGCCAGGGAGCCGTTCCCCGTCGCCGTCTGCCCCGGAGCCTCCGCGTGTGGCCTCTGCAAGTCCACAGGAACACGAGTACAGCTGTTGCAAGGTTCCCGTTGCGGTGCGTTTGCTGAAGAATATGGGACTGTTTGGTACCACTACGAAGATGTGTCGTGTCATCGCCACGGCAATCGGGTGGCGAGGATGTTCTCTGCAACCACTTGGCCAGCGGTGCAAAACCAAGTTCACCGCAAACGACCGAAGACGGAACCCTAAGGAGATGACGCCGGAGCCTCAAGTTCTCCTTCACGGACGACAAGTACTTCTTCTCGCACGACAAGGCCCGGACCCGAAACCCGCCAAGATCGCCACCGAACGCGAAGTCCTTCTTCCTGGATTCGACAAGTACCCCTTCGAGGACGCCGAGATCTACAATCGGAACCGAGGACACCGAGACACCGATGCGCCAAGTTCTGCGCCCCGACGCCACGCCAAGTTCGTCTACCCGAACGCCAAGATCTGCCCCGATCCGAAGACCCTAACCCAGGAGTCCGAGAACGAGCCCGTCGAACCCTGAACCCCCGGCCGACCCCGAACCCCCGGAACCCCAAGTTCGTCGAGACCCCTAATGTGTGAACCCCTTATCCGAGAACCCTATTTTATAATATAATAACAATTGATGCATATTGAATTATCATACTTGCATGCATAATCATGTGGTTTGGAGGCCTTATGCCGATTCACCTAATAATTAAATATGGGGCCCATATGCGGGCAAATCTAGCCTTATATTGGCCTCATTTAAATTTGTGTAGCGAACCCGGTGCTATCTTTTGCCATGCTAGAACAACATTTAATTGGCGGGGGTTCTAAATAACTTAAACCACCTAAATAATTGTCGGGACCCCGGTTCCGCTTAATATGACCTAATCGCATCACGCCTTTGCCATGTCATACATCATACATGCATCATGCCGATCTTCTGCCGTGCATTAAATATTGCATCCGGTGTTTCTTCTAGTGTTTTGCTTCTTCGCGGATAAGGCCGTTGAGTTGATGTGAGCTTCGCCCCGATCTTCGGATGAACCCTTCGACAATGTTTTCAGGCGAGCATCTCCCCTTTCTACCTATATTACTTTTATAGTATTTATTTCCCTCCTGTTGATCTATTGCTATCTGTGTTGCGATGCTTTAGTTCCGTACCTGTGATATACCGTGCAGCCCTATATTGCCTTGGACACATCCTATTGCCTGTTGTTTGGTAGATAGTGGGACTTGCGCGTCGTAGTCGCTTGCTCAAGAGCTGTTGCGTGTCGTCAAGTGCCACAGTTGTTGATGTATTGCCGCATGTTGTTGTTGGAGATGATCATGGTTTTACTTTCGTTCACTTTAATTCCTGTTTAACAACTAAAATTGAAGTAAGCAGAGGCATCGGTGGGTGATAGATAATATTTGGTTTCCGAACGCCCACTTGTGTCCCGTAGGACCCCGAGTACTTGATACCTGTTCCTTGATTTATCGCGCTATCCACATCCGGGAGGTATATGGGACCCCCCTTAGCCAGAGCTTGATTCCGTCTTATTTCTTGGGGCCACAAACTAGTTTGAGGTTTTATTTACGATCATGTACTTATGCCATGCTTTACTGCTTTATTTACGATTGTGCGAGGTACTGCACACTGTACTGTTTAGGAAGGCGGAGTGATTACGCGGTATCGACACCCCGAGTTTTCGGGTTCCCAGTCGCTTACAGCCATTGTCGCAGACCTTGAGTCCGTCTCGGAGCTAGCTTACTTCGTTGCGGGATCTACTCAAAGGGGTGGCCCCCTGAAATATTTCTGAATCCTGTGATTGCTTTGTCGTGAAAGCCTCGTTGGGTTTTGATTTGGTTTTTCCGAGGTTGATCGAGTGTGTGTTGCTATTGGTGCACCCCGGCCGGGTAAAACTTTCTGAAAGCCGTGTCCGCGGTTATGGACGACTTGGAGCACAGTATCTCGACCATAGACAAGCATAACTAAAGTTTATTGCTATAAATTTGACTTTATAATGACTAGTAATCAGCTTCACTATAATGGAATGGCTAATTAATACTGCCCACAATTGCATGTTTGGTGTGTCGCTTGCGACCATTGTACCTGACTAGTAAGTATTGCAACTACAACGGAATGGCTGAATAAAAGTACCAACAACTGCTAGGTTTTGGGTTATCTCATGCTATCTGTATCTGATTAGTAAGTGTTGCAACTATAACAGAATGATTAACTAAAAGTGCCCACTGCTTACTTTATCAGGATGATTATCTAAACCTGACTAGTAAAGTGCCGCAACTATAACTGAATAAGTAAAACTGCCAACTGTGTGAGTTCCTCGGTTGACTTCCTCGTTTGGTCTCGAGGGGGAAACGCCAGGATGGGTTTGTTTGATGATAGTATCAGGTTGGCTCCGGATAGGTCTTTCTCACCCCTCTCTGATAGCCGCCAGTTGTATCGAGTCTCTATAGGTTGTTCAGTGCATGCTGCTGCTGCCGCTTCAGTCCACCATACCTATGTAGGCGAGGACCGCCGAATTCTAGTCTCGCCGTGTACTGGCCTCAGTACTGACGCTCCTCTTTTTCCTTTGCCCTTTGTCGGCACCCCTTTTGTTTAAGCAGGTTTAAGAGCGACGCCGTTAGCAGGGTTACCCTTCCGGCTTGGCCTGGGCAGGGTTATGGACGCCATTGGTTAATCTTCAGGGCTCTTAGCCCCATTTGCCTCTTGTCCGTAGCTGGACGCTCTATCGTTTTCAAGGTGATTTGGATCTTTGTATATTATATCTGTATTCTTGACTCATGGAGTCGCAGTTATATATATCTGTTCTGTGGGTCCCATCGAGGACTGTTGTGTAATGTTATTACTTCGTTTTCCACCCGCACGAAAGTGCCTGGTGGGCACCTTTGAATCGTTTCTATGCGGGTTTGGCGAATTTTGCTCAAACTTGCATAGGTCCGATTCTGAGGGTGTTACAGAGTGGTATCAGAGCTCAGCAGTTGCGATACCCCACAAGTCCAGCCTGTAGGATAACCTAGCTAACGGCCGCAGTAGAGTGTCAAAACTATTTTGCAAAATCGGTTGGATAGTTCTGATTAGGTCTGATTTTACTCCTTACCCCTCTGCTATTCTCCCCTTACCTCTACGCGTTTTGAATCCACTCTCTTACCTTTCTTCAGGTCTAGGATTTCTCGTGGATGGGTTTCCGTCGTACCTTCAGGGTTTCGCTTCCTCCTTTGGTCACGGTGATGCTACGCCCGATGTTCATGCTATCCGAGGAATCCGTCTACGGTGGTACCATTCTTTGTTCCTTGTTTGTGCCTTCCGGTGTTTTCCGACGCGACGACATCATCTACGCCAGATCCGATGCAGAGTCTGCATCACTCCTTTGTTTCCGAACCTCGCTTGTCGAGATCTTCAGTCTAATTCCGAGAGTTGGTTGCATAATCCGCCTATTCGTGTGCAGAGTAATGGCTTGGGTGCGCGATGGACTGATCACCATCCGACTACTCTTATCATTCGCTCCTGTACATCGAATCAGTGGATCCAGCAATTTTACTCCGTCCACGGAAGTTAGGGGTGGCTTTATTTGTTGATACCTCTACCTTCGACCTTTTTGTCCCCGGAGTGCTCTCTCGACGATCACGGACAACGACCTCTGTTAGTGGTGTCGCGAAGATCTACACGAAGCGAGAAGACGCAGTTCGCCGTCCTTCTTTCCGGTAACATGAGGCGGATCTCGAGGGCGAGATCCATTGTTAGTGGTGTCGAATTGTGGCATCCCGCAAAACCACTACTAGAAAATCGCGTTGAATTTGTGCGTTGCATCGTCATCATCATATGTTGTTTGTCAAAAACTATTTTCGCAAAGCCCGTTTTGTTTTCTAAAACGCCCCATCGTTATTCAAACGCCAAACCCCGGGGCTCCGGAGTATTTTGTTTTGTTGCTACCGGTTTGCAAATGGTCCAATTAAAGTAAATAAAATATTAAATTATTTTTGTGGGGCAGTCGAACGGGCCGAGTAGACCCGAACGACCACCCCTGTTTTTAAATCGGTCCGCCCCTTTTCTAAACCTACCAACTATCCTACCCACACCCCCTGGCCACCTCACTCCCTCCAATAGCCTCTCGCCACCTCAGCGCCCCTCTCCCCTCTACCCAATCCCCACCGGCCACGTGGCCACACCCACTCCACCACTCCCTCCCTGCCTCCAACCCAGCACACTACACGCACACACGCCTGGGCCCCCAACCGAGCCACCCGCGCGCCTGCCTTCCCCCACGCGGGCCCCACCCTGTCGTCACCCTCCACACACGCCTCTCCCCTTCCCCATCTTCTTCCTCGCGAGCGCGCGCCTGCAGCCTAGCCTACCCGCGTCCGCGGCCGTCCGCTCCTCCCTCCGGCGCCTCCACGGCCTCGCCTCCTCCCCCTCTGGTCTGCCCCGCCCTCGCCACCAACCCCGCCCCGCGAGCTCTCCTCCACCGCGCGCCGCCCGCGTCTGCACCCCGCCGACGCCCGCGTCGCCGCCCCACCGCGCTCCCCCGTCCACCTCCGGCCTCCCTTCACCTCCTGCGTCGGTCGCCAGCGGCGCCGCCGGTCAACCGCCTTCCGCCCCCGCGCGCTCCGGCCAGGCCCGCCGCCGCCTCCGTCGACCCGCGCACCCTCTCGCCTCCGCCCGTAGCAAGCCGGCCTCGCTCGCCCCTGGACCCGCGCCGGCGAGCTCGCCATCGCCTCTGCGGCCCACCTCGTCGTCGTCCCTCCGACCCTGTTCGCCGGCCCCGCCCGCCGCCGGCAGCGCCTCCCCGCGCGCCCCTCCGAGCTCCGTCGCCAACCGCCAGGAGCTCCACCTCGCCCCGGCCGCGGCGCCCCGCCTCCGCCCCGCACGAGACCGCAGCCCGCCAAGTCTGCCTCCTTCGCCGCCTCGGCCAAGGCCGGCCACCGTCGCCCCGAACCAATCCTCGCGGGTCCTTCCTGGTACCGCGCGGGCCGCTGTTGCCTTCCGCCGCCAGGGAGCCGTTCCCCGTCGCCGTCTGCCCCGGAGCCTCCGCGTGTGGCCTCTGCAAGTCCACAGGAACACGAGTACAGCTGTTGCAAGGTTCCCGTTGCGGTGCGTTTGCTGAAGAATATGGGACTGTTTGGTACCACTACGAAGATGTGTCGTGTCATCGCCACGGCAATCGGGTGGCGAGGATGTTCTCTGCAACCACTTGGCCAGCGGTGCAAAACCAAGTTCACCGCAAACGACCGAAGACGGAACCCTAAGGAGATGACGCCGGAGCCTCAAGTTCTCCTTCACGGACGACAAGTACTTCTCGGACGACAAGGCCCGGACCCGAAACCCGCCAAGATCGCCACCGAACGCGAAGTCCTTCTTCCTGGATTCGACAAGTACCCCTTCGAGGACGCCGAGATCTACAATCGGAACCGAGGACACCGAGACACCGATGCGCCAAGTTCTGCGCCCCGACGCCACGCCAAGTTCGTCTACCCGAACGCCAAGATCTGCCCCGATCCGAAGACCCTAACCCAGGAGTCCGAGAACGAGCCCGTCGAACCCTGAACCCCCGGCCGACCCCGAACCCCCGGAACCCCAAGTTCGTCGAGACCCCTAATGTGTGAACCCCTTATCCGAGAACCCTATTTTATAATATAATAACAATTGATGCATATTGAATTGTCATACTTGCATGCATAATCATGTGGTTTGGGGGCCTTATGCCGATTCACCTAATAATTAAATATGGGGCCCATATGCGGGCAAATCTAGCCTTATATTGGCCTCATTTAAATTTGTGTAGCGAACCCGGTGCTATCTTTTGCCATGCTAGAACAACATTTAATTGGCGGGGGTTCTAAATAACTTAAACCACCTAAATAATTGTCGGGACCCCGGTTCCGCTTAATATGACCTAATCGCATCACGCCTTTGCCATGTCATACATCATACATGCATCATGCCGATCTTCTGCCGTGCATTAAATATTGCATCCGGTGTTTCTTCTAGTGTTTTGCTTCTTCGCGGATAAGGCCGTTGAGTTGATGTGAGCTTCGCCCCGATCTTCGGATGAACCCTTCGACAATGTTTTCAGGCGAGCATCTCCCCTTTCTACCTATATTACTTTTATAGTATTTATTTCCCTCCTGTTGATCTATTGCTATCTGTGTTGCGATGCTTTAGTTCCGTACCTGTGATATACCGTGCAGCCCTATATTGCCTTGGACACATCCTATTGCCTGTTGTTTGGTAGATAGTGGGACTTGCGCGTCGTAGTCGCTTGCTCAAGAGCTGTTGCGTGTCGTCAAGTGCCACAGTTGTTGATGTATTGCCGCATGTTGTTGTTGGAGATGATCATGGTTTTACTTTCGTTCACTTTAATTCCTGTTTAACAACTAAAATTGAAGTAAGCAGAGGCATCGGTGGGTGATAGATAATATTTGGTTTCCGAACGCCCACTTGTGTCCCGTAGGACCCCGAGTACTTGATACCTGTTCCTTGATTTATCGCGCTATCCACATCCGGGAGGTATATGGGACCCCCCTTAGCCAGAGCTTGATTCCGTCTTATTTCTTGGGGCCACAAACTAGTTTGAGGTTTTATTTACGATCATGTACTTATGCCATGCTTTACTGCTTTATTTACGATTGTGCGAGGTACTGCACACTGTACTGTTTAGGAAGGCGGAGTGATTACGCGGTATCGACACCCCGAGTTTTCGGGTTCCCAGTCGCTTACAGCCATTGTCGCAGACCTTGAGTCCGTCTCGGAGCTAGCTTACTTCGTTGCGGGATCTACTCAAAGGGGTGGCCCCCTGAAATATTTCTGAATCCTGTGATTGCTTTGTCGTGAAAGCCTCGTTGGGTTTTGATTTGGTTTTTCCGAGGTTGATCGAGTGTGTGTTGCTATTGGTGCACCCCGGCCGGGTAAAACTTTCTGAAAGCCGTGTCCGCGGTTATGGACGACTTGGAGCACAGTATCTCGACCATAGACAAGCATAACTAAAGTTTATTGCTATAAATTTGACTTTATAATGACTAGTAATCAGCTTCACTATAATGGAATGGCTAATTAATACTGCCCACAATTGCATGTTTGGTGTGTCGCTTGCGACCATTGTACCTGACTAGTAAGTATTGCAACTACAACGGAATGGCTGAATAAAAGTACCAACAACTGCTAGGTTTTGGGTTATCTCATGCTATCTGTATCTGATTAGTAAGTGTTGCAACTATAACAGAATGATTAACTAAAAGTGCCCACTGCTTACTTTATCAGGATGATTATCTAAACCTGACTAGTAAAGTGCCGCAACTATAACTGAATAAGTAAAACTGCCAACTGTGTGAGTTCCTCGGTTGACTTCCTCGTTTGGTCTCGAGGGGGAAACGCCAGGATGGGTTTGTTTGATGATAGTATCAGGTTGGCTCCGGATAGGTCTTTCTCACCCCTCTCTGATAGCCGCCAGTTGTATCGAGTCTCTATAGGTTGTTCAGTGCATGCTGCTGCTGCCGCTTCAGTCCACCATACCTATGTAGGCGAGGACCGCCGAATTCTAGTCTCGCCGTGTACTGGCCTCAGTACTGACGCTCCTCTTTTTCCTTTGCCCTTTGTCGGCACCCCTTTTGTTTAAGCAGGTTTAAGAGCGACGCCGTTAGCAGGGTTACCCTTCCGGCTTGGCCTGGGCAGGGTTATGGACGCCATTGGTTAATCTTCAGGGCTCTTAGCCCCATTTGCCTCTTGTCCGTAGCTGGACGCTCTATCGTTTTCAAGGTGATTTGGATCTTTGTATATTATATCTGTATTCTTGACTCATGGAGTCGCAGTTATATATATCTGTTCTGTGGGTCCCATCGAGGACTGTTGTGTAATGTTATTACTTCGTTTTCCACCCGCACGAAAGTGCCTGGTGGGCACCTTTGAATCGTTTCTATGCGGGTTTGGCGAATTTTGCTCAAACTTGCATAGGTCCGATTCTGAGGGTGTTACAGAGTGGTATCAGAGCTCAGCAGTTGCGATACCCCACAAGTCCAGCCTGTAGGATAACCTAGCTAACGGCCGCAGTAGAGTGTCAAAACTATTTTGCAAAATCGGTTGGATAGTTCTGATTAGGTCTGATTTTACTCCTTACCCCTCTGCTATTCTCCCCTTACCTCTACGCGTTTTGAATCCACTCTCTTACCTTTCTTCAGGTCTAGGATTTCTCGTGGATGGGTTTCCGTCGTACCTTCAGGGTTTCGCTTCCTCCTTTGGTCACGGTGATGCTACGCCCGATGTTCATGCTATCCGAGGAATCCGTCTACGGTGGTACCATTCTTTGTTCCTTGTTTGTGCCTTCCGGTGTTTTCCGACGCGACGACATCATCTACGCCAGATCCGATGCAGAGTCTGCATCACTCCTTTGTTTCCGAACCTCGCTTGTCGAGATCTTCAGTCTAATTCCGAGAGTTGGTTGCATAATCCGCCTATTCGTGTGCAGAGTAATGGCTTGGGTGCGCGATGGACTGATCACCATCCGACTACTCTTATCATTCGCTCCTGTACATCGAATCAGTGGATCCAGCAATTTTACTCCGTCCACGGAAGTTAGGGGTGGCTTTATTTGTTGATACCTCTACCTTCGACCTTTTTGTCCCCGGAGTGCTCTCTCGACGATCACGGACAACGACCTCTGTTAGTGGTGTCGCGAAGATCTACACGAAGCGAGAAGACGCAGTTCGCCGTCCTTCTTTCCGGTAACATGAGGCGGATCTCGAGGGCGAGATCCATTGTTAGTGGTGTCGAATTGTGGCATCCCGCAAAACCACTACTAGAAAATCGCGTTGAATTTGTGCGTTGCATCGTCATCATCATATGTTGTTTGTCAAAAACTATTTTCGCAAAGCCCGTTTTGTTTTCTAAAACGCCCCATCGTTATTCAAACGCCAAACCCCGGGGCTCCGGAGTATTTTGTTTTGTTGCTACCGGTTTGCAAATGGTCCAATTAAAGTAAATAAAATATTAAATTATTTTTGTGGGGCAGTCGAACGGGCCGAGTAGACCCGAACGACCACCCCTGTTTTTAAATCGGTCCGCCCCTTTTCTAAACCTACCAACTATCCTACCCACACCCCCTGGCCACCTCACTCCCTCCAATAGCCTCTCGCCACCTCAGCGCCCCTCTCCCCTCTACCCAATCCCCACCGGCCACGTGGCCACACCCACTCCACCACTCCCTCCCTGCCTCCAACCCAGCACACTACACGCACACACGCCTGGGCCCCCAACCGAGCCACCCGCGCGCCTGCCTTCCCCCACGCGGGCCCCACCCTGTCGTCACCCTCCACACACGCCTCTCCCCTTCCCCATCTTCTTCCTCGCGAGCGCGCGCCTGCAGCCTAGCCTACCCGCGTCCGCGGCCGTCCGCTCCTCCCTCCGGCGCCTCCACGGCCTCGCCTCCTCCCCCTCTGGTCTGCCCCGCCCTCGCCACCAACCCCGCCCCGCGAGCTCTCCTCCACCGCGCGCCGCCCGCGTCTGCACCCCGCCGACGCCCGCGTCGCCGCCCCACCGCGCTCCCCCGTCCACCTCCGGCCTCCCTTCACCTCCTGCGTCGGTCGCCAGCGGCGCCGCCGGTCAACCGCCTTCCGCCCCCGCGCGCTCCGGCCAGGCCCGCCGCCGCCTCCGTCGACCCGCGCACCCTCTCGCCTCCGCCCGTAGCAAGCCGGCCTCGCTCGCCCCTGGACCCGCGCCGGCGAGCTCGCCATCGCCTCTGCGGCCCACCTCGTCGTCGTCCCTCCGACCCTGTTCGCCGGCCCCGCCCGCCGCCGGCAGCGCCTCCCCGCGCGCCCCTCCGAGCTCCGTCGCCAACCGCCAGGAGCTCCACCTCGCCCCGGCCGCGGCGCCCCGCCTCCGCCCCGCACGAGACCGCAGCCCGCCAAGTCTGCCTCCTTCGCCGCCTCGGCCAAGGCCGGCCACCGTCGCCCCGAACCAATCCTCGCGGGTCCTTCCTGGTACCGCGCGGGCCGCTGTTGCCTTCCGCCGCCAGGGAGCCGTTCCCCGTCGCCGTCTGCCCCGGAGCCTCCGCGTGTGGCCTCTGCAAGTCCACAGGAACACGAGTACAGCTGTTGCAAGGTTCCCGTTGCGGTGCGTTTGCTGAAGAATATGGGACTGTTTGGTACCACTACGAAGATGTGTCGTGTCATCGCCACGGCAATCGGGTGGCGAGGATGTTCTCTGCAACCACTTGGCCAGCGGTGCAAAACCAAGTTCACCGCAAACGACCGAAGACGGAACCCTAAGGAGATGACGCCGGAGCCTCAAGTTCTCCTTCACGGACGACAAGTACTTCTTCTCGGACGACAAGGCCCGGACCCGAAACCCGCCAAGATCGCCACCGAACGCGAAGTCCTTCTTCCTGGATTCGATAAGTACCCCTTCGAGGACGCCGAGATCTACAATCGGAACCGAGGACACCGAGACACCGATGCGCCAAGTTCTGCGCCCCGACGCCACGCCAAGTTCGTCTACCCGAACGCCAAGATCTGCCCCGATCCGAAGACCCTAACCCAGGAGTCCGAGAACGAGCCCGTCGAACCCTGAACCCCCGGCCGACCCCGAACCCCCGGAACCCCAAGTTCGTCGAGACCCCTAATGTGTGAACCCCTTATCCGAGAACCCTATTTTATAATATAATAACAATTGATGCATATTGAATTGTCATACTTGCATGCATAATCATGTGGTTTGGGGGCCTTATGCCGATTCACCTAATAATTAAATATGGGGCCCATATGCAGGCAAATCTAGCCTTATATTGGCCTCATTTAAATTTGTGTAGCGAACCCGGTGCTATCTTTTGCCATGCTAGAACAACATTTAATTGGCGGGGGTTCTAAATAACTTAAACCACCTAAATAATTGTCGGGACCCCGGTTCCGCTTAATATGACCTAATCGCATCACGCCTTTGCCATGTCATACATCATACATGCATCATGCCGATCTTCTGCCGTGCATTAAATATTGCATCCGGTGTTTCTTCTAGTGTTTTGCTTCTTCGCGGATAAGGCCGTTGAGTTGATGTGAGCTTCGCCCCGATCTTCGGATGAACCCTTCGACAATGTTTTCAGGCGAGCATCTCCCCTTTCTACCTATATTACTTTTATAGTATTTATTTCCCTCCTGTTGATCTATTGCTATCTGTGTTGCGATGCTTTAGTTCCGTACCTGTGATATACCGTGCAGCCCTATATTGCCTTGGACACATCCTATTGCCTGTTGTTTGGTAGATAGTGGGACTTGCGCGTCGTAGTCGCTTGCTCAAGAGCTGTTGCGTGTCGTCAAGTGCCACAGTTGTTGATGTATTGCCGCATGTTGTTGTTGGAGATGATCATGGTTTTACTTTCGTTCACTTTAATTCCTGTTTAACAACTAAAATTGAAGTAAGCAGAGACATCGGTGGGTGATAGATAATATTTGGTTTCCGAACGCCCACTTGTGTCCCGTAGGACCCCGAGTATACCTGTTCCTTGATTTATCGCGCTATCCACATCCGGGAGGTATATGGGACCCCCCTTAGCCAGAGCTTGATTCCGTCTTATTTCTTGGGGCCACAAACTAGTTTGAGGTTTTATTTACGATCATGTACTTATGCCATGCTTTACTGCTTTATTTACGATTGTGCGAGGTACTGCACACTGTACTGTTTAGGAAGGCGGAGTGATTACGCGGTATCGACACCCCGAGTTTTCGGGTTCCCAGTCGCTTACAGCCATTGTCGCAGACCTTGAGTCCGTCTCGGAGCTAGCTTACTTCGTTGCGGGATCTACTCAAAGGGGTGGCCCCCTGAAATATTTCTGAATCCTGTGATTGCTTTGTCGTGAAAGCCTCGTTGGGTTTTGATTTGGTTTTTCCGAGGTTGATCGAGTGTGTGTTGCTATTGGTGCACCCCGGCCGGGTAAAACTTTCTGAAAGCCGTGTCCGCGGTTATGGACGACTTGGAGCACAGTATCTCGACCATAGACAAGCATAACTAAAGTTTATTGCTATAAATTTGACTTTATAATGACTAGTAATCAGCTTCACTATAATGGAATGGCTAATTAATACTGCCCACAATTGCATGTTTGGTGTGTCGCTTGCGACCATTGTACCTGACTAGTAAGTATTGCAACTACAACGGAATGGCTGAATAAAAGTACCAACAACTGCTGGGTTTTGGGTTATCTCATGCTATCTGTATCTGATTAGTAAGTGTTGCAACTATAACAGAATGATTAACTAAAAGTGCCCACTGCTTACTTTATCAGGATGATTATCTAAACCTGACTAGTAAAGTGCCGCAACTATAACTGAATAAGTAAAACTGCCAACTGTGTGAGTTCCTCGGTTGACTTCCTCGTTTGGTCTCGAGGGGGAAACGCCAGGATGTGTTTGTTTGATGATAGTATCAGGTTGGCTCCGGATAGGTCTTTCTCACCCCTCTCTGATAGCCGCCAGTTGTATCGAGTCTCTATAGGTTGTTCAGTGCATGCTGCTGCTGCCGCTTCAGTCCACCATACCTATGTAGGCGAGGACCGCCGAATTCTAGTCTCGCCGTGTACTGGCCTCAGTACTGACGCTCCTCTTTTTCCTTTGCCCTTTGTCGGCACCCCTTTTGTTTAAGCAGGTTTAAGAGCGACGCCGTTAGCAGGGTTACCCTTCCGGCTTGGCCTGGGCAGGGTTATGGACGCCATTGGTTAATCTTCAGGGCTCTTAGCCCCATTTGCCTCTTGTCCGTAGCTGGACGCTCTATCGTTTTCAAGGTGATTTGGATCTTTGTATATTATATCTGTATTCTTGACTCATGGAGTCGCGGTTATATATATCTGTTCTGTGGGTCCCATCGAGGACTGTTGTGTAATGTTATTACTTCGTTTTCCACCCGCACGAAAGTGCCTGGTGGGCACCTTTGAATCGTTTCTATGCGGGTTTGGCGAATTTTGCTCAAACTTGCATAGGTCCGATTCTGAGGGTGTTACAATTAGCTTTGCCCGGTGTGTAGTTGATGGTCACATCAAAGTCATTGATTGCTTCGATCCATCTCCTCTGCCGAAGGTTGAGATCAGGCTGAGTGAAGATATACTTCAGACTTTTGTGGTCAGAAAAGATCTCACAACGGTTACCAAGCAAGTAGTGCCTCCATAGCTTCAAAGCAAAGACAACTGCTGCTAGCTCGAGGTCATGTGTGGGATAGTTGATCTCATGCGTCTTCAACTGTCGAGAGGCATAAGCAACCACTTGTTTCTCTTGCATAAGGACCGCACCCAATCCTTGCAAAGAGGCGTCGCAGAATATCTGGAAAGGCTTAGATGTATCCGGAGGAACCAAGACTGGTGTGGAAGTGAGCTTCTCTTTGAGTGTCTCAAAGCTTGCTTGACACGCAGGAGTCCACAGGTATTTCTTGCCTTTCTTGAGAAGATCGGTGAGAGGCTTCGCTATCTTTGAGAAGTTCTGAACAAAGCGACGGCAATAACTAGCCAAACCCAGGAAGCTCCTCACTTCTTTTACATTTGCAGGGGGAAGCCATTCAACAATTGTCTTCACGGTTTCCGGGTTGACTGCAATGCCCTTGGCAGAGATGACATGACCAAGATAGGTTACTTCAGGCAGCCAAAACTCACACTTTGAGAACTTTGCATACAAGCGGTTCTCGCGCAGCTTGTTTAAGACGCAACGAAGGTGTTCTTCATGCTCCTCCTTGGACTTGGAATAGACCAGAATGTCATCCAGATATACCACAACAAATTTATCCAGGTACTCCATGAAAACGGAGTTCATCAGCCTCGAGAAGGTAGCAGGTGCGTTGGTGAGACCGAAAGACATCACCGTGTACTCGTACAGGCCATAGCGGGTGGTGAAAGCTGTTTTAGGCACATCTTCCTTGCGAATCTTGATTTGGTGATAACCACTCCTCAAATCCAGCTTAGAGAATACCACAGCTCCAGCTAGCTGATCGAAGAGATCATTAATCCGCGGAAGGGGATATTTGTTCTTGATGGTTTTAGCATTGAGAGCCCGGTAGTCAACACAAAGTCTATCAGTCCTGTCCCGCTTCTTCACAAAGATTGTTGGGCTACCCCAAGAGGAAGTACTGTGTTGAATGAAACCCAACTTCTCTTGTTCATCAAGTTGTCGTTTGAGTTCAGCCAACTCAGAAGGACCCATTTTATAAGGCCGCTTGGAGATAGGAGCCGTTCCAGGTTCAAGCTCAATCACGAATTCAACCTCACGATCCGGAGGCATACCCGGCAACTCTTCAGGAAAAACATCCGGAAACTCACAGACCACTGGGACTCTCTGAATAGCTTCCATGGCATCATCATTCAGAGCCGCCAAAGAGAAAAGCTGGACAACAGGCGTCAGACTTGGAGAAAAGACTATATGGCCTTCAGGAATCTTCAAAGAAACCGAGCGTTCAGCACAATCAATCACAGCTGCATTTGCCGTCAACCAATCCATGCCCAAAATGACATCAATGTCAGAGTTGCCCAGAACAATTAAGGAAGCCGAGAACAAGGAGCCACCAATCTCAACTTTATTGCCATGACTGATCTTAGAAGCTGCCATCTTCTCTCCAGGAGAAAGGACCATTAACCGCTTTTGGAGAGGAACCAGGACTAACTCATTCTCATTTGCAAACTTGTGAGAAACAAATGAATGCGATGCACCAGAATCAAAGAGAACTCGTGCAGGGACTGAGTTAACGGAAAGCATACCCATCACAACTCCAGGTGCGAGCTCAGCTTGAGAGGCGTTGACGCAGTTGGCGCGAACAACCGCAGACCCGGGCTTGGTGTTGATGTTGAGAGCCCGAGGCGGTGGTGCACGAACCGAAGGAGATCTTGTTGCAGATCTTGGCGGGGGTGGAGGGAGAGTTTTGTTCTTCATTGGACAGTTCCAGTTGGGATGTCCATGATCCCCACATGTGAAGCAAGCACCATGTGGACGTGGAGCAGAATAGCCAGGGACTCCGCCAGGCGCTCCAGGGTAGTGGTTGTTGTAGCCCCTGGGAGCCGCAGTGGTGAAGTTTGGTGGCCTTGGCGCGAAACTTGCAGGTCTTGGTGGAGCCGGGAGCGACGGTGGGGTGTTAGGAACCCAGACACGCCGCTTAGAAGGAGCTGCCATCACTGCAGAGCTTGATGCATCCCTGTTGTGTTTCTTGGACTCCTCAAACATTTGCCTGCTTGCCTCCTCTTGCAGAGCTGTGTGCTGTAGTTCCAGGAAGGTTGCCGGTCTTGCATGCGTGATTGCATACTTGATCGACGCATTGAGCCCTTGCCTGAACCTTTTCTGCTTCTTCTTGTCATAAGATACCTCATCACCACCATAACGAGAGAGATTCATGAAGTTCCTGATGTAGGTGTTGACGTTATCATTTCCTTGCTTGAGGTTGAGGAAAGCCTCCTTCATCCTTTCCATCACAATCTCTGAGAGAAACTGCTCTTTGAACGCTCCAGAGAACTGTCCCCAGGTAGGCTGAAAACCAGTGCAGCTTGCCTTCAAGTAATTTTCCCACCAAAGAGCTGCATCCCCCTTCAGAAGGTGAGTAGCACACTTTACCCACTCCTGCTCAGGAACATCAGCAGTCTCAAGAAGCCTTGACGTCTCACGTAACCAATCATCCGCATCCAGTGGGCGATCTGAAACATCAAACTGACGAGGGTTGAATTTGAGGAAGCTCTTGATGTCTCCACGCCTGGGAGGTGGAGGAAGTGGAGCAAACTCATTTCTCCTAACGCTTTCTTCCAAGCGCTGCTGGTTCTGCTGCATCGCTGCCAAGGCATTAGCTATGTTTGACAATGCGGCCCCAAGCTCTGGTGGTATGTCCTCATCTGAACGGCGTGGTGGAGCCATCCTGAGATTGATATAAAACACAAGTCAGAACTATAATGGATAATGATAATAATCCAAAATAGTACCAAGATGGAATTAACCAAGATTAAAGGATACAATTTACTGAGATGATATTAAAATATCAACAAAGTTCAAAGCACCTAAAAGATATTAAGCATATCGCACACGACTGAAAAGGAGTGTGGTACACAAACATATCAAAGAAAAATTTTCCACAAATTTCGGCATTAGAATACCAATAGATGCACAAAATTACTTAACGAATTAAGATTAGTGACTCTACCGATTCAATATACAAAAGCGAATGATAAAAGTAGTGGTATGGTCGCGACTCCATCCCGCACTCAAATCATTACTCCGCACATGAACAAGTGGAACACATATCCTAACCCCTTCTTCTCACGACGAAACTAAAGATTGGTAACTACGGAAACGAACACCCCAAACAAGATAGCGTCGGATACAAAGAGGAAGTTAGATTGCGTCGGTTTGCAAAAGCCTGTCGGTATGGAATGTACCAACAGTTGATAACCAAAGTCAGATAAGATAGCAACTTGGATGCAACAGATAGACAAGGGATTACACACACACACACACACACACCTATGGTACTACGGAAAACCCAGAACACGTGAATCCTAGTTTGAATTTTGAGAAGAGGATTGAAAACGTTGCACTTCCTTACCAGTGAAGGGTGGGTGGGAGGGTAAGAAGAAAAGTGGAAGCAGTCCTACTCTCGCGTTTTGTTTTTCCCTAGTATACATAACTACCAAAATATTTGCTAGACTGACAACGACCGTTTGGCTGAAACCCTGAAGGTCGGGATGGCTCTGATACCAATTGTAACTACCTCGGTGAATTACGCTCCTAGATACAAGCCTGGATGAGTGGTAGTGGTTGAAATAGTACGGTGGGGCCCCAAAAGCCACTCACTGGTAGTCCTTTCAGACGTCCCAACCACTACCCTCTCAACGGGACCTGTACGGGCGGCGTAATCGGCAGGCGAAGGGATCAACTACGTACACAAGTGGGTATGTACGCAAGCCACCATACAAGAGTACATCAGAGCCATACCATCTAGAAAGAAAGGAAATATAGCAACGCCATACGGCAAGATTCAAATGACCTAGATAAATCTATATTTTAGGATACTTCCTCATACAACACACATCAGAGTATCATGCGGAAGCGGCAAACAAGATCCGAGTACGGATAAGAAGCAAATCGGCATAAGATGCCATAGAAAATAAGCACATCCCAACTACAGGTCTCACGGATCCCCGTTCCCGGAATCTCTACACCGAACGATCGTTGCCCACATCTTCGGCTTCTTCCACCCAGTATCCGTCCTGCGGGGGTACCTGTCCATCTGAACCAATAATTTATCGTGTGAGACCCTAAGGGTACTCAGCAAGTCTTAATGCCTCTAAAGGGGACACAACCTGGGGTGACGCAATTGCAGCGAAAGATAAACCCTAGCAGTTCTACAGATAAACGCTAACCATCCGCCTAACCAATGATAGACGGATGTCCGTGAATTAAGAGCAACAGTTATAGTGGTAATCTCATCAGATCCATCCTCCTCCTCGCTTACCAACGAGGAAGCGGACGAACAAACCCCCATCCGTTGGCAATTTTATTAACCATTCCATGAGTATTGCGCTATTTACTAGTCAAATTACTTAGTCAGATTAAAGCGGTACTTTAGTTATGCTTGTCTATGATCGAGAAACTGTGCTCCAAGTCGTCCATATCCGCGGACACGGCTTTCAGAAAGTTTTACCCGGCCGGGGTGCACCAATAGCAACACACACTCGATCAACCTCGGAAAAACCAAATCAAAACCCAACGAGGCTTTCACGACTGAACAATCACAGGATTCAGAAATATTTCAGGGGGCCACCCCTTAAGTAGATCCCGCAACGGAGATAGCTGACTCCGAGACGGGCTCAAGGTTTGCGTCAGTGGCTGTAAACGACTGGGAACCCGAAAGTGTGGCTGGGCTTGTCGATACCGCGAAAACACTCCGCTTACCTAAACAGTACAGTGTGCTCCTCGCACAATTTAAATAAAGCAGTAGCATGGCATAAGTACAGGATAGTAACAAAACCTCAAACTAGTTTGTGGCCCCAAGAAATAGACGGAATCAAGCTCTGGCTCAGGGGGGTCCCATATACCTCCCGGATGTGGATAGCGCGATAAATCAAGGAACAGGTATCAAGTACTCGGGGTCCTACGGGACACAAGTGAGCAGGAAAAACCAAATAGCAAATGTTGCTCACCGGTGCCACTTTCATTAGTTATCCCATTACTACTCAGGTTAAGTTGTTTAGGTACCTCGTTATCCATCAGACTCTCACATACCCTACACATGCTGTTCTACGACTCGCATGGCTCAAACAACTCCTGTAGTAATGGCTCATGGGATGGAGGAACAAGCTTGGTGGGGCTTAAAAGTAAAGGCTATGCATACTTGGGATTCATTTTAAGGCAATCGCGACTCAATGATGCAAGAATAAGATAGAGGCAATAGGTACTGTATGTATGCAAGCATGTGGAAGTGCTTGCCTGTTAACTCAGTTGAAGTGAGGGACGGATCTGGGTAGTGCTCCTGGTTCTCTTGATATAACCCCTGCTCAGTGTCTATCCGAGAAAAACCAAACAAACAAGGCCAACATGAATATAGAACACAAGCATATGAATAAGATGCGTCAAGCAAACAATCATGCCATGATGAATGATGCACAATTTACATGGCAAGAAGGTAGCATGGCATGGTGAGGTGTGGAAAACAAGTAGCAACATTTTAGTGGAGTTTTGGTTCACATTTTATTGTCATAACAGTTGCTGTACACTATATTTTTATATGATGCATGCTGCAATTGAGATCATGGATAGCCTAAACAGAAAGGTCTCGTCGAGCTGATCATTTTAGACATATCATTTGCTAAATTTGGAATTATAAAACAAAAGTTATTAATTATTTAAATTCTAGTGGCATTTGTGGTAATTTAAATAAACTTGGAATTTTAAATGTGCAAAAGGCAATTTGGATGGCATATTTGAAATCCTGGCATTTTTCTGATATCCAAACATATATCATTTGTGTGATTTGGAATTACTATGGAAAAGTTATTTGAAATCTGAATTGAATTTGAATTTGAAAACATTTAAACAAAGTTTGAATTTAACCAGACGCAGAAAACCCTTTTTACTCAGGCCAAACTTACCCACAGGCGCTTACAGGTGGGGCCCAGGGCTTGCGGTCCCACACGCCAGCGGCTGAGGAACAAAAGGACCGCGGGTTGATATTTGAAAAACACAGGACTCTTTTTATAAAACTGCGACGGTCACTGACGGTGGGCCGGCTGGACCGCGGGTTGGCAAAAAGGTTTGGGAGGGGGTTTTTCGAAAAAGACCAACGTGCACTGTTTTTCTTCCCCTGAAACCTGACGGGCGCGTGACAGCCGCTCGCGCGACGCGCGCGGCGCGGTGGGGGATCGAACTCACGCCCTCTGGCTCGCGCAGGGGTCTGTCGCCACTGGGGTGGGCTAGGTTAGTTGACAGAGAGAAGGGCGCGTGCTGGATAAGGTGGCCGCGACTGGGAGCTAGCAGAAACAAACTCGGCGCCGGCGCACAGAGACCGTTCGACGGAAAGTCCGCCGCGTCCAGGAAGCGACGGAGCGGGAGAGGATGTCTGGGAGACGGAAGTGCTCACCGCGAGTTCGGTGGCGTGCTTGGATCGGGTCGGGGCGGTCGTGAACGGCGGCGGGGCAGACGGACCGATGACTTAGGGTTCCGGCGTGGCGTCGACGTGCAGGGCTGCTGGGGGCGTCTCCTCCTCGCGTCTGGGTCCAGGGGCGTCGCAGAGGAGCTTCCGGCCTTCCTCGACACCTGCAGCTCCGTGCCCGCCTCCTGATGCGTGTGTACTGGCGAGGTAGACGGCGTGGCCGGCGAGAGGAAGCAGGGGGCGGTGGAGAAGGAGGCAGGGGAGGGCGGCTACGGGATGGATCTGGGGAGAGGCCAGAGAGGTGTGGGGTGGATAAGGACGAGGAGGGGAGGTGGGGCTTGCGTGGGGGAGGGGCAGGTCGGCTCGGCCACCTTTTGCACCCCTCCTTCACGTGATCGGCATGGGGCCAGGGGATCGCGCGGCAGGGCTGAGGGAGGCTGCTAGGTGGGGTAGGCGAGGCCAGGGAGGCAGCTGCGGGGTGGGGCTGCTGAGGCAGGGAGGAAAAAGAGGGGAGAAAGGGCTCAGGGTGGGAGCTAGGGTTAGATAGGAGGGGAGGGTAGCTCGGCAGGGGGTGGTGGTTTGGTGGGGCCCTCATGCAGGGAGAGGGGAGGCCGAGGGAGATAGGGGCAGCTAGGGTAGGGCATGGGGTGATCAAGCTAGGAAACTAGAAAGTAGGAGGGGGTACTTAGGGTTTGATTTAGGGGAGATGTAGATTAGGGTTTTTGTCTAGCTAGGAAGGATAGATGGCAAGGGTAGGTGTTAGGGTTTTTGCTAAAAGGGGTAAGAAAAGAGGTGGTACTTAACTTGATCATGCAAGCTCCACACAAGCCCTAACAAGATCAAGGCAAGAAAAAGAGGAAGAGGGAGAGAGAGATGATCATGTGATGATGGGGTTGTGCTCATGCTTACACATGATCACATGTGTATGCATGGAGATGGGGATAGAGGTTTAGATGATATGGTGAAGAATACTACAAGCCAACACAGGATTGAAACAAAGGAGAGGTGATCCACTTAGAATTCAAGTAAAAATCAAATACTAGAAAAAGGTGGCACTTGCATGGCCCATGCAAAATAATTAATGCCAAATTTACCCTTGTGAAAACAATAATATTTAACATGGCATTATTCATATGCATTCCCAAAAGGTGGCAAAGGCCAAGCAAAAGATTATGGGTGGAACCCAACCAACCAACATGAGCTAGAGATAAATCAACAAAATGCCAAGCTCAGATTAGTTGGATGGTGGAATTATAAGGTGGTGAAAGAAAAGGTGGTGGAGTCAATAAGAGAGATGCCCTCAACTCAACTTGGGCATTTAACAATATATTAAGAACCAAATACAATATCAAGAGGCAACTACAATTAATCATGCACATGAGATAAGAACCAAACAAGAAAGGGTTTTATATGATGCTCAAATGCAAGGTGACATGATGACATGAGCATGATATGATGATGATGCAACAATTATATGTTGGAAGTGGCCCTTTTTATTATTATAACATGTAGCATTACAGGTGTTAGACAACTGGGATGCTACAACTCTCCCCCACTAAACAGGAATCTCGCCCCGAGATTCTAGGAAGAAGAAGAAGAAGATACAAAGAGAGAAGGATGGTTGGCACGGAGTTCATCTTCACGCTCCCATGTGGCTTCATCAACAGAATGGTGTGACCACTGCACCTTGCAAAACTTGATGGACTTGTTGCGCGTCCTTCGTTCTGCGGTCTCAAGGATTTTGGTGGGGTGTTCTTGATAAGACAAGTCTTCTTTGAGATCGATTAGCTCATGATCCACGGTCCTACCGGGATCTTTGAAGCACTTCTTGAGCTGAGAGATGTGGAAAACATCATGGACTTTGAGTTTTTCCGGAAGCTCAAGTGCATAAGCAACTTCTCCTCTTCTACCACGTATCTTGAAAGGACCGATGTATCTAGGAGCCAACTTTCCTTTGATACCGAAGCGGTGTGTTCCTCTCATGGGAGTGACACGAAGGTAGACTAGATAACCAGGGGCATATACCATATCCGTGTGCTTCCTGTCATAGTTGCTCTTCTGACGACTCTGAGCAATCTTCAGGTTCTCCAGAATGATATGCACCTTCTCCTCTGCCTGAGTTACAATGTCAGGGCCAAACCAGATTCTTTCTCCTGCACCTGACCAACCAATCGGAGTTCTGCACTTGCGACCATAGAGAGCCTCGAATGGTGCCATCTTCAGACTCTTCTGGAAGCTGTTGTTGTAGGAGAATTCAGCATAAGGAAGGCATTCTTCCCACTTCATGCCAAACGAGATGACGCAAGCCCGAAGCATATCCTCCAAAATCTGATTGATTCTTTCCACTTGTCCTTGAGACTGAGGGTGGTAAGCAGTGCTGAAGTTCAACTTTGTTCCCAAAGCTTTTTGAAAGCTTTCCCAGAACTTGGATGTGAAGATGCACCCACGGTCTGAACTGATTTCAAGCGGAACCCCATATAGAGAGACAATTCTGTTGATATAGAGCTCAGCCAACTGAATTCCAGAAATTGTTTCCTTGACTGGGAAGAAATGAGCCACTTTAGAAAGCCTGTCGATGACAACAAAGATTGCATTGTTGCCCTTCTGCGACCTTGGAAAGCCAGTGATGAAGTCCATCTCTACTTTCTCCCATTTCCATTCCGGAGGTTTCAATGGCTGTAGAAGACCAAATGGCTTCTGATGGACAGCCTTCACTCTGCGGCAGACATCACATTCTGAGACATACTTGGCACAATACCGTTTCAAACCAGGCCACCAATATTGTGTTTTCAAGTCCATGTACATCTTTGTGCTGCCAGGATGGATAGAAAGAACCGAATCATGCGCCTCCTTGAGAACTTGGTCTCTCAAACCCGGGTAGTTTGGAACAAACATCCGGTGGTCGAAGAAAAGCGTGCCTTGATCATCAACGTGGAAGGACTCATACTTCGGTAGCCCAAGTTTAGAGATGAGCTTTCTGGTGTGCGGATCACCAAGCTGACGAGAGCGAATCTTTTCTTCCAAGAGAGGAGTAGCCAGAAGGTTCAGGAGATGCCCCTGTTCCACAACTTCCAGGTTGAGCTGGCGGAATTCCTCGCACAAGAGGGGCTGCTGCTCTTCCATCATGAGGTTGTTGACATAAGCTTTACGGCTGAGAGCATCTGCCATGACATTAGTGTGGCATCCCGCAAAACCACTACTAGAAAATCGCGTTGAATTTGTGCGTTGCATCGTCATCATCATATGTTGTTTGTCAAAAACTATTTTCGCAAAGCCCGTTTTGTTTTCTAAAACGCCCCATCGTTATTCAAACGCCAAACCCCGGGGCTCCGGAGTATTTTGTTTTGTTGCTACCGGTTTGCAAATGGTCCAATTAAAGTAAATAAAATATTAAATTATTTTTGTGGGGCAGTCGAACGGGCCGAGTAGACCCGAACGACCACCCCTGTTTTTAAATCGGTCCGCCCCTTTTCTAAACCTACCAACTATCCTACCCACACCCCCTGGCCACCTCACTCCCTCCAATAGCCTCTCGCCACCTCAGCGCCCCTCTCCCCTCTACCCAATCCCCACCGGCCACGTGGCCACACCCACTCCACCACTCCCTCCCTGCCTCCAACCCAGCACACTACACGCACACACGCCTGGGCCCCCAACCGAGCCACCCGCGCGCCTGCCTTCCCCCACGCGGGCCCCACCCTGTCGTCACCCTCCACACACGCCTCTCCCCTTCCCCATCTTCTTCCTCGCGAGCGCGCGCCTGCAGCCTAGCCTACCCGCGTCCGCGGCCGTCCGCTCCTCCCTCCGGCGCCTCCACGGCCTCGCCTCCTCCCCCTCTGGTCTGCCCCGCCCTCGCCACCAACCCCGCCCCGCGAGCTCTCCTCCACCGCGCGCCGCCCGCGTCTGCACCCCGCCGACGCCCGCGTCGCCGCCCCACCGCGCTCCCCCGTCCACCTCCGGCCTCCCTTCACCTCCTGCGTCGGTCGCCAGCGGCGCCGCCGGTCAACCGCCTTCCGCCCCCGCGCGCTCCGGCCAGGCCCGCCGCCGCCTCCGTCGACCCGCGCACCCTCTCGCCTCCGCCCGCAGCAAGCCGGCCTCGCTCGCCCTTGGACCCGCGCCGGCGAGCTCGCCATCGCCTCTGCGGCCCACCTCGTCGTCGTCCCTCCGACCCTGTTCGCCGGCCCCGCCCGCCGCCGGCAGCGCCTCCCCGCGCGCCCCTCCGAGCTCCGTCGCCAACCGCCAGGAGCTCCACCTCGCCCCGGCCGCGGCGCCCCGCCTCCGCCCCGCACGAGACCGCAGCCCGCCAAGTCTGCCTCCTTCGCCGCCTCGGCCAAGGCCGGCCACCGTCGCCCCGAACCAATCCTCGCGGGTCCTTCCTGGTACCGCGCGGGCCGCTGTTGCCTTCCGCCGCCAGGGAGCCGTTCCCCGTCGCCGTCTGCCCCGGAGCCTCCGCGTGTGGCCTCTGCAAGTCCACAGGAACACGAGTACCCCAGGAACCAAGATTATGGGTGGAACCCAACCAACCAACATGAGCTAGAGATAAATCAACAAAATGCCAAGCTCAGATTAGTTGGATGGTGGAATTATAAGGTGGTGAAAGAAAAGGTGGTGGAGTCAATAAGAGAGATGCCCTCAACTCAACTTGAGCATTTAACAATATATTAAGAACCAAATACAATATCAAGAGGCAACTACAATTAATCATGCACATGAGATAAGAACCAAACAAGAAAGGGTTTTATATGATGCTCAAATGCAAGGTGACATGATGACATGAGCATGATATGATGATGATGCAACAATTATATGTTGGAAGTGGCCCTTTTTATTATTATAACATGTAGCATTACAGGTGTTAGACAACTGGGATGCTACAGTTGATGGAGATGCGTTGGTGATGACGATGGCGATGATCCTCTCCAAATTTCCCGTCCCAGCAGGGTGCCAGAACGGAGTTTCTGGATCCGAATCTTGGTTTCTGATGGCGGCGGCGGAGCGGAACTCTTTCTTGAAAACTATCGAACCGCCCTCGGTTTTTAGGTCGAAAGGTAACTTATAGGCGCAGAGGGAGGCCGAGGGGGTGCCTGGGGTGCCTGCACCCCCCAGGCGCGACCAGTGGTAGGCTCACTCCTGGCACGGGTGTGGGCCCCCTAGGCCTCTTCTCCGTCTCGTCTTCTGGCTCCGTGGATCTTCTGGTGAAATATAATTTTTGGCATATTTTTCGGTATTTTTCCTGATAGTTGATTTTCTGCACAAAAACCAGACACCAAGGTAATCCTGCTGAAAACATCGTCAATCCGTGTTAGTTGTATCCAAATCACATAAGTTTAGAGGATAAACAATAACAAAGTGTTCAAGAAAGTAGATACGTTTTGAACGTATCAATCTCCCCTTCGGCAGGGTGCCGAGAAGAGCTTCAGATCCCCCCGATCTAGATACTGTTTCGTGGAAGATTGATCGGGTACTTAGGGTTTTGGTATCGGGGGCTTCTTATAGGCGAAGAGGCTAGGCAGGGGGCACCTAGGGCGCCCGCACCCCCTAGGCGCGGGTTGGGCCCAGCCGCGCGGCCCCCTGGTGGCTCTTCTCCGTCTCGTCTTCTGGCTCCGTGTTCCCCACGGTAAAATATGGACTTTAACTTTTGTCCCATCTAATTTCGAGAATATTGATTTTCTGCCTTTTCTAGAACCAAAAATAAAAGAAAACAGGCAACTGGCACTGTGGAAACTTCTTAATAGGTTAGTCCAGAAAAAACATATAAAAATACCTCAAAGTAAAGACAAAGCAAAGCAAAGTAGATACTAAACAAGTATGGAACATAAAAAATTATAGATACGTTTACGACGTATCAGTTACAGGAGGTGCGCAGATGCAATCCGACGTGAGGTGTGTGTACGAGTTGTCTAGTTCTGTAGATCTGTTGTCTATTGTGGGAGAAGATTGTGGCGTAGCGTGTGTCGTGTCCTCCTCGTTGGACCCTCTTAGACTTTATATATGAGGAGGCTAGGTCTCGTGTGCCAATACGAGTAGGTTACAATTTGTATTCAAACTCTAGTCTTGAGCTTTCCTTGTCATGTGCGCTTGGAAGTCCGTGTCCATATAAGCTTCATACCAGCCAAAACGTCATAGGCGTCATGTACCCTGGCAGGTCGTCGAGTGGGCCTTTCGTTGGGCTGGACCAGGTAGGCTAACATCGGGTACCCGTATGGCATATCCGTATGTCAGCGAGCTTCTCGAGTTAAACGGCAGCCCATAGGCTATGCACGGTCACCTCGCTGATGATAAGGCCGCGGAACGGAGGGGGAGGCGGACGAGCGACGTCCATGGTCGAGAATCATGGTGAGGGGAGTGGGACTGGGCGGTGAGCGGAGTGGCCTGAAGGTTACACCTAAAATGTCCCATCTCCCGCGCTTCCCGACGCGTGCAAGCGACGCTCGCCGGGGCCTGGCTGTGTGGAAACGACCGATTTCGACGTTTCCAGTTGGCCAAGTTTTGGTCTGCTTTAAGAATCGTGCGGTACATCAACTCCATGCAGTCCAACTCTCCAAACAAGCTTATTTCTTCCCGTGCCGTGCGAGAAACGGGCGTCGGCCCAGCCCAACACACCCCTAAGGGATTGAGGTGGGACTATAGACCACGGTTGTGCGATTAGTGTCGGTTATTAATTAACTGGGCTGGACCATACCTAACGTTTGGCCGAGCGATCAGTTTCGGTCGTCCTAGTTTTTCTTTCGAGACACGCGTTGTTATGGCACATAAACTTACAGGTGGAAAAGCGGGTAATCTAGGATTTTGTTGGAGGGTAAAACTTTCTAAAAAAGCGAGACCCGTAAAAAACACTTCGCAGTGAGCTTCTCGAGTGAAAGGCAGCCCATAGGCTATGTGCGCTCACCTCGCCGATGCTGAGGCCGCGGAATAGAGGGGAGAGGCGGAGGAGCGGCGTCCATGGTCGGGAATCATGGTGAGGGGAATGGGCTGGGCGGTAAGCGGAGTGGTCGGGGGGCTACGCCGAAAATATCCCGTCTCCCATGCTTCCCCACGCGTGCAAGCGATAGGCACGCTGCGCTTGCCAGGGCCTGACTTTGTGGAAACGACCGATTTCGGCGTTCCCAGTGGGCCAAGTTTTGGCCTGCTTTAAGAATCCTGCGGTACATCAACTCCATGCAGTCCAACTCTCCAAACAAGCTTATTTTTTCCCGCGTCGTGCGAGAAACGGGTGTCGGCCCAACCCAACACACCCCTAAGGCATTGAGGTGGGACCGTAGACCACGGTTGTGCGATTAGCGTCGGTTATTAATTAACTGGGCCGGACCATACCTACCGTTTGGCCGAGCGATCAGTTTCGGTCGTCCTAGTTTTTCTTTCGAGACACGCGTCGTTATGGCACATAAACTTACGGGTGGCAAAGCGGTTAATCTAGGATTTTGTGGGAGGGTAAAACTGTCTAAAAAAGCGAGACCCCTAAAAAACACTTCGTAGCGAGCTTCTCGAGTGAAAGGCAGCCCATAGGCTATGCGCGCTCACCTCGTCGATGCTGAGGCCGCGAAACGGAGGGGAGAGGCGGAGGAGCGGCGTCCATGGTCGGGAATCATGGTGAGGGGAGTGAGACTGGGCGGTGAGCGGAGTGGCCTGGGGGCTACGCCGAAAATGTCGCGTCTCCCGTGCTTCCCCACGCGTGCAAGCGATAGGCACACGGCACTTGCCAGGGCCTGGCTGTGTGGAGACCACCGATTTCGGCGTTCCCAATGGACCAAGTTTTGGCCTGCTTTAAGAATCGTGCGGTACATCAACTCCATGCAGTCCAACTCTTCAAACAAGCTTATTTCTTCCCGCGCCGTGCGAGAAACGGGCGTCAGCCCTACCCAACACACCCCTAAGGGATTGAGGTGGGACTATAGACCACGGTTGTGCGATTAGCGTCGGTTATTAATTAACTGGGCCGGACCATACCTACCGTTTGGCCGAGCGATCAGTTTCGGTCGTCCTAGTTTTTCTTTCGAGACACGCGTCGTTATGGCACATAAACTTACGGGTGGCAAAGCGGGTAATCTAGGATTTTGTGGAAGGGTAAAACTGTCTAAAAAAGCGGGACCCGTAAAAAACACTTCGTAGCGAGCTTCTCGAGTGAAAGGAAGCCCATAGGCTATGCGTGCTCACCTCACTGATGCTGAGGCCACGAAACGGAGGGGAGAGGCGGAGGAGCGGCATCCATGGTCGGGAATCATGGTGAGGGGAGTGGGACTGAGCGGTGAGCGGAGTGGCCTGAGGGCTACGCCGAAAATGTCCTGTCTCCCGTGCTTTCCCACGCGTACAAGCGATAGGCACGCGACGCTCGCCAGGGCCTGGTTGTGTGGAAATGACCGATTTCGGCGTTCCCAGTGGGCCAAGTTTTGGCATGTTTTAAGAATCGTGTGATACATCAACTCCATGCAGTCTAGCTCTCCGAACAAGCTTATTTATTTTCGCGCCGTGCGAGAAACGGGCGTCGGCCCATCCAAACATGCCTCTAAGGGATTGATGTGGGACAAAACGTGAGTCTGCGATGCACCGTAGACCACGGTTGTATGATTAGCGTCGGTTATTAATTAACTGGGTTAGACCATATCTACCGATTGGCCGAGCGAGGTTTTTCTCCCGAGACACGCGAATGGTATGACGCATAAACTTACGGTGGCAAAACGGGTAATCTAGGATTTTGTGGGAGGTAAAACTGTTTTAAAAAGCGAGACCCGTAAAAAAACACTTATATAGGTATATAGATAGACGGATAGAAAAAGGAGCACTGAAGCCCGGCAAATCTCCCAGCACAAGGCCCAAACGAGAGAATAAGTTAATACCAAATGAATCCGACGGCTGTGAACCAATTGGTAAAAGATCTCGTTACTGTAACTCAAAACTCACGGAGCCTGCCGCCGCACCGCAGCTTGCTTTCTGTGGCGGCGGCCCTAAACCGGCGGCGTCGAAGACCCGACGCCTGCAGCAAGAGAGAAAAGGAGGCGGCCTACGGTGGTGGCCGCAATGGCCGCGATGTGGAGTTGGGGGAGGGGCCACTGCGGGCCGTGATGTTTGCGGCGAAGAGAGACGGTGTCGAGAAAACTCCGGGCCCTCCCTCTGGTTCCACGAGCTGAGAAAATGGCTGCTGATGGTGAGATCTCTCTTCGCCCCACCACCGAAATTGGAACATTTTACCCAGCTGACTACTATTGCAGGTCCAGCTAGAGCTTCCGCACGGCTCAGTAGAATGAATTCCTTCTCCAAAATTGGTTCTCCCTAGCTGCTGCTTGCTTGTTTAGGACTCACTCAGAATATTGCCAAATTACTTCGCTGAGGGTCGTGTTGAACATCAGATTGTTTATTTGTTTTTATCTCTCAAAGAATTCCATGTTTACCTTTTTGCTCCGTGTTCTGTCATTATTCCTATTCCGCCAGTGTAGCAGAGGAGGCATTCTATTCCTATTCTGCCATTACTCTGCTTTTAGACATATTCATGTACCCTGCTCTATTTCATTTGTCCTAGATTTGGAAATGCTATGAAGGAAATTCTTCCCAACTTCTACATATTATTAATAACCACCTTAAAAGATGTAGTATTCCTTTTATCCTGAACTTTTTTTTCGAGAGCATTATCCTGAACTTGGGAATGCCTCAAAAGAAATGTTCGTCAGTTATATGCTTTCTGTCTGACCTTCCGTAGATTTACTGTCTGTACTTACAAGTTCACTGAGAGGGGGAATCGACTGCCTTCAGGATACACACGTAATCCACGTAACGAGAGGGATTGAGGAATCAGTCCACGGGGTTTATATCTATATCGGGCCATGGTCCAATTAACCTAGGATGATCTCATAGCTTGTCTAGGTGTTAGCTGAATTTAGGTCCTCAAGAGATGAGCGTGGTACTCGGCTATTAATTACATGCTTTTAGTTAAATTTCAGTCCTGAAGAGGTGAGTCTGGTACTCTGCGCTTGACACTACATGACTTACATGCTCTCAGGCAAAAATGAAAAAAGAAAAGAAAGAAAATGGGGTTTAAACAAGGGGACTCAGACAAAAATATGAAGCAACTAGTCTAAGAGGGGTTGAACCAGAGAAGAAGGCTTCACTTGAAATTGATGAAGCCGAGGAAATCACACTGAAACTTCGCTAGTTCCTATGTGTCCTAAGGTTGCTAACTCTAGCTTACAACATTTATTGTATTTCTATGTCATATTTTTCTTAGTTTTTCTAGGGAGCGTTGTTATTGATGTATGTTAAATTTGCATTAGTAATATTAATGGAAGCAAACATTTGTAATAACACACATATCTCTGGCAAATAGTATGTCATGAGGGTTCAGGTTAGCCAGAACTAATAAATACTGCAAGATTTGCCTTGTATGTGTGTGATTGAGTTGGCCATGCATGGTCCATGCCATGAGTGTGGAAGAAACTTCATTGAAATTCCTCCTCGTAGACGAGCTAACCTACACCCGTACATGGTACTTATGGTAATGCTGCCTTGCATTATTGGTAATACTGTACATCCCAATCTGAACTAGGTGACCCCAAGTAGACTTCCTTGTCTGAGTCGGTCAACTGAATATGCCGTCCTACATGTGTCCAGACACACTTCCAGTCTATATATGTATACACCTGCTCCTCTACTAATTATTCACATTCTTCTTCTCCATGACTCCCCTCTACATACTACTGGGGATTCTCCTCTTGCACACTTCTCCTTGGTTTTCCTTTGCAGCTGCAAATGAAGACACTCTCACGGCAGGCCAAGCACTCCGCGCCGGCGAAAAGCTTGTCTCAAGAAATGGCAAGTTTGCTCTTGGCTTCTTCCAGTTCCAGCCAGCAAGCACCATCAGTAAGTCATCCCATAATGCCACCTCCCACAGCCCTAGCTTGTGGTACCTTGGCATATGGTTCAATAAGATCCCAGTTTTTACTGTTCTGTGGGTAGCTAATAGGGATGAGCCCATCACCCACCCCAACCTCAACCTAACACAGCTCAAGATCTCAAGTGATGGCAATCTTGTCATCGTAGTAAACCATTCCAGCTACACTGAATCTGTAGTTTGGTCCACCCACATTGTCAACAGTAGCATCAGTTCTGCCCTTCTCTCGAACACTGGAAACCTTGCCCTCACATCTGAACAGAAGATGTTGTGGCAGAGCTTCGACTACCCAACAGATGTTTGGTTTCCCGGTGCCAAGTTGGGCCGCAACAAGGTCACTGGATTAAATCGCCAGGGAATCTCAAGAAAGAGCCTCATTGATCCAGGCAGCGGCTCATATAGCATTGAGCTAGAGGACACTAGTGGATTCATCCTCAAGCGCCGCAACAACCCCTCGGTAGTGTACTGGCGCTATGCATCCTCTAGAGCATCAGCATTGAATCTCGTGCCATTACTCAATTCAATGCTAGATATGGATGCTCGGACCAAAGGTTTATTTAACATAACATATGTTGATAACGACCAAGAGGAGTACTACATGTATACTTTACAGGATGAATCATTGTCTTCCGTATTTGTCTCACTAGACATCTCTGGTCAGATAAAGCTGAATATTTGGTCACAAGCCAACCAGTCTTGGCAAACCATATTTTCCCAACCTGACGATCCATGCGATCCGCCTGCTTCCTGTGGACCTTTCACGGTCTGCAGTGGCAAGCCACATCCATCCTGTGACTGTATGGAGAGCTTCTCTCAGAAATCACCACAAGACTGGGAGTTTGAGGATCGAACAAGAGGATGCATCAGAAATACACCGTTACATTGCACCAGTGACAAAAACATCACAAGTTCAACTGACATATTCCACCCCATTACTCCAGTTCAATTGCCCTATAACCCGCAAATCATAGCCGTCGCTACCAGTCAGAGTAAATGTGAAGAAGCTTGTCTCAGTTCCTGCTCATGTACTGCTTATTCATATAGCAGCAGAATATGCTCTGTATGGAATGGAGAATTATTTAGTGTAATTCTGGTCGATGGGAAAAGTTCTGGAAATGTTCTTTACCTTCGCCTTGCCGCCAAAGATTTGCTGCCAAGTTTGAGAAAAAACAAAACAAAACCAAACATTGCAGTTGTTACTACTGCAAGCATTATTGGTTTTGGGTCACTAATGCTCGTTCTGCTGTTACTGATTTGGAAGAACAAATTCAAGTGGTGTGTTTTTTCTTTATGTGGCAATCAAAGTAGTGCTGGTGGGATTATAGCCTTCAGATACACTGATTTAGTCCGTGCTACTAAAAGCTTCTCAGAAAAGCTGGGAGGAGGTGCTTTTGGTTCTGTATACAAGGGAGTGTTAAGTGACTCAAAGACTACTATAGCAGTGAAAAAGCTTGATGGTGCGAGTCAAGGAGAGAAGCAATTCAGGGCCGAGGTGAGCTCAATTGGACTGATCCAACATCTTAACCTAGTCAAGCTGATTGGTTTCTGCTGCGAAGGTGATCACAGATTACTTGTGTATGAACACATGTTAAATGGGTCCCTTGATGGTCATCTGTTTAAGAAGAGCAATAATGTTGCTGTCCTAAGCTGGAACACGAGATATCAGATGGCCCTAGGAGTTGCCAGAGGACTGTCCTACTTGCATCAGAGTTGTCACAAATGCATCATACATTGTGATATTAAACCAGAAAACATACTTGTGGACTCATCATTTGTTCCTAAAGTTGCAGATTTTGGATTGGCAACCTTCGTGGGAAGGGATTTTAGCCGAATTCTGACCTCATTTCGAGGAACTGTAGGTTATATTGCCCCAGAGTGGCTTAGTGGAGTTCCTATCACACCAAAAATCGATGTTTACAGCTTCGGCATGGTGTTATTGGAAATCATATCAGGAAGGAGGAATTCCTCAGCTGAAATATCGCACAATACTAGAAGCAGCAGCAGTTACAAGGGTGATGAATATTTTCCTGTGCAAGCCATCAATGCACTTCACAACGGAGATGTGAGGAGTTTGGTGGATCCACAGTTACTTAGTAACTTTAGTTTGGAAGAGGCTGAACAAGTTTGCAAAGTTGCATGTTGGTGCATCCAAGATAGTGAGTTTGATCGTCCCACAATGGGTGAAATTGTCCGGGTTCTCGAGGGACTTCGGGAGATCGATATGCCCCCTATGCCAAGGTTCATTGCAGCTATAACGGAACAATCTGGTGCTGCAACTTCAATGTAACAATCTGGTGCTGCAACTTTAATTTCTGCAAATTTGGAAGTTGTAATAATGTACACTGGGAGGAATAAGGGATAGCAAAGCTTGTAGTTGCTAATTATATTGTCTCTTATTTAATGCCAATTGTGGTAAGCAAGCATTGTAATAAAATATGGCAGAACTAGGAATATGTGTTTGTTTTTTTGATGGGATAGTTCGAGATATGTCCATAAATTGAAGGAAGATGTCGATATATATGTATGTCATTACCTGTTCTTTGTTGAGAGCACACATAGCCTGGTCGTTCCTCATGCTCACCTAGTGGCGTGGCCTTCTGGCACAGCACCGGCAGTCTAGCAGTACATCTGCTTGACAATACGTGTCATGCTCCAGTGCCGGTGTGGCTGCGAAGCGAACATGGGTACACATGAAAAAGTAATCTAGGTTTTAGTACAGCCAAGGCTGACATGACAGTATGTAATATGTTGACTATTGCTACATTTAAATTCATGTGTGTTGAACTTTCTGCTTTTGCCATCCTCTCTTACATGTATGATTGCCTTTCGAATTTCTTGGAGATTGTAGTTATAATAAAATTCTTACTTCAAATTCACCATATATTACATAAAAGAGGGGATGCAATTGCACTATTATTTATTTCTATAGATTCATTTTGCTCCAAAGTAACTTTGCTACTAACGAGGTTATTAGATGCAGACTCCTATAAGAAAGCAGACAGCCGTGGACGAGATGGTATCACATAAGTATGACGCCAAGTGTTTTGGTTCCTTCCTCCATGCTGGCAAAGCAACGAAGAAGCGTCCTCCTACTGTAAAGACGGAACCTGAACTTTAAGAACCCTAAATTTGCAAAAACAAAATGGTAAAGATTCCCCACCAGCAGCAATGAACTTTTTCTCTTCTGATTCTGCATTTTTTTCCTTTTGTACTATATTTGCAAATGTTTTGATGAATATATGTGTTGTTAAACTGTTTCTTTTCTGATTGCTGCAGGTTTTCTTTTTGTGCTCTTCGCAAATGTTTTGATGAATATATGTGCTGTGTTTATCAGTTTGCCTTGCGGCGCAGGATTTTCAAGGTACCGATTTGCACTGTGCTTATGGGTTCATATTAAATTCCCGAGGGAAAAAACCCGCGGCAAATTCGTCCTCGGTGAAAACATCTAGGTGATAGTTCAGGTGTTCTTTTCAGACCTCGAATTCGTAAATTCAGAACTTATAATTACAGTGTAGAGATAGGCTACTATCAGCATGCTTAAAGGTAGTATGCCAACTATAGATTAAATAACTGTTTTCAAATTGTACCTAATCAAGTGAATAAATAAAATTTTAAGTTTTATCTTTGTCAAACATTCTTATTTTTTCTACAGGACATCTCCAATGCGGTGGAGGAGTCCTCCAAGAAGGCTGCCATCTTCTCGTCACGGTAGATCTCCCATTCACCGACCGATTCGCTCCCCTTCCATAACAATTTCTCCATGCAGGTGATGGTGGAGTTGACCTAGGTTTATATCTTGTTCGTATACCATTTTGGATCAGTGGTTTATGAATGTTCTATGAGATAGAGAAATTTCCGGTCGAGCATGTTGCTTCAGTGCTAACTCCTGAGCACTGTAAAGAAATGTTTCCATGTGTTTAATAAATCACTCTGTAGAACTAGAGGCCAAGGAGCTCCTGTGAGGCATGGGCGGTCATCCTCGTCGTATTCTGAACCACCAACTCCTCCCAGAAGGGTAAACTTGTAGCTGCTGCTGTCTTACTCTTCTAGGAAGAAGAGAAAGAAAAGATGAGGGAAAGTCTGAGGAGGTAATATCCTTCTTTGTGCTTTGCCTTTTGAAGTCATATGATTGGTAGTAGTATTTTCATTTTGTTTAGCAAGCATCATACAGACAGAACGGCTCAAATACTAAGGAAAGCAAATAGTGCTTTATTTTTTATCTAAGAGATCAGAATATTTCTCTGACAATAAATTATTCTTTTGCTTATATAGAGTTAATAGCATAGAACTATCAGTTTCTGGACAAAATTCCGGAAATCTACCAGTTTACGATTTCGCAGCAAAAATCTGCCACATTTTGCGTCCGTTTTCGCAAATAGCACTAAACGTCCGCTGAACGCGAATTGACACAGAACTGACAAGGCTGGCCCACCCGTCAGGCTGACGTGGCAGCGCAGGACTGTGTGCTGTCTGCCATTTTGCATGCAGGTCCTCTAGTGTTGACAGAAAATTGCGCAGAAGTCCCTGGCACTATTAAAACCTTCATAACTTTTGAATACGAATTCAAATGAAAAAAGTTTAAATACGAAAAGTGCTCAGAATTGTTTGAATCTTTTTATACAAACTTTATTTATTATTTTATATAATTTAAATATAATTTTTTTTTAATTATACAAAAACTTTGAAAATTCATAACTTTAACTATATAAATCCAAATAATATAAATAATATGTCTAAATTTATTAAAAAAATCCAAGAAATCCATTTCTTATATTTATAATCCATTCAATTTATTGTTTGATGCGTCTACGTAAGCTAATTTGTTCACGTGGTGTATTATACTCTCTGGCGAACCAGCCTGTCGTTAAACGCGCGCAGAACCGTACGTGCTGTTCATAATTTTCGGCTCCTCATTGGAACCATATTATATATACGTGGCTGTTGTTGCATATATGTCCGCTCTGCGTTGCCCTTGAACGGTGCGCGCGACCGTGTGTTGCCGCAGTCGTCGTCGGTATCGGTACACACCTTGCAGCATACTCCACGCCGTGCCGTGCTGCTGCTAAACCTGGCAATGGTTGAGGAACTCAACCATAACCAACCTGAACCCATGCGACGACTCGAGGAAAACCAAACCAAACTGACCCACCAAAATGTCTACTGCCACCCAAACTAAACTAAACCACCCCGTATCTCCAACCAAACCGAACTAAACCATTGGAGGACCCCTGGTTTTAACTTGTGGTTTGAGTTCAGTTAACCATCGTGATGCTAGCTGACCAAAGTGGTTCATGCCTGTGCACGCTTGCTGGAGAAGCAGGACGTTTTGGTGCAGCACTGGCGCCAAAGGGCGAAGTGCAGAAGCGGTGCCTATGTAGGTACATCCCAAGAAGTTGTAGCGCGCTGGCAGCCACGACGATCGGCCAGACTAGCGATGCGAGGAAAAGCGCGGTGGCGGGCGGCGGCGCGCGGCCGGACGGGCGATGCGAGGGAAGGCGCGTGGCGGTGTCGAGCGGCCGTATAGGCCATGTGAAGGGAGGTGTGATGGAGGCGGCGAGCGGCCGAAAGGCCGATGTGAGGGGAGGCGCGCTGGTGGCAGCGAACGGCCGGACGAGCCATGTGAGGCACGCTGGCGCCGGCGAGCGGAAAGACGAGCGATGTGAGGGGAGGCGCGTTGGCGGCGGCGAGAGGCTGGACGGGCCATGTGAGGGGAGGCGCGATGGCGGCGGCAACAGCCGGACTGACGATGTGAGGGGAGGCGCGCTGGTGGCGGCGGCGAGCGGTCGAACGGGCGACATGAGCCGCCTACCCAGCTTGCGCCATCGGAACTCCCCAACTTCTCTACAAAGCTGCGGCCGCCATGTCCAACCTCGCGAGCACCACCGAGCCTCGACAGCCAAGGGGTGGAAAAATCTAGGGCCGGAGGCAGACGTACGGCATCACGGTGCCGCAACAGCCAAGCGCTCTGACGACAGCGAACTGAGTCTGCTAAGTGATTTACCTGCATTATAAATATAAGAAATGGATTCCTTGGATTTTTTAATAAATTTAGACATATTATTTATATTATTTGGAGTTATATAGTTAAAGTTATGAATTTCCAAAGTTTTTGTATAATTAAAAAAATATTTTTATATTTAAATTATATAAAATAATAAATAAAGTTTGTAAAAAAAGATTCAAACAATTCTGAGCACTTTTCGTATTTAAACTTTTTTCATTTGAATTCGTATTCAAAAGTTATGAAGGTTTAAATAGTGCCAGGGACTTCTGCGCAATTTTCTGTCAACATTAGAGGACCTGCATGCAAAATGGAAGACATCACACAGTCCTGCGCTGCCACGTTAGCCTGACGGGTGGGCCAGCCTTGTCAGTTCTGGTGTCAATTCGCGTTCAGCGGACGTTTAGTGCTATTTGCGAAAACGGACGCAAAATGTGGCAGTTTTTTGCTGCGAAATCGTAAACTGGTAGATTTCCGGAATTTTGCCCAGAAACTGATAGTTCTATGCTATTAACTCGCTTATATGGGGCCAGCCTTTTGTCAGAACTGGCTGTCGCATGCCAGGCTGCCGTGGGGCACCGTATGCGTGTGCCCATTGGCATGTTCGGTCACACTGAAAAAGTTCCAGGCAAAACATAAATCTGAAAGTAGGATGGTATCAGTCTCAGCCAATAAACCAATCTGAAACAATCGATAAATGTACATAACTAATATTAGCAAGAGCAAGGGTTGATCCTCCTACTTATTGCAGCTACTGCTGCAACATGGTAAACAAACCAATCATCTGCACCGCAAGCTCTGTAGTATCCGGGAAGACGCCTCATTGTGCAGATCTGATGAGCTCTTCGCTGAATTCCCAAAGCTGCTCCGCCAAGGCATCGCTCTTGGCTTGTTTGCTCGTCTTCTCCTTGTTACAGTCGGCAAAGTATTTCCCTGTCACTCCCTTCAGCTGAGGGTTGAGCCTTACATAACAGATAGTTGCTGCGCCCTAAACAAAACAAATTGTCTCCATTCAGACAAAAATAAATCGAGGAGAAACTACAAAATGGTTAAAAAAACCATATGTGTCACTTCCATCTTGTGACAGTCGGTAATTTTTTCCGAAACAGAGACAAAAACTTTGCCTCATCTCATTAACTAAGAAGAAGTTTTAAAGCAAGCCACCTTACAAGACAACAAAATCCTAGTCGCGGCATAATACAACTCAAATGCACTTCCCCGTGGTAATCCAATTGTGCGCTTCCGATTTAGTTTTCGCTAGAACTTCCCACAACACGGTGGATCTAATTTCTAACTCTTAGTTGATCGGTAGGAATATACATACTAATCTATCTATTACTAGCAGAGTGCCCGCATGTTGCCACGATTTGTTATGTGTCTTTTCTCTCTCTTAAACATATGAGTGCAAGTCACGTGTAAGAAAAAACCGCCACCTACTATTTTCAAAACATTAACAAAATTCACGAATGTTGACAGTGCATCGCTACGGGGTTATGGCAGTGCTTTGTTAAACATACTGAGATTAACATGGAAATAGTGAAATCGTGATAGAAGCACACTTCTCAAACTTATTAGCGAGATCATGGAAATTGTTAGGTCCGTAATTGGTGGTAGGATTTAGCTAAATATCACAAACCATATAATAGTATCATTGTGTCAATGTCGTTAACAAGGAAAGGACACATTGATTCTAGGACGAAAACGATTAGGAATAGGGTGTCAAGTGGGATCCCACCAAAATTCCATTTCTGATTTATTTGCTAAAATCATGTTCAAAATTTTGCTCAAACGGGAAAACAAATAAAATATCTGATCCCTAAAAAAATATGGTACCTGCATGCGGGAGGAACTATTTTTGAACCTATTACCTGGTGGTTGTCTCTTTAATTTCTCAGACATAAACTAAAAGGAAAGGACACAGAACTTTATGCCTTGTTGGCAACTTTTTTTCGAAATGGGGAGCTAGGCCCCCGGCCTCTGCATCAATTGATGCACATAGCCTTTCTATTGCATCATTCGAGAAGTATCACAGTCTTACAATCATGGATCTGGTAATAGTTTCATTGAAGAAAACATTTGTGTTTGTAGGTAGGTTAGTAAAAAGGATTCTCTAAAAATTATATTCGAAGACAGCCCTTTAATAATTGAGGCACCGTTTCTGGTTTAGGTTAATGCTTAATACCTTATACCTAGAACATTCAGGCCATTTCCTTCTTGGCTGACCTTTGGCAAGCACTCAAGCAGCATGCATGCCATGTGGGTTATCTTCGAATGGTATTGCCAGAGCTCAGGAAAATGGTGAAAGATCTTCCTGATACAGTTTCCCTGCAGGTAACCATGGTGGAAGCCTCGTGATTGACTTGACTAGTTGACTTCAGTCATGGTCGTCCATGGGTGGCTCCATGCAGTCGCTTGGTGGAACCGTGGATGCTTCATGGTTTTTTATGCTACTACTTCCTTGTTGTAGAAAATCTACTCCAGCACATGGCTTTTTATGCTACTACTTCCTTGTTATTTGTATATAGAGAGATAGCACCAAATGGGTATAGAGTTATCAGGTCCAAGTTGCAGCACAAGTTGGTACGTAGCTTGTGCTGTTCCAATCTGAATAATTTGATCCCAAGTTGGTACGTAGCTTGTGCTGTCCCAATCTGAATAATTGATCCCAAATTGGTACGTAGTGACTCCTCTGGTCAGTCAGCTGAACATGCATTCTTCTTGTTCATCTCTCATTCCTCGTCCATTCTATAAACACATCCTCTTCTTCCTTCTCCTGGTAGCAGCAGGGCATGCATCCATCCAGCGTGCGTCAGTCACACAGCCATACCTCCTCTCTTCTCCAACTCATTCTCCATGCCTCCCCTCTACACATTATTACTCGGACTTCTACTCTTGCAAGTTACTCCTTCGTGCTCCGCTGCAGCTGCCAACAACGACACTCTCACGGCAGGCCAAGTTCTCGCTGCCCGCGGCAACCTTGTCTCAAGAAACGGCAAGTTCGCACTTGGCTTCTTCCAATACCAGCCAGAAAGCACCATCAGTAAGTTATCCCACAACCACACCTCCCCCAGCTCGTGGTACCTTGGCATATGGTTCAAAAAGATCCCAATTTTTACTGTTGTGTGGGTTGCTAATAGGGACCAGCCTCAACCTAACACAGCTCAAGATCTCCACCGATGGCAATCTTGTCATCGTAAACCATGCCGCCAACAATGAATCTATTGTTTGGTCCACTCACATTGTCCATAATAGGACACAAACCAGTAGCATAAACACTACCACTAGTGCTGCGGTGCTTTTGAACACTGGAAACCTTGCCCTAACAGAGAACCTGTTGTCGTCTGACATACTGGTGTGGCAGAGCTTTGACTACCCAACGGATGTTGCTCTCCCCGGCGCCAAGTTTGGCCGGAACAAGGTCACTGGTTTCAAGCACCAGGGCATCTCAAAGAAGAGCCTCATTGATCCGGGTCTCGGCTCATACAACATTAAGATAGAAGACACCAAGGGGATCGTCCTCAAACGCCGCAACCCCTTGGTAGAATATTGGCTTTATGTACCCTCCACAACATCAACGTTGAATCTTTTACCGATACTCGAGTCACTGCTAGATTTGGATCCTCGGACCAAAGGTTTACTTAACCTAACATATGTTGATAACAACCAAGAGGAGTACTACATGTACACTTCACTGGAAGAATCATCATCTTCCATATTTGTGTCACTAGACATCTCTGGTCAGATAAAGCTGAATGTTTGGTCGCAGGCCAACCAGTCTTGGCAAACCATATTCTCCCAACCTGACGATCCTTGCATTCCTCCTGCTACATGTGGACCTTTCACGGTCTGCAGCGGCAAGCCACATCCATCTTGTGACTGTATGGACAGCTTCTCTCTAAAGTCACCACAGGATTGGGAGTTTGAGGATCGAACAGGAGGATGCATCAGAAATACACCTTTACAATGCAACACTAGTGAAAAAAACACCACAAGTTCATCAGACATTTTCCACCGCATTGATCAAGTTTCATTGCCCTATAATCCACACAGTATAGTTGTTGCTGCCACTCAGAGCAATTGTGAAGAATCTTGTCTCAGGAGCTGCTCCTGCACTGCGTATTCGTATAACAATAGTAGATGTTCTGTCTGGAATGGCGAACTGCTTAGTGTGAATCTGAATGATGGCATTGATAAAACTTCTAAAGATGTTCTTTACCTCCGCCTTTCTGCCAAAGATTTGTTGCCAAGTTTGAGAAAAAACAAAAGAAAACCAAATGTTGGAGTTGTTACTGCCACAAGCATTATTGGTTTTGGGTTAGTAATGGTCATTCTGCTGTTACTGATTTGGAGGAACAAATTCAAGTTGTGTGGTTTTCTGTCATTGGACTACAACAATAAAGGTGGTGCTGGTGGGATGATTTCCTTTCGATACGCTGATTTAGTTCGTGCTACTAAAAACTTCTCAGAAAAGCTAGGTGGAGGTGGTTTTGGTTCTGTATACAAGGGAGTGTTGAGTGACTCAAAGACCACTATAGCAGTGAAAAGGCTCGATGGTGCCCATCAAGGGGAGAAGCAATTCAGGGCCGAGGTGAGTTCAATTGGACTGATCCAACACATCAACCTTGTCAAATTGATTGGTTTCTGCTGCGAAGGTGATCACAGATTACTGGTGTATGAACACATATCAAAGGGGTCTCTTGATAGCCATCTCTTTAAAAAGAGCAATAGTTCTGATGCTTCTGTCCTAAGCTGGAGCAACCGATATCAAATAACCCTCGGAATCGCTAGAGGATTGTCGTACTTACATCAGAATTGTCGTGAGTGCATCATACACTGTGATATTAAGCCAGAGAACATATTGGTGGATGCATCATTTGTTCCTAAAGTTGCAGACTTCGGGTTGGCAGCGTTTGTGGGAAGGGATTTTAGCCGAATTCTGACTACATTCAGAGGAACTATAGGTTATCTTGCCCCGGAGTGGCTTAGCGGAGTTGCTATTACACCGAAAGTTGATGTTTACGGATTCGGCATGGTACTGATGGAGATCATATCTGGAAGGAGGAATTCCTCACCTGAAACAACACACGACACTAGCAATAGCAGCAGCAGTAGGTATGATGTTGAATATTTTCCTGTACAAGCCATCAACAAGCTTCATTACGGCGATTTGAAGAGTTTGGTAGATCCCCAGTTACATGGTGACTTCAGTCTGGAAGAGGCTGAAAGGGTATGCAAAGTTGCATGTTGGTGCATCCAAGATAGTGAGTTTGATCGGCCGGCGATGGGTGAAGTGGTCCGTGTTCTCGAGGGTCTACAGGAGATTGATATGCCCCCGATGCCAAGACTTCTTGCAGCTATAACTGAACAATATGGCGATGTGACTTCATTGTAATAGTAATTCGCATTTGATATTACTAATCTATGTTTCAGCAAATTTAGAGTTGTAATGTGGAATGTAAAGAATAAGTTTTCTCTTTTTCGCTGCAAATTACTGTAACCAAACATTCAAGCAAAATAAGGGTGTATGTTTTCTCAATGGGATAGGCCATGCCTCATGCTCCTTTGATGGTGTGGTCTGCTCACATGGTGCCGGTTGCCTGGCCTCTCATCACCAGATAAGGCGCCGAGGCTGATGACAAGGAACCACGGCTTGTCCGCAAGATCTCTAACAGTCAGTCGGTGCCGCTCCTGCCCATGCAAGCAGGGGTACCTGGAGGAGCAGAGCGTCTGTAGTGCACCCTATACCTGCTCGACAAAATGTGCGACTAGCTCCGGTCCCGGCGGTGGCTGCAAATGAAATATAGATCACATGAGAAAAAGGAATTCATATTTGAAGATGGACAAAGCTGATATGACAGTATGTAATGCGTCCACATTTCAATGCAGTTGATGTTTGTTGAATTTTCTGCCATCACCATCTTCTCTGGAGGAAATTATCACCTTTTGAGTTTCTTGGAGATTATAGTTATGGTGATATAATTCTCATTTGATACTCACCATACTAGGCAAAGCAACGAGTGCCATGTAATTATTATTTCTTTCTGAAGAATGTTTTTTCTCCAAAATAACTGAGCTAATCATGAGGTTATTATATATGTATATGCAGACTCCTAGAGGAAAGCAGCCGCCAGTGGATGAGAATGTCACATAAAGGCATACAGTAAGATTCATAATAGTGTTCTGGCTCCGTCGGTCCATGCTGAGACAAAGCAATGAAGAATCATCCTCCTACTGCAAAGATGACATATGGGGTTCTAAGCATTCTAAATTTTACAAATTTGGTGAAGATTCCCAACTAGCAGAAAAAAAATGTTTCTCTTTGATTGCTGCATTTTTTTCCTTTATACAGTTCTTAAATTTTCTGATGACTTTGTAAGCTCTGCTGATTTGTTTTCCTTGCGAAGCATAGGCATCTGGAAGGAGTATGAAGCACAGGATTTTCAAGGTACTGCTTTGCACTGTGCTTATGGGTTCATATTGAATTCCCAAAGGAAAAATATACAGCTATTCGTTCTCAGTGTAAACATCTAGGCGATAGTTCAGGTGTTCTTTTCAGACTTGGATTGATACCTTCAGAACTTATAATTGCGGTGCAGACATAGTTACCATTGGCATGCTTAGGGTAGCTTCCAAGTATGGAATAAATAATCATTTTCAGACCATACCTAATCAAGAGACAGCTTAAGCGAAAAACTGTCTAAAAACACTATAAAACAAAAGATATCAAGATGGCATGCATTTGGGCGCGTGTTAGAGGAAGAGACTGCATAAGCTGTATAATTTCCTGGTGTTTTAAAGCTTCTGTCTCATTTTTGTAATAATCTTGGATAAGACAATCATGTCGTCTTGGATTATAAGAGCATGTAAATCCTGTCACTTGAGCAGTGTAAAGAATAATTCACTGTGTTAACCAATAACTCCGTGGAACCAGAGGCTGAGGAGCTCCTGTGAGGCACGGGCGTACACTTAATCACCAACTCCTCCAAAAGGCTTGTCTAGGTACTCTCATATTACCACTGTTCCTTCCGTGTGTCTGTTTAGGGAGCTTTAGTTGGTCTTTTGTGTGGATATATACCCGTTGTATCTGCATTTGTAATAGTTTCACTGAAGCAAATAATTGTATTTGTTTGGTTAGTAAAGGATTTTTTGAAAAAAATTGTATCTGAAGACAAGCGCTGAATAAGACAGATACCTTTTCTGGTTTATTAGGTTAATATCAGGATCATTCAGACCATTGCCTTGTTGTCTGACCTTTGACAAACAGCTTGCCACGGGGGTTTAGCAGCTTCCCAGAGCTCACTAAAACAGTGAAAGATCCTCCTGATACATTTTCCCTGGTGGAGGCCTGGTCATTGACTTGACTTTGGCCATGGTCGTCCATGGGTGGCTCGAGGCAGCCGGTTGGTGGAAGCTTCATTGAAGGTCCCTCCTTGTAGAAAATCTAATTCAGCACATGGTTTTTTATGGTACTACTTCCTTGTTATGTATATATAGAGAGATAGCACCAAATGGGTATATAGCTATCCAGTCCAATTTGCAGCACAAGTTGGTACGTAGCTCGTGCTGTCCCAATCGGAATAATTGGTCCCAAGTGGACTGCAGTGACTCCTCTGGTCAGTCAGTTTAACATGCATTCCGCTTGTCCATCTCTTGTTCCTCCTCCATTCTGTAAATTCCTCTTCTCCTGATAGCAGCAGGGCATGCATCCAAACTATATACTAGTAAATGTTGATTTGTTTCAAATGTTAATTTTTCCATACCTGTAGCTAAATACTGAAAATACAGAATCTGTAGCTAATACTTTCTCCTCTGCTTGATGATGCCATGTCACATTAGGCTCTTATGTGACATCAGCTCGTTTGTCACCAGAACTGCGACTTGATCGCTAGTTGGCCCTGGTCACCAGGAGTCTTTATCAGATCCTTCAGGCGGCAACAAGACCGTCATGGCAAAGTTCTGTGACCCGGCTTCGTTAGCATTGCTTCCCTGCTTCCTCTGCCGACCCTCCTCCAGTGTGAGGTCACATTGCTGGACCTTTTGCCTCTTATGTAGCTCGCCGGGTTATGTAACTCTAGAACATGCTGGACCTTTGTCTCTTAGGAGGCCTGTAACCGAAATCTCCCGCTTTTTAATGAACTGAAACACAAAGGATTCTTCTGTCTTCTCGAAATTGTAATGAAATATAGCAAGACTTAAAGTAGCAGGACGAGGCATTACTAACACCAAGAAAGTCAAATGCATGTGCATAAACATCATAGGTTCACCTTAAAAAAAAACTTTATTCTAATACTTGCACTACTATTACTAATATTACATCTTTTTGATTAATTTGTGTTTCGCTTCTAGCTGTCCCTAATGTATTTTAAGTTTACCAACTTTTGCTCAACATTTGTTGTATTTCTTTCTGTGGTCACACTTTTTAGGAAGTTTCTTGTTAGTGTTTGATGTGATATCTCTTGAATTTGCATTTCTAATATTCATTGGACCAAATATATGTGGGTTAGATTTAAAACAAATGCAGGGTATGGTTATCACTTGCCAGACATCACCAAAATAGTCAAAGATCTGCCTGGTAAGCTTGGTGGAAACCTCGACTTGACCTTGTCCATGTTGTCCATGGGTGGCTCAACTGCTTTGTAGCAGCTTCATAGAAAGTCCTCCTCATAGACAAGCAACCGTAGCTCATGGTTTTTAATGGTACTACTGCCTTTATAGAGATAGCACCAAATGGGTATACAACTATCCAGTCCAAGTTGCAGCTCAAGTTGGTACGTAGCTCTGTGCTGTCCCAATCTGAATAATTGATCCCAAATGGTCTGTACTGACTTCTCTGGTCAGTCAGCTCAACATGCATTCCTGCTTGTTCACCTCCTTTTCTGTTCCATTGTATGAATACATCCTCCTCTTGTTTTTCCTGATAGCAGCAGGGCATGCATCCAAACTAAACAAGACTAAATATTAATTTTGTTCAACAGTAAATAGTTGGCCTTGCTTCACAGGTGACTCTGTCAGATTCTTCAGGCGGCAACGAGACTCTGTCGTGGCAAAGTTTCGTGATCCAGCTTCATCAGTATTGCTTGCCTGCTTCCTCTGCCGACCCTCCTCCAGGATGAGGTCACATTCCTATGATCCTATCCCTCTCCCTGCTCAGCTGGACATGCACTACTAGCCAACACTGATATATCACTGCATCAACAATAATAGAAGTGATTTACCTTGGAACACTAATACAATCAGATGCATGTAGTAAATCATAAAACTAAAATTTTGATCTCCCTCTGTATCAAGAAGAAATAACAGTGAATATCTGTATGAAATGAGCAAAAGCAACATATATAGCTCACCGGTTTATGTAACTCTAGAGCATGCTGGAAAAAGCAGGGGCATGAAACATATAATCCAGACATCCACACCCTTCGCGAAGAACAGAGATGAGTATACTTGTCTGAAATTACATGATCTGTAACCGGAAGGTAGTTCTGAGTGACATGCCAATGCAGATATATGTCCGCTCACATTTTCTGTATTAGTACTACACTACTACTGGATCACAATCCTTCACAAGAAGAAAAAAAGTTCTCAATGCGTACTCTAGAGAACACCATACACATACATACACAGAGGCTCTCATGCACAACTTGCAGTCCACTATGAACTTTTTGAGTATGTATCATCGAGTTTAGTCGCCGAATGCGCAATTATTAGCTGAATTCTTATAATAGAACAATACTTAATATAGCAGGATGAGGCGGTACAAACACCAATAAAGTCAAATGCATGTGTGTAAACATCATAGGTTCACCTTTGAAAAAAAACCCTGTAGTTTTGGCAAAGCCAAAAAGAACTCTGCGTGCAGACGCAGTGTATATTCTGGCTGGGCATTCAGATGTACCTAATCAAGAGACTGCATATATTCAAATTTCTTTCTGATGTCATTTTTCTTATTCTGCCAATGTAGAAGAGGCAGCCTATTCTGATCTATGGGTGGGACGCTTTGTTTGCTTGACTCAGTACTTCGAAATGCTACAAAGGAAAAGCTTGCAAGCTGGTTCCTGAGCAAGTTGCTTTCTTTCTGACATTCTGTAGATTAACCACAACTATTATGTACATGTATGATGCAGAGAATTGACTGCCTTCAAAAATAGGCGCGTGATTGACCGGATGAGTGGGATTGAGGGTTCTGTTCGCACTGAGCTCATATTGATCAAGACCTTGGTCCAAGAAGCGTAGGACGGTCCCATAGCTTCTATGGGTATTAGTTGAATTTCAGTCCTGAATAAGTGAGTCTTATATTTGTACTAGTACTATGTATTTTTTGATTAATTTTGTGTTCTTTTAGAGCTCTTTGTTATGTTTTTTAAGTTCGCCAACTTTAGCTTACAACATATGTTGTATTTCATTCTGTGGTCACACTTTTTAGGGAGCTTTTGTCGATCTTTGGTGTTGATATCTGTTGAATTTGCATTTCTTCATTGCACCAAATATAGTACGGTTATCTATCCTAAACCCGGTCTCCTATACACAACAAGAGACCGGCAAAAGGGAAAAACCTATCAAGATTATACCTTTGCCTTGAGCATTCCACTTGAGCTCGATGTAGACGGTCTTGCCCTTCTCAAGATGGAACGCCTTTCTTAATTCCTCATCATCGACCTCGCATATTAAGCTTGCCCAACATATCTTCTTTGCATTTCATCGACCTTGAAGCCAACACATGCTCCAAGCGATGCCAATAGACAAATACTACAAGTATAAAAAATGCAAAGAACAATGCAAAGAAATATACAAAGTTCTCTTAAAAACACATAATTGTAGACTTCAAGCTTTTTTGAAGTTACTCTGTTTGTTTCTATAATAACAAGTGTACAGGGAAACAGGGTCTGCCACGTGCCAGTACTAATACAAATACAACCATAACATGATGAGCTAAGTGCATCACCTCGTGACATAAACATGCATATATAAATTCAGATCACACCTCGTGTATTTCACTCTTCATCCTCCTCCAATACCACAGCCGACTCCTCCGACACCATGGTCAACTCGGAAGTGAAATGGTACGAGTCCTCTACGTGGACATGCCCTTCGTCACAGAAAAACGGCCTCGAAGGCATCTGCAGGCCATCGGCGCCAGCTTCGAGCATGTCCATGACCTCACTCATCGTTGGCCGGTCGCGAGACCTCATCTGAATACACCATAACCCAACAACGCACAGCTTCTTCTCCAGCTCGTGCATGTCGGCAATAACAGGAGATATCTCACCTGCTTCTCCTTGCAGAGTCAGCTGGTCGTACACCCATGATGGATAATACCCCTGGCTTGATGTCGCTGCGTTTGGGTCTGCGTTCCTTCTTCCACCAGCCATCTCCAGCAGCAGCATCCCAAAGCTGTACACGTCGGACTTGCTCGATATGACACCAAAGCTCCGGGATATCATCTCAGGAGCTATGTAGCCGACAGTTCCCCGCATAGCGCTCAGTGGGACGAAGCTGTCGCCCCTCGGGTACATTTTGGCGAGTCCGAAATCGGCCACCTTCGGGACAAAATTGCTGTCGAGAAGGATGTTATGTGGCTTGATGTCAAAGTGTAGAATCTGCATGTCACACCCCTGATGCAAATAGTTGATCCCCCTGGCAATGCCCAAAGCGATCTCATTGAGCTTGTCCCAAGAGAAACTCTTCTCGGCCGAGAAGATGTACTTGTCCAGAGAACCATGGGGCATGTACTCATAGACTAAGGCCCTTCTCATTTCCTCTGCGCAGAACCCAACTAAACGCACCACATTCATGTGGTGGATCCTGCCGATGGTGGAGACCTCGCTGATGAAATCTTCTCCACCGCAACTGGAGTTTCCCTCTAGCATTTTCACAGCGACATGGGCACCGCCTGGGAGTAGCACGCCCTTGTACACGGAGCCATAGCCCCCTTGGCCCAATTTATCTCGGAAATGGCTTGTGAGTGCAACTATATCGGTGTAGGCGTACCTAGTTGGGCCAATCATTTGTTGTATCCTGAGGAACTTCTCGACTGCATCAATTATGATCCTTGTTTTCCAGTACTTGTAGGCTAGGAATATCCATACAGCCAGGGGTGCCAACAAAAACCTGCATAGTACTGCCCAACCCCAACAAGTAGACAGGTATGCGTATAAATTAGATGTGTGTAGGCATATTTGTATGTCCAAGATTGTGTCCATGACGATTCATATAAAGGCATGAGAAAATAAATAAAAAAGCATAAATTCGCACTTACCGAAAAAAAACTTGGCGATAGCAATAGCAGATACTATGGTTGCAACAACCAAAACCAACTTCGTTTGGTTGTAGTAGTGATTGTTAGGGGACTGAGTCACACATTCCAGGAAGTGCACTTCACTCCAGAAAAAAGCATGAGTACCATTCATGATGTTTGCACCAGATATTTGCTCTTTGAAGTAGCTGGAAACCATACCATTGTAAAGAAATGGATTTAGACGAGAGCACGGTTTGGCTAAATTTCACTTTCATACTAATTTGATGGTAGAATGTAATATGATTTGCATTGCACATCGGATTTTTTTCTAGTGGACCTAGCAGCAGATGCCACACAAGCGGGGGGATGTGGCTGGTCATGTGTGCTGGGGCACAGATCTAAACAGGTACGGAAAAAAACTAGAGAGAAGTGCAATAAACAATCATATAGCATGTGATTGTGAAAAGAAAATAAAACGCCAGCGTTTTGTGCAAATAGCACAAGTTTGGCTGTGGAAAGTGCTATTTATTCTTTCGGAAGTAGGGAGGAAAGAGACTAATTTTGTTAGCTAGGAGGGACTAAATTCAGGAGCAACTGGAGCAACATGGTAATCACCTGATTGAATTGTTGATGCATATATTGATGGTCTCGTAGACAGAACCGCTTGGGGCAGCAAAAGGAAAACGGACATTAAACCCCTTTGTTATGAGTTGTGTGATCTCTGCATAGCTTGCTTCCTGTAGCTGTGCAACCCATTCAAAAGAATACTTCTCACCAAATGGAATCATGGCCAGGTATCCACAGTAAGGTTCAAGATCCCCAGCACTACAGTACGTGTCAGACACCCACACATAAACATGCGAATTGTTGGCACTCAGGCATTCGACAGGCTTGTAGTTACTATTATTCGTCACTGCTCGCGAACAATTAGTAAAACAGGCTCTGAAGTCGCTCCAAGTGTCCAAATCCCAAAAGCCACGTGAATCAAGTATGCCATGGTCTACTCCTGAATAAGGAAGGTGATTCCACAGAGGAAGAGGGCAGCTGCTGTTGGTATCAAAGTTGAGGTCCATGACCGAGAAGTAGGAACCGGTGTAGTTGATGGCAGTCACATAGTATGTTCCCGTGTTGATGTGAATTGCAGCTTTGCTACTTGTACAAACCAGTTCGTATGCTCCAACACCACACCCAAGAGGATCACCTCGCCGACGGAAAGGATATGATACATCTTGGAGATGTCCACAGGAGAAGGGTGGGCACCCATCATCTCCATCCTGGACATGATCTGCTGCAAAAACTGCAACAAGGGAGAAGACAGTTAAAGCTTGCAGCGCAGTGGAAGAATGAAATGCACCTGGTTTCCCCATGACAGGCAGTTTCACAGATGCACCAGGGAGTTGATATCCTATCTAGCTCTGTTAAGAGTACTAAGGAGGGCAAGGGATTGACATCGACTAGTTGATGATGTCCACCTCATATAGCAATTAATAGTGTGACTGGAATACCAATTGTTGACTCCACTTCATGTACACGATGTGCAAAAGAGGAATATATTCTCTCAAATAGTGTCGCTAGGAACAGAAGAAGACTCAGGCTTGGAGTTGTCTGTCCCATTTTTTCCAGAGATGACAACGACAGTACACCAGAATTTCCACACTGTGAAAGCTGCCAGTAGACTGTTCAATGCTCAAGCAACAAGGGACCGGACTAAAGCAAGTCTGCAATCACACTCAACCATTGGAAATGTACGAAACTGCTTACCTATAGAGCACTTAGGCATAACTATCAGTAGAGCACGACTCTGAATGCTTACTATAGAAAAGAAGGAATAGGTTCTTTTTGTTTGTACTTGCTACATCTCCTTCTTCCTCCTCTTCCTCTCCATCTCAGTTACAGTACTACAGAAGATGAGTAAATCACTTGCCATAGCCATCATGCTGCTTCCTCTTATCAGCCATGCAAGGGACTTGGCCACGGTATGGGATGATAAAGATTTCTTCAAATACTGCCCACCATCCCAGTGTAGCCAACATGGGCCCGAGATCAGATTTCCTTTCTGTCTTGCATCTAGCAATACATCATCATTATCATCATGTGGATGTGAAGACGCATCAATCAGGAAGTTAGCATGCTCTGGTCAAGACACCATCCTAGTTCACCCAGTTCTTGGCCCATACATTGTCAGCACCATAGATTACAAACGTTCTTCCATGAAGATTATCCCGCTTGTAGACCCATGCCAGCTGCTCCAGAAGGCCATCATCTCCAGAAGCTCATCGTCTCCACAAGTTGATGCTAACGATGACAAAGAGCCAGGTTTTCGCAGTGTTGACCAATATTTTTCTTTGACTTCCTCTGCAACCCTAGTATGCTGTTCAAGAGAGTTCACACCTGGTGCTGCCAATAGAATTGCAGGCCCAGTCTCCTGCCTTAGCAACGCAACCAACTTCTTGTATTTTGTAGCTGGTTATGAAGATATGTCTCTGCTTCCATTGGATTGCAAGGTCGTCCCAGTCTCAAATGGCTTAGTCAGCCAGATACCCATGTATATGATGGATGACCTAATGCCAGGCATGTACTCACACTCCTTCAAGGAAAGTGCAGAAAGTATCCTCAGTTTTGCTGAGAAGACAGTGTATTGGAATTATTACACTTGTACACAATGTGAACTCAATGGGCGACGCTGCGCGCTCAGCTCAGAAGGGAATGAAGCATTCTGCATGCGTGACCCTCACGGTATGATTAATTCAAACTGTCTAGAACCATACATAACTATATCATCCAGTTTTTTTTGTAATTGTTGTCAAGGAAAAAAATAGATAATATCGAGGACAAGCAATCACAGCAGAACACCAGATTCCGTAACGCGGTTCAGCAATCTTGCCTACATCCGCGGGGCATGCTTAACGGGCGCTCCTCCTCATGTACTCTAACATAGTACCACCGACAACAAGTCCGCCAAGGTCCACAAACACATCAGATCTACAATGCCACGCCGATCTAGCGGCCCCTGCCACAGGCGCTGGTCCGTCCCCAAAATCAATCTTGTCTAACCTACAAAGTCTATTTTGGCTACTCCCGGTGCCTTCATATATTAGGCTAGGTTACACGTGTCTGACTCGAACACCTAACCTATAGCAAACTCGTACACATATTCGACACATATGCAAGAGTAATAATGTTATAAAGTGTATAAAATTGTACTTCACATTTTACTAGCTCATTCCAATTCCATGTGTTTGAATATCCACGCGACTTTTATGTTGATCATTTTTCTTTTAAAATAGCACCACAAATCATCTTATTAGCCGCCTAGAGCAATCACATTGAACTAAGCATCTGAACTCCCATAAAAATCTGAAAAATTATCAACCAAAAAATATATGTTTTGTTCATCTATCAAACACCGGCCTTATAAAATTTGAAACTTTTTTGCTGTCATTTACACTACATTTTGCGGTACAACACTCGACTAATCCTTTGATCAAATGTTTGGATGGGAAATTAGCACCACCATCGTGTATCTCTCCCTTTAATCGAATACTTTATAGATATGTACAGATACCACTTTGTTACAAAAATAATGCTAAAGCATAAGATTTCTAAATAACAAAAGAAAACAGAAAAGGGTGTATAAATGTGTTTTTGTAAATATAGTAAACTTTGGTGAAGTAGGTAATTACCTAAGGCCACATTAACCCACCTGATAGACCATAGTAAATCAGGTGCTCTATCTACGAAGCCTTCCATTCATGTCAATCAAACCAAGAACCAACCATTGCCGAGTTTCTGAAGAGGCACATTACAAATAAAATACCATCAAGAAGCATAATGTTCAACTAATATCACATTCTCTACAAACTAGTCTACAACATAACCCAATATACCATAAAAAACAGATCAGACAACAAAAACACACATAGAACCGTTGGTAGAACCGTTGGTTGTTGACTGGTAAGACATTTCTCTATCAACAAAGCCTCGCATTCAGGTAACTGATCCAGCCAAGGAGAAACCCTTGCCAAGTTTTGCAGGAAGCACGTCACACAGCCAGTCTGAAAGCAAGAAAACTTTCAACTGGCAGCACATCCTCTGCAACATAGGACAACCCCAGAAAAAAGAGATAAAACAGAAAAACACACACAGAACAAATTGGTTGTTGGCTGCATTCTATTCTGTAGTGGGATCTTGAATAACCTCCTTGTCTAATTCCAATTTAAAGCTTGACAATATTCTCCTATATGTTCTAGAAAAATGAAATATGGTTGGCCAGTCATGGCAAGAATTTTTATCTCTTCCAAAAATGCCTTAAATATTATAGTGTATCTTTTTCCAAATATTAAATATTCTATCATATTTCCATTAGGGCAATGTATGGCTGCGAGAACAACTTGTCTGTGCTACAACTTTTTTCAACAATTATATATCATTTTTGTTTATTAAACCATCAAAGGTGTCTCATTCTCGTTTTTGGTACTTGCAGGTTCTCGTATCAAAGTCATTGCAGGTACTACTCTAACTTCATCCGTTTTAACTTCAAAGGCGAAGATTTTTTAATCTATTATGCAAATTCTTCTTGTTGGTTACTCTGAATCTTGACATCCTCTTATCTCCATAACAATATGCTAACGACCTATTTTCTGTTTATTTTCAGCTACATCATCGGTGGCTGCATTTTTTGTTCTTTTGTTGACGGTGGCCACTGCGCTTTATCTTTCACTCAGGACAAGATATAATGAGGAGATACATTTGAAGGTCGAAATGTTTCTCAAGACATATGGCACATCAAAACCCACGAGGTACACATTCTCTGAAGTTAAGAAGATAGCAAGACGGTTTAAGGAAAAAGTAGGGCAGGGAGGGTTTGGAAGTGTATATAAAGGTGAGCTACCAAATAGAGTGCCTGTGGCTGTCAAGATGCTAGAGAATGCTACAGGAGAGGGAGAAGTATTCATCAATGAAGTTGCCACCATTGGGCTAATCCACCATGCCAATATTGTCCGCCTCCTAGGGTTTTGTTCCGAAGGAATGAGAAGGGCTCTTATTTATGAATTCATGCCTAACGAGTCGCTAGAGAAATACATATTCTCTCAAGACCCTAATATTTTTCAGAATATTCTAGTACCGGACAAACTGCTAGATATTGCTCTAGGCATTGCTCGAGGAATGGAGTACTTACATCAAGGATGCAATCAGCGCATCCTCCACTTTGACATCAAGCCTCACAATATCTTGCTGGACTACAACTTTAACCCAAAGATCTCAGACTTTGGGCTTGCAAAGTTGTGTGCAAGGGACCAAAGCATCGTCACCTTAACTGCAGCAAGAGGCACAATGGGCTACATTGCACCAGAGCTATATTCTCGGAACTTTGGGGGGATATCCTACAAGTCAGACGTGTATAGTTTTGGCATGCTGGTTTTAGAAATGGTCAGTGGAAGGAGGAATTCAGACCCAAGTACCGAGAGCCAGAATGATGTATACCTACCAGAGTGGATCTACGAGAAAGTAATCAATGGGCAAGAGTTAGCTCTTACTTTAGAAACGACTGAAGAGGGGAAAGAAAAGGTGAGGCAGCTGGCTATCGTGGCGCTATGGTGCATCCAGTGGAACCCGAGAAACCGTCCGTCAATGACAAAGGTCGTTAACATGCTAACAGGGAGGTTGCAGAATCTGCAGATGCCACCAAAGCCTTTCGTCATATATTAAAATCAGCCCATGCCTTAAACTGAAACATGGAGCACACAGTACCATGGTTCAGTCGGCATTCAAGGGTTGAATTTGTTTACAAGCGTGTTACAAATTTATGCATAGCAGGCTATCTATTTCGGTATTACCAGCCCATTACTTCTGGAGATGTACGAATAATCATTAGTCGCCACCATGTAATAATATTATGCACTAGTTATTTGCAAGGTACATGATTCGCAATTGGACTTGACTTGTATCTGAACAGATCCTTCCACGTTTATCTCCAAAATTCGGTGAATAAATTTACGTGCAATACAGTAATCTGATGATTACCTTATTCAGCAGTTTGTCTCCACTCAGCATATTTTTTGAAGACACGTTGATGCTGCTTTTCCACCCCAATCTTCCATAAGCAATGATCTGGCATGGCCCCGTTTCTTTTTGATCAGGAAGTACTGGAAGGTAATGCTGCTCTATGTATTCTCCTTCTTCAGCGATTACATACTTAATCCCTTCTTCCCAATTGGTACTAATATCTCCTGGCGGCGGTGGGTCTGACAGAGCTTTTTTGTTTTCAGCACAAAACGATGTCCATTGTCCATGTAGATCAGTAGATGCCCTAACCATAGCACACACCGGTTGGAAAAAATAAAAAGAAATGGCAGCGGCTGATAAACAACTCGTGAAGCCCGGTGACCTAAGAAAAACAAAACTGTGAGATAAACCAGTACCTCTTGATTCTCCACGGAATCGAAGCGCGGCGGTGAGGCTGGGGCGGGGGGCGTCGGAATGCTGGCCGCCGTCGAGTTGGTCACCGAAGTGGAGAGGCTACGGCGGGAGATCTGCTTCTGGCGGCCGGTGTCGTCGGCGGCAGCCGCCGGGCGGTTGCGGTGGATGAGGATCCATAGGCTTTGCGAGCGGCCCAAAGGTGGCGTCACTTCTTTTGATCCAGCGTGCAAGGCTGCTGCTGCTGCTACTAAGGCCTGCTAGGAAAAGCCCATAGTATTTCGCAGCCCAAGGAAAAAAAATCCCATCCGCGCTCAAACTCGCTCAAAGTCTCGTCTTCTTCTTCTCTTTGGTCTAAAAAAAAAAACCTTCTTCTTTGCCAAAGGCAATCATAATTAAGCTTGTTTGAACGGTGAGATGCAAATGTTTAATGTCTTAATTCAGATATGTCCGTAACCCAGGCGATCGCTTATGCAGAATGTTCGATGGCACTGCCCCCAAATTAGGTGGGCCCATTTTTTTTTTTTTGCTTAATCTTAAATAAAAAAGGACATTACAATGGCCTAATACAGACGGACATGCAGCACTACATTACAAGGACGACCGACTTGTTAAGTCGCATGCAATTTCTCCGTGTTGGATATTTTTTTCTTTTGGTTGCAGAAGAATTGTTGTCGGTCCTAGGCACGTGCATCCGTTCGTACGATGAAAGAAAAACAAGTAAAAATCCAAAGAAAAGTATATATAGCGACGACCCAGGTCAATGCTGACGTGGACGCGTCAACAGGGTGTAAATTTTGTCGATAGTATAAATGGGAGCAGCAACTCCGGGGATCTTAACTCCAAGTCAGTACTCTACTCGACCAGGAAACCATGTATGGATCAGGGTGTCAGAGAGACGGGACCAATGGCTCCAAGGCAGTAAGCCTCCTGCTCCGCCTATCCACGCTGATCCTGGCCCTCGCGTCGGCGGTCATGATGGCCACGGTCGACGGCTGCAACACCATCGATGGTGCCACCTACGGCTAAAGAGACTACGGCGCCTTCGTCTACCTGGTATGGTCCAACATCGCCCGCGGCGTCGTGCATGCCATGGCGATCTACCTGCAGCTCAATAGCGCCGATCGAGTACACTACGGAGATATACATGGCCTTAATATGGGTTTCGATGGGTAAAAAAACCAAAAAAGGTCCATGCAGCTTAAGTTTAAGGGGAAGGATGGGACCGAAGCACACCTCATAAAAAACAAGTAAAAATGCCAAGAAAAGTGTATATACCGACGACCCAGGTCAATGCTAACGTGGATGGATTAACAGGGTATAAATTGTGTGGATAGCATAAGGCTGGTCATAGTGAAGAATAACATAGGCTAGTAACATGTATAAGTTACTAATCTATGTTACTAACTTTATAGTGGGTAATAACTTGTGTCTGGTATCATGCAATGCCTTATTTATTAGCATGTAGACTCATCTTATTTTGGGTTGTGTAATGTTATGGTAACATAGCTATTTATCACAAGGCTCTCTTTTTATCATTTAGAGCAAGTACAATAAGGATGAGTCAGTTGACTATAAGACTTAAAATACTATATTTATGCTGAGTTGGCAGAGAGAGAATAAGAGAGAGAAAGCAAGTCAGCCCTAATGCAAGAGCCAGCTCTTGCACGTGCTCCTAGGCATTTTGAGAGATTGAAAGGTGGACCATATATTAATAAAGTAGCATATTTTTGTAACTAGTTATTATACATGTTGGCTATAGTGTTAACTATAGATGACATGACAATGACTTATAGTTGGCAGTCGACTGTACTATTGAACTTGCTCTTAATAACATGTCACATCATCAAATTGTCTAGTCGGCACGTATATAGATGTATATTACTATCTATGTTACTCTCACTATGACTAGTCAAATAGGACTCCGGCTGGGTATCTTAACTCTAGGTCACAAACCACTAATACACGGAAATCAGCGTGTCGGGAGAGTCGCTCCCAACGGCCCCAAAGCAGTAGAGCTGTTTTATGGTACCCTCGGATGAATAATATCCATCCATTTTCGTGCACCCAAAGGCACGTAACAATTCATACTAGTGTCAAAAAGATGACTACTACAAATCATACTACTCACCTGAGGAGGGCAAAATCGGCACCGCAGAAAAAAACCACTTAGACGGGCCCTAGCCCAAGACAGTCCACATAGCTCGCCAGCAAATCATTAACCCTAAGATTCAAGCTCGTCCACACCTCGCCTCCCTCACGTGGCCGTCACGTTCCGGTGGTACCCGTCGACGAGCGTGTGTGTCCCCTTGTATCTTCGGCACGTCTAGGTGTGTGTGGCTGCCTAGGTGCTGCAGTCGCCGGCCTCGGTTATGTCGGCGCCGCCGGGAAGATAGAGAGGGAGCCAGGGAGACCGGCGACGGTGGGGTGGAGATGCTGGGGATGGGGCGGAGTCTGGCGAGGGGTGGTGCCGGAGAGGGGAGGAGGTCTTTGAAGCGGTCGCGGCGACTAGGAGGGTGATGTGAACCGAACGTGGTGGCATGCTTCCAGTCGGCGGACTACGATGGCAGCGGGATGATCGACGACAAGGGGCTGCAGTCTGCACTGGCCGACTTCAACAACCAGAGCTTCAGCCTCTACACCATCCACCTCCTCATGTGCCTCTTCACCAACACCATATGTCCCCAATATCGGCAAGCCCTCCTTCCCGTCACGGTCATTCTTGGATATCTCTTTCAGCCTCTCAGGTCTCTCGCACAATCATTCTAGGATCAATGGGGTTAGGATTTAGCTTGCAGGAAGCGATCGTGCTAGTCTCCCTGTCAATTGGCACCACCACCACATAACGGCTTTGTGGTATGCCGTTTCCATTAGCACTGAATTTGGTGACCATGTTCTTGTAGTTTTTGTGGCACCCAATCCGAGAGTCTAGTGCGAGATAGAATTCAGAAGTGGATCCATTTATTTTCTGGGTAAGATTTGATTGGAATGGACTATTTTAGCTCAGCTTGACTGGATTTCATGCTGTCCGTCCGTGGACTAGCGTTTGATTGAAGTCTGCGCTGTCCAAATTCAGTGAGGTTCCTCCACAAAATCCACAAGTTGTTTTCTTGTTATGGTCATATCACTAACCACCTTTGATTGTTTCTTCTTATGTTCATAGTGTGAGAAATGATTTTTAGTAGATGTGGAACTGTGGGTTATTTTCACAGAGCTTTATTTCCTAACACGAACTCTGTAAATTTGCGCTTTCAGTTTAATCCGTCACATCATGAAAACCTTATTTGACAATGTCAGTATAGCTCAGTATAATAAGTGAAGAATACGGACATCGTCAAATAAGGTTGATTTTGGATGCAATAGAGCTACTGACATATCTATTGACATATCCTAGAGCTTATTTAATCCGTCTGTGGACTAGCGTTTGAATAAGGCTTATTTGACCATCACTAAAGGCTGATTTTGGATGCAATACGCAGAATAAGTGGAGAAATTCTATCTCTCAAGTTGATCTTCCATAAAAATATCTAAACTTGAAAAATGGCAAAATGCATTTTTTATGAGAATATACATATCTAGCTATAGGATAGGAGTACACGTTTTTGGTCTTGCTTTTTAATAGCTTATTCATAGCTTTGTGGTCACTTGTATGGATATACATATCTAGCTGTAAAATAGGTGTAAAAGTTTTTGGTCTTGCTTTTTAGTAGCTTATTAATTCATATCTTTGTGGTCACTTGTATGGATTGAGAACTCTGCAAAACGTGAGTAGCTCTATGATCCCAGCTCACAGTCAATTAGCTGAAAAAATTTCTATGGGATAAACCTAGGAGTAGTATGCAAGTTCTTTGCTGAGAAATCCAACACAGTAGAAGAAGTTCATAGTTTATGCCTTGAAATTTAACTTAATACAATGAAGTGCTGCCTTCCTAATTCACATCTGTAGCTTGCTATCCAGAATTATCTGCCTTTGTGTTTTGGCCGTGATTGATTTCAAGTGTACAGTAGACATGATATATTTTTGACACGTGAGATTATCATTTTATACGTTGTGATTTTTTTTTATTTAAGATCCTAATTGTAAAATATGTTCTCTTTTAATTCTTTTAGGCTGAAGGAGTTTACTTATGTATTTTAGGGTGAGAAGCTACAACAGTACTACTACTTTCATTCTCTCTGGGGCAACTAATCAACTACTCGCCGAGGGACTTAAAAGTGATGGCAGAAGGAATTGCCGGGGTGGGGAAGAAAGGTGTGCCTGGCCTGTAGGTGGCGCTTGGTGGCTGCTCGGCGAATTCCAACATGTCGTATGAGCTGCCATCGTTTGGATGCAGAGTATAATCAGCCGATTTGTTTTCTTCTATACACTAATCATCTGAAGTACACGGTATTCAAACCAGGAAAAAACTGTGATGTTGTATGTTCACTGGCATGTAATAGATTACCCTGATTATATAGTGATAATGGAGTATTTTGGACGTTACAATTTTGTAGAAACTCTGACAAAAATGCAGTACATTCAGTTGGTAACACTGCCATAGAGTTTCGCAATAGCTCGGCGTCCAGGGATCACAGACCGACCATAGACCCTATTCAATAAGTGGAACTAAATAGTTTGATTTATAACAGAAACCATAAGGGGCCACCAGTAACATGCAGTACAAGACATCTATGTCTACCAATTGAGCACCTACTATTTATCATTTCGTATTATTCATCCTTTGTCGTAGCTGTCGAAGAGGCTTCTTTTTCTAATATGAGCATCTATAATCTAAACAAGCAACATGAAAGAATGAGTGGTGTACAACAAAACGGAACAGATTGCAACAAGAAAATGAAACAAGGCTTTTAGAGTTCTTTTTGAGCCAGGTATTTCGATGTTCTCCAGTGCACGGTATCCTTCGTTAAAGCACGTGTAAGCCATCTAAACCACGTCAAGTTGTCTAGCAAGTATTCCAGCTCTTCCTTTCTAACGCTGAATTCTTTGACCTTAGCATAGTCATTATAGAGCTGGAATCCTTCCTCCTCCCTTCTAAAGGTCTTACTAACCATTTGGTGATAGTCTTCATGCTCCTCCATGTTAGCACCTTCACCATCCATGTCTGAAAATCGCCATCGTCAAAGTAAGATTCATGTTGCTAGTCAAGAAAATCATGTTTGGAAAAAACAATTGTATGTGCAAGATGGAACAACGGGTGATTTCATTTTTTTTTCATCCATCTTATTGCAAAAATCAACCTTTTTCTCTGTACTCCTACAATATCTTCCTCTGTTGAATCAGAGTTCGTAAAGACATAACCATGAAAATGAGACTCCTTACCTAATGTTTGCTACTTTTCGTGTCGGAAAATAAAATTTATGCCAGCTTTATAACACTAATGTTTCAAGATGGGCGTTGATTTTTTTTTCAATGATTGATTATGTAAATCCACATGCCATATTCAGCTGTAACAGAATTGGCTAAAGCATATCTTAAAGAAGTGATTGAAACTGGAGCAGTGTAATAAAATAGTTTCGAAAGCACTGATACTAGCGTTAGAGTGAACAACAAACTTTGTCATCACATGTGCTTGATTCAGAAATCTAGCCTGAATGTCCATAGCTCTTCATCTCTTGTTCATAGTCGAATTCTCACAGTATTAAATGATAATATCAGTGCATCATTTTCTAACGCGACATATAGCTAGAGTAATTAGAGAGGTGGCCAGTTTTTTAGCAATGCAACTTGCTGGCTCACTGCAGGTCGACACCAGCACATGATTCCTGAACTACCTTAAGCCTCTTTTTCAGTTACCATTGACTATTCTACTCAATCTGGAAAAAAAATACAAAGCTGTAGGAGGGCCGGAGTTTACCGTACGTGTGCGCTACCTGTTCTTAGACGGCCGTAGGCGTCCACTTCCAGCGTGCGGTGTGGCGTCGGTGCTGGCAGCAGCGGCGGAGGCGTGCGGGCTGGAGTCGGCGTCCACTTCCGGTGTGCCGCGTTGCGTCGGCGCCGTCGGCGTGCAGGCTGGAGTGGGCTGGCATCGGCTGTGGAGGAGTGAGGTCTGGCATCGGCGGTGGCGTCGCGTACGGGGCGGCGGTCGAGAGGTTTCCTTGTGATTTCTTTTTACAGAATCGCTGGAGTAGCCACGGTACGGGCTTATGGGCCTAATCACGGTGATCTGGGAAAAAAAACATTGGTAGCAAAATGTCTGAAATAGCCACGTCTCTAAACCGTTGGATCAATTTATACTAGTCCTTGTGTTGAGAGTAGTAAAAGGTACTGTAAAATTAGCCAAGCAGTAAGCCTCCTGCTCTGCCTGTCCACGCTGATCCTGGCAATTGCGTCGGCGGTCATGATGGCCACGGTGGATGGCTACAGAGACTATGACACCTTCGTCTACCTGGTATGGTCCAAGGCCGCAGCGATCTACCTGCAGCTCAGCAGTGCCGGTGGCGACAACGACGATGATGACATGAGTAACCAGCTCCCTGGGGTTGTTCTGGTGGTCGTCGACGTGCTGGCGCAGGCGCTGCTATACTCGTCGACGGGCATGGCGTACGCGGCGCTCGGTGCCAAGGTCAGCGTCGACAACTGCATGCCGTTCGGCGAGGAGGTGGGACGGTCCAAGCTACTGTCACTGGGCGCGAGCGTCTCCGTTGGCCTCGCCGCCGTGGACAAGGACGTGCCCCTGCCATTCTCCGTCTGGCCCAGCTTGTCAGACCGATGCAATGCACGTCTAGTACCATGCAGGCATGTATGTACATACTTAGTAAGGTTGATACTGGACTATTTCGTTAAGCTCCAGGTAAAATCTAAGATTGATGGGCTCCTTTGAGTTTTGGCGGCTCTATATGGATTCCGAGAACCTGAGTTTTTGTAAGAACATGGGCGAATTTGTAGTTTAAAATCAGTTCCAAATTTAGGCCCCATTTGGTACGAAAGTATTTTTAAAGTATTAAGAGAATACTTTAGATTCTGAAAAAACTGAAATATTAAATACTTTGAGGTGCTCAGATCCAACAAATAATATGGTTTTAAAACTGAAGTATCCTTCAAAACTATGGCATTTTTGAAGTATTTGATAAAGAGGTTAGACCCTCTTTTTTCGAAAACCGAGAAAAGAGAAAAACTGAAGTATTGCTTTGTTAGGCACTAAAATACTATGGTATTGATATACTTTAGTTTTAGAAAACTTTGTTGCCAAACTAGGCCGTTTTGTGAAGACTCTTTGGCTTCGTTTGGGAGCTCAGTCAATGCATTTGGGTTGAACGAATATTGTATTTTTGGAAACTGAAGTATCAGCAAAACTATAGCATTTTTGCCATATTAGAAACTTCAGTCGAGATCTCTTTTGAAATTTCATTGAGATTAATAATCTATACATTCCTTAAACAAAACAATGAAACATTTAAACTTTTATGAGCTATAGTAAAACAACAAATTTGTCCCAACCATTCAATCTGAATCTGCCTTTTTTCACACTACAATTCGTCTTTTCTCACGAAATATGGATGCAAATTCCAACCAAGTCTTACTAAAAAGTGAAATTATAAATAGATTTTGTTAAAGTGTATAAGTGGATTGCACTAGCTCTTTCCATCAGTTCGGACTTTTGGTTGCGTTGGTTAGTGCATGAAGCTTGACTTGGTATCAAAGTCTAAGGTCTCGAGTTCGAGTCTTGGCTTTCACAATCTATTATATACTAAAAGCAATATAAGGGTGTTTTTCGAGGCACGTGGTTGATCCACATCATCAGAATTATTTTGGATAGTTGGATCTAGAATTTGTGGTTAGGATTTTAAATCACATCCAGATTTACGTAACATATATGTCACGTGTTCCAGTTGACCCAACACGATAACATAGGATTTTAAATCACATCCAGATTTACGTAACATATATGTCACGTGTTCCAGTTGACCCAACACGATAACATAGTAACATACGTACGGTAGGCTCATTTGAGAGGTACATAACCCTAAAAAAACAGCGTACGTAATCGAACACGTTTAATCAACAAAAAGAAACACAACACGTTTGCTGTTCTGTACCTCCACACGTGGCATGTTCCCTTTTTATTTTCCTTTGTGCATATACGTGTATATCCCTTGGCTGCTTGAGAGAAGAATATAAACTGCATGCAAGCCTCGATGGATCTCAAAAAACAAAAATAAAAAACACTTTGATGGATCTGGTCATCTGCTCAATTTCTCTTCCTGCTGAAAGCTCATAGGCATGTACAACAAACAAATCATCACGGTGCACGGAAAGGTAAAAAAAGTTTTCCCATTTTCTACTGGAATCGGTATATATAAAAGAGTATGTGGAATTTTCTGTAAAAAACTGTTTGTGGATTTTAATTAGGATTCAAGAAATAAAGAATAAATTTAAATATTGTTTAGTGGATATTAGAATGTTTAAACGAGCTCCCAAACACATTCACTTTGAGCATGTAAACCACTTGTATTACAGGTTTCACATTGGTTATCGGGGAAGATTAGAAAGAGTGTCACATTCAGTACCTATTTTGGATGATATATATTCATATATTAGCTTTGTGTAACAACGTAGAGGGCCATGTTAAAAAAATTGTATAGATATATATTTATTTTTTATTTGTTTCTGCTAATTTATCGATACATATTTTCTCCAACAAAAAAGCCTTAGCTTCTAGAGCAAGCTTTTGATGTGATTTTAAGCAATATTAGGATTTTGTCATTTTTTGTAGCATAATGTTGCTCGCTTCCTTCCCCTTGTCTATTTAAGTATCTAGAAAATACAAAAAAATATCGTTCGGAATGCTCACTATTTTGTCCATTGAAGATTGTTACATGGTTATTCAGGTAGCCGATATCTTCTTATTTTTTGGTGGTGTTTGAAGATAGGCCTATCATCCCTGTGGCAGATCAGGGTTTCCTCTAAGTTAAGAAAAGGTTCCTACATTCTTCATACGTGTGATAGAAATATCTACTAGGCAATAGGTTTTATGGTATTACATTTCTTACTCCATGTAAATATGATGGCATATGCTATTAGTTAGATTCATCTAAATTTTGACAAATGGGTGACATCTATTTTGAGTCGGAGGGAGTACAATGACCATGCATTGGAGCTACAGATCTATTTTGAGACGGAGGGAGTATTATAGAGAGCACATCAGAACTAACCTATGGGACCCACATATTGCTGATAATTAGTTTGTTTGTTTGCAACTGCATGCTTGAGTATATAAATAGTATATGAGGAAAAATATCATTTGATTTTTGTAAAACATGTTTCACAATAATTATTATCATTTTAAAATAAAGGTTAAAGTTGCATCATAAATAATTTATCCAAATTTAAAATATTTTGTATTTTGCAATGAAGAGTGTAAATATGAGGGAAAAAGGCCATAACAAATATTAAATTTTGACAATTTTAAACCGTATAAAATAATGCCCTCGCAAATGCGAGGGCCACCATGCTAGTTTATCTTAAAATTGTTGTTGACCCCTCTATATCCACGTATAGGCTTGTTGAGTCATACGTGAGTTTCGCGCGCCGTCGCTCTCTTTCGGTTGCACGTGCTGGCTTCTCCCCGTCACACGTGAGAGGGGGTGTTAAAGTGTATAAGTAGATTGCACTAGCTCTTTCCACAGTTCGGACTTTTGGGTGCGTTGGCTAGTGCATGAAGCTTGACAGATTTTTTAAAAACGAAAGAAAGCAACCAGTAGTCTAAAATGGGCCTTGTGACTTGCTAAAGGCTTTCTCGGTGCACAAGTTCACTAGGCATGTTGATGCATGCAAGCTACGCGTCGTCTAGTTGAAAAAAAATCACATGTGAAGAGAATGTGTGAGTGAGTGCTTGAGATCTTTGCAGAATCGATTTTCCATTTATAATATCTGATCCTATATATAACTTGCTGGAGTATGTGTGAAATTCGGAGGCAATTAATATGATATCCCCGAAGATCTGGATGAGGGTGTGATCACGTTGTATACTTGTAAATGAGAAAGTCAATTGTGTACGGGCTTGGCAGCGGAGACAGACATTGTCTCTTCTCTATATACAAGTCCAGCAAGCTCAACACGGATGCAAAAGCAAAAGTAGAGCATGCATGTAGATTTCAACGACAAATTCGGAATTCAACGACAAAGCTAGCTGGTCAGTAGTACGAAAAATTCGGAATTTTCCATGCTCTCCAAAGACAAAAGAATACAAATGTAAATTTCAACTCGATTTTAGTTTTTTTAAGAAAAAAGTTGGAAGTACGAAATGCTTTCTTTTCTCTACTTATCTAAAAAATACATTGGTGTTCCGTTTTCTGCCCGATTCGCATTACGTCGGCAGTTTCGTCGCACCCCCCTTCGTCGCCCGCATAGAAAAAAAACAGGACGGAACCAAAGACGCAATCCTCGCGCCTCCAGAATCCAGATCCTTCCCCTCCCCGCCTCCACCGCCCACTTCCTCCCTGCTCGTGGACTATCGCACTCTAGCACCGCCCCTGCCGCCACTCTGCTTCGGCGCCACAGACCCAGCCGCCGCCCTTGGAGGCGGCTCCGACCACCATATATCCTGGGACAACTCCCTGCCACCATTGATCCCAGCTCTCTGCCACCATGAATCCGGCCCAGTACCCCACCAAGGCTGCGAAGGTCATCGATTGCTAGGGAAACCACAGAGTACCACTCGAAATCATCTACACCATGCTCAATCAGATGACGCACCTGCTGTTTTCGGGATCTAGGCTGGGGAGATGAACCGTCGAAGGACAAAAGGGAATAGGCAGTACGTGGAGGAGTCAGGTTCCGGCCGTCGACGGCTCCTGCTATGTGTTCGATGGGTATGTGCTCCTCCGATCTTCTGTTGGCAGTCCCATCAAGGTCATGTCCTCATCAAAGCCCCAATTTTCTTGCTCGTTTAGATCCTTTCTCGAGTCTAGCATCTCAAGCATAGTTGTTAATTTGTGATTTGTGAGCACTGATGCATTTATTCTTCAATCCACTTTTTTTCTGAATGCATTGGAAACAAAGAGGCCAGAGATGATTGGTAACCTGACCAATGCACGACAAGAGGAAAGCCAACTCTTGTTGATTCAAGGCTAAGCGCCGGTATAGTCTCTTTTCTATTTTCTCCTTTCTTCATATATTATTGTGATTCTAAATTATGGAGTGGTCAAGTCAATTTATGTATAATGGATATACAGAGATTTTTTCAATAGTATTGCTCAGCTTTTTCATTGAGTATTAAAGATTGATCTGCTGAGTATTAAAGATTGATCTGCATACGTATGTACACATGATGCATTGAATCTGATGTTGGTGTCCTCTTGTGCTGCCGCTCATGGCGTGATTGTGCGTGCTCCTGGCCGGTGCTCTTCACAGCGAATCCAGCAATGCCGACGGTGTTGATGCCCGACTTCTAGCGCCGAGTTGACGCAATGTTCCACTCCACCGCCTCGCTCACTTTAGAGGAGCTCTGCCTTGGTCTGAACCCAACATTTCAATGATGCCCTCGCCTTCGCCGCCAAGAGGTGCATTGATGTGGATGTCTTATTTGCTGGGATGGAGAAATTATCATCTCTTGGTTCTTAACCATGTGAACTGATTCCTTAATTGGTCAAAGGTGTTTCTATATAAATAATCGAATGAGCTAGAATTTAAATAATTCACTTCTGTTTTTGTTATGAATTAGGATCACTATCTACAAGATGTACACCACATAAATTTATTTCCTTTTTGTTAATGTATCGACATTTTTTTTCCGAAGCATGTCAAGTTGGCCAGAAATCCTCTTCATTGTGCTATGATCCTGTCCCGCACGACAGTGAGGATGGAGGCCCAGGAGGAGCATGGAGGCGCGAGCTCGTAGCCCTACCTTTCCGATTCACCTCCTGATTTGTAGGTGTTGCCACTCGATCAACACCAACCTACATGAATCGGAATGTGGAGGGGGGATCAGCGCACCAGTGGGGCAGACAAGTGAGATGTTTTATCTTTTTTCTCTACTATATTGTCGATTTCAATTCATGTCTGGTTATCTTTATCTGATATAATGTTCAAAACATTTTTGTCACTTCGTTCTCCATGAATTAATCGCCCTAGCATATATGCTTCAAAATAAGTTTGCTTCATTCACGTGATAAAATCTTAGAAGTTTCTGAAGAAAGATAAAATGGTAACATGATTTTCTTTGGTATCACGTATCAGATCCTCTCTCAGTTCATCAACTGCATGGAAAGCTCTATCTGGTTCCTCAATGTTTGCACCACCATTTAGCAACTATCACGACATCAGAAATTATGATGTACATTGTTTGTACTCCACCTTGAAAAGCTCAAGTTCCTGTTGTTTGAGGCAATGTTGATAAAATTGTGACTAAAAGACTGTTCTAAATGACTCCAACTTGATGCATGAGGCCAGATGATTGTTCTGGTTAATGCAGTTGAGAGCAATCCAAAGAGGGTCTTTCCAGTTCTATTACTTCTGAGAACATCCAGAGGTACAACATGCATATACTTAAATCCATTCTTCTTGCTTCAACATGGTTCAAGAAACTTAATTTTGACAGCATATATAGTAATACATAGCTAGCGATAATTCGAAGCCTTGGTATCAAGGCTTGGTTGATGGTTAGTTGTTTATTTTTAGGGAGATGGTGTTCCAAAGCATGTATTGCTGCATCCATTTGATCATATAAATTCTATCAAAAAAGAATATGGGCGTTTGGTTGGTCCAGGCGACGACTGACGAGGAGATGAAGCACACATGGGAGAGCCCGGACACGATATCGAGTTACCCGGCGGTACATCAACGATCTCCTGCACTCCCAGCTCGAAGAAGATGGCCTCTTGCGCTCCCTCCTCGATGACGACGGCTTCCTCAATGGCTTGATGATGACGGGTCCAGGCTCCTCAACGATGGCATTCAGGTGCTTGTGTACTTCTAATCGCCCATCTCAGAATATGGATTATTTTCCTAATTAATTATTTCATGTCGGTCAATAATAACTTTTTAATGTGTAGGGAGGCGTATACCATAATTGTTCAAGTATGAATTATTCTTATCATACTAAATGTGGATTGGTGGGTAAATATATTTTTACTCTTGCAATCAATCAAAGAAAATTATATATCATCCACCTGATTGATTCTTAAGAAAATTTTGTTGATCACATTCCAATAAACTGGCTTGGTTGATTTATAGTATTGTAACTGGCCTCCTTGAATAATAGGTGGGTTGAAGGTATGGAACCCATTTTTTTCTTGTGCTCATCGAAGGGGACATGATATGAAGCTCAGTTGTTGTGCTTGGGTGCTTAAGTCAATACAAAATAATGGCTCTTTGTTCTATGAAATTAGTACAAATAGTTGTGCAGTTTGATGCAACATTTCTTTCTAATTGCACATCGTTGCAGTAAATGTTTTGTCAAATATAGGGAAAGTATACTATTTTAGAGTCTCTTTTTACATGATAATAATAAAGATGGTAATTCATTGGCACAAGTGTATTTTATTTTCATATATTACATAGTAATTCGGACAGATGATGTTGATGTGTAATTTCTTTATTCTTGGTCTTACTCAAGCGAAAGAACTAAACAGAGAAATTGACAGTGGGGAGAAACCTGCAGCAAATATCTCTGAAGCATGCCTGTGTGATTCGTCCGAGGAAGATGAGCTCGAGAGTTCATATTTCTCATGATCGATGCAGTAGATGTGAAATTTCAATACTTAAACTCATTCCCTAAATGTTTATTTTTTATGACAGATTGGTTGTTCCATACATCACCAGGGTTGTCTTATGAGGAGAACACCAGCTAACGTTGCTGCAATTGCGAAGGTTCCTGATGTCAGGTTGAGTGATGCCAATGGTATGACTGATGGTGGAAAGTTGATGACAATGGTATGTCTGATGGTGGAAAGTTGATGACAATGGTATGTCTGATGGTGGAAAGTTTATTTCTTGTGTTACTTTTTACTTTCCACGTTGTTTGATGCCATAATGTTCATTTCTTTGAATGTTTTTATATATGCTAGAAATTTTACATCTCCGGTGAAAATGTAGTAGCTAATCATAGCATAGAATGCTTTAATGGCGTGGTATAGTGTAGGGTTAAACTTGTCGAGGAAGCCATCTCTTTTATGTAGTAAGGTATGTAGAGTAATACATGGGTTCGGTTTCTAATCAATTAACCTCTTTGCAACTAGATTTTCAGATTTGGCTAACAAAGATTATCTTGAACTTTCGTTTGTTTGTATATTTTTAAATATAAATATTGATTGCTCACTCCTTAGGCAGGTCGCATAATACTCTTATGAAGATTGCCTTCTGTTTCAGAGGTGCCATCTCCAGTGGTCTTTATCTATAAAAAAGGTGGTCATCTAAAAAATACATAGGTGATAACTACCCATTGAAAAGCCTATAGGTTTTTAAATTTATTCTAGCAGGAAACAAAGTTCACAAACAAACCATTGTTGCACTCTTTTGGATCATAAATTTAAATTTTCTAATGTGATTTGTTTTGCCTCATGGTTATGTGAATGAAGGAGAAGAGCCGAGAGAAATTGTATTCCATATGCGCAAATAGTTGTGAAAGTCAGCCGAGAACCTATCAATTGCCTTATGTAAATGCTTTTATTGTATATTAGATGCTACAATTCTTGTTCCATTACTCTAAGTCCAGGCTGCATTTTATGCTCGTGAATTTTGTTAATGTGATATTTATTCACATTTCAGGTTACACAATTTAGTTCTTTCATTGTCTTTTAGTTATTGGTGATGCATGTCTCTTTCTACAATTTGAACCAGGTGTTTCCTTGGTTTTGTTTATGCTAATGACAAACTTAAACATAATGGCTTGAAGATGGTGTATCTGAGCTATGTTTATGAGCCCAGATTGAAAAACATGTGTTGGCTAGCTATTGGCTCAACATATTTGTTTTCATTCCTCTATGTTGACACATAATTGCAAACTAATTTGTATTTAGGTGATGGGTTTGGAGAAGGAAGGACAAGACAATGCAGTTGGAGAGATGAAGCCACGACATCACATACTGTGGCATTTATCACTAAGTATTGGAACTTCTAAGGTGAGATATCATTGTTTTATTTTATTTTTATATCAAATCATCTAGGACCCTTAGTTTTTATATTGTATACCCTCCCATTGTAGTTTACATGTATGCGTATATAGGTGTATGTGCTTTTGTCATGTAGTAACTGTTTTGTGAGGAATTTCGATCTGGTTTAGTATTTAGAACAAGCAAATTGAACAGTATCTCCAAGAAGGCCATCATGGATGGCAAAGAGACCAAGCTTGTGATCAATTCCATACTTATTTCCATGTTGAATTGTCGAGGTGTGATCTTCTTGACCTAAGTAAAATCCATGCGGTACTTGGTATTAAAAAAGGGGTTATTTGGGTTGGCTAATTTTTTGAAATGCTTGATCTTCTGGTGTTCATTATCATGGTTGTCCAAGCTCTTCACGTGTCTTGTGCAAGGTAAGATGAAGAACAACTGTGGCCACCGCTTGTGGGCTTTGGCTGGTAACTTGTGGCCGGCCCGGATGGACAACAACGTGCTAGAGACAACAACTTGGGGTGGGGCCCTTGGTGATGAGGCATACATCTTAAGGTCGGGTTGTCGTCGATCGATGCCTGGGTAGGGCCTCAGATTTGGTGTCATGTAGGATTTGTTGGTGACATTGAGTCCTGTGTGGTTATTGTTGAGGGAGTTGCTGAGTGTGGTGTCTACTTGTGTGTGTTCGCATTGTATTTTAAGTGGCTATTTTTTCCTTTTTGACTTATATTATTCTTAGATGTTATTTGACAGGTGATATGGAATGTAAGCAACATTAAAAAAAATATGGAATGCCAAGTATGTTATATGATCATTGCTACCTATCATTTTTATGTTCACAACATGTATTATTCACCATTGTTTTTGGTACAGGTTTTGGTGCTTGTCATTAGGAGTAATTTTTGGAATAGGTGCCCAAGATGAAGGCAAACGTTCCTGAACTAAACAACTTGTTATAAAAAAAAATTATATTAAGCAAGTCACAAGATAGATAGTTATAAGATTAGATGCTGAAGGATTATAGCTTTCCTCGAAACTAGCTTTTTATGTAAGGGTGGATTTTTAGTGTTTGGAATATAGCCGGACTATCTTTTTGTGTTCATGGGAATTATGGTTCTATGTGCCACAAGGAAAAAACTTCAGATGTGTGGTGTTTGCTGTGTAGGTAAACAATCATAAGATATTTGTTGCAACATGGTCATAAGCACATATGTAGATTTTTAAAAATTGCAATGATGTCTTGTGGTAACACATGTGCAATTACTTGTAGAGTCGTTAGTCTCAGAACTTTGGAACCTGTATATCACAATTTGTAGAAATAGCTAGCACTCCGGTTAAGTTGCTATATGTTATGTATAACATGGAGAATTAGCGACATCTTTGGGTTCACTTTGGTACTTGGTAACTCTTTCTTAGATATGAACTAATGTGCTCATATAGTGGTGACCTGATTCGTGTGATACCAATCTTTCCTTTTACAAACCTTGCCCACATTTCAATAGTCAATTTTCATTGGCATACAAATTAAATTTTATGTCCAAGCCTGGCGATTGTTCATCAACTAGAGCATTCAGCTACTATAATAGAGAAAAGAATGTCTCGACAGTGCGTCTCAGGTAAGGGTAGCATTCAATCATAGCAAAGATTATTTTGTAATCCCTTCTCGAGCATGTGTATGTTGGCAAATAGTATTTATGTTTTTTCTCAAAATTGTACAATGATGCTTTTAATGTGCATAAAAATTATAAAATTGTATATTTTACCTCATTAACATAAAACCTTTAAAATATTTATATGTCCCGTTGCAACGCACGGGCATTTTACTAGTTGAAAACAAAAGCAAGCAACCAGCAGTCCGGGGCAGACTGGTGATATAATTACCACCTTCTGGGTAATTAAGCTAGTTCACAAGAGCTATCTGATGCATGCGATCGAGATACGTATCTTCCGGTTGAAGAAAAAACTCACATTTGAAGAGAACGTGCCTGAGTACGTGCGTGTGATCTTTGCACAATCGGTTTTCCGTTTATACAAGCTTATCCTATCTTGTAGTCATGCGCACGTACTGGTTGTCCCTCATATCGGTACACAGTGTAGAGTTGGGTATACTCCGCGTCCCCATATCGCGGTGATTGCGGGCAGTGTAGTTATATATTTTCCGACTTTCGGTCTCCCGCAAACACGTGCACACCCGTGCATATACACCCTTTGTACCCAGCCTATATGTCTAAGCAGGTCGTACGGACTATAGGTGGGTTCGTACAGGTTTCGCACCGAGACAGTATCATGCAATCCTGACCATCTATTTGCCAAAGATTGGAGGAGGGGGATACCAAAGCAAAAGTGTTAATTTTAACCCTCAGTCTGATATGGGCACCATGGATCACCATTAGACCGTGTTAAAACTTAGCTACTCACTCCATCTCGGTTTAGTAGTCTTACCCGTACCTCTAGGTCATCAATTTAACAAAATTGAAATGATACATTTACAAAAAATATCATTGGAAACTTCAGATGTTATACATTTTAATGTTATAATTTTATGTTATATAGTTTCTATATTATATTGATCAAATTGATGACCTAGTGATACACGCATGACTAATAAACCGGGATGGAGCAAGCACTGTTGATACCCTCAAATTCCGTCTTAGCTTTCATTTTGGACACCAGTGGGAGATTAATTATGTGCTTATTTACCATTTTTTCTTTATTTAGCCAAATGTTCACGGGGAAGTTCCTAGGTCTAATTAATTTTCTCTGTTAAATTATGTAAGAATATAATATGTATTAAAACATAATCATGTAAGATTATAATATGTCCTAGCGTTGTCCGTGATCTTTTAAAGTTGGACCAAATTGATAGACAACATAGCAACATCCACAACACCATATGTTAGTTTTGTTAAATCCATTGTGAAATATATTTTCATCATATACAAATTTTGATTTGGCGCATTATGGGCAGTAGCTGCTAGCTAGCTAGTTCCCTTCCTCACAATCTCACATACATATGGCAGTCTAAAATCTCTCGTTAATTGTTGAAGAGCTTGATCACACATTCCACGTAGTATTTGGATGTGTGGTTGTTGGTGAAAGGATGATGGAATGTATATGTGTCACTGTGCATGTGTAACTCGGTGGCAATTAATATGAGATCCCGAAGATCTGGATGCGTATGTGATCACCTTGTATACTGTAGTAATATAGAAGTCAATGGTATGCAGGCGGGAAGCGGAGACAAGACACCGTCTGTTCTCTATACAAGTGCAGCTAGTTCAACATGGATAGAAAAGCATAGCAGGTACTACCACTATTCTACAATGTAAGCCTTTTTAGCAAGCTAAAACAGCTCGCTAAAACGCTTATCTTATGGAACAGAGGGAGTAGATTTCAACGACACAGCTGATCGGTAGTACAAAAAATTTGGAATTTTCCAAGCTCTCCAAATACAAAAGAATTGACACAGACACTCCGATATAAACTAGCCTTTTTGAGCTATTTTTCTACTGAATACAATTGCAAGTTTCAACTCGATTTTAGTTTTTTTGAGAAAAAAGTTGGAAGTATGAAATGCAAGCGGCAGTCCGGTGATATAATTACCGCTTTCTGGGTAAACAAGTAGAGTACTAGACCGGTGTCCTCATCCTAGTCGTCGCCGTTGTTACCGGCACTGAAAACAGCCACTGCGACTACGCGATCCGCGTCGATACAACATATGGCACACAATCAAATGTCATAGTGGGCGTGTATGACAAGGATGGCACCGGCTGGACGGACACCGAGCCTGCCCGTAAGTTCGGTACGGACGGGCATGCCTTATCCATCGTCCACAACAAGGCGTGCATAGACCCTTGCCGTCTCACCCTCCAGCTGCATGATCTGGAACTTGTTGCAGCGACTGTTGGTACGGAAAGACAACATAGGGGGAGTTCTCAGTCTTATCTTGCAGGGTGAAAATCCAAGGTCCGGCCTTAACTGGTCGTGCCTGGCAATGACCTTGTTGAAGACATTGTTTTGTGAGTAAGAACTTTCTCTAGGGTAAAAATATATGATCTTTGATCGGGCAACGACGGCGCTTGGGCACTGTTTTCTTTTTAAAGGCGTTGTTATTAGAGTGGAGGATTACTGGTGTTGTTTCGATGTTGTCAGTGTCGTTGCTTTGAGGATTAGTTCTCTGTAGCCGGATTTTTCTTTTTTGTAATTCTTTTTTAAGCTGTGTGCATCCGTAGGGCCGCTACGGCATGCATTGTTGCAGAGGCTGGGTGTAATTAGTATCCCTGTGATATTAATATATACTCTTTTCCAGAAAAAAAAGTCCAGCAAGCTCAATATGAATGAAAAAAAAACAGCATAGCAGGTAGATTTCAACGACACAGCTGATTGGTAGTACGAAAAAATCGGAATTTTCCAAGCTCTCCAAAGACAAAAGAATTGATGCAGCCACTCCAATTTGAGCTAATTGGCTTCTTGAACTATTTTTCTACGGAATACAAATGCAAATTTCAACCCGATTTCAGTTTTTTAAGTAAGTAGTTGGAAGTATGAAATGATTTCTTTTTCAAAAACAAAAGCAAGCTAGCAGCCATTTGGGGCAGACCGGTGATCTAATTACCGCTTTCTGGGTAAACAGGCTAGTTCAGTGTGATCGAGCTACCATATCTTCCAGCTGAAGAAAAAAACTCACATGTGAAGGAAGCGTGCGTGTGAGTATGTGCGTGCGATCAGTTTACCGATTATACAAGATGATCCGATCTCGTAGTCATGTGCACGTACTGGTTGTTGGTCAAAGCTAAGATGAAGAAAATTAGTATGAGATCTCGGACGATCTGGATGATTCTCATGCATGTGATGATCATGTGGTGGACTATGCTAACAACTCCATCTCAGCCGTATAGGGCAGGGGACCCTGGGGCCTGGACAGGACAGGCACTATCTCTATATAAATGCAGCTCGCTCAACATGGATGGAAAGGCAAACAAGTAGAGTACTAGACCGTTCATCCACCATATTCATTCACATCTCGAGCGGAGGGAGATAGCGGCGAGCATGGCCACCATGCTGCAAGTGAAGCTCGGTGTCCTCATCCTCGTCGTCGCCGTTGTTGCCGGCACCGGAAACAGCCTCTGCAACTACGCGATCCGCGTCGATACAACATATGGCACACAATCAAATGTCATAGTGGGCGTGTATGACAAGGACGGCACCGGCTGGACGGACACGGAGCCTGCCCGTAGGTTCGGTACGGACGGGCATGCCCTATCCATCGTCCACAACAAGGCGTGCATGGACCCTTGCCGCCTCACCCTCCAGCTCGAGAAAGCAGGGCGTGAGTGGTTGCCTCTTGCCGCCCGCATCACGGTCAAAGAGGGCCAGGACACAAGATACGAGAGGAGGTTTCCCCTGCTACAGGTCGTTACGGAGGGTGACCTCGTCGAATTTAACAGGTGCAAGAAGCAGTGATGAGTACCATCATACATATAGATATGGTCCCGTTGTCGGTGCCATCGCTGCTCACGTGGGTGTTTTTCTGTCTTGTCTTCTCTTATGTTATCGTTTTGTTTTGTTTGTCAGCACACCGTTGTTTCTACTATGTGTCTTCCTTATGTATTGTTCCGAGTAGCATCATCTCGTTTTCTTCCATATTTTGTGTGTCAGTTACTCAGTTTGTATTCCAGCATTGAAACATGAATAATAAGCCGTGGACAGGGCATGCAGTTGTTTGTTTGTTCATAGTACCACCATTTATTTTTTCTTCCAAACTAGCATGATGGCCCTCGCAAATGCGAGGGCATTTTTTTAATTACTTAAAATAAGTCATTAACTATTTTGATGTATAGTCATTGTTACGATATTGAAAATAAATGGATCGAGTGGCCGTCCTTCTATTATTGAGTGAAATTTTCATAAGATTTTATTGTAGTATTTTTCCTAAGGCTTTAAGTGCAGGAATTGGAAAATCGTAGGTTTAGATATGGCATGTACCTTGAACCATACATATTAAAAAACTTTAGAAATGTGAATAAAAACATATATCATCGGAGAAAAAAATGGAATTGTAGAAAGTGTTCTTTACTACTAAATTTTTTGTCCAAAATAGAGTCTAAAAGAATGATCACATATTTTTAATGGATTCTAAACATGTGAATCAAAACGACTAACATAGAATAAATATCTAATTCAAATCATCTAAAAATCTTCAGCAATTTCACTGAGCCAATGAAGCTGAATCCTTTGTATTTCCTACTTCCTTGCTTTTAGATTCACGGTGTCTCCAACCTTTGATCCAATTAATCTATCCTTTTGATCACATGTATTTTAGCTTCACTTATTTAGTTTATTTGATGTGATATGTTTACGTATATTTATGAAGATATATTATTGTGATTTCTGTACGTATAGCTATATGATGATTTATTGTTTTAATCTTGTGTGTAGTGATAAAAAAGGGTTCACTACATTGACATTTACATATTCAATTTTTTAAGTTAGAACTTCAACAATATCACTCTTCTTGAACATAATGTTCTGTAAAATAGTCTAGGGTCTACTATATGGTTTATTTAAATTATGCCATGCATTGTCCTGGTCGGGATATGTTTGGTAGAATTTTAAAGATTTAGGTGTTATGATCCACTAACAAAAATATGGCTTATTAGATCAGGAAATAGATATTATCCTTTTCTTGAGAGATAATTCATATTTGTTTCGGAAAACACAAAGTACATTGATGCACATACACATGTTTTTTTTACCATACTATGCTTCAAGCATAAAAAGTACATGCAAGATTTTCTAGATAATAGCCGATTAATGTGATATTTGCTAGCTATTATATATATATATATATATATATATATATATATATATATATATATATATATAATCAGTGTGAAAGACATGCTACCATATGGACCACATGCTCAACCAAGCGCAATACAAGCCAGTGTGAGGTTTTTACTCTTTTAGTTCTAGATAGAAGACCAACACATGGATGAGTTGTGTGGCCATAAATGTTATCAATATCTTGTGGGTAGTCGGTCGGTTGTACATGATTTTTTAATCAATCAAATTGGATTATCATAGCACAAAAATGTGAAAATATGTTTGCAAATTAATTTCAGAAGTTTTTTGCTATACAATTGTACTCTAAATTACAACATAGTTATCTTTCTTTTTCTTGCAAAAAATGTTATCTTTGGATTATTACTTCTTGTGAACTCATGCACGTGTCTATAAAACAATTAATTTTCTAGATCTGCTGAATTTTCTTATTCATGTAATTAGTTCACTTGAAAACGATAAATGCATGTCCATCCAATTTGAACAATTGGTCGGATCTATCAGCTTGAGATTTGATCTCTTTGTCCATACGTATTTTACATGGACTCTGTCTTGCCAGATTGATCAACTTCGGAGTTGAGATCCAAATTCGTAAGTATTTCATATGCATTAAGCATATGTTCTCAAACAACTGGGGCAGCTTTAGAGTTGATCTCCTTGTCCATATGTATTTTACACGAACTTTGTCTGGCCGGATCGATCAATTTCGGAGTTTAGATCCAAGTCTATAAGTATTTTATGTGCATTATGCATTCATAGGATCTCGTAATTTATTCGAACCTAAAAGTAGGACATCAAGTGTAGTTTTCAGTTGATTTATGAACGGCAGTACGTGACCTTGCCCCTTGTCCTGATTTCGGTGTGTATGTATGTGCATTCTCTTGATACGTACAGTAGATTTCCCTTTTCCCCGGTTGTGAAGATTGAGCTGCCTAATATTGCTGGCTAGTGCGACGCAAATATAAAATACTGCTGGCTAGTGGGCTGGTAACAATCATGTACTTGATGTGGCCGTGAAGACAGCTAAGGTTGTACGTACCTGGTTAATTGTGAGAAGGATTAATTCAAAAATTTGCCTCTTCAACGATGTACATGGGTAGGCCTTAGTTCTTCGTTTCATGGCCCATGCATGGACTCGCGAAGCTTTCTCGCGTACACCAACCAAGCGTGTCAAACGGACTTTATTTGTGTCAAACCAAATTACGTAGTTACATAACTACTAAGTTTTTGATAAATCCTAGCCGTAAGTATTAGATCTAGCCATCAAAATAGTTTGGGTGATGTGGATCGACGTGATGCCTCAAAAAACACCCTTATATTGCTTTTAGTATATAACTAGCACGGTGGCCCTCGCAAATGCGAGGGCATATCTTTATAAATAGACTTAGTATTTTCTTTAGTTTTATTGTATGTTGTAGGATTTTAAAGCCTTTCAAATTTTATACTAAATAAAATAACACATCATGAAGTAGGTTTTAAATTTGTTAAAAATATTATTATACTATATTACTGACCATATATGTTGTTTCTATATGATGTTTAATCGGTTTGTCTAATTACAATCTGGAAAGCAAGTTGGATGATTATTTTTTCTTTGATTTTCAGTAATATGAGGTGATGTCAGTCATTGGTACTTATATATAAAGTAAGACAAATTTGTTTTATTTTGTCCCATTAATAATTTTCGGTTCACCTAAGAATATTTAGAATAGAAAATAAATTTTCTTCATGAAGTAACAAATTTATTTATTTTGTGCAGATCTTTTTATTCTCACTTACTTAGTGGTTTTGCATACATCACAATCTTCTTCTCTTCTTAAATTCCACCATCTAGATGTGGTAAATATCTAAGATGCAATTTTGACCATTATTTTGGATATGAATATGTATTTATTAATTTCTTATACAAATGTTTTGCTCGTATTTCCTCCCTTCATGGCATAATACAAGGCATTTTAGAAATCTGAGGGCATCATCTTCTATATATATCAAAACATTTAAGTATTTATTAATTATCATCTAAAAAAAGTTTGTGACAACATTGATAATGCCGAGAAAATATATGTACGGTTCTATAGAGATTTCTATTACATGTACAAGATTATGGGTGTAGTGATAAAAAAGTTTAAGGTGAATTAAAACTATCACGTGTGCAGGAAAGCACTTTTAGTCATATTTAATTTATGTGTGAATGATTTTAAATATTTAATCAACTTTAAGTTGATGTCTACATAATACTATATGCTTGATCACACTTAATTACAAATATCAAATAGTCATGGTCTATTGTAATACCACACCCTTGGACCAAAGGCCCCATGACGATTACACAAATATGTTTTTTTTGGCGAAGTGAGGAGTCGATTCACCTTGTGAGATAGGGAAGGTAGGGAAACTATACCATGAGAAGCTTCGCTTCATCTTGTCCAAATCTATCGTTCACTTATTTACTCACTTGTTTTTAGGGTTTAGGGTTTAGCCTATAACTATATACCTTAGTTCTAAGCGAGGGTCCAAAATGCACAACCATACACTCTAGTCTAGAGTACCACCATGCAACCCCAAAGAACCTTGCCAGACACACAACAAAGCGTGCAAAAATAATGGCCATGGTACTTTTGGGGAACAAACCGTGAATATTGAGTAAGAATTGACATCCTTTCAATCATGGTTGATTAAAGTCAGAAATTAACTGCCAATATTTATGTAAAGTTTATAGACTTCCAAGATCTAAAATTGATTAGTTGTTGGCACAAATTCATTGTAAACTAACTTTAACTTTCTAAGTTAATTTGCTAGAGACCTATGACATGTTATTTGTCATATCATTTGCTAAATATATAGTAATAATTTTCTTATGTATGGCGATGAATTGTGCTATCCTATTTTTCCAAAAATAAAAGCTTGAAATCTCAAGCAATGCCACCATTCATAAATTTTGCAATAGTACGTGCATTTCTTGTTGTTTAGTGGGACTACATCAGAGGATAAGAACCGAATTGTTTTGTCACAAAATTCTTAAATATTTTACCATAGAATTTTGGCACTGACTTTGTGTGATTGTACTTGTATATAAATAGTGCTTTTCTCCGTGGAAGAAATATTAGCGTTCGTAGGCAAACGCGTAGCCCCAGTTATGTGGATTAGCATGATTGCAAGACTTTGTATCCTCTGGTACATTGCATACAATGATCTTTCATGTTCTACCTTCTCACAGGCGTGGTAGCTCAGATGCACATACTGATTAATCTCCTAGTTATAATACACAAAAAAGGCAGCCAAGCACACCAATGAAAAAATTGACGGAAGGATTTTTTTTAAGGAGGGTACCACCCGAGTTAATTTCCGTGTCCAAAAAATAATACAGTATTTCCTTTTGTTTTCTTTGGGTCAGATGTACATGCACGATATTATACACGTTTTTTCTTTTGGCTAAGGCGACGGAAACATTTTTTTCTGGTGGGCTGTTAGCCGATCTAGTCTTATATAGAAGTCCACCATGTCAAGTGATTTTTAATTAAATCCTTGCCTAGCGAACCTGCAGTCAGATCTGTTCTTAGTGGGCCACCATGTATATTAATCTTGGCTGGTTACGTCCTATAACGTGCGTGCGGTATTTTTTTTCTCGTTGGATTGTTAACGGATCTAATCTATATAGAGGTCCACTATGTCAATTAATGGACCGTGTCAAACAACATTACACGGTTGCGTAACTACTAATTTCTAGTTAAATGCTAGCCATAAATTTTAGATCTAACTATTAAAATTAATTGTAATGATGTGGCTTAACGTGATGCCTCGAAAAACATCTTTATATTGCTTTTAGTATATATAATAGATAGATCTAGTGCATCTGTCTTCTTGCATTTTTTGGTGTTCTCTTTGTGTCTCAGATATTTTTGGCAAAAGTTCCATTCACGATTTCATTTGGCCGACCAAAACCTAGGCAGGCACTGCTGCTCTTTAATCTGGTAATATTGGGGGAACTGAGATTTTTTCTGTGTCATCCAAAGTCCGCAATGAAGCCATATGATTTTTGCATACAGAGCAGGACATGAGAACAACGGAGGTCAAGAGGTCCATCCCGACCTTGGGTCCATCAAGAATGACAAGTCCTGAATCCGAATGCTCTATATTGTTTCTTCTTCTTTCTTCAGTTGTAAAAGCATTAGTCTGCCTGCCTTCATGTGGCAAAATGTTGGATGAATGCATTCATGCATTTGATTTCAATCCATACTAAATAGAGAGAAGAAAATGGGAAAATATTTCGGTTGCATGCATAGCAAGTGAAGACTATAGAAAGTGTTAGCTGGTCATGATCTTGCATTACACAATACCTATTCTATTTTAATTATCTTAAATGATCTTTAGTACAACACAAAAGTATTAGTGGTGGAATTTTCTTTTATAAACACTTTGCTCTGTATTAGTGTTTTCCTTGCAAAGCATAGGCATCAGGAAGGAGTATGAAGCACTGATTTTCAAGGTACTGCTTTGCATTGTGCTTATGGGTTCATATTAAATTTTTCTGAAGAAAAAAATCTACAGCTATTCGCCCTCACTGTAAACATCTAGGTGAGTTCAGGTGTTCTTTTCAAACCTGGAATGATAACTCCAGAACTTTTTTTTAGGTAAAATGCTGTGATTCTATTAAATCACTGGGACGTCCAGACCAAGTCTGTTCACAATACAAGCCGGTGGAACACCAAGCCAGGTTTTACACACTTTATTATCGCAGCCTTCCTTTGCTAAACGATGTGCAGTCTCATTCGTTGTTCTTGGTACTAATCGCACCGAGAATTCGCCAAAGTCACCAAGCAGGGATGTTCCTCGTTTCCTCTGATACCAATTGTTGGAAATAAGCACTCCGGCTCTCCGGCACCGGCATAGCGGACGCGTATACGAGTACAATACATACATGCTTCCGAGTACCTATGTAGGTAGGACACGTTGATAGTCCTCTAGTCGGTTTGGTCCAGGAGTACTAGTTGGACTCGAGTAGTGTTAGGCCTAGTATATATACACATGTAATAGCTAGGTTGTAACACATCGTGACTTGAATCAATACATGAGAACACCAGGCTCGATATGGGCCTGTGGCCATCATATTGATTTTTGTATACGTGTGGTCTGCTGAAACGAGCTAGCTGATCAAAAGCAACGATTCGGCTGGTTTAGCTCATGTACGTGAGCGTCTTATTGATTGTTCTAGTTCTGCGCGTCTCGCCGGAGTTAATCGAGTGATCTTTCCGCTATCACGTTGTCTGTTGTTAGAAAGTACTCGACGAACAGCGTCACATATCGGGCCAATTTCTAATAATTGGTATCAGAGCCAAGGTCGTCGTTCGTGATCTGCTGAAAGTACTAGGAGGTCATGGCGATGGTGAAGTTTGGCGAGAGCTCGGTATCGGCACCGGTGACGGAGACGATGGGGACGGCTTTGTATCCATGACTCGATCGCAAGGACTACGGGTTATGGGCTCTTAACATGGAGGTGGCCATGGAGGCTCAGGAGGTTTGGGAGGCCGTCGATCCAGGAGGCGATGAGTACGTCAAGGGAGGCGCGAAGTACCGGAAGGATCACCAAGAATTAGCCATTTGGTGGTTGCTTCATAAAATCCCCCGTTTTTTACGCTCGAAAAATGGAAACTAGCTTTTGGTGCGGCTGAAAGGAAAACTTCCTCCTGCAACATTGTTCTCCATTCTATGATGCACATGCATACACAATATGGACACATTATCATAAACTATGCCTTGATTCAAGCCATAACATTGGTCATTTGACCAGAAAGCCAGGAAACCTCGAATGGGATAGGTCATTTTGTGAAGGTTGTTTTGAGACATATTCAATATAAAAAGTTTGATATTTTCCCTTCCAACCATGTCCCATAATATGACACCACGTGAAGGTTTCACATTGTTTCGATCGTTTTTGAATTTTTTATGACTCTTTTAAACTATCAACAAACTTTGTCGAACGACGGGTATGAAGATTCTTAGCTCGGAGCTGAGCCTCTCTAAACTTTCATTGGATCTCTGATGAAATAGCATATTGTGAACCTAAAAATGATTTTTGTGAAAAATCATGCCCATCAGATCATATACCTGTAGTTCATATCTGACCCACTTCCTACCGATTCGGCAGGAATTTGTCTTTTTCACCTGGAGTGGACGGAAAGGTTCCCCCTGTTGGGACATTGTCCATTTAAGGTGGTCTAGTATTTTTGAAAAATGGGGTGGTAGCATTTTGAATTAGCCATTTGGTGGTTGCTTCATAAAATCCCCCGTTTTTTACGCTCGGAAAATGGAAAATGGCTTTTGGTGCGGCTGAAAGGAAAACTTCCTCCTGCAACATTGTTCGCCATTCTATGATGCACATGCATACACAATATGGACACATTATCACAAACTATGCCTTGATTATAGCCATAACATTGGTCATTTGACTAGAAAGCCAGGAAACCTCGAATGAGAGAGGCCATTTTGTGAAGGTTTTTTTGAGACATATTCAATATAAAAAGTTTGATATTTTCCTTCCAACCATGTCCCGTAATATGACACCACGCGGAGGTTTCACATTGTTTCGATCGTTTTTGATTTTTTTATGACTCTTTTAAACTATCGACAAACTTTGTCAAACGACGGGTATGAAGATTCTTAGCTCGAAGCTGAGCCTCTCTAAACTTTCATTGGATCTCTGATGAAATAGCATATTGTGAACCTAAAAATGATTTTTGTGAAAAATCATGCCCATCAGATCATGTACCTGTAGTTCATATCTGACCAACTTCCTAATGATTCGGCAGGAATTTGTCTTTTTCACCTAGAGTGGACAGAAAGGTTTTAGATCCCCCGTTGGAACATTGTCCATTTAAGGTGGTATAATATTTTTGAAAAATAGGGTGGTAGCATTTTGAATTAGCCATTTGGTGGTTGCTTCATAAAATCCCCCATTTTTTACGCTCAGAAAATAGAAAATGGGTTTTTGGTGCGACAAAAAGGAAAACTTCCTCCTGCAACATTGTTCGCCATTCCATGATGCACATGCATGCATAATATGGGCACATTATCACAAACTATGTCTTGATTCTAGCCATAACATTGGTCATTTGACCCGAAAGCCAGGAAACCTCGAATGAGATAGGTCATTTCGTGAAGGTTTTATTAAGACATAATCAATATACAAAGTTTGATATTTTTCCTATCAACTATGTCACATAATATGACACCACTCGAAGGTTTCGTATTGTTTCGATCGTTTTTGAATTTTTTATGCATGTTTTAAACTATGGTCAAAACAGCGAGTATAAAGATTCTTATTCAATATAAATATCTAATATTTGAGTGTAGATAGATAGATCTTATTTTTCTGCAAATTTTGATATATTATATGTATTTTTCTGAATTAGAATGATTTTTTATGATTTTCCTAAGAGTAATATGATAAAAGGCAAAAAAAAGAAAAAAAAAGAACTTTGCCGTGTGTACTACGTACGGAATACACACGACAAACACCCTTTGCCGTGTGTACTATGGAATACACACGGCAAAGGCCCTTTGCCGTGTATAATGCAGAATACACACGGCAAAGGACCGGCGAGGACACACGGGAAAGAGACCACCGTCTGCGGCCGTTAGCTCCTCCCGTTAAATGGACCTGTGGGGTCACGGGTTTCACCTTGTTGTCGTGACAACACCTATGTCGTGTGCCGTTGTCGAATTTGCCGAGTGTATTTTCTTTGTCGTGTTCCTTTATGGGTCTTTGCCGTGTATATTTCTTTGTTGTGTTCTTTTTCAGAAATTTGCCGTGTTCACATACTTTGCCGTGTATTTTCTGAGTTACACCCGGCAAAAACAGGCTTTTCCGTGTTCCGGTCCATTTGGCACACGACAAAGATATGTCTACACGGCAGCGACATTTTTTCCCGTAGTGTAGTGACCGTTCATCCACCATATTCATTCACATCTCGAGCGGAGGGAGATAGCGGCGAGCATGGCCACCCTGCTGCAGGTGAAGCTCGGTGTCCTGAACCTAGTCGTTGCCGTTGTTGCCGGCACCGGAAACAGCCTCTGCGACTACGCGATCCGCATCGATACAACATATGGCACACAATCAAATGTCATAGTGGGTGTGTATGACAAGGACGGCACCGGCTAGACGGACACGGAGCCTGCCCGTAATTTCGCTATGGACGGGCATGCCCTATCCATTGTCCACAACAAGGCGTGCATGGACCCTTGCCGCCTCACCCTCCAGCTCAAGAAAGCAGGGCGCGAGTGGTTGCCTCTTGCCGCCCGCATCACGGTCAAAGAGGCCAGGACACAAGATACGAGAGGAGGTTTCCCCCTGCTACATGTTGTTACGGAGGGTGACCTCGTAGAAATTAACAGGTGCAAGAAGCAGTGAGTACCATACATATAGATATGGTCCTCTTGCCGCCGCCACCGCCACGCTTGGGTGTTTTTCTGCCTTGCATCCCATTATTATTCTTTTTTATTTTGTTTTTCAACACACTGTTGGTTGATCTTCTAACATGCCCTTCAACTTCAACTTCTTATTTTCTGTTTCACAGTCTCGCTTTGCATCAGAAATGACCCTACCAAGTTCATCAGCGGGCTCATCTAATGCCCGTTCTTCACCTCATTCCTCTTCATTGTCTTCCATTGCAGTATCACTGTATTCAGAAAACATATGATGATAGGTGTTATTATCATCTTCTTCTTCATTGTCTTCCATCATAACCCCTCTTTCCTCGTGCTTGGTCCAGCAATTATAGTTGGGCATGAAACCTTTCATAACCAGGTGGCCACGAATGATTTTCGAGGAAGAGTACTCCTTGTTGTTCCGACATTGAACACATGGACAACGTATAAAACCATTCTCTTTGTTTGCCATAGCCACATCGATAGATTTATCCATGCCTTTAATGTATCTGGGTTCACGCCGGTCACCGTACATCCATTCCCGACCGTTCATCTGCATCATATAATTAAGTTTATCAAAAACAGAACATCATAAATAGTGAATTGACCAATTCACATCGACACATGCATTGTATTAATGACAGAGAAAAGATAAGATTGCTAACCTCGATCGAGAGAAATAAAGAGGAGAAAGCTCAAGTGCGTCTTGGGCACCTCCCATATTTTTGTTCTGTGAGAAATTGAACGAGATCATTCACTCAAACATTTCATCAAACACCTTGCATGCATGCATAGGAAAAAAATAAACTAGCACACCTCTCACACCTTCCACCAAGAAAAAACAGAGGGGAGTCAGAGGGCTGGGGCGTCGTATTTATAGAGGGCGGGCTCATACGTCCCGGTAACACAAACCGGGACTAAAGGTGTGTGGCAGGCCACGTGTCTGGCGCCCACACTTTAGTCCCGGTTTGTGTTACAAACCGGGACGCATGCACTCCTACCAACCGGGACGCATACCTCCAGCCACCGTGCCCGCTTGAACCGGGACGCATGCCAGCATTAATCCCGGTTCGTGGCGCAACCGGGACTAATGCTGTTGGGGGGCGCGAATGAATAGCCTGTTTTCTACTAGTGTAAGATTCTATGAATGCATTATTCGCAGATATCAAGTTACCAACGTTGCCGCTCATAAATCATTTGCACACTACTTGATGACCTATTTTTGCGTTCGAAAAATAACAAGATCCTATGAATGCTCACCAACTAAGGATAGAATGCTTATGGACTTGGAGCTCAACTCCGAAGTTGCTCGATCTGAGCAGATAAAGTCCGTGTAAAATAAGTATGGATAAGGAGCTCAACTCTATAATTGGTCGATCCGGCCAGTTGTTCAACTTGGGTGGACATGCATGTATTGTTTCCAAGTGAACTAATTAGCGTGAATAAGTAAACTAACCAGATCTAGATAGTTAATTGTTGTATAGACGCATGCATTAGTACATAAGAAATAATAATATAAAGATAAGTTTTTTTGTAAGAAAAAGAAAGATAACTATTTGTAATTTAGACTACGATTGTATATATTGCAAATGTTCTGAAAATTAATTCGCAAAATATCTTTACCTTTTGATTCTACGATAATAAAATTTGACTGATTAAATAAACTAAGTACAACTGACCAATAAACCACAAGATATCGATAACATTTATGCTCAGACAATTCATCTGTGTGCACTCGTCTTCTATCTATGGCTAAGAGTCTAAAAATCCCATACTAACCCGTATTGCGACTTGGTTAAGCATGTGGTCCATATGGTAGCATGCCTTTCACATTAATTATTTATAGATAAAATAGCTAACAAATATCAACAATTTTATATTATATAAAAAATCTTGCATGTAATTATTTATGCTTAAAGCATAGTATGGTCAAAAGGAAAAAAAATAGTATGTGTATGTGCATTAATGTACTTGGTGTTTTCTAAAATAAATATGAATAATCTCTTATGAAAAAGGATAACATCAAGCCACCGATGTAATAAGCCATATTTTTGTTAGTGGATCATAACCCACAAGTCTTTTAAATTATACCAAGCATACCCTGACCAGGCCAATACATGTCATAATTTAAATAAAATGTATCATAGTCCATGTACTATTTGGAGCACATTATATACAAGAAGAGAGATATGGTAGAAGTCCTAACTTAAAATTTTAAATATCTAAATGTCAATATAGTGAACCCTCTTTTTATTACTACACACATGATGAAAACAATAGATCATCACATAACTATACGACAAAAATCATAATTATATATCTTCATAATTATACCGAAATATATCACATCAAATTAACTAAATAAGTGAAGCTAAAATACATGTGATCAAAAGAATATATTAATTGGATCAAAGGTTGGCGACATCAAGAATCTAAAAGTAAAGAAGTAGGAAATACAGAGGATTCAACTTTTTTGAATCAGTGAAATTACTTAAGATTTTTAAATGATTTGGATTCTTTGATATTTATTCTATGTAGGTCGTTTGATTCAAAGGATTAGAATCCATTAACAATTCATAATAATTCTTAATAAAATGTCTTTCTACAATTCCTTTTCCTATTATATATTTTTATTCAAATTTCTAATGTTTTTGAATATGTATGGTTCAACGGAACATGCCACACCTAATCCTATGATTTTGCAATTCTAGGGCTTTATGCCTTATGAAAAATACTTCAATAAAATCATATGAAAATTTACTCAAGAATAGAAGGCCACTTGACCCTTTATTTTCAATCTTGTAATGATGGCTATGCATAAAAATTAGTCAATGGCTTATTTTAAGTAATTAAAGGTGATGCCCTCGCATTTGCGAGGGCCACCATGCTAGTTGAGATTAATAATCTATACATTCCTTAAACAAAACAATGAAACATTTAAACTTTTGTGAGCTGTAGTAAAACAACAAAATTTGTCCCAACCATTCAACCTGAATCTGCCTTTTTTCACACTACAATCCATCTTTTCTCACGAAATATGGATGCAAATTCCAACCATGTCTTACTAAAAAGTGAAATTATAGATAGATTTTTTGAAAACGAAAGAAAGCAACCAGTAGTCTAAGATGGGCCTTGTGACTTGCTAAAGGCTTTCTCGGTGCACAAGTTCACAAGGCATGTTGATGCATGCGAGCTACGCGTCGTCTAGTGTGAAGAGAACGTGTGAGTGAGTGCTTGAGATCTTTGCAGAATCGATTTTCCATTTATAATATCTGATCCTATAACTTGCTGGAGTATGTGTGAAACTCGAAGGCAATTAATATGATATCCCCGAAGAACTGGATGCGGGTGTGATCACGTTGTGTACTTGTAAATGAGAAAGTCAATTGTATACATGCTTGGCAGTGGAGACAGACATTGTCTCTTCTCTATATACAAGTCCAGCAAGCTGAAGGTTTTTACATGAGGGCTCGCGTCTCCCCCTCGCGTCGTCCCCTCCTTTAACACCGGTTCGTGGCTACCACCATATCTTCCAGCTGAAGAAAAAAAACTCACATGTGAAGGAAGCGTGCGTGTGAGTATGTGCGTGTGATCAGTTTACCGATTATACAAGATGATCCGATCTCGTAGTCATGTGCACGTACTGGTTGTTGGTCAAAGCTAAGATGAAGAAAATTAGTATGAGATCTCGGACGATCTGGATGATTCTCATGCATGTGATGATCATGTGGTGGACTATGCTAACAACTCCATCTCAGCCGTATAGGGCAGGGACCCTGCGGCCTGGACAGGCACTATCTCTATATAAATGCAGCTCGCTCAACATGGATGGAAAGGCAAAGAAGTACGGTACTACTAGTGGAAACGAGGTCTTTGGTTGAGGTTGGAAATACGAACCGGTGTTAAAGGGGGTGTCCGTACCAGCGTGGTCCATAGAGCAAAAAGCAGCACCCCTTTAACACCGGTTCGTGCCACCTGCACCAGTGGACCGCGCAGCCCCCCCCCCTTTAACACCGGTTCGTGGCTTGAACCGGTGTTAAAGGGGGGGCCTATATAACATACCGCAGCCCACACCCCTCTCTTCCATTTTTTTACTCTCTCATTTTGGAGCATAGTAAGAGGGTGAGAGGTGTGCTAGTTTGTGTTTTTTTTCCTATGCACAAGAGGTGTTCGGTGAAATGCCCGAGAGCTCGAATTAAGTTTTCTCGTTGCTCTTTCCTTCTCGGTCGAGGTCGGCAACTTTATGCTTTCATGTGTCATTGATGTACTATATATATAAATGGTCATCTCCCTATTAATTTTTGATATACTATATATTAATGTAGATGAACTGACAATGGATGTACGGTGACCGACGCACTTCCGAGTACATTACGGGCCTCCAAAATTTCATCGTTGTGGCTAATGCAAACCGTGGTCACAATGGTTTTATGTGTTGTCCGTGTGTTCACTGTCAGAACAAGAAAGACTACTCAAATACCAGAACCATTCACGCCCACCTGCTTCGATCCGGTTTCATGCCCAGCTATAATCGTTGGACCAAGCACGAAGAAAAAGGGGTTGTGATGGAAGACAACGAAGAAGAAGAGGATGATGACAACTATCATAATATGTATCCTGAATATGATGATACTGCAACGGGGGTAGATAATGAAGATCAAGAGGCAGCAGATGGGACCGCTGATGACGATCTTGGTCGGGCCATTACTGATGCAAAGGAAGAATGTGAAACTGAAAAGGAGAAGGAGAAGCTGGAGCAGATGTTAAAGGATCACAAAATATTGTTGTACCCAACTTGCGAAGATGGCCACAAAAAGCTAGGTACCACACTGGATTTGCTGCAATGGAAGGCAGAGAACGGTGTGACTGACAGCGCATTTTCAAAGTTGTTGGTAAAAATGAAGAATCTGCTTCCAAGAAATAATGAGTTGCCCCACAGTACATACCAAGCAAAAAAGGTTGTCTGCCCTCTAGGATTAGACATGCAGAAGATACATGCCTGCATCCTCTACCGCGATGAGAAGTACGAGAATTTGGATGCATGCCCGGTATGCACTGCACTGCGGTATAAGATCAGACGAGACGATCCTGGCGATGTTGAAGGCGAGGCCCCTAGGAAGAAGGTTCCTGCCAAGGTTATGTGGTATGCTCCTATAATACCACGGTTAAAACGTCTCTTGAGAAATAAAGAGCATTCCAAGTTGTTGCGATGGCACATGGAAGACCGCAAGAAAGACGCGATGTTGAGACACCCCGCTGATGGGTCATAGTGGAGAAAAGTCGAGCGAGAGTACCCGGACTTCGCACGTGACGCAAGGAACTTAAGGTTTGGTCTAAGTACAGATGGCATGAATCCTTTGTTGGAGATATGCCCTAGAGGCAATAATAAATGTGGTTATTATTATATCTTTGTGTTTATGATAAATGTTTACATTCATGCTATAATAGTATTAACAAGGAAATATTGATACTTGTGTGATTTGTAAACTTGATTTGAAGTCCCTAGTATAGCCTCTATACATCACTAGCTTGTTGGTTGATAAATGATTATGGTTTCCCTATCATGAACATTGAGATGTTATCAACAACAAGATCATATCGTTAGGAGAATGATATGGTGGACATACTCCTATAGATAAGCGTAGCATAAAGATCAAGTCATTTCAATAGTTCAATTGCTATATGCTTTCTGATACATAGTAACCTAATTCCTTCGACCATGAGATCATGCATATCACCTTTACAGGATGGATGCTTTGATGACATCAAACACCACACCGTAACTGGGTGGCTATAAAGGTGGCATTGAGTGTTCGGAAAGTATTGGTTGAGACACATGGATCAAGAGTGGGATTTGTCCATCCATATGACGGATAGATATACTCTGGGCCCTCTCGGTGGAATGTCATCCAATTAGCTTGCAAGCATGTGACTGGCTCACAAGGGATCACATATCACGGGAACGAGAAAAGAGTACTTATCAGTAACGAGGTTGAACTAGGTATGCAGAGATACCGACGATCATAACCTCGGATAAGTAAACTATCGTGAGACAAAGGGAAATTGGTATCGTATGTAAGTGGTTCATTTGATCGCAAAGTAATCGTAGAAATATGTGGGAGCCATATGAATTTCCAGATTCCTCTATTGGTTATTGTTCGGAGAAGTGTCTCGATCATGTCCGCATAATTCACGAACCGTAGGGAGACACACTTAAGGATTCGACGTTGTTTTGAGTAGTTATGGTATTATGAGAAAGAGACCGAATGTTGTTCGGAGTCTCGGATAGGATCCGGGATATCACGAGGTGATCCAGAATGGTCCGGAGAATAAGATTCATATAAGGAAAGTCCCGTTTCGGAGTTCGGGAATGATTCCGGTGTTTTCATCGGGAATGTTCTAGAAGGTTCCGGAATGTCCGGCACTCCGGAGGGGAAGGGGTACATGAATGTGTCATTGCAAGATGGAATGATTGCATCATGTACTAAGTGTCCTCGCTGTTCCAAATAAAGGATTAAATTGAATCCTAGTTTGAAAAAGTCAAATAGCTAAAATTGGAAAGTGGAAAAGAGGAGGAAGGGGGGGGGGGGGGGGGGGAATCTGAGTTGGGGAGGAGTTCCCTCCTCCAACCGGCGGCAACCCTCCAAGCCGAGTTGGGGAGGGAATCCTCTCCCTCCCCTTGGCCGCCGGCACCCCTCCACCTATATAAGGAGGGGCAGGGACCCCTCCTAGAGCACACAAGTCCCTCACCTCAAACCCTAGAAGCTGCAGCCCTCCATAGCCGCCGCCACCACCTAGGGTTTTGCCCTAGCCGCCGACTTGGGGGTCCCCGGAACCCTAGCCGCCGGCTCTAGCCCCTCCTCCTTGGTGTGTCTAAACCCTAGATCGCCAAGGAGCTCTCTCATACTCCACCATACTCGCTCCGGCTTAAGGCGAAGCCCTGCGAGATCTCCCCTCTACTTCCGGTACCACGCCGTTGTGCTGCCGGAATCGCGAGGAGAGTGCTACAACCTCCGCTGCCTGCTGGAACAAGGGAGAGGAAGGTCTTCGTCGAGTACCGAACGTGTGACCGACTGCAGGAGCGCTGCCGGAACGCAGCGCCGGAAGGATCGTCTACGCGATCTTGAGATCGGGAAGAGTACGACTACATCATCCACGAGAATCCGCTCTCGTTAAACACTTTGGAATCTTCAAGGGTAAGTTATTCCATCGACTCGTTCCTACAATCTAGTAGATAGATCTTGGCTTGTTTGTTTGTATGCGATAGAAATTTTTTGTTTTCCATGCTACGAAACCCTACAGTGGTATCAGAGCCGTGTCTATATGTAGATCTGTTGCACGAGTAGAACACAATGGTCATTGTGGGCGTTGATGCTTTTATTGTCGATTGCTTCTTGTGTACTTTGCATCTTGCGGTATGTTGGGATGAAGCGGCCCGGGCTAACCTTACATGACATCGTTCATGAGACTTGCTCCACGCTTGACATGCAACTTGTATTGCATAAGTGGCTTTGCGGGTGCCTGTTTCTCCTAGCATAGTTAAGATCCAATTTACAACGGGTGATCAACAATGCTAGTATCAATGTTGTGGTTCTTGTTCGTAAGTTAGAACGACACTTATTGAAAGCCCCAAACCACGTAAAATATGCAAAGAAAGTAGAGGCGTCTAACTTTGTTTTGCAGGGGTGTGCAGTGATGTGATATGGCCATGATTGTGATTATATTTGATGTATGCAATGTTCCTTATTGTAAGTTGGCAACCGGCAGGAGCCATATGGTTGTCTTTAATTTATGTTAAGACCCGCGTGTCTATTCAAAGTAGTTGTAATAGTTGAAGCCGGTGGACGACAACCATGGAGAAGTGTCATTGACCTTGATGCAATGCCGGTGATGATGGAGATCATGTTCGTGCTTGAAGATGGAGATCGGAAGCACAAAGAAGAAAGGCCATATCATATCACATATATATTGAATTGCATGTGATGTTAATCCTTTATGCATCTTGTATTGCTTAGTAGACGACGGTAGCATTATAAGATGATCCCTCATGCACATGAATTTCAAGTCATAAAGTGTTCACCCTTAGTTAGCACCGTTGCTAAAGTTTGTTGTTTCTAAGCACCACGTGATGATCGGGTGTGTTAGATTCTGCAAGTGTATACAACGTGAGCAAGCCAGATTTGCTCATGCGGAAACTAAGGTTTGATCTTGACGAGCCTAGCATGTACAGACATGGTCTCGGAACACGGATCACCGAAAGGTAAAGCATGAATCATACAGTAGATATGATGAACATGACGATTGTTCGCCATTGAAACTATATCAACTCTCGTGATGATCGGTGTTGATGTAGTGGATTTGGTTCTGTGATCACTAAAACAATGTGAGGGATATTGTTTTGAGTGGGAGTTCACCTAGATTAACTTTATTATTAATTTGAACTCAATTTGTCATAAACTTAGTCTAAACTATTGCAAATATGTTGTAGATCAATGGCAGCCCCTACCATCAATTTTAATGCGTTCCTAGAGAAAGAAAAGTTGAAAAACAATGGAAGCAACTTCGCGGATTGGTTCCGCAATTTGAGGATTGTCCTCATAGCTGGTAATTTGACCTATGTGCTGGATGCACCGCTGGGTGACCCACCTGCAGCTGATGCTTCCGATGAAGTAAAGAATGTTTACCTCGCTCGGAAGAATCAGTACTCCATAGTTCAGTGTGCTATCTTGTATGGTTTGGAATCGGAGCTTCAGAAAAGGTTTGAGAATTCAGACCCATATGATATTGTCGAGGATCTCAAATTGATCTTTGAGACTCATGCGGCAATTGAAAGTTATGAGGCTTCTGAAAAGTTCTTTAACTGCAAGATGGAAGAGGGCAGCTCCGTCAGTGAGCATGTGCTTAAGATGTCTGGGCACGCAAACAAACTTCAAAGCTTGGGTATAGTGATTCCTAATGCTTTGGGGATTTACCGTGTCCTCCAATCACTACCACCAAGTTACAAGAACTTTGTGATGAACTACAACATGCAGAACATGAACAAGCAGTTGCCAGAACTGTTTGCTATGTTAAAGTCTGCAGAAGTGGAGATCAAGAAAGAGCACCAAGTGTTGTTGGTCAATAAGACCACCAAATTCAAGAAAGGCAAGTCTAAGCAGAAGGGACACTTCAAGAAGGGTGGTAAGAAAGTTACCGCACCGGCGAAGAAGACCAAGGTTGGACCTAAGCCTGATACTGAGTGCTTTTACTGCAAGGGAGAAGGTCACTGGAAGCGGAATTGCCCAAAGTACTGGGCGGATTTGAAGAACGGCAACATCAAGAAGAAAGGTATATCTGATATACATGTTATTGATGTGTATCTCACTAGTACTCGTAGTAGTGCCTGGGTATTTGATACTGGATCGGTTGCTCATATTTGTAACTCGAAACAGGTGCTGCAGAATAAACGGAAGCTAGCGAAGAACGAGGTGACGATGCGCGTGGGAAACGGATCAAAGGTTGATGTGATCGCGGTCGGCACGCTACCCCTTCATCTACCATCGGGATTAGTTTTATACTTAAATAATTGTTATTTGGTGCCTGCGTTGAGCATGAACATTATATCGGGATCTTGTTTATTGCGAGACGGTTACTTGTTTAAGTCCGAGAATAATGATTGTTCGATTTATATGAGTAATATGTTTTATGCACATGCACCTTTGATAGATGGTCTATTCTTATTGAATCTCGATAGTGGAAATACACATATCAACAACATTGAGGCTAAACGTTTGAAATCGAGCGATAACTCGACCTATATGTGGCACTGTCGTCTTGGTCACATTGGAGTGAAGCGTATGAAGAAACTCCATTCCGATGGACTTCTTGAATCACTTGATTTCGAATCACTTGAAAGATGCGAAGCATGTCTGATGGGAAAAATGACTAAGACTCCATTTTCTGGTATGATGGAGCGAGCTACGGACTTATTGGAAATCATACATACCGATGTGTGTGGTCCAATGAGTGTAGCATCGCGCGGTGGTTATCGTTATGTTCTTACCTTCACGGATGACTTGAGTAGATATGGGTATATCTATTTCATGAAACATAAGTCCGAAACTTTCGAGAAGTTTAAGGAGTTTCAAAGTGAGGTAGAGAATCAACGTAACAAGAAGATTAAATTTCTGCGTTCTGATCGTGGAGGTGAATATCTAAGTTACGAGTTTGGCGAGCATTTGAAGAAATGCGGAATACTTTCACAATTGACACCGCCGGGAACACCACAGCGTAATGGTGTGTCCGAACTTCGTAATCGAACTCTCTTAGATATGGTTCGTTCTATGATGTCACTTACAGATTTACCGCTATCATTTTGGGGTTATGCATTAGAAACAGCCGCATTCACTTTAAATAGGGCACCGTCTAAATCCGTTGAAACGACACCGTATGAATTATGGTTTGGGAAGAAACCTAGATTGTCGTTCCTTAAAGTTTGGGGATGCGAAGCCTATGTAAAGAAGTTACAGCCGGACAAGCTAGAACCCAAAGCGGAAAAAATGCGTCTTCATAGGATACCCGAAGGAAACTATTGGGTATACCTTCTATCATAGATCCGAAGGCAAAATCTTTGTTGCCAAGAATGGATCCTTTCTAGAGAAGGAATTTCTCTCGAAAGAAGTGACTGGAAGGAAAGTAGAACTCGACGAGGTTGTTGAACCTTCTCTCGAAATTGCGAGTAGCGCAGCACCGGAAGAAGTTCCTGTGGTGCCTGCACCAATAAGGGAGGAAGCTAATGATGGTGATCATGAAACTTCGGTTGAAGTTGCTACAAAGCCTCGAAGGTCAACGAGAACTCGTACCACTCCAGATTGGTATGATCCCGTTATGAGTGTCATGTTGGTGGACAACACCGATGACCCTGAGACATATGAGGAAGCGATGATGAGCCCAGATTCCAATAAATGGCAAGAAGCCATGAAATCCGAGATTGGATCCATGTACGAAAACCAAGTATGGACCTTGGTGGACTTACCGGATGGCCGGAAGGCTGTCGAGAAGAAATGGATCTTCAAGAAGAAAACATATGCTGATGGTAATGTTACTGTCTATAAAGCTCGACTTGTCGCAAAAGGGTTTCGACAAATTCAAGGAGTTGACTACGATGAGACTTTCTCACCAGTAGCGAAGCTAAAGTCTGTGAGGATTATGTTAGCAATCGCTGCATATTATGATTATGAGATATGGCAGATGGATGTCAAAACAGCATTCCTCAATGGAGACATTGATGAAGAGTTGTATATGATGCAACCCAAAGGTTTTGTCGATCCTAAAGATGCTAACAAGGTATGCAAACTTCAACGGTCCATCTATGGATTGAAGCAAGCATCCCGAAGTTGGAATCAACGTTTTGATAAGGTGATCAAAAGTTTTGGTTTTATACAAACTTATGGAGAAGCTTGTATTTACAAGAAAGTAAGTGGGAGCTCTGTAGCATTCTTAATACTATATGTGGATGACATATTATTGATTGGGAATGATGTAGACCTTCTTAATAGTGTCAAGGAATATTTGAATAATAGTTTTTCAATGAAGGATCTTGGCGAAGCAGCTTACATATTAGGCATAAAGATTTATAGAGATAGATCGAAACGCCAAATATCATTGTCACAGAGTACATATTTGGACAAAGTTCTAAAGAGGTTTGGAATGGAAGATAGCAAGAAAGGGTTCTTGCCCATGTTTCCCAATACGACCTTGAGTAAAACTCAAAGTCCGACATCGGCAGAAAATAGAGAAAGGATGAGTAAGACTCCCTATGCCTCAGCCATAGGATCTCTAATGTATGCCATGCTATGTACTAGACCCGACATTGCATATGCTGTTAGTTTAACTAGCAGATATCAAAGTGATCCAGGAGTGGATCATTGGACAGCGGTCAAAAACATCCTTAAGTACTTGAGAAGAACTAAGGATATGGTTCTTTCTTATGGAGGTGATGAACAGCTCGTTGTTAATGGTTACACCGATGCTAGTTGGAACACCGATCCGGATGATTCTAAATCACAATCTGGATACGTATTTATTTTGAATGGTGCAGCAGTTAGCTGGAGGAGTGCAAAGCAAAGCGTTGTGGTGAGATCTTCAACTGAATCGGAATACATGGCTGCTTCGGAGGCTTCACAAGAAGCAATATGGATGAAAGAGTTCATTACAGAGCTGGGTGTGGTTCCTAGTGCGCTGGACCCAATGTCTATCTACTGTGATAACATGGGAGCCATAGCCAATGCGCAAGAACCAAGGTCACACAAGAATCTGAAGCACATCAAGCTAAGTTTTCACGCTATTCGAGAACATATCCAAGATGGGGATATAAAGATTTGCAAAGTACACACAGATCTGAATGTGGCAGATCCGTTGACTAAACCTCTCCCGAGGGCAAAACATGACCAACACCAAACTGCCATGGGTGTTCGGTATATTACCATGTAATCTAGATTAGATGACTCTAGTGCAAGTGGGAGACTGTTGGAGATATGCCCTAGAGGCAATAATAAATGTGGTTATTATTATATCTTTGTGTTTATGATATATGTTTACATTCATGCTATAATAGTATTAACAAGGAAACATTGATACTTGTGTGATTTGTAAACTTGATTTGAAGTCCCTAGTATAGCCTCTATACATCACTAGCTTGTTGGTTGATAAATGATTGTGGTTTCCCTATCATGAACATTGAGATGTTATCAACAACAAGATCATATCGTTAGGAGAATGATATGGTGGACATACTCCTATAGATAAGCGTAGCATAAAGATCAAGTCATTTCAATAGTTCAATTGCTATATGCTTTCTGATACATAGTAACCTAATTCCTTCGACCATGAGATCATGCATATCACCTTTACAGGATGGATGCTTTGATGACATCAAACACCACACCGTAACTGGGTGGCTATAAAGGTGGCATTGAGTGTTCGGAAAGTATTGGTTGAGACACATGGATCAAGAGTGGGATTTGTCCATCCATATGACGGATAGATATACTCTGGGCCCTCTCGGTGGAATGTCATCCAATTAGCTTGCAAGCATGTGACTGGCTCACAAGGGATCACATATCACGGGAATGAGAAAAGAGTACTTATCGGTAACGAGGTTGAACTAGGTATGCAGAGATACCGACGATCATAACCTCGGATAAGTAAACTATCGTGAGACAAAGGGAAATTGGTATCGTATGTAAGTGGTTCATTCGATCGCAAAGTAATCGTAGAAATATGTGGGAGCCATATGAATTTCCAGATTCCTCTATTGGTTATTGTTCGGAGAAGTGTCTCGATCATGTCCGCATAATTCACGAACCGTAGGGAGACACACTTAAGGATTCGACGTTGTTTTGAGTAGTTATGGTATTATGAGAAAGAGACCGAATGTTGTTCGGAGTCTCGGATAGGATCCGGGATATCACGAGGTGATCCGGAATGGTCCGGAGAATAAGATTCATATAAGGAAAGTCCCGTTTCGGAGTTCGGGAATGATTCCGGTGTTTTCATCGGGAATGTTCTAGAAGGTTCCGGAATGTCCGGCACTCCGGAGGGGAAGGGGTACATGAATGTGTCATTGCAAGTTGGAATGATTGCATCATGTACTAAGTGTCCTCGCTGTTCCAAATAAAGGATTAAATTGAATCCTAGTTTGAAAAAGTCAAATAGCTAATTTGAAAAGTCAAATAGCTAAAACTGGAAAGTGGAAAAGAGGAGGAAGGGGGGGAATCCGAGTTGGGGAGGAGTTCCCTCCTCCAACCGGCGGCAACCCTCCAAGCCGAGTTGGGGAGGGACTCCTCTCCCTCCCCTTGGCCGCCGGCCCCCCTCCACCTATATAAGGAGGGGCAGGGACCCCTCCTAGAGCACACAAGTCCCTCACCTCAAACCCTAGAAGCTGCAGCCCTCCATAGCCGCCGCCACCACCTAGGGTTTTGCCCTAGCCGCCGACTTGGGGGTCCCCGGAACCCTAGCCGCCGGCTCTAGCCCCTCCTCCTTGGTGTGTCTAAACCCTAGATCGCCAAGGAGCTCTCTCATACTCCACCATACTCGCTCCGGCTTAAGGCGAAGCCCTGCGAGATCTCCCCTCTACTTCCGGTACCACGCCGTTGTGCTGCCGGAATCGTGAGGAGAGTGCTACAACCTCCGCTGCCTGCTGGAACAAGGGAGAGGAAGGTCTTCGTCGAGTACCGAACGTGTGACCGACTGCGGGAGCGCTGCCGGAACGCAGCGCCGGAAGGATCGTCTACGCGATCTTGAGATCGGGAAGAGTACGACTACATCATCCACGAGAATCCGCTCTCGTTAAACACTTTGGAATCTTCAAGGGTAAGTTATTCCATCGACTCTTTGCTACAATCTAGTAGATAGATCTTGGCTTGTTTGTTTGTATGCGATAGAAAATTTTTGTTTTCCATGCTACGAAACCCTACATCCTTTTGGTGAGCAGAGCTGCAGTCACAGCAACTGGCCTGTGACTCTATGTATCTATAACCTTCCTCCTTGGTTGTGCATGAAGAGGAAGTTCATTATGATGCTAGTGCTCATCCAAGGCCCGAGGCAACCCGGCAACGACATTGAAGTGTACCTAAGGCCATTAGTTGAAAAACTTTTACAACTGTGGGCCAAACCAGGTGTACGTATATGGGATGAGCACAAAGGGGGGCCATTTGACTTACGAGCGTTACTTTTCGTAACCATCAATCACTGGCCTGCTCTTAGTAACATTTCAGGACAGACAAACAAGGGATACAATGCATGCACACACTGCTTAGATGAGACTGAAAGTGTATATTTGGATAAATGTAAGAAGGTTGTGTAACTAGGGTATCGTCGATTTCTTCCGAACATGCATCCAGTAAGAAAGAAAGGCAAGCATTTCAAACGTCTGGCAGAACCCCGGAGGAAGCCCGTCCTCCGTACCAGTGAGGAGGTATTTGGTATGGTCAAGGACCTAGAAGTAATCTTTGAAAAAGGTCCTGGCAGTCTATCTGTTCCAAATGACGATGCCGGACACGCGCCCATGTGGAAGAAGCAATCTATATTTTGGGACCTACCCTATTCTAAAGTCTTAGAGGTCCGCTCTTCAATCGACGTGATGCACGTGACGAAGAATGTTTGCGTGAACCTGCTAGGCTTCCTAGGAGTGTATGGGAAGACAAAAGATACACCGGAAGCACGGCATGACCAGCAACGTATGAAAGACCCTGAAGAGCCTATGCATCCTGAGAACGAGAAGGGTAAACGATGCCACTTAACTCCTGCCAGCTACGCTCTTACCAAAGCAGAGAAGGAAATCTTTTTTGAATGCCAGAGCAGTATCAAGGTCCCGTTTGGCTTCTCGTCGAATATAAAGGGAATAATAAATATGGCAGAGAAAAAAATTCCAAAACCTAAAGTCTCGTGAATGCCACGTGATTATGACGCAATTGCTTCCGATTGCATTGAGGGGGCTTCTACCTGAAAATGTTCGAGTACCCATTGTGAAGCTATGTGCATTCCTTAATGCAATATCTCAGAAGGTAATCGATCCAGAAAGCCTACCAGGGTTACAGACACATGTGTCCCAATGTCTTGTCAGCTTTGAGTTGGTGTTCCCACCATCCTTCTTCAATATTATGGCGCATCTCTTGGTTCACCTAGTAGAAGAGATTGCTATTCTCGGTACTGTATTTCTACACAATATGTTCCCCTTTGAGAGCTACATGGGAGTCTTAAAGAAATATGTTCATAACCGTGCTAGGCCAGAAGGAAGCATCTCCAAGGGCTATATAACAGAGGAGGTCATTGAGTTCTGTGTTGATTTTATTCCTGAACTTAAGGCGATTGTTGTTTCAGAATCATGACATGAGGGGAGACTGCGTGGAAAAGGCACCCTAGGATGTAAAGCAATGATATGTAGGGACGGACATTGTCTCAATCAAGCACACTACACGGTTTTACAAAGACCTATCTCATTCGAGGTTTCTTGGCTTTCGGGTCAAATGACCAATGTTATGGCTAGAATCAAGGCATAGTTTGTGATAATATGGCCATATTGTGCATACATGTGCATCATGGGATGGCAAACAATGTTGCAATAGGAAGTTTTCCTTTTTGTCGCACCAAAAAGGCATTTTCCATTTTCTGAGCATAAAAAACAGACGGTTTTGTGAAGCAACCACCAAATGGCTAATTCGAAAAACTACCACCACATTTTACAAAAAATACTAGACCACATTATATGGACAATGTACCAACAGGGGGATCTGAAACCTTTCCGTCCACCTCTGGTGAAAAATACAAATTTCTGCCGAATCGGCAGGAAGTGGGTCAGATATGAACTACATGTATACATGATACGATGCTCATGATTTTTTACAAAAATCATTTTTAGGTTCACAATATGTTTTTTTATCAAAAATCCAATGCAAGTTTAGCGAGGTTTTGTCAGATTCCAAAGTATACAAAAGATGCGGCATTTAAATATCCAAACAATTCAAAAATGTTAATACAAAATAAAATATGATTTGCTCTAATAAAATAGGGTTAGATTCCTTTTTAGATGCTTAATATTTCTTATGTTCAAAGTTTTAGGGTTTGACTATTTTATTTTTGTTTTAATTGCATAATCAAAATTTATATGTAAGTGTTTTAATCATTTTGAAAATTTTCATCTACATTTACTATAAAATGTTTTTATTTGAATGTATAGATCTTATTTTTCTAAAAATTATGATATATTATTCATATTTTTCTAAGTTGAAATGAAAAAGATATGAATTTTATAAATTCTATCCTATTTTTTAAATTAAAAAAGCCCCTAAACCTTTAGTGTACGAAATAAATGCCCCCCTTTAACATCGGTTTCAGCCACGAACCGGTGTTAAAGGGGGGGTGCATTTATTTTGTTTCGCGCGCGCATCCCCCCTTTAACTGTTGGAGATATGCCCTAGAGGCAATAATAAATGTAGTTATTATTATATCTTTGTGTTTATGATAAATGTTTACATTCATGCCATAATAGTATTAACAAGGAAACATTAATACTTGTGTGATTTGTAAACTAAAATAGAGTCCCTAGTAAAGCCTCTTTATAAATACTAGCTTGTTGGTTAATAAATGATTGTGGTTTCCCTATCATGAACATTGAGATGTTATTAACAACAAGATCATATCGTTAGGAGAATGATATGGTGGACATACTCCTATAGATAAGCATAGCATAAAGATCAAGTCATTTTCATAGTTCAATTGCTATATGCTTTCTGATACATAGTAACCTAATTCCTTCGACCATGAGATCATGCATATCACCTTCATCGGAAGGATGCTTTGATGACATCAAACACCACACTGTAACTGGGTGGCTATAAAGGTGGCATTGAGTGTTCAGAAAGTATTGGTTGAGACACATGGATCAAGAATGGGATTTGTCCATCCATATGACGGATAGATATACTATGGGCCCTCTCGGTGGAATGTCATCCAATTAGATTGCAAGCATGTGACTGGCTCACAAGGGATCACATATCACGAGAACGAGAAAAGAGTACTTATCAGTAACGAGGTTGAACTAGGTATGTAGAGATACCGATGATCATAACCTCGGATAAGTAAACTATCGTGAGACAAAGGGAAATTGGTATCGTATGTAAGTGGTTCATTCTATCGCAAAGTAATCGTAGAAATATGTGGGAGCCATATGAATTTCCAGATCCCTCTATTGGTTATTGTTCGGAGAAGTGTCTCGATCATGTCCGCATAATAGACGAACCGTAGGGAGACACACTTAAGGATTCGACGTTGTTTGAGTAGTTATGAAATGATGAGTAAGAGACCGAATGTTGTTCGGAGTCTCGGATGGGATCCGGGATATCACGAGGAGATCCGGTATGGTCCGGAGAATAAGATTCATATAAGGAAAGTCCTGTTTCGGGGTTGGAGAATGGTTCCGGTGTTTTCATCGGGAATGTTCTAGAAGGTTCCGGAGTGTCCGGCACTCCGGAGGGGAAGGGTACATGAATGTGTCATAACAAGTTGGAATGATTGCATCATGTACTAGGTGTCATCGCTGAACAAAATAAAGGGTTTAATCAAATTCTAGTTTGAAAAGTCAAACGCCAATTTGAAAAGTCAAACGGCTATTTTGTGAGGTGGAGGGAGAGTAGGAAACCTACTTGGGGAGGAGTTCCCTCCCTCCACCGCCGGCCCACTTGGAGACCGAGTTGGGGAGGGACTTACCTCCCCTTGGCGCGCCCCCTCCACCTATATAAGGAGGGGCAGGGCTGCCCCTCCAAACACACAACACCACGCCCCGCAAACCCTAATCCTAGCCGCCGGCGCCGCCACCTCCTGCTGCCGCCGCTGCCGCCTAGGGCAAGCCGCCGCCGCTGCCTAGGCAAACCCTAGCCGCCGGCCTTTCCCTCCTTGGTGCGTCTAAACCCTAGATCGCCGAGGATCTCTCTCATAGTCCACCATACTCGCTCCGGCTTAAGGCGAAGCCCTGCGAGATCTCCCCTCTACTTCCGGTACCACGCCGTTGTGCTGCCGGAATCGCGAGGAGAGTGCTACAACCTCCGCTGCCTGCTGGAACAAGGGAGAGGAAGGTATTCGTCGAGTACCGAACGTGTGACCGACTGCGGAAGCGCTGCTGGAACGCAGCGCCGGAAGGATCGCCTACGCGATCTTGAGATCGGCAAGAGTACGACTACATCACCCACGAGAATCCGCTCTCGTTAAACACTTTGGAATCTTCAAGGGTGAATTATTCCATCGACTCGTTGCTACAATCTAGTAGATAGATCTTGGCTTGTTTGTTTGTATGCGGTAGAATTTTTTTTTCCATGCTACGAACCCCTACATTAACACCGGTGTTAAAGGGGGGGGGGGTGCGGGCGTGAAACGAATTCCCCCCTTTAACACTGGTTCTAGCCACGAACCGGTGTTAAAGGGGGGATTTATAAGGCGCGCCACTTCCTTCTTCCCCTAGCCAGATCAAGCGCGCAGAGAAAGAAAAGCAGAGGCTGCCGCAGCGCGTCGCCGTCCACGCCCTCGACGTCACCGTCCCGCGGGAGCGCGTCGCCGGGACTGCCGTGCCGTCCCCGCCCCATCTCACCGTCGCTGCCCCGCGCTATTCCGTGCGCCACACGGCCGTACCCGCTGCCTCCCCTCCGCCGCCCCATCCCGGCCAGCGCCGCGCCACCCACGCCGCGCCGCCGCCCGCAGGTGAGCTTCGGCCCGCCGCCGATTATTGGTTAATTAGTGTTAGTATATATATAGTGTTAGTGTTTTTTGGTTAGTTAGTTTTAGTTAGTGATTTTTGGTTAGTTAGTTAGTGATTTTTGGTTAATTTGTATGTGTATGATATATATGTATATGCATATTTTTTGTATGTGTATGTGTATATATGTATATATTTTTTGTATATGTATGTGTGTATATATGTATATATATTTGTATATGTATGTGTATTTTTTGTATGTGGCATGTATTAGGGTTACATTTCAATACTTTTAACCTGTCATATCATCATCCTTGCTTGAGCATTCCAATAGATGTATTACTGATATTTGTGTGATAATATTATTGTTTCAGAAACTATGGATCCACTCAGTAGAAACCTTGAAGAGGAAGAAATAATGGAGAACATGATCCACGAGGACACCTCACAATATCTGAACTTGGAGGGACATGATGACAGCTCAAGTAGTCATGGAGAAGATGACGACTCCAGTGAACGCACTTTAGTGATTGCAAAGTCCGTCGAGGTATATGCATGGATTAAGCCTCTGCTGATTTGCACCGATTGATTTGTATATATATGTACATGTATTAATTAATGCTTTTTTCTTCTTTTAGCCCTCCGGATCGACCAGCCAACAACAATCTTCTTCTACGAAAAAGAGCAAGCGAGGCGCGAGCCATCGGTTGAAAGATCACGCAAAGTTCACGATCGAAGCAGTCCATGTTGATGGCAGGCCGATGAAGCCCAAGAAGGCCGCAGACAAATTTGTACGACAGGATGGAGTTATTGTTAGGGACCAAATCCCAATCACAATTGAATATTGGAATAAGCCAAAGAAGGGCGACGGTACCTTTGTCGATGAAAGATCCAAAGAAACGCTTTGGAATTCGCTGTTTGGTAAATTTCACCCTTCCGCCAGAGGAGGATGAAAATAAACCGGTTATAAAGGAAAAGGTCAAAGAGTGGACTCTAAAGAAGATGGCTAACGCTTTCCGCAACTGAAAGACAAAATTGAACAAAATTTTCAAAGCTCGCGAGACTCCAGATTTCGAAGACACATATTATGCAAAGATAAGACCTCACTAGCCCGAATTTGTGGCATACAAGGAAGGTGATATAGCTACAAAGAGGTCAGAAACCAATACGCTAAATGCCCAGAAGAAGGAATATCACCAGAGGACAGGGTCTGGTGGCTACATTTCTCAGAGGCCTAAGTGGGAGGAAGCTGAGAAGGCCCTGTGCGATGGAGGGATCACACCCCGGACACATGGGTGAGACCTACGTGTAAAGACTTGGTTCTACGAAATCGGGGCAAGGTTGGACCCAAGAAACGGGATTGTGTATCTTCCCAACCCTCCTTGCCAAACCCGTCACTGAACTCATCACGACATACGAGGAAACCGCCGCCAGGACCTTCCATCCCGACAGAGAGAATGACCAGCTCACACGTGCCATCGATAAAAAAGAACACCCTGGACTTGCACGAGGTACAGGGGGTATGACGTGGAAGGATGGGTTTGCCGAGTGGGGCGACTCTTACAGATGGCGCGGCAGAAAAGAAAAAGAGCGTACAGAGCGGATGACACAGATAGAACATGCACTTGTGGCGCTGCAGGCGCAAGTGAATGCACAAAACAGCCAGCAAGCTACCGGCCCATCTCAGCGGCACGAAGAGCCTGCATTGGAAGCTGCCGACGGCCCAGACTCTGTGCGGAAAAGCAGCGTGGCTTCCACGGAGAACGTGTAGCCCACGCTTGAAATGGCGGGTCCTCGATACCCCGTGGATGAGATCACGGAGAGCAAACACGCTGAGATGCATGTGAGTTTAATGGGATTATCCATTAAGGTGGCGGTCAGCTATGCCTTACCTCCTGTAGCTGGTGGAACTTACCACTGCCGACCGATTCCATATGGCTATGCTATTGTCGGGGTGGATGAGGTTGTGAAGGAATATGAGGAAGCACAGCTTGACCATGCTACAGGTGAAGGGGAAACTCAACTCAAATTTGCAGTGAAAACAACCATTCTTTGGAAGAAGGAACACATCGTGCTTCCAAATTGGAGGCCACTGGCACCCCCGCCGTCTCCACAGCGTCAGCAGTCTAAGCCGCCTCAGCCGTCTCCAAGTCATCAGAATACTCCCCTGTTGTCTCCGGCGGTTCAGCCATCTCCTGCACGGCAGCCATCTCCAGCGCGCCAGCCATCTCCTACGCGTCAGCCATCTTTGGCGCGCCAGCCATCTCCGGTGCTTCAGCCATCTCCTCAGCGTAAGCGGAAGAGCACTGCCACGAAGAGCATCACTAGCACTGCCACGAAGAAATCCGCAGGAAACCGTACGCCAAAGAGTTCAAGAAACTACGTCCCGCAACCTTCCGCCAAGCCATTGCCGGTTTTACTGTGGAATCGCAGCAACGAGGAGGCCAATAGGATCTCGGAAGAAGAGGTCAATAAATTCTTTGCACCTAGACGGGCCGAGCCAAAGGAGAAACTAGATCCGGCGGTGGTGGAGAAGTTTTACAATAATCTTTTCAAACCTGAAACCCCACTTGTGCCGGACTACGAGCACCAGATTTTGACGGGGGATGCAAGGCAGAGGGAGACTGAAAGTAGCAGTCGTGCGGCACCCCAGAAAACAATTCCCATGCTCGGAGAGTAGGAAAACCAATCATGCTCCCCGCTCCAAGTGTTCGACACACGGAAAGCTCCTCCTGTAAATGATTACGAGGCAGAGTTACAAAGAAAGGCCAATGAGATGGGGATGACTTACATTGCATATTTGAACATCATGGGAGACAACTTTCCCAAAGGCGATGCCAACCCCATACAGCCATGGAAGTATGGGAAGAATCTCGTCAAGAAAGAGGAGCTCAAGAATCTACCAACAAAGATGCGAAGATTGCATAAGTGGTACCTTGATTTCTGCAAGACGAGAAAGGAACAATGGATCACGGCGCATATAAGAGATCATATTTTCTTGTGCGGAGACGACGAGATCAGCTTCAACGTTCAAGACTTGCATTTTCTATTCAATCAGAAGGAACTCGACAAAGCTGCCATCAGCCTTTATTGCGTGTAAGTACTATTTCTGTAATTTCTATCTCATCTCATTCAATTCATTAATTTCATGTATATATATGCTCACCATATATGTATATATATATATATATATATATACTATTATGCAGGAAAAAGGTTATGGAATGCATGAAAGGAGACCCTTTTGACATTGGGTTCGTTGACCCAAATAGAGTTCATGAACAAGTGGTAAAACTCAAACCCGGGCAAACAGAAGATTTCTTGCTAACGTCTTTACTAAGACAACAAACCAAAAGGGAAATACTGTTGCCTTACAACTTCTCGTGAGTGTTACCCTCTCTTGTACACATTCTGTTTTGGCTTACTCGATGTTAAGTTTAACTGATGATGAGTTATGCGTGCGTAGGTTTCACTTTATTCTGCTTGTCATTCAACCTGACTCAGCAAAAGTCCTTGTCATGGACTCGTTATGAAAAGACTAAGAGCTATGGGCAGACTTTAAAGAGATGCTCCAGAGGTAATTTCAATCATATTATCGCACTAGATCGGCAACTTTCGTGACAACAAGTAATTAATTACTCCTTTATCCATTTTCTTTGCCGGACAGGGTTTGGAAAAGGTTCACGGGCAGGGTCGCGGGTGAATGGTCAGAAGAACTAAAATTTGTAGACCAAAATGTAAGTAATACTAGCTAGATAGGTCTGCATATCTCTTTGATTCTTCTTCCAATTCCATTATATCATGCTTTATTGATTATTATTTTGATTGAACTCTCTATTCTCGTAAAGTGCGCGCATCAGGGACCCGGCCATAACTTATGTGGATACTATGTTTGCGAGTTCATTCGCAACACGATATGTGCGACGGGCTAAGCCGCACTAGAACAACTTAGAGTAAGTAAACAAAGTACACACAACATTATTTTATTACCATCAGTTGTGTTGAGTTTTATTCTTATATATATATATATTGACCTATTCTTCATATATATTTAGATCGAACGGATGCGGGACCAACTCCTACCATTTGACCGCATACGAGCCATTCAAGAGGAATTGGCGGGGTTCATACTTGATGAGGTCGCCACGCCTGGCGGAGAACTCTTTAGATATCCACCAAAATGAATGTTGTATATATGCTTGAACGTGTTTGTCTTGTACTTGATGCTTCAACGTTTACGGAGAATACCACACAATGACGATGTTTGTGTATAATAATAGTTGCTTAATTATTCATGTACTCGTATGTACCGACGACGATGTATGTGTATACCGCTTCCGATCAATTCCCCCTCCCCCTCCCCGTCCCCGTCGCGCCGCAGAAATACGCCCAGAACGGGGCGGCGGCAGAACTCTGCCGCGGTAGAGATTTATGCCGTTTTTCTGCCGCGGCAGAGATTTATCTCTTTTTCCTGCCGTGGCAGAGAACCTTTAACACTGGTTCGTGTTACGAAATGGTGTTAAAGGGGGGGGGGGGGGCTGAGCGCTGCGGCAGCCCCACGTGCGCCACCCTTTAACACCGGTTCGTATAAGAACCGACGAACCCCCAACAGCGGTTCCAGAACCGGTGTTAGAGGCCTCTACGAACCGGTGTTAGAGGCCCCTGTTACTACTAGCACTACGGCACACGGGCTCTTTGCCGTGTGGGCAAAATACACGGAAAAGGCCTTTCGAAACACGGCAAAGGCCTTTCGGAACACGGCAAAGGCTTTGTCGTGTGTATACACACAGCAAATGCCACACGACAACGTTCGTCACGGCAAAGGTCCTTTGCCGTGTGTTTTCTAAATAAGACACGGCAAAGGCTTTGCCGTGTGTCTTACGCGTAGACACGGCAAAGTAAAGTAAGATGACGGTTCCCGCGGAGATAACGATGTCTATTCTTTGCCGTGTGTTTTCTCGAAAAGTACACGACAAAGAAGATGTCTTTGCCATGTGTCTTCTCGAAAAGTACATGACAAAGAAGCTGTCTTTGTCGTGTGTCTCGTGGAAAAAGTACACGGCAAAGAAATTGCCCTTTTAAAAAAAATAAAAAAAATTCAATTTTGTTTCAAACTTTTTTAAATATTATTTACTTGATAATCTCATATAGGATATTTTAACACTTTGTATGTTAAATATTAGGTCAAATTGCACTCATAATCAAACTTCGCCTATGGTCACCCATCCTAACACTACTCTAACTCTAGCACGCTTAACTTCTTCGTTCCTTTCGAATGAGCTTTCGAGAAAGAAATCATACCTTGTTGATAATATTTTCATATCAATCCTATTAACTCTTGGACCATGATGTCACACGTCCCAGTTTTAGATTTCAAACAATTATTTAAGTAAACAATAATGAAAACTAATAATATTAATCCAAATAAAAAAATGATTTTATTTTATTTCCTTTTTTATTTAATATGGAATAATTCATGTATTTAAATCCGTGAGTCGGAATTCGACAAATAAAATGTCGAAATCGATTATAAAAATGTGAGGAATCCAAATATAACATCCATATAACCTTGTGAAAATGGGGTGGTATCATTTTGAATTAGCCATTTGGTGGCTGCTTCATAAAACCTCCCATTTTTTGTGCTCGGAAAATGGAAAATGGATTTTTGGTGCGATGAAAAGGAAAACTTTCTCCTGCAACATTGTTCGCCATTCCATGATTCACATGCATGTACAATATGGGCACATTATCACAAACTATGCCTTGATTCTAGCCATAATATTGGTTATTTGACCCGAAAACCAGGAAACCTCAAATGAGATAGGTCATTTTGTGAAGGTTTTTTGAAACATATTCAATATAACAAGTTTGATACTTTCCCTTCCAACCATGTCACATAATATGACACCACGCGAAGGTTTCTCATTGTTTCGATCGTTTTTTAATTTTTTATGACTTTTAAACTATCGAGAAACTTTGTCGAACGACGGGTATGAAGATTCTTAGCTCGGAGCTGATCCTATCTAAACTTTCATTGGATCTCTGATGAAATATCATATTGTGAACCTAAAATGATTTTTGTGAAAAATCATGCCCATCATATCATGTACCTGTAGTTCATATCTGACCCACTTCCTACCGATTCGGCAGGAATTTGTCTTTTTCACCTGGAGTGGACGAAAAGGTTTGAGATCCCCCTGGTGGGACATTGTCCATTTAAGGTGGTCTAGTATTTTTGAAAAATGGGGTTGTATCATTTTGAATTAGCCATTTGGTGGTTGCTTCATAAAATCCCTCGTTTTTACGCTCGGAAAATAGAAAATGCCTTTTTGGTGCGGCGAAAAGGAAAACTTCCTCCTGCAACATTGTTCGCCATTCCATGATGCACATGAATACACAATATGGGCACATTATCACAAACTATGCCTTGATTCTAGCCATAACATTGGTCATTTGACCAGAAAGCCAGGAAACCTTGAATGAGATAGGTCATTTTGTGAAGGTTGTTTTGAGACATATTCAATATAAAAAGTTTGATATTTTCCCTTCCAACCATGTCCCATAATATGACACCACGCGAAGGTTTCGCATTGTTTCGATCGTTTTTGAATTTTTTATGACTCTTTTAAACTATCAACAAACTTTGTCGAACGACGGGTATGAAGATTCTTAGCTCGGAGCTGAGCCTCTCTAAACTTTCATTGGATCTCTGATGAAATAGCATATTGTGAACCTAAAAATGATTTTTGTGAAAAATCATGCCCATCAGATCATATACCTGTAGTTCATATATGACCCACTTCCTACCGATTCGGCAGGAATTTGTCTTTTTCAACTGGAGTGAACGGAAAGGTTTGAGATCCCCCTTTTGGGACATTGTCCATTTAAGGTGGTCTAGTATTTTTGAAAAATGGGGTGGTAGCATTTTGAATTAGCCATTTGGTGGTTGCTTCATAAAATCCCCCGTCTTTTACGCTCGGAAAATGGAAAATGGCTTTTGGTGCGGCTGAAAGGAAAACTTCCTCCTGCAACATTGTTCGCCATTCTATGATGCACATGCATACACAATATGGACACATTATCACAAACTATGCCTTGATTCTAGCCATAACATTGGTCATTTGACCAGAAAGCCAGGAAACCTCGAATGGGATAGGTCATTTTGTGAAGGTTGTTTTGAGACATATTCAATATAAAAAGTTTGATATTTTCCCTTCCAACCATGTCCCATAATATTACACCACGTGAAGGTTTCACATTGTTTCGATCGTTTTTGAATTTTTTATGACTCTTTTAAACTATCAACAAACTTTGTCGAACGACGGGTATGAAGATTCTTAGCTCGGAGCTGAGCCTCTCTAAACTTTCATTGGATCTCTGATGAAATAGCATATTTTGAACCTAAAAATGATTTTTGTGAAAAATCATGCCCATCAGATCATATACCTGTAGTTCATATCTGACCCACTTCCTACCGATTCGGCAGGAATTTGTCTTTTTCACCTGGAGTGGACGGAAAGGTTTGAGATCCCCCTGTTGGGACATTGTCCATTTAAGGTGGTCTAGTATTTTTGAAAAATGGGGTGGTAGCATTTTGAATTAGCCATTTGGTGGTTGCTTCATAAAATCCCCCGTTTTTTACGCTCGGAAAATGGAAAATGGCTTTTGGTGCGGCTGAAAGGAAAACTTCCTCCTGCAACATTGTTCGCCATTCTATGATGCACATGCATACACAATATGGACACATTATCACAAACTATGCCTTGATTATAGCCATAACATTGGTCATTTGACTAGAAAGCCAGGAAACTTCGAATGAGATAGGCCATTTTTTGAAGGTTTTTTTGAGACATATTCAATATAAAAAGTTTGATATTTTCCTTCCAACCATGTCCCGTAATATGACACCACGCGAAGGTTTCACATTGTTTCGATCGTTTTTGATTTTTTTATGACTCTTTTAAACTATCGACAAACTTTGTCGAACGACGGGTATGAAGATTCTTAGCTCGGAGCTGAGCCTCTCTAAACTTTCATTGGATCTCTGATGAAATAGCATATTGTGAACCTAAAAATGATTTTTGTGAAAAATCATGCCCATCAGATCATGTACCTGTAGTTCATATCTGACCAACTTCCTAACGATTCGGCAGGAATTTGTCTTTTTCACCTAGAGTGGACAGAAAGGTTTTACATCCCCCGTTGGGACATTGTCCATTTAAGGTGGTATAATATTTTTGAAAAATAGGGTGGTAGCATTTTGAATTAGCCATTTGGTGGTTGCTTCATAAAATCCCCCGATTTTTACGCTCAGAAAATAGAAAATGGGTTTTTGGTGCGACAAAAAGGAAAACTTCCTCCTGCAACATTGTTCGCCATTCCATGATGCACATGCATGCATAATATGGGCACATTATCACAAACTATGTCTTGATTCTAGCCATAACATTGGTCATTTGACCCGAAATCCAGGAAACCTCGAATGAGATAGGTCATTTCGTGAAGGTTTTATTGAGACATAATCAATATACAAAGTTTGATATTTTTCCTATCAACTATGTCACATAATATGACACCACGCGAAGGTTTCGTATTGTTTCGATCGTTTTTGAATTTTTTATGCATGTTTTAAACTATGGTCAAAACAGCGAGTATAAAGATTCTTATTCAATATAAATATCTAATATTTGAGTGTAGATAGATAGATCTTATTTTTCTGCAAATTTTGATATATTATATGTATTTTTCTGAATTAGAATGATTTTTTATGATTTTCCTAAGAGTAATATGATAAAAGGCAAAAAAAGAAAAAAAAAGAACTTTGCCGTGTGTACTACGTACGGAATACACACGACAAACACCCTTTGCCGTGTGTACTACGGAATACACACGGCAAAGGCCCTTTGCCGTGTATACTGCAGAATACACACGGCAAAGGACCGGCGAGGACACACGGGAAAGAGACCATCGTCTGCGGCCGTTAGCTCCTCCCGTTAAATGGACCTGTGGGGTCACGGGTTTCACCTTGTTGTCGTGACAACACCTATGTCGTGTGCCGTTGTCGAATTTGCCGAGTGTATTTTCTTTGTCGTGTTCCTTTATGGGTCTTTGCCGTGTATATTTCTTTGTCGTGTTCTTTTTCAGAAATTTGTCGTGTTCACATACTTTGCCGTGTATTTTCTGAGTTACACCCGGCAAAAACAGGCTTTTCCGTGTTCCGGTCCATTTGGCACACGACAAAGATATGTCTACACGGCAGCGACATTTTTTCCCGTAGTGTAGTGACCGTTCATCCACCATATTCATTCACATCTCGAGCGGAGGGAGATAGCGGCGAGCATGGCCACCATGCTGCAGGTGAAGCTCGGTGTCCTGAACCTAGTCGTTGCCGTTGTTGCCGGCACCGGAAACAGCCTCTGCGACTACGCGATCCGCATCGATACAACATATGGCACACAATCAAATGTCATAGTGGGTGTGTATGAAAAGGACGGCACCGGCTAGACGGACACGGAGCCTGCCCGTAAGTTCGCTATGGACGGGCATGCCCTATCCATCGTCCATAACAAGGCGTGCATGGACCCTTGCCGCCTCACCCTCCAGCTCAAGAAAGCAGGGCGCGAGTGGTTGCCTCTTGCCGCCCGCATCACGGTCAAAGAGGGCCAGGACACAAGATACGAGAGGAGGTTTCCCCCTGCTACATGTTGTTACGGAGGGTGACCTCGTCGAAATTAACACGTGCAAGAAGCAGTGAGTACCATACATATAGATATGGTCCTCTTGCCGCCGCCACCGCCACGCTTGGGTGTTTTTCTGCCTTGCATCCCATTATCATTCTTTTTTGTTTTGTTTTTCAACACACTGTTGGTTGATCTTCTAACATGCCCTTCAACTTTAACTTCTCATTTTCTGTTTACAGTCTCGCTTTGCATCAGAAATGACCCTACCAAGTTCATCAGCGGGCTCATCTAATGCCCGTTCTTCACCTCCTTCCTCTTCATTGTCTTCCATTGCAGTATCACTGTATTCAGAAAACATATGATGATAGGTGTTATTATCATCTTCTTCTTCATTGTCTTCCATCATAACCCCTCTTTCCTCGTGCTTGGTCCAGCAATTATAGTTGGGCATGAAACCTTTCATAACCAGGTGGCCACGAATGATTTTTGAGGAAGAGTACTCCTTGTTGTTCCGACATTGAACACATGGACAATGTATAAAACCATTCTCTTTGTTTGCCATAGCCACATCGATAGATTTATCCATGCCTTTAATGTATCTGGGTTCACGCCGGTCACCGTACATCCATTCCCGACCGTTCATCTGCATCATATAATTAAGTTTATCAAAAATAGAACATCATAAATAGTGAAATGACCAATTCACATCGACACATGCATTGTATTAATGACAGAGAAAAGATAAGATTGCTAACCTCGATCGAGAAAAATAAAGAGGAGAAAGTTCAAGTGCGTCTTGGGCACCTCCCATATTTTTGTTCTGTGAGAAATTGAACGAGATCATTCACTCAAACATTTCATCAAACACATTGCATGCATGCATAGGAAAAAAAATAAACTAGCACACCTCTCACACCTTCCACCAAGAAAAAACAGAGGGGAGGCAGAGGGCTGGGGCGTCGTATTTATAGAGGGCGGGCTCATACTTCCCGGTAACACAAACCGGGACTAAAGGTGTGTGGCAGGCCACGTGTCTGGCGCCCACACTTTAGTCCCGGTTTGTGTTACAAACCGGGACGCATGCACTCCTACCAACCGGGACGCATACCTCCAGCCACCGTGCCCGCTTGAACCGGGACGCATGCCAGCATTAGTCCCGGTTCGTGGTGCAACCGGGACTAATGGTGTTGGGGGCGCGAATGAATAGCCTGTTTTCTACTAGTGTAAGATTCTATGAATGCATTATTCGCAGATATCAAGTTACCAACGTTGCCGCTCATAAATCATTTGCACACTACTTGATGACCTATTTTTGCGTTCGAAAAATAACAAGATCCTATGAATGCTCACCAACTAAGGATAGAATGCTTATGGACTTGGAGCTCAACTCCGAAGTTGCTCGATCTGAGCAGATAAAGTCCGTGTAAAATAAGTATGGATAAGGAGCTCAACTCTATAATTGGTCGATCCGGCCAGTTGTTCAACTTGGGTGGACATGCATGTATTGTTTCCAAGTGAACTAATTAGCGTGAATAAGTAAACTAACCAGATCTAGATAGTTAATTGTTGTATAGACGCATGCATTAGTACATAAGAAATAATAATATAAAGATAAGTTTTTTTGTAAGAAAAAGAAAGATAACTATTTGTAATTTAGACTACGATTGTATATATTGCAAATGTTCTGAAAATTAATTCGCAAAATATCTTTACCTTTTGATTCTACGATAATAAAATTTGACTGATTAAATAAACTAAATACAACTGACCAATAAACCACAAGATATCGATAACATTTATGCTCAGACAATTCATCTGTGTGCACTCGTCTTCTATCTATGGCTAAGAGTCTAAAAATCCCATACTAACCCGTATTGCGACTTGGTTAATCATGTGGTCCATATGGTAGCATGCCTTTCACATTAATTATTTATAGATAAAATAGCTAACAAATATCAACAATTTTATATTATATAAAAAATCTTGCATGTAATTATTTATGCTTAAAGCATAGTATGGTCAAAAGGAAAAAAAATAGTATGTGTATGTGCATTAATGTACTTGGTGTTTTCTAAAATAAATATGAATAATCTCTTATGAAAAAGGATAACATCAAGCCACCGATGTAATAAGCCATATTTTTGTTAGTGGATCATAACCCACAAGTCTTTTAAATTATACCAAGCATACCCTGACCAGGCCAATACATGTCATAATTTAAATAAAATGTATCATAGTCCATGTACTATTTGGAGCACATTATATACAAGAAGAGAGATATGGTAGAAGTCCTAACTTAAAATTTTAAATATCTAAATGTCAATATAGTGAACCCTCTTTTTATTACTACACACATGATGAAAACAATAGATCATCACATAACTATACGACAAAAATCATAATTATATATCTTCATAATTATACCGAAATATATCACATCAAATTAACTAAATAAGTGAAGCTAAAATACATGTGATCAAAAGAATATATTAATTGGATCAAAGGTTGGCGACATCAAGAATCTAAAAGTAAAGAAGTAGGAAATACAGAGGATTCAACTTTTTTGAATCAGCGAAATTACTTAAGATTTTTAAATGATTTGGATTCTTTGATATTTATTCTATGTAGGTCGTTTGATTCAAAGGATTAGAATCCATTAACAATTCATAATAATTCTTAATAAAATGTCTTTCTACAATTCCTTTTCCTATTATATATTTTTATTCAAATTTCTAATGTTTTTGAATATGTATGGTTCAACGGAACATGCCACACCTAATCCTATGATTTTGCAATTCTAGGGCTTTATGCCTTATGAAAAATACTTCAATAAAATCATATGAAAATTTACTCAAGAATAGAAGGCCACTTGACCCTTTATTTTCAATCTTGTAATGATGGCTATGCATAAAAATTAGTCAATGGCTTATTTTAAGTAATTAAAGGTGATGCCCTCGCATTTGCGAGGGCCACCATGCTAGTTGAGATTAATAATCTATACATTCCTTAAACAAAACAATGAAACATTTAAACTTTTATGAGCTGTAGTAAAACAACAAAATTTGTCCCAACCATTCAACCTGAATCTGCCTTTTTTCACACTACAATCCATCTTTTCTCACGAAATATGGATGCAAATTCCAACCATGTCTTACTAAAAAAGTGAAATTATAGATAGATTTTTTGAAAACGAAAGAAAGCAACCAGTAGTCTAAGATGGGCCTTGTGACTTGCTAAAGGATTTCTCGGTGCACAAGTTCACAAGGCATGTTGATGCATGCGAGCTACGCGTCGTCTAGTGTGAAGAGAACGTGTGAGTGAGTGCTTGAGATCTTTGCAGAATCGATTTTCCATTTATAATATCTGATCCTATAACTTGCTGGAGTATGTGTGAAACTCGAAGGCAATTAATATGATATCCCCGAAGAACTGGATGCGGGTGTGATCACGTTGTGTACTTGTAAATGAGAAAGTCAATTGTATACATGCTTGGCAGCGGAGACAGACATTGTCTCTTCTCTATATACAAGTCCAGCAAGCTGAAGGTTTTTACATGAGGGCTCGCGTCTCCCCCTCGCGTCGCCCCCTCCTGGCAACCGAGGGGGCCAAGCCCTAACCCCGCCGCCACCTCCTCCCCCTCCATCCTTCTCCCTCCTCGTCGCCCCCGGAGGGCCGCCGGCCTAAGTACGCGGTGTCGGTGATGGGGGCGGCGGGGATCTGGCCTCCCGGCCCCAGCGCAGCGGTAGGGAGGAGAACGCCGGCGCTGGACGAGGCCCCCTCGCCATCGATGTCTTCGCGACTTCGGCCGTCGGTGGCTTCGTGGGAGCTCGGATCTAGAGGCGGTGACCTCTACCGGAGTGGGGCGGGTGGTGATCTGGTGGAGGAGGTGTCGGCAATAGGATTCAGTTGGAAGACCTAGATCGGCTCTCTATCCCTAATTACCTGCTCGATCCATTCTCCGGAAACCGGCCGGCGGTGTGGGGATCGCTGTGTCGGATCTAATAAAGGAGGTGGTCCTTTGGTTTCTTTCGCACGAAGATAAAGATCTGCTTGATGTCTGCCCTCTTTGATCTGGTCTAGAGTGGCGGGTTCCGGAAGGCTCCATCGGCGAACTCTCATGGGCGTATCATGCCTGGAGATTGCTGGATCGGAAGTTATTCGGTCGTGCACACCTTGTTTTTCTACCCGTTTGGTTTCAGCGGGAGCGTTGTGAAGCTCTGTTGTTTGTTTCACCAAGTGTCATTCTTAGAGCCATGGTGAAGTCAGATGCGGAGAATGTCAGGAAAGCAGAAATATGAGGGTAGTGATGATGATTTTTGTTCTTGTGGCGACGGGGAACTGGCTGCGTGATCTGGGACTCGTTACAGCGATTGTTGGTGCGGCAAGACAACACATGGGGAGTTCCCAGTCTTATCTTGCAGGGTGAAAATCCAAGGTCTGCCTTAACTGGCCGTGCCTGGCAATGACCTTGTTGAAGGAATTGTTTTGTGAGCAAGGACTTTCTCCAGGGTGAAAACCTATGATCTTTGATCAGGCAACGACGACGCTTGGGCATTGTTTCTTTCTTGAAGGCGTTGTTATTGGAGTGGAGGACTAATGGTGTTGTTCTGACGGTGTCAGTGTCGTTGCTTTGAGGATTAGTTCTCTGAAGCGGGACTTTTCTTTTTTATAATTCTTGTTTCTTTTTTTCTGAGCTGTGTGTATCCATAGGGCTGCTAGGGCATGCATTGTTGCAGAGGCTGGATGTAATTGGTATCCCTGTGATATTAATATATACTCTTTTTCCAAAAAAAAGTCCAGCAAGCTCAACACGGATGAAAAAGCAACAACATAGCAGGTAGATTTCAATGACACAGCTGGTCGGTAGTACGAAAAAATCGGAATTTTCCGAGCTCTCCAAAGACAAAAGAATTGATGCAGCCACTCCAATTTGAGCTAATTGGCTTCTTGAGCTATTTTTCTACGGAATACAAATGCAAATTTCAACCCGATTTCAGTTTTTTAAGTAAGTAGTTGGAAGTATGAAATGATTTCTTTTTCAAAAACAAAAGCAAGCTAGCAGCCATTTGGGGCAGACCGGTGATCTAATTACCGCTTTCTGGGTAAACAGGCTAGTTCAGTGTGATCGAGCTACCATATCTTCCAGCTGAAGAAAAAAACTCACATGTGAAGGAAGCGTGCGTGTGAGTATGTGCGTGCGATCAGTTTACCGATTATACAAGATGATCCGATCTCGTAGTCATGTGCACGTACTGGTTGTTGGTCAAAGCTAAGATGAAGAAAATTAGTATGAGATCTCGGACGATCTGGATGATTCTCATGCATGTGATGATCATGTGGTGGACTATGCTAACAACTCCATCTCAGCCGTATAGGGCAGGGGACCCTGGGGCTGGACAGGACAGGCACTATCTCTATATAAATGCAGCTCGCTCAACATGGATGGAAAGGCAAACAAGTAGAGTACTAGACCGTTCATCCACCATATTCATTCACATCTCGAGCGGAGGGAGATAGCGGCGAGCATGGCCACCATGCTGCAAGTGAAGCTCGGTGTCCTCATCCTCGTCGTCGCCGTTGTTGCCGGCACCGGAAACAGCCTCTGCAACTACGCGATCCGCGTCGATACAACATATGGCACACAATCAAATGTCATAGTGGGCGTGTATGACAAGGACGGCACCGGCTGGACGGACACGGAGCCTGCCCGTAGGTTCGGTACGGACGGGCATGCCCTATCCATCGTCCACAACAAGGCGTGCATGGACCCTTGCCGCCTCACCCTCCAGCTCGAGAAAGCAGGGCGTGAGTGGTTGCCTCTTGCCGCCCGCATCACGGTCAAAGAGGGCCAGGACACAAGATACGAGAGGAGGTTTCCCCTGCTACAGGTCGTTACGGAGGGTGACCTCGTCGAATTTAACAGGTGCAAGAAGCAGTGATGAGTACCATCATACATATAGATATGGTCCCGTTGTCGGTGCCATCGCTGCTCACGTGGGTGTTTTTCTGTCTTGTCTTCTCTTATGTTATCGTTTTGTTTTGTTTGTCAGCACACCGTTGTTTCTACTATGTGTCTTCCTTATGTATTGTTCCGAGTAGCATCATCTCGTTTTCTTCCATATTTTGTGTGTCAGTTACTCAGTTTGTATTCCAGCATTGAAACATGAATAATAAGCCGTGGACAGGGCATGCAGTTGTTTGTTTGTTCATAGTACCACCATTTATTTTTTCTTCCAAACTAGCATGATGGCCCTCGCAAATGCGAGGGCATTTTTTTAATTACTTAAAATAAGTCATTAACTATTTTGATGTATAGTCATTGTTACGATATTGAAAATAAATGGATCGAGTGGCCGTCCTTCTATTATTGAGTGAAATTTTCATAAGATTTTATTGTAGTATTTTTCCTAAGGCTTTAAGTGCAGGAATTGGAAAATCGTAGGTTTAGATATGGCATGTACCTTGAACCATACATATTAAAAAACTTTAGAAATGTGAATAAAAACATATATCATCGGAGAAAAAAATGGAATTGTAGAAAGTGTTCTTTACTACTAAATTTTTTGTCCAAAATAGAGTCTAAAAGAATGATCACATATTTTTAATGGATTCTAAACATGTGAATCAAAACGACTAACATAGAATAAATATCTAATTCAAATCATCTAAAAATCTTCAGCAATTTCACTGAGCCAATGAAGCTGAATCCTTTGTATTTCCTACTTCCTTGCTTTTAGATTCACGGTGTCTCCAACCTTTGATCCAATTAATCTATCCTTTTGATCACATGTATTTTAGCTTCACTTATTTAGTTTATTTGATGTGATATGTTTACGTATATTTATGAAGATATATTATTGTGATTTCTGTACGTATAGCTATATGATGATTTATTGTTTTAATCTTGTGTGTAGTGATAAAAAAGGGTTCACTACATTGACATTTACATATTCAATTTTTTAAGTTAGAACTTCAACAATATCACTCTTCTTGAACATAATGTTCTGTAAAATAGTCTAGGGTCTACTATATGGTTTATTTAAATTATGCCATGCATTGTCTTGGTCGGGATATGTTTGGTAGAATTTTAAAGATTTAGGTGTTATGATCCACTAACAAAAATATGGCTTATTAGATCAGGAAATAGATATTATCCTTTTCTTGAGAGATAATTCATATTTGTTTCGGAAAACACAAAGTACATTGATGCACATACACATGTTTTTTTTTACCATACTATGCTTCAAGCATAAAAAGTACATGCAAGATTTTCTAGATAATAGCCGATTAATGTGATATTTGCTAGCTATTATATATATATATATATATATATATATATATATATATATATAATCAGTGTGAAAGACATGCTACCATATGGACCACATGCTCAACCAAGCGCAATACAAGCCAGTGTGAGGTTTTTACTCTTTTAGTTCTAGATAGAAGACCAACACATGGATGAGTTGTGTGGCCATAAATGTTATCAATATCTTGTGGGTAGTCGGTCGGTTGTACATGATTTTTTAATCAATCAAATTGGATTATCATAGCACAAAAATGTGAAAATATGTTTGCAAATTAATTTCAGAAGTTTTTTGCTATACAATTGTACTCTAAATTACAACATAGTTATCTTTCTTTTTCTTGCAAAAAATGTTATCTTTGGATTATTACTTCTTGTGAACTCATGCACGTGTCTATAAAACAATTAATTTTCTAGATCTGCTGAATTTTCTTATTCATGTAATTAGTTCACTTGAAAACGATAAATGCATGTCCATCCAATTTGAACAATTGGTCGGATCTATCAGCTTGAGATTTGATCTCTTTGTCCATACGTATTTTACATGGACTCTGTCTTGCCAGATTGATCAACTTCGGAGTTGAGATCCAAATTCGTAAGTATTTCATATGCATTAAGCATATGTTCTCAAACAACTGGGGCAGCTTTAGAGTTGATCTCCTTGTCCATATGTATTTTACACGAACTTTGTCTGGCCGGATCGATCAATTTCGGAGTTTAGATCCAAGTCTATAAGTATTTTATGTGCATTATGCATTCATAGGATCTCGTAATTTATTCGAACCTAAAAGTAGGACATCAAGTGTAGTTTTCAGTTGATTTATGAACGGCAGTACGTGACCTTGCCCCTTGTCCTGATTTCGGTGTGTATGTATGTGCATTCTCTTGATACGTACAGTAGATTTCCCTTTTCCCCGGTTGTGAAGATTGAGCTGCCTAATATTGCTGGCTAGTGCGACGCAAATATAAAATACTGCTGGCTAGTGGGCTGGTAACAATCATGTACTTGATGTGGCCGTGAAGACAGTTAAGGTTGTACGTACCTGGTTAATTGTGAGAAGGATTAATTCAAAAATTTGCCTCTTCAACGATGTACATGGGTAGGCCTTAGTTCTTCGTTTCATGGCCCATGCATGGACTCGCGAAGCTTTCTCGCGTACACCAACCAAGCGTGTCAAACGGACTTTATTTGTGTCAAACCAAATTACGTAGTTACATAACTACTAAGTTTTTGATAAATCCTAGCCGTAAGTATTAGATCTAGCCATCAAAATAGTTTGGGTGATGTGGATCGACGTGATGCCTCAAAAAACACCCTTATATTGCTTTTAGTATATAACTAGCACGGTGGCCCTCGCAAATGCGAGGGCATATCTTTATAAATAGACTTAGTATTTTCTTTAGTTTTATTGTATGTTGTAGGATTTTAAAGCCTTTCAAATTTTATACTAAATAAAATAACACATCATGAAGTAGGTTTTAAATTTGTTAAAAATATTATTATACTATATTACTGACCATATATGTTGTTTCTATATGATGTTTAATCGGTTTGTCTAATTACAATCTGGAAAGCAAGTTGGATGATTATTTTTGCTTTGATTTTCAGTAATATGAGGTGATGTCAGTCATTGGTACTTATATATAAAGTAAGACAAATTTGTTTTATTTTGTCCCATTAATAATTTTCGGTTCACCTAAGAATATTTAGAATAGAAAATAAATTTTCTTCATGAAGTAACAAATTTATTTATTTTGTGCAGATCTTTTTATTCTCACTTACTTAGTGGTTTTGCATACATCACAATCTTCTTCTCTTCTTAAATTCCACCATCTAGATGTGGTAAATATCTAAGATGCAATTTTGACCATTATTTTGGATATGAATATGTATTTATTAATTTCTTATACAAATGTTTTGCTCGTATTTCCTCCCTTCATGGCATAATACAAGGCATTTTAGAAATCTGAGGGCATCATCTTCTATATATATCAAAACATTTAAGTATTTATTAATTATCATCTAAAAAAAGTTTGTGACAACATTGATAATGCCGAGAAAATATATGTACGGTTCTATAGAGATTTCTATTACATGTACAAGATTATGGGTGTAGTGATAAAAAAGTTTAAGGTGAATTAAAACTATCACGTGTGCAGGAAAGCACTTTTAGTCATATTTAATTTATGTGTGAATGATTTTAAATATTTAATCAACTTTAAGTTGATGTCTACATAATACTATATGCTTGATCACACTTAATTACAAATATCAAATAGTCATGGTCTATTGTAATACCACACCCTTGGACCAAAGGCCCCATGACGATTACACAAATATGTTTTTTTTGGCGAAGTGAGGAGTCGATTCACCTTGTGAGATAGGGAAGGTAGGGAAACTATACCATGAGAAGCTTCGCTTCATCTTGTCCAAATCTATCGTTCACTTATTTACTCACTTGTTTTTAGGGTTTAGGGTTTAGCCTATAACTATATACCTTAGTTCTAAGCGAGGGTCCAAAATGCACAACCATACACTCTAGTCTAGAGTACCACCATGCAACCCCAAAGAACCTTGCCAGACACACAACAAAGCGTGCAAAAATAATGGCCATGGTACTTTTGGGGAACAAACCGTGAATATTGAGTAAGAATTGACATCCTTTCAATCATGGTTGATTAAAGTCAGAAATTAACTGCCAATATTTATGTAAAGTTTATAGACTTCCAAGATCTAAAATTGATTAGTTGTTGGCACAAATTCATTGTAAACTAACTTTAACTTTCTAAGTTAATTTGCTAGAGACCTATGACATGTTATTTGTCATATCATTTGCTAAATATATAGTAATAATTTTCTTATGTATGGCGATGAATTGTGCTATCCTATTTTTCCAAAAATAAAAGCTTGAAATCTCAAGCAATGCCACCATTCATAAATTTTGCAATAGTACGTGCATTTCTTGTTGTTTAGTGGGACTACATCAGAGGATAAGAACCGAATTGTTTTGTCACAAAATTCTTAAATATTTTACCATAGAATTTTGGCACTGACTTTGTGTGATTGTACTTGTATATAAATAGTGCTTTTCTCCGTGGAAGAAATATTAGCGTTCGTAGGCAAACGCGTAGCCCCAGTTATGTGGATTAGCATGATTGCAAGACTTTGTATCCTCTGGTACATTGCATACAATGATCTTTCATGTTCTACCTTCTCACAGGCGTGGTAGCTCAGATGCACATACTGATTAATCTCCTAGTTATAATACACAAAAAAGGCAGCCAAGCACACCAATGAAAAAATTGACGGAAGGATTTTTTTTAAGGAGGGTACCACCCGAGTTAATTTCCGTGTCCAAAAAATAATACAGTATTTCCTTTTGTTTTCTTTGGGTCAGATGTACATGCACGATATTATACACGTTTTTTCTTTTGGCTAAGGCGACGGAAACATTTTTTTCTGGTGGGCTGTTAGCCGATCTAGTCTTATATAGAAGTCCACCATGTCAAGTGATTTTTAATTAAATCCTTGCCTAGCGAACCTGCAGTCAGATCTGTTCTTAGTGGGCCACCATGTATATTAATCTTGGCTGGTTACGTCCTATAACGTGCGTGCGGTATTTTTTTTCTCGTTGGATTGTTAACGGATCTAATCTATATAGAGGTCCACTATGTCAATTAATGGACCGTGTCAAACAACATTACACGGTTGCGTAACTACTAATTTCTAGTTAAATGCTAGCCATAAATTTTAGATCTAACTATTAAAATTAATTGTAATGATGTGGCTTAACGTGATGCCTCGAAAAACATCTTTATATTGCTTTTAGTATATATAATAGATAGATCTAGTGCATCTGTCTTCTTGCATTTTTTGGTGTTCTCTTTGTGTCTCAGATATTTTTGGCAAAAGTTCCATTCACGATTTCATTTGGCCGACCAAAACCTAGGCAGGCACTGCTGCTCTTTAATCTGGTAATATTGGGGGAACTGAGATTTTTTCTGTGTCATCCAAAGTCCGCAATGAAGCCATATGATTTTTGCATACAGAGCAGGACATGAGAACAACGGAGGTCAAGAGGTCCATCCCGACCTTGGGTCCATCAAGAATGACAAGTCCTGAATCCGAATGCTCTATATTGTTTCTTCTTCTTTCTTCAGTTGTAAAAGCATTAGTCTGCCTGCCTTCATGTGGCAAAATGTTGGATGAATGCATTCATGCATTTGATTTCAATCCATACTAAATAGAGAGAAGAAAATGGGAAAATATTTCGGTTGCATGCATAGCAAGTGAAGACTATAGAAAGTGTTAGCTGGTCATGATCTTGCATTACACAATACCTATTCTATTTTAATTATCTTAAATGATCTTTAGTACAACACAAAAGTATTAGTGGTGGAATTTTCTTTTATAAACACTTTGCTCTGTATTAGTGTTTTCCTTGCAAAGCATAGGCATCAGGAAGGAGTATGAAGCACTGATTTTCAAGGTACTGCTTTGCATTGTGCTTATGGGTTCATATTAAATTTTTCTGAAGAAAAAAATCTACAGCTATTCGCCCTCACTGTAAACATCTAGGTGAGTTCAGGTGTTCTTTTCAAACCTGGAATGATAACTCCAGAACTTTTTTTTAGGTAAAATGCTGTGATTCTATTAAATCACTGGGACGTCCAGACCAAGTCTGTTCACAATACAAGCCGGTGGAACACCAAGCCAGGTTTTACACACTTTATTATCGCAGCCTTCCTTTGCTAAACGATGTGCAGTCTCATTCGTTGTTCTTGGTACTAATCGCACCGAGAATTCGCCAAAGTCACCAAGCAGGGATGTTCCTCGTTTCCTCTGATACCAATTGTTGGAAATAAGCACTCCGGCTCTCCGGCACCGGCATAGCGGACGCGTATACGAGTACAATACATACATGCTTCCGAGTACCTATGTAGGTAGGACACGTTGATAGTCCTCTAGTCGGTTTGGTCCAGGAGTACTAGTTGGACTCGAGTAGTGTTAGGCCTAGTATATATACACATGTAATAGCTAGGTTGTAACACATCGTGACTTGAATCAATACATGAGAACACCAGGCTCGATATGGGCCTGTGGCCATCATATTGATTTTTGTATACGTGTGGTCTGCTGAAACGAGCTAGCTGATCAAAAGCAACGATTCGGCTGGTTTAGCTCATGTACGTGAGCGTCTTATTGATTGTTCTAGTTCTGCGCGTCTCGCCGGAGTTAATCGAGTGATCTTTCCGCTATCACGTTGTCTGTTGTTAGAAAGTACTCGACGAACAGCGTCACATATCGGGCCAATTTCTAATAATTGGTATCAGAGCCAAGGTCGTCGTTCGTGATCTGCTGAAAGTACTAGGAGGTCATGGCGATGGTGAAGTTTGGCGAGAGCTCGGTATCGGCACCGGTGACGGAGACGATGGGGACGGCTTTGTATCCATGACTCGATCGCAAGGACTACGGGTTATGGGCTCTTAACATGGAGGTGGCCATGGAGGCTCAGGAGGTTTGGGAGGCCGTCGATCCAGGAGGCGATGAGTACGTCAAGGGAGGCGCGAAGTACCGGAAGGATCACCAAGAATTAGCCATTTGGTGGTTGCTTCATAAAATCCCCCGTTTTTTACGCTCGAAAAATGGAAACTGGCTTTTGGTGCGGCTAAAAGGAAAACTTCCTCCTGCAACATTGTTCTCCATTCTATGATGCACATGCATACACAATATGGACACATTATCATAAACTATGCCTTGATTCAAGCCATAACATTGGTCATTTGACCAGAAAGCCAGGAAACCTCGAATGGGATAGGTCATTTTGTGAAGGTTGTTTTGAGACATATTCAATATAAAAAGTTTGATATTTTCCCTTCCAACCATGTCCCATAATATGACACCACGTGAAGGTTTCACATTGTTTCGATCGTTTTTGAATTTTTTATGACTCTTTTAAACTATCAACAAACTTTGTCGAACGACGGGTATGAAGATTCTTAGCTCGGAGCTGAGCCTCTCTAAACTTTCATTGGATCTCTGATGAAATAGCATATTGTGAACCTAAAAATGATTTTTGTGAAAAATCATGCCCATCAGATCATATACCTGTAGTTCATATCTGACCCACTTCCTACCGATTCGGCAGGAATTTGTCTTTTTCACCTGGAGTGGACGGAAAGGTTCCCCCTGTTGGGACATTGTCCATTTAAGGTGGTCTAGTATTTTTGAAAAATGGGGTGGTAGCATTTTGAATTAGCCATTTGGTGGTTGCTTCATAAAATCCCCCGTTTTTTACGCTCGGAAAATGGAAAATGGCTTTTGGTGCGGCTGAAAGGAAAACTTCCTCCTGCAACATTGTTCGCCATTCTATGATGCACATGCATACACAATATGGACACATTATCACAAACTATGCCTTGATTATAGCCATAACATTGGTCATTTGACTAGAAAGCCAGGAAACCTCGAATGAGAGAGGCCATTTTGTGAAGGTTTTTTTGAGACATATTCAATATAAAAAGTTTGATATTTTCCTTCCAACCATGTCCCGTAATATGACACCACGCGGAGGTTTCACATTGTTTCGATCGTTTTTGATTTTTTTATGACTCTTTTAAACTATCGACAAACTTTGTCAAACGACGGGTATGAAGATTCTTAGCTCGAAGCTGAGCCTCTCTAAACTTTCATTGGATCTCTGATGAAATAGCATATTGTGAACCTAAAAATGATTTTTGTGAAAAATCATGCCCATCAGATCATGTACCTGTAGTTCATATCTGACCAACTTCCTAATGATTCGGCAGGAATTTGTCTTTTTCACCTAGAGTGGACAGAAAGGTTTTAGATCCCCCGTTGGAACATTGTCCATTTAAGGTGGTATAATATTTTTGAAAAATAGGGTGGTAGCATTTTGAATTAGCCATTTGGTGGTTGCTTCATAAAATCCCCCATTTTTTACGCTCAGAAAATAGAAAATGGGTTTTTGGTGCGACAAAAAGGAAAACTTCCTCCTGCAACATTGTTCGCCATTCCATGATGCACATGCATGCATAATATGGGCACATTATCACAAACTATGTCTTGATTCTAGCCATAACATTGGTCATTTGACCCGAAAGCCAGGAAACCTCGAATGAGATAGGTCATTTCGTGAAGGTTTTATTAAGACATAATCAATATACAAAGTTTGATATTTTTCCTATCAACTATGTCACATAATATGACACCACTCGAAGGTTTCGTATTGTTTCGATCGTTTTTGAATTTTTTATGCATGTTTTAAACTATGGTCAAAACAGCGAGTATAAAGATTCTTATTCAATATAAATATCTAATATTTGAGTGTAGATAGATAGATCTTATTTTTCTGCAAATTTTGATATATTATATGTATTTTTCTGAATTAGAATGATTTTTTATGATTTTCCTAAGAGTAATATGATAAAAGGCAAAAAAAAGAAAAAAAAGAACTTTGCCGTGTGTACTACGTACGGAATACACACGACAAACACCCTTTGCCGTGTGTACTATGGAATACACACGGCAAAGGCCCTTTGCCGTGTATAATGCAGAATACACACGGCAAAGGACCGGCGAGGACACACGGGAAAGAGACCACCGTCTGCGGCCGTTAGCTCCTCCCGTTAAATGGACCTGTGGGGTCACGGGTTTCACCTTGTTGTCGTGACAACACCTATGTCGTGTGCCGTTGTCGAATTTGCCGAGTGTATTTTCTTTGTCGTGTTCCTTTATGGGTCTTTGCCGTGTATATTTCTTTGTTGTGTTCTTTTTCAGAAATTTGCCGTGTTCACATACTTTGCCGTGTATTTTCTGAGTTACACCCGGCAAAAACAGGCTTTTCCGTGTTCCGGTCCATTTGGCACACGACAAAGATATGTCTACACGGCAGCGACATTTTTTCCCGTAGTGTAGTGACCGTTCATCCACCATATTCATTCACATCTCGAGCGGAGGGAGATAGCGGCGAGCATGGCCACCCTGCTGCAGGTGAAGCTCGGTGTCCTGAACCTAGTCGTTGCCGTTGTTGCCGGCACCGGAAACAGCCTCTGCGACTACGCGATCCGCATCGATACAACATATGGCACACAATCAAATGTCATAGTGGGTGTGTATGACAAGGACGGCACCGGCTAGACGGACACGGAGCCTGCCCGTAATTTCGCTATGGACGGGCATGCCCTATCCATTGTCCACAACAAGGCGTGCATGGACCCTTGCCGCCTCACCCTCCAGCTCAAGAAAGCAGGGCGCGAGTGGTTGCCTCTTGCCGCCCGCATCACGGTCAAAGAGGCCAGGACACAAGATACGAGAGGAGGTTTCCCCCTGCTACATGTTGTTACGGAGGGTGACCTCGTAGAAATTAACAGGTGCAAGAAGCAGTGAGTACCATACATATAGATATGGTCCTCTTGCCGCCGCCACCGCCACGCTTGGGTGTTTTTCTGCCTTGCATCCCATTATTATTCTTTTTTATTTTGTTTTTCAACACACTGTTGGTTGATCTTCTAACATGCCCTTCAACTTCAACTTCTCATTTTCTGTTTCACAGTCTCGCTTTGCATCAGAAATGACCCTACCAAGTTCATCAGCGGGCTCATCTAATGCCCGTTCTTCACCTCATTCCTCTTCATTGTCTTCCATTGCAGTATCACTGTATTCAGAAAACATATGATGATAGGTGTTATTATCATCTTCTTCTTCATTGTCTTCCATCATAACCCCTCTTTCCTCGTGCTTGGTCCAGCAATTATAGTTGGGCATGAAACCTTTCATAACCAGGTGGCCACGAATGATTTTCGAGGAAGAGTACTCCTTGTTGTTCCGACATTGAACACATGGACAACGTATAAAACCATTCTCTTTGTTTGCCATAGCCACATCGATAGATTTATCCATGCCTTTAATGTATCTGGGTTCACGCCGGTCACCGTACATCCATTCCCGACCGTTCATCTGCATCATATAATTAAGTTTATCAAAAACAGAACATCATAAATAGTGAATTGACCAATTCACATCGACACATGCATTGTATTAATGACAGAGAAAAGATAAGATTGCTAACCTCGATCGAGAGAAATAAAGAGGAGAAAGCTCAAGTGCGTCTTGGGCACCTCCCATATTTTTGTTCTGTGAGAAATTGAACGAGATCATTCACTCAAACATTTCATCAAACACCTTGCATGCATGCATAGGAAAAAAATAAACTAGCACACCTCTCACACCTTCCACCAAGAAAAAACAGAGGGGAGTCAGAGGGCTGGGGCGTCGTATTTATAGAGGGCGGGCTCATACGTCCCGGTAACACAAACCGGGACTAAAGGTGTGTGGCAGGCCACGTGTCTGGCGCCCACACTTTAGTCCCGGTTTGTGTTACAAACCGGGACGCATGCACTCCTACCAACCGGGACGCATACCTCCAGCCACCGTGCCCGCTTGAACCGGGACGCATGCCAGCATTAATCCCGGTTCGTGGCGCAACCGGGACTAATGTTGTTGGGGGGCGCGAATGAATAGCCTGTTTTCTACTAGTGTAAGATTCTATGAATGCATTATTCGCAGATATCAAGTTACCAACGTTGCCGCTCATAAATCATTTGCACACTACTTGATGACCTATTTTTGCGTTCGAAAAATAACAAGATCCTATGAATGCTCACCAACTAAGGATAGAATGCTTATGGACTTGGAGCTCAACTCCGAAGTTGCTCGATCTGAGCAGATAAAGTCCGTGTAAAATAAGTATGGATAAGGAGCTCAACTCTATAATTGGTCGATCCGGCCAGTTGTTCAACTTGGGTGGACATGCATGTATTGTTTCCAAGTGAACTAATTAGCGTGAATAAGTAAACTAACCAGATCTAGATAGTTAATTGTTGTATAGACGCATGCATTAGTACATAAGAAATAATAATATAAAGATAAGTTTTTTTGTAAGAAAAAGAAAGATAACTATTTGTAATTTAGACTACGATTGTATATATTGCAAATGTTCTGAAAATTAATTCGCAAAATATCTTTACCTTTTGATTCTACGATAATAAAATTTGACTGATTAAATAAACTAAGTACAACTGACCAATAAACCACAAGATATCGATAACATTTATGCTCAGACAATTCATCTGTGTGCACTCGTCTTCTATCTATGGCTAAGAGTCTAAAAATCCCATACTAACCCGTATTGCGACTTGGTTAAGCATGTGGTCCATATGGTAGCATGCCTTTCACATTAATTATTTATAGATAAAATAGCTAACAAATATCAACAATTTTATATTATATAAAAAATCTTGCATGTAATTATTTATGCTTAAAGCATAGTATGGTCAAAAGGAAAAAAAATAGTATGTGTATGTGCATTAATGTACTTGGTGTTTTCTAAAATAAATATGAATAATCTCTTATGAAAAAGGATAACATCAAGCCACCGATGTAATAAGCCATATTTTTGTTAGTGGATCATAACCCACAAGTCTTTTAAATTATACCAAGCATACCCTGACCAGGCCAATACATGTCATAATTTAAATAAAATGTATCATAGTCCATGTACTATTTGGAGCACATTATATACAAGAAGAGAGATATGGTAGAAGTCCTAACTTAAAATTTTAAATATCTAAATGTCAATATAGTGAACCCTCTTTTTATTACTACACACATGATGAAAACAATAGATCATCACATAACTATACGACAAAAATCATAATTATATATCTTCATAATTATACCGAAATATATCACATCAAATTAACTAAATAAGTGAAGCTAAAATACATGTGATCAAAAGAATATATTAATTGGATCAAAGGTTGGCGACATCAAGAATCTAAAAGTAAAGAAGTAGGAAATACAGAGGATTCAACTTTTTTGAATCAGTGAAATTACTTAAGATTTTTAAATGATTTGGATTCTTTGATATTTATTCTATGTAGGTCGTTTGATTCAAAGGATTAGAATCCATTAACAATTCATAATAATTCTTAATAAAATGTCTTTCTACAATTCCTTTTCCTATTATATATTTTTATTCAAATTTCTAATGTTTTTGAATATGTATGGTTCAACGGAACATGCCACACCTAATCCTATGATTTTGCAATTCTAGGGCTTTATGCCTTATGAAAAATACTTCAATAAAATCATATGAAAATTTACTCAAGAATAGAAGGCCACTTGACCCTTTATTTTCAATCTTGTAATGATGGCTATGCATAAAAATTAGTCAATGGCTTATTTTAAGTAATTAAAGGTGATGCCCTCGCATTTGCGAGGGCCACCATGCTAGTTGAGATTAATAATCTATACATTCCTTAAACAAAACAATGAAACATTTAAACTTTTGTGAGCTGTAGTAAAACAACAAAATTTGTCCCAACCATTCAACCTGAATCTGCCTTTTTTCACACTACAATCCATCTTTTCTCACGAAATATGGATGCAAATTCCAACCATGTCTTACTAAAAAGTGAAATTATAGATAGATTTTTTGAAAACGAAAGAAAGCAACCAGTAGTCTAAGATGGGCCTTGTGACTTGCTAAAGGCTTTCTCGGTGCACAAGTTCACAAGGCATGTTGATGCATGCGAGCTACGCGTCGTCTAGTGTGAAGAGAACGTGTGAGTGAGTGCTTGAGATCTTTGCAGAATCGATTTTCCATTTATAATATCTGATCCTATAACTTGCTGGAGTATGTGTGAAACTCGAAGGCAATTAATATGATATCCCCGAAGAACTGGATGCGGGTGTGATCACGTTGTGTACTTGTAAATGAGAAAGTCAATTGTATACATGCTTGGCAGTGGAGACAGACATTGTCTCTTCTCTATATACAAGTCCAGCAAGCTGAAGGTTTTTACATGAGGGCTCGCGTCTCCCCCTCGCGTCGTCCCCTCCTTTAACACCGGTTCGTGGCTACCACCATATCTTCCAGCTGAAGAAAAAAAACTCACATGTGAAGGAAGCGTGCGTGTGAGTATGTGCGTGTGATCAGTTTACCGATTATACAAGATGATCCGATCTCGTAGTCATGTGCACGTACTGGTTGTTGGTCAAAGCTAAGATGAAGAAAATTAGTATGAGATCTCGGACGATCTGGATGATTCTCATGCATGTGATGATCATGTGGTGGACTATGCTAACAACTCCATCTCAGCCGTATAGGGCAGGGACCCTGCGGCCTGGACAGGCACTATCTCTATATAAATGCAGCTCGCTCAACATGGATGGAAAGGCAAAGAAGTACGGTACTACTAGTGGAAACGAGGTCTTTGGTTGAGGTTGGAAATACGAACCGGTGTTAAAGGGGGTGTCCGTACCAGCGTGGTCCATAGAGCAAAAAGCAGCACCCCTTTAACACCGGTTCGTGCCACCTGCACCAGTGGACCGCGCAGCCCCCCCCTTTAACACCGGTTCGTGGCTTGAACCGGTGTTAAAGGGGGGGCCTATATAACATACCGCAGCCCACACCCCTCTCTTCCATTTTTTTACTCTCTCATTTTGGAGCATAGTAAGAGGGTGAGAGGTGTGCTAGTTTGTGTTTTTTTTCCTATGCACAAGAGGTGTTCGGTGAAATGCCCGAGAGCTCGAATTAAGTTTTCTCGTTGCTCTTTCCTTCTCGGTCGAGGTCGGCAACTTTATGCTTTCATGTGTCATTGATGTACTATATATATAAATGGTCATCTCCCTATTAATTTTTGATATACTATATATTAATGTAGATGAACTGACAATGGATGTACGGTGACCGACGCACTTCCGAGTACATTACGGGCCTCCAAAATTTCATCGTTGTGGCTAATGCAAACCGTGGTCACAATGGTTTTATGTGTTGTCCGTGTGTTCACTGTCAGAACAAGAAAGACTACTCAAATACCAGAACCATTCACGCCCACCTGCTTCGATCCGGTTTCATGCCCAGCTATAATCGTTGGACCAAGCACGAAGAAAAAGGGGTTGTGATGGAAGACAACGAAGAAGAAGAGGATGATGACAACTATCATAATATGTATCCTGAATATGATGATACTGCAACGGGGGTAGATAATGAAGATCAAGAGGCAGCAGATGGGACCGCTGATGACGATCTTGGTCGGGCCATTACTGATGCAAAGGAAGAATGTGAAACTGAAAAGGAGAAGGAGAAGCTGGAGCAGATGTTAAAGGATCACAAAATATTGTTGTACCCAACTTGCGAAGATGGCCACAAAAAGCTAGGTACCACACTGGATTTGCTGCAATGGAAGGCAGAGAACGGTGTGACTGACAGCGCATTTTCAAAGTTGTTGGTAAAAATGAAGAATCTGCTTCCAAGAAATAATGAGTTGCCCCACAGTACATACCAAGCAAAAAAGGTTGTCTGCCCTCTAGGATTAGACATGCAGAAGATACATGCCTGCATCCTCTACCGCGATGAGAAGTACGAGAATTTGGATGCATGCCCGGTATGCACTGCACTGCGGTATAAGATCAGACGAGACGATCCTGGCGATGTTGAAGGCGAGGCCCCTAGGAAGAAGGTTCCTGCCAAGGTTATGTGGTATGCTCCTATAATACCACGGTTAAAACGTCTCTTGAGAAATAAAGAGCATTCCAAGTTGTTGCGATGGCACATGGAAGACCGCAAGAAAGACGCGATGTTGAGACACCCCGCTGATGGGTCATAGTGGAGAAAAGTCGAGCGAGAGTACCCGGACTTCGCACGTGACGCAAGGAACTTAAGGTTTGGTCTAAGTACAGATGGCATGAATCCTTTGTTGGAGATATGCCCTAGAGGCAATAATAAATGTGGTTATTATTATATCTTTGTGTTTATGATAAATGTTTACATTCATGCTATAATAGTATTAACAAGGAAATATTGATACTTGTGTGATTTGTAAACTTGATTTGAAGTCCCTAGTATAGCCTCTATACATCACTAGCTTGTTGGTTGATAAATGATTATGGTTTCCCTATCATGAACATTGAGATGTTATCAACAACAAGATCATATCGTTAGGAGAATGATATGGTGGACATACTCCTATAGATAAGCGTAGCATAAAGATCAAGTCATTTCAATAGTTCAATTGCTATATGCTTTCTGATACATAGTAACCTAATTCCTTCGACCATGAGATCATGCATATCACCTTTACAGGATGGATGCTTTGATGACATCAAACACCACACCGTAACTGGGTGGCTATAAAGGTGGCATTGAGTGTTCGGAAAGTATTGGTTGAGACACATGGATCAAGAGTGGGATTTGTCCATCCATATGACGGATAGATATACTCTGGGCCCTCTCGGTGGAATGTCATCCAATTAGCTTGCAAGCATGTGACTGGCTCACAAGGGATCACATATCACGGGAACGAGAAAAGAGTACTTATCAGTAACGAGGTTGAACTAGGTATGCAGAGATACCGACGATCATAACCTCGGATAAGTAAACTATCGTGAGACAAAGGGAAATTGGTATCGTATGTAAGTGGTTCATTTGATCGCAAAGTAATCGTAGAAATATGTGGGAGCCATATGAATTTCCAGATTCCTCTATTGGTTATTGTTCGGAGAAGTGTCTCGATCATGTCCGCATAATTCACGAACCGTAGGGAGACACACTTAAGGATTCGACGTTGTTTTGAGTAGTTATGGTATTATGAGAAAGAGACCGAATGTTGTTCGGAGTCTCGGATAGGATCCGGGATATCACGAGGTGATCCAGAATGGTCCGGAGAATAAGATTCATATAAGGAAAGTCCCGTTTCGGAGTTCGGGAATGATTCCGGTGTTTTCATCGGGAATGTTCTAGAAGGTTCCGGAATGTCCGGCACTCCGGAGGGGAAGGGGTACATGAATGTGTCATTGCAAGATGGAATGATTGCATCATGTACTAAGTGTCCTCGCTGTTCCAAATAAAGGATTAAATTGAATCCTAGTTTGAAAAAGTCAAATAGCTAAAATTGGAAAGTGGAAAAGAGGAGGAAGGGGGGGGGGGGGGGGAATCTGAGTTGGGGAGGAGTTCCCTCCTCCAACCGGCGGCAACCCTCCAAGCCGAGTTGGGGAGGGAATCCTCTCCCTCCCCTTGGCCGCCGGCCCCCCTCCACCTATATAAGGAGGGGCAGGGACCCCTCCTAGAGCACACAAGTCCCTCACCTCAAACCCTAGAAGCTGCAGCCCTCCATAGCCGCCGCCACCACCTAGGGTTTTGCCCTAGCCGCCGACTTGGGGGTCCCCGGAACCCTAGCCGCCGGCTCTAGCCCCTCCTCCTTGGTGTGTCTAAACCCTAGATCGCCAAGGAGCTCTCTCATACTCCACCATACTCGCTCCGGCTTAAGGCGAAGCCCTGCGAGATCTCCCCTCTACTTCCGGTACCACGCCGTTGTGCTGCCGGAATCGCGAGGAGAGTGCTACAACCTCCGCTGCCTGCTGGAACAAGGGAGAGGAAGGTCTTCGTCGAGTACCGAACGTGTGACCGACTGCAGGAGCGCTGCCGGAACGCAGCGCCGGAAGGATCGTCTACGCGATCTTGAGATCGGGAAGAGTACGACTACATCATCCACGAGAATCCGCTCTCGTTAAACACTTTGGAATCTTCAAGGGTAAGTTATTCCATCGACTCGTTCCTACAATCTAGTAGATAGATCTTGGCTTGTTTGTTTGTATGCGATAGAAATTTTTTGTTTTCCATGCTACGAAACCCTACAGTGGTATCAGAGCCGTGTCTATATGTAGATCTGTTGCACGAGTAGAACACAATGGTCATTGTGGGCGTTGATGCTTTTATTGTCGATTGCTTCTTGTGTACTTTGCATCTTGCGGTATGTTGGGATGAAGCGGCCCGGGCTAACCTTACATGACATCGTTCATGAGACTTGCTCCACGCTTGACATGCAACTTGTATTGCATAAGTGGCTTTGCGGGTGCCTGTTTCTCCTAGCATAGTTAAGATCCAATTTACAACGGGTGATCAACAATGCTAGTATCAATGTTGTGGTTCTTGTTCGTAAGTTAGAACGACACTTATTGAAAGCCCCAAACCACGTAAAATATGCAAAGAAAGTAGAGGCGTCTAACTTTGTTTTGCAGGGGTGTGCAGTGATGTGATATGGCCATGATTGTGATTATATTTGATGTATGCAATGTTCCTTATTGTAAGTTGGCAACCGGCAGGAGCCATATGGTTGTCTTTAATTTATGTTAAGACCCGCGTGTCTATTCAAAGTAGTTGTAATAGTTGAAGCCGGTGGACGACAACCATGGAGAAGTGTCATTGACCTTGATGCAATGCCGGTGATGATGGAGATCATGTTCGTGCTTGAAGATGGAGATCAGAAGCACAAAGAAGAAAGGCCATATCATATCACATATATATTGAATTGCATGTGATGTTAATCCTTTATGCATCTTGTATTGCTTAGTAGACGACGGTAGCATTATAAGATGATCCCTCATGCACATGAATTTCAAGTCATAAAGTGTTCACCCTTAGTTAGCACCGTTGCTAAAGTTTGTTGTTTCTAAGCACCACGTGATGATCGGGTGTGTTAGATTCTGCAAGTGTATACAACGTGAGCAAGCCAGATTTGCTCATGCGGAAACTAAGGTTTGATCTTGACGAGCCTAGCATGTACAGACATGGTCTCGGAACACGGATCACCGAAAGGTAAAGCATGAATCATACAGTAGATATGATGAACATGACGATTGTTCGCCATTGAAACTATATCAACTCTCGTGATGATCGGTGTTGATGTAGTGGATTTGGTTCTGTGATCACTAAAACAATGTGAGGGATATTGTTTTGAGTGGGAGTTCACCTAGATTAACTTTATTATTAATTTGAACTCAATTTGTCATAAACTTAGTCTAAACTATTGCAAATATGTTGTAGATCAATGGCAGCCCCTACCATCAATTTTAATGCGTTCCTAGAGAAAGAAAAGTTGAAAAACAATGGAAGCAACTTCGCGGATTGGTTCCGCAATTTGAGGATTGTCCTCACAGCTGGTAATTTGACCTATGTGCTGGATGCACCGCTGGGTGACCCACCTGCAGCTGATGCTTCCGATGAAGTAAAGAATGTTTACCTCGCTCGGAAGAATCAGTACTCCATAGTTCAGTGTGCTATCTTGTATGGTTTGGAATCGGAGCTTCAGAAAAGGTTTGAGAATTCAGACCCATATGATATTGTCGAGGATCTCAAATTGATCTTTGAGACTCATGCGGCAATTGAAAGTTATGAGGCTTCTGAAAAGTTCTTTAACTGCAAGATGGAAGAGGGCAGCTCCGTCAGTGAGCATGTGCTTAAGATGTCTGGGCACGCAAACAAACTTCAAAGCTTGGGTATAGTGATTCCTAATGCTTTGGGGATTTACCGTGTCCTCCAATCACTACCACCAAGTTACAAGAACTTTGTGATGAACTACAACATGCAGAACATGAACAAGCAGTTGCCAGAACTGTTTGCTATGTTAAAGTCTGCAGAAGTGGAGATCAAGAAAGAGCACCAAGTGTTGTTGGTCAATAAGACCACCAAATTCAAGAAAGGCAAGTCTAAGCAGAAGGGACACTTCAAGAAGGGTGGTAAGAAAGTTACCGCACCGGCGAAGAAGACCAAGGTTGGACCTAAGCCTGATACTGAGTGCTTTTACTGCAAGGGAGAAGGTCACTGGAAGCGGAATTGCCCAAAGTACTGGGCGGATTTGAAGAACGGCAACATCAAGAAGAAAGGTATATCTGATATACATGTTATTGATGTGTATCTCACTAGTACTCGTAGTAGTGCCTGGGTATTTGATACTGGATCGGTTGCTCATATTTGTAACTCGAAACAGGTGCTGCAGAATAAACGGAAGCTAGCGAAGAACGAGGTGACGATGCGCGTGGGAAACGGATCAAAGGTTGATGTGATCGCGGTCGGCACGCTACCCCTTCATCTACCATCGGGATTAGTTTTATACTTAAATAATTGTTATTTGGTGCCTGCGTTGAGCATGAACATTATATCGGGATCTTGTTTATTGCGAGACGGTTACTTGTTTAAGTCCGAGAATAATGATTGTTCGATTTATATGAGTAATATGTTTTATGCACATGCACCTTTGATAGATGGTCTATTCTTATTGAATCTCGATAGTGGAAATACACATATCAACAACATTGAGGCTAAACGTTTGAAATCGAGCGATAACTCGACCTATATGTGGCACTGTCGTCTTGGTCACATTGGAGTGAAGCGTATGAAGAAACTCCATTCCGATGGACTTCTTGAATCACTTGATTTCGAATCACTTGAAAGATGCGAAGCATGTCTGATGGGAAAAATGACTAAGACTCCATTTTCTGGTATGATGGAGCGAGCTACGGACTTATTGGAAATCATACATACCGATGTGTGTGGTCCAATGAGTGTAGCATCGCGCGGTGGTTATCGTTATGTTCTTACCTTCACGGATGACTTGAGTAGATATGGGTATATCTATTTCATGAAACATAAGTCCGAAACTTTCGAGAAGTTTAAGGAGTTTCAAAGTGAGGTAGAGAATCAACGTAACAAGAAGATTAAATTTCTGCGTTCTGATCGTGGAGGTGAATATCTAAGTTACGAGTTTGGCGAGCATTTGAAGAAATGCGGAATACTTTCACAATTGACACCGCCGGGAACACCACAGCGTAATGGTGTGTCCGAACTTCGTAATCGAACTCTCTTAGATATGGTTCGTTCTATGATGTCACTTACAGATTTACCGCTATCATTTTGGGGTTATGCATTAGAAACAGCCGCATTCACTTTAAATAGGGCACCGTCTAAATCCGTTGAAACGACACCGTATGAATTATGGTTTGGGAAGAAACCTAGATTGTCGTTCCTTAAAGTTTGGGGATGCGAAGCCTATGTAAAGAAGTTACAGCCGGACAAGCTAGAACCCAAAGCGGAAAAAATGCGTCTTCATAGGATACCCGAAGGAAACTATTCGGTATACCTTCTATCATAGATCCGAAGGCAAAATCTTTGTTGCCAAGAATGGATCCTTTCTAGAGAAGGAATTTCTCTCGAAAGAAGTGACTGGAAGGAAAGTAGAACTCGACGAGGTTGTTGAACCTTCTCTCGAAATTGCGAGTAGCGCAGCACCGGAAGAAGTTCCTGTGGTGCCTGCACCAATAAGGGAGGAAGCTAATGATGGTGATCATGAAACTTCGGTTGAAGTTGCTACAAAGCCTCGAAGGTCAACGAGAACTCGTACCACTCCAGATTGGTATGATCCCGTTATGAGTGTCATGTTGGTGGACAACACCGATGACCCTGAGACATATGAGGAAGCGATGATGAGCCCAGATTCCAATAAATGGCAAGAAGCCATGAAATCCGAGATTGGATCCATGTACGAAAACCAAGTATGGACCTTGGTGGACTTACCGGATGGCCGGAAGGCTGTCGAGAAGAAATGGATCTTCAAGAAGAAAACATATGCTGATGGTAATGTTACTGTCTATAAAGCTCGACTTGTCGCAAAAGGGTTTCGACAAATTCAAGGAGTTGACTACGATGAGACTTTCTCACCAGTAGCGAAGCTAAAGTCTGTGAGGATTATGTTAGCAATCGCTGCATATTATGATTATGAGATATGGCAGATGGATGTCAAAACAGCATTCCTCAATGGAGACATTGATGAAGAGTTGTATATGATGCAACCCAAAGGTTTTGTCGATCCTAAAGATGCTAACAAGGTATGCAAACTTCAACGGTCCATCTATGGATTGAAGCAAGCATCCCGAAGTTGGAATCAACGTTTTGATAAGGTGATCAAAAGTTTTGGTTTTATACAAACTTATGGAGAAGCTTGTATTTACAAGAAAGTAAGTGGGAGCTCTGTAGCATTCTTAATACTATATGTGGATGACATATTATTGATTGGGAATGATGTAGACCTTCTTAATAGTGTCAAGGAATATTTGAATAATAGTTTTTCAATGAAGGATCTTGGCGAAGCAGCTTACATATTAGGCATAAAGATTTATAGAGATAGATTGAAACGCCAAATATCATTGTCACAGAGTACATATTTGGACAAAGTTCTAAAGAGGTTTGGAATGGAAGATAGCAAGAAAGGGTTCTTGCCCATGTTTCCCAATACGACCTTGAGTAAAACTCAAAGTCCGACATCGGCAGAAGATAGAGAAAGGATGAGTAAGACTCCCTATGCCTCAGCCATAGGATCTCTAATGTATGCCATGCTATGTACTAGACCCGACATTGCATATGCTGTTAGTTTAACTAGCAGATATCAAAGTGATCCAGGAGTGGATCATTGGACAGCGGTCAAAAACATCCTTAAGTACTTGAGAAGAACTAAGGATATGGTTCTTTCTTATGGAGGTGATGAACAGCTCGTTGTTAATGGTTACACCGATGCTAGTTGGAACACCGATCCGGATGATTCTAAATCACAATCTGGATACGTATTTATTTTGAATGGTGCAGCAGTTAGCTGGAGGAGTGCAAAGCAAAGCGTTGTGGTGAGATCTTCAACTGAATCGGAATACATGGCTGCTTCGGAGGCTTCACAAGAAGCAATATGGATGAAAGAGTTCATTACAGAGCTGGGTGTGGTTCCTAGTGCGCTGGACCCAATGTCTATCTACTGTGATAACATGGGAGCCATAGCCAATGCGCAAGAACCAAAGGTCACACAAGAATCTGAAGCACATCAAGCTAAGTTTTCACGCTATTCGAGAACATATCCAAGATGGGGATATAAAGATTTGCAAAGTACACACAGATCTGAATGTGGCAGATCCGTTGACTAAACCTCTCCCGAGGGCAAAACATGACCAACACCAAACTGCCATGGGTGTTCGGTATATTACCATGTAATCTAGATTAGATGACTCTAGTGCAAGTGGGAGACTGTTGGAGATATGCCCTAGAGGCAATAATAAATGTGGTTATTATTATATCTTTGTGTTTATGATATATGTTTACATTCATGCTATAATAGTATTAACAAGGAAACATTGATACTTGTGTGATTTGTAAACTTGATTTGAAGTCCCTAGTATAGTCTCTATACATCACTAGCTTGTTGGTTGATAAATGATTGTGGTTTCCCTATCATGAACATTGAGATGTTATCAACAACAAGATCATATCGTTAGGAGAATGATATGGTGGACATACTCCTATAGATAAGCGTAGCATAAAGATCAAGTCATTTCAATAGTTCAATTGCTATATGCTTTCTGATACATAGTAACCTAATTCCTTCGACCATGAGATCATGCATATCACCTTTACAGGATGGATGCTTTGATGACATCAAACACCACACCGTAACTGGGTGGCTATAAAGGTGGCATTGAGTGTTCGGAAAGTATTGGTTGAGACACATGGATCAAGAGTGGGATTTGTCCATCCATATGACGGATAGATATACTCTGGGCCCTCTCGGTGGAATGTCATCCAATTAGCTTGCAAGCATGTGACTGGCTCACAAGGGATCACATATCACGGGAATGAGAAAAGAGTACTTATCGGTAACGAGGTTGAACTAGGTATGCAGAGATACCGACGATCATAACCTCGGATAAGTAAACTATCGTGAGACAAAGGGAAATTGGTATCGTATGTAAGTGGTTCATTCGATCGCAAAGTAATCGTAGAAATATGTGGGAGCCATATGAATTTCCAGATTCCTCTATTGGTTATTGTTCGGAGAAGTGTCTCGATCATGTCCGCATAATTCACGAACCGTAGGGAGACACACTTAAGGATTCGACGTTGTTTTGAGTAGTTATGGTATTATGAGAAAGAGACCGAATGTTGTTCGGAGTCTCGGATAGGATCCGGGATATCACGAGGTGATCCGGAATGGTCCGGAGAATAAGATTCATATAAGGAAAGTCCCGTTTCGGAGTTCGGGAATGATTCCGGTGTTTTCATCGGGAATGTTCTAGAAGGTTCCGGAATGTCCGGCACTCCGGAGGGGAAGGGGTACATGAATGTGTCATTGCAAGTTGGAATGATTGCATCATGTACTAAGTGTCCTCGCTGTTCCAAATAAAGGATTAAATTGAATCCTAGTTTGAAAAAGTCAAATAGCTAATTTGAAAAGTCAAATAGCTAAAACTGGAAAGTGGAAAAGAGGAGGAAGGGGGGGAATCCGAGTTGGGGAGGAGTTCCCTCCTCCAACCGGCGGCAACCCTCCAAGCCGAGTTGGGGAGGGACTCCTCTCCCTCCCCTTGGCCGCCGGCCCCCCTCCACCTATATAAGGAGGGGCAGGGACCCCTCCTAGAGCACACAAGTCCCTCACCTCAAACCCTAGAAGCTGCAGCCCTCCATAGCCGCCGCCACCACCTAGGGTTTTGCCCTAGCCGCCGACTTGGGGGTCCCCGGAACCCTAGCCGCCGGCTCTAGCCCCTCCTCCTTGGTGTGTCTAAACCCTAGATCGCCAAGGAGCTCTCTCATACTCCACCATACTCGCTCCGGCTTAAGGCGAAGCCCTGCGAGATCTCCCCTCTACTTCCGGTACCACGCCGTTGTGCTGCCGGAATCGTGAGGAGAGTGCTACAACCTCCGCTGCCTGCTGGAACAAGGGAGAGGAAGGTCTTCGTCGAGTACCGAACGTGTGACCGACTGCGGGAGCGCTGCCGGAACGCAGCGCCGGAAGGATCGTCTACGCGATCTTGAGATCGGGAAGAGTACGACTACATCATCCACGAGAATCCGCTCTCGTTAAACACTTTGGAATCTTCAAGGGTAAGTTATTCCATCGACTCTTTGCTACAATCTAGTAGATAGATCTTGGCTTGTTTGTTTGTATGCGATAGAAAATTTTTGTTTTCCATGCTACGAAACCCTACATCCTTTTGGTGAGCAGAGCTGCAGTCACAGCAACTGGCCTGTGACTCTATGTATCTATAACCTTCCTCCTTGGTTGTGCATGAAGAGGAAGTTCATTATGATGCTAGTGCTCATCCAAGGCCCGAGGCAACCCGGCAACGACATTGAAGTGTACCTAAGGCCATTAGTTGAAAAACTTTTACAACTGTGGGCCAAACCAGGTGTACGTATATGGGATGAGCACAAAGGGGGGCCATTTGACTTACGAGCGTTACTTTTCGTAACCATCAATCACTGGCCTGCTCTTAGTAACATTTCAGGACAGACAAACAAGGGATACAATGCATGCACACACTGCTTAGATGAGACTGAAAGTGTATATTTGGATAAATGTAAGAAGGTTGTGTAACTAGGGTATCGTCGATTTCTTCCGAACATGCATCCAGTAAGAAAGAAAGGCAAGCATTTCAAACGTCTGGCAGAACCCCGGAGGAAGCCCGTCCTCCGTACCAGTGAGGAGGTATTTGGTATGGTCAAGGACCTAGAAGTAATCTTTGAAAAAGGTCCTGGCAGTCTATCTGTTCCAAATGACGATGCCGGACACGCGCCCATGTGGAAGAAGCAATCTATATTTTGGGACCTACCCTATTCTAAAGTCTTAGAGGTCCGCTCTTCAATCGACGTGATGCACGTGACGAAGAATGTTTGCGTGAACCTGCTAGGCTTCCTAGGAGTGTATGGGAAGACAAAAGATACACCGGAAGCACGGCATGACCAGCAACGTATGAAAGACCCTGAAGAGCCTATGCATCCTGAGAACGAGAAGGGTAAACGATGCCACTTAACTCCTGCCAGCTACGCTCTTACCAAAGCAGAGAAGGAAATCTTTTTTGAATGCCAGAGCAGTATCAAGGTCCCGTTTGGCTTCTCGTCGAATATAAAGGGAATAATAAATATGGCAGAGAAAAAAATTCCAAAACCTAAAGTCTCGTGAATGCCACGTGATTATGACGCAATTGCTTCCGATTGCATTGAGGGGGCTTCTACCTGAAAATGTTCGAGTACCCATTGTGAAGCTATGTGCATTCCTTAATGCAATATCTCAGAAGGTAATCGATCCAGAAAGCCTACCAGGGTTACAGACACATGTGTCCCAATGTCTTGTCAGCTTTGAGTTGGTGTTCCCACCATCCTTCTTCAATATTATGGCGCATCTCTTGGTTCACCTAGTAGAAGAGATTGCTATTCTCGGTACTGTATTTCTACACAATATGTTCCCCTTTGAGAGCTACATGGGAGTCTTAAAGAAATATGTTCATAACCGTGCTAGGCCAGAAGGAAGCATCTCCAAGGGCTATATAACAGAGGAGGTCATTGAGTTCTGTGTTGATTTTATTCCTGAACTTAAGGCGATTGTTGTTTCAGAATCATGACATGAGGGGAGACTGCGTGGAAAAGGCACCCTAGGATGTAAAGCAATGATATGTAGGGACGGACATTGTCTCAATCAAGCACACTACACGGTTTTACAAAGACCTATCTCATTCGAGGTTTCTTGGCTTTCGGGTCAAATGACCAATGTTATGGCTAGAATCAAGGCATAGTTTGTGATAATATGGCCATATTGTGCATACATGTGCATCATGGGATGGCAAACAATGTTGCAATAGGAAGTTTTCCTTTTTGTCGCACCAAAAAGGCATTTTCCATTTTCTGAGCATAAAAAACAGACGGTTTTGTGAAGCAACCACCAAATGGCTAATTCGAAAAACTACCACCACATTTTACAAAAAATACTAGACCACATTATATGGACAATGTACCAACAGGGGGATCTGAAACCTTTCCGTCCACCTCTGGTGAAAAATACAAATTTCTGCCGAATCGGCAGGAAGTGGGTCAGATATGAACTACATGTATACATGATACGATGCTCATGATTTTTTACAAAAATCATTTTTAGGTTCACAATATGTTTTTTTATCAAAAATCCAATGCAAGTTTAGCGAGGTTTTGTCAGATTCCAAAGTATACAAAAGATGCGGCATTTAAATATCCAAACAATTCAAAAATGTTAATACAAAATAAAATATGATTTGCTCTAATAAAATAGGGTTAGATTCCTTTTTAGATGCTTAATATTTCTTATGTTCAAAGTTTTAGGGTTTGACTATTTTATTTTTGTTTTAATTGCATAATCAAAATTTATATGTAAGTGTTTTAATCATTTTGAAAATTTTCATCTACATTTACTATAAAATGTTTTTATTTGAATGTATAGATCTTATTTTTCTAAAAATTATGATATATTATTCATATTTTTCTAAGTTGAAATGAAAAAGATATGAATTTTATAAATTCTATCCTATTTTTTAAATTAAAAAAGCCCCTAAACCTTTAGTGTACGAAATAAATGCCCCCCTTTAACATCGGTTTCAGCCACGAACCGGTGTTAAAGGGGGGGTGCATTTATTTTGTTTCGCGCGCGCATCCCCCCTTTAACTGTTGGAGATATGCCCTAGAGGCAATAATAAATGTAGTTATTATTATATCTTTGTGTTTATGATAAATGTTTACATTCATGCCATAATAGTATTAACAAGGAAACATTAATACTTGTGTGATTTGTAAACTAAAATAGAGTCCCTAGTAAAGCCTCTTTATAAATACTAGCTTGTTGGTTAATAAATGATTGTGGTTTCCCTATCATGAACATTGAGATGTTATTAACAACAAGATCATATCGTTAGGAGAATGATATGGTGGACATACTCCTATAGATAAGCATAGCATAAAGATCAAGTCATTTTCATAGTTCAATTGCTATATGCTTTCTGATACATAGTAACCTAATTCCTTCGACCATGAGATCATGCATATCACCTTCATCGGAAGGATGCTTTGATGACATCAAACACCACACTGTAACTGGGTGGCTATAAAGGTGGCATTGAGTGTTCAGAAAGTATTGGTTGAGACACATGGATCAAGAATGGGATTTGTCCATCCATATGACGGATAGATATACTATGGGCCCTCTCGGTGGAATGTCATCCAATTAGATTGCAAGCATGTGACTGGCTCACAAGGGATCACATATCACGAGAACGAGAAAAGAGTACTTATCAGTAACGAGGTTGAACTAGGTATGTAGAGATACCGATGATCATAACCTCGGATAAGTAAACTATCGTGAGACAAAGGGAAATTGGTATCGTATGTAAGTGGTTCATTCTATCGCAAAGTAATCGTAGAAATATGTGGGAGCCATATGAATTTCCAGATCCCTCTATTGGTTATTGTTCGGAGAAGTGTCTCGATCATGTCCGCATAATAGACGAACCGTAGGGAGACACACTTAAGGATTCGACGTTGTTTGAGTAGTTATGAAATGATGAGTAAGAGACCGAATGTTGTTCGGAGTCTCGGATGGGATCCGGGATATCACGAGGAGATCCGGTATGGTCCGGAGAATAAGATTCATATAAGGAAAGTCCTGTTTCGGGGTTGGAGAATGGTTCCGGTGTTTTCATCGGGAATGTTCTAGAAGGTTCCGGAGTGTCCGGCACTCCGGAGGGGAAGGGTACATGAATGTGTCATAATAAGTTGGAATGATTGCATCATGTACTAGGTGTCATCGCTGAACAAAATAAAGGGTTTAATCAAATTCTAGTTTGAAAAGTCAAACGCCAATTTGAAAAGTCAAACGGCTATTTTGTGAGGTGGAGGGAGAGTAGGAAACCTACTTGGGGAGGAGTTCCCTCCCTCCACCGCCGGCCCACTTGGAGACCGAGTTGGGGAGGGACTTACCTCCCCTTGGCGCGCCCCCTCCACCTATATAAGGAGGGGCAGGGCTGCCCCTCCAAACACACAACACCACGCCCCGCAAACCCTAATCCTAGCCGCCGGCGCCGCCACCTCCTGCTGCCGCCGCTGCCGCCTAGGGCAAGCCGCCGCCGCTGCCTAGGCAAACCCTAGCCGCCGGCCTTTCCCTCCTTGGTGCGTCTAAACCCTAGATCGCCGAGGATCTCTCTCATAGTCCACCATACTCGCTCCGGCTTAAGGCGAAGCCCTGCGAGATCTCCCCTCTACTTCCGGTACCACGCCGTTGTGCTGCCGGAATCGCGAGGAGAGTGCTACAACCTCCGCTGCCTGCTGGAACAAGGGAGAGGAAGGTATTCGTCGAGTACCGAACGTGTGACCGACTGCGGAAGCGCTGCTGGAACGCAGCGCCGGAAGGATCGCCTACGCGATCTTGAGATCGGCAAGAGTACGACTACATCACCCACGAGAATCCGCTCTCGTTAAACACTTTGGAATCTTCAAGGGTGAATTATTCCATCGACTCGTTGCTACAATCTAGTAGATAGATCTTGACTTGTTTGTTTGTATGCGGTAGAATTTTTTTTCCATGCTACGAACCCCTACATTAACACCGGTGTTTGTAGGGGTTCGTAGCAAGGAAAACAAAATTTTCTATCGCATACAAACAAACAAGCCAAGATCTATCTACTAGATTGTAGCAACGAGTCGATGGAATAACTCACCCTCGAAGATTCCAAAGTGTTTAACGAGAGCAGATTCTCGTGGGTGATGTAGTCGTACTCTTTCCGATCTCAAGATCGCGTAGACGATCCTTCCGGCGCCGCGTTCCCGCAGCGCTCCCGCAGTCGGTCACACGTTCGGTACTCGACGAAGACCTTCCTCTCCCTTGTTCCAGCAGGCAGCGGAGGTTGTAGCACTCTCCTCGCGATTCCGGCAGCACAACGGCGTGGTACCGGAAGTAGAGGGGAGATCCCGCAGGGCTTCGCCTTAAGCCGGTGCGAGTATGGTGGAGCTTATGAGAGAGGCTATTAGTGGTCTAGTAATTAGACACACCAATTAGAGGGCTCTAATCCGAAGGCTAGTGCAATTAGAAGCTCTAAACCGAAATAGCTCTAAACCGGGGTTTAGATCTAGGGTTTAGTTTAGAGGATAGGAACTTGTGTGTGTTGGGAGGGAGCCCTGCCCCTCCTTATATAGGTGGGAGGGGCTGGCCGGCCAAGGGGAGGGAGTGGAGTCCCTCCCCAACTCGGCCTAGGTGGGGCGCCGGCTTGGGGAGGAGGACTCCTCCCTCAAGTCGGTTTCCTCCTCTCCTCCCACTTCCCAAAAACTGCCGTTTGACTTTCAAACTAGCCGTTTGACTTTTTCAATTTAGGATTCAATTTAATCCTTTATTTGGGACAGCAAGAACACTTAGTACATGATGCAATCATTCCAACATGTAATGACACATTCATGTACCCCTTCCCCCCCGGAGTGCCGGACAATCCGGGACCTTCTAGAATGTTCCCGATGGAAACACCGGAATCATTCCCGAACTCCGAAACGGGACTTTCCTTATATGAATCTTATTCTCCGGACCATTCCGGATCACCTCGTGATATCCCGGATCCCATCCGAGACTCCGAACAACATTCGGTCTCTTTCTCATAATACCATAACTACTCAAACAACGTCGAATCCTTAAGTGTGTCTCCCTACGGTTCGTGAATTATGCGGACATGATCGAGACACTTCTCCGAACAATAACCAATAGAGGAATCTGGAAATTCATATGGCTCCCACATATTTCTACGATTACTTTGCGATCGAATGAACCACTTACATACGATACCAATTTCCCTTTGTCTCACGATATGTTACTTATCCGAGGTTATGATCGTCGGTATCTCTGCATACCTAGTTCAACCTCGTTACTGATAAGTACTCTTTTCTCGTTCCCATGATATGTGATCCCTTGTGACCAAGTCACATGCTTGCAAGCTAATTGGATGACATTTCACCGAGAGGGCCCAGAGTATATCTATCCGTCATGTGGATGGACAAATCCCACTCTTGATCCATGTGTTTCAACCAATACTTTCCGAACACTCAATGCCACTTTTATAGCCACCCTGTTACGGTGTGGTGTTTGATGACATCAAAGCATCCATCCAGTAAAGGTGATATGCATGATCTCATGGTCGAAGGAATTAGGTTACTATGTATTAGAAAGCATATAGCAATTGAACTATTGAAATGACTTGATCTTTATGCTACGCTTATCTATAGGAGTATGTCCACCATATCATTCTCCTAATGATATGATCTTGTTGTTGATAACATCTCAATGTTCATGATATGGAAACCACAATCATTAATCAACCAACAAGCTAGTGAAGTATAGAGGCTATACTAGGGACTTTAAATTAAGTTTACAAATCACACAAGTATTAATGGTTCCCTTGTTAATACTATTATAGCATGAATGTAAACATTTATCATAAGTGTGAAGATATGATAATAACCACTTTATTATTGCCTCTTGAGCATATCTCCAATAGTCTCCCACTTGCACTAGAGTCAATAATCTAGTTTCGAACCTTTGTGTATATAACACCTATGGCTTTCCAGTGTTGTATGTACACGATTGCTAGTGGTCAACTGATCTCCGGATCTGACACTTCCAGGTCCGTGTGTAATTGCATGTCTTTGCGTCTCTACGCATCACTCATTCTCTAATGAGATGGCTTTGTATAAATTTGGTCTTTCGGTGTGACCTTTAGTTCTTTAGGGTTAAAACATGTTGACAATATTGTCGTACAATATATCTTCATAGTATTATCCCGCTGTGAACTACACCTAGTTTGATAACAAACTACTTGACACAAATGCCCTCTTTTGCTACTATAATAGCAGTCATATACTTAGCCTTTTGTTGTAGTATCTGTCACAATGTCTTAACTTTGGAAATCGTCCAAATCCATTATGGAACTCACTTTCCATTATATTGTGCCACCCTTAGTTTAGATTGAGACAAACTAAATTTGTACTTTGTGACAAAGCTAGTATCAATGTAGTACTTTTACAATGAACTAACCATCTATTAGTCACTTCTACAAATAATATATTCTTAGTTCTTTCAAAAGATCATAAGAATATCCTTACTATCGTCCAATGATCATCTTATGAATCATTCTGGTATATGCTCATAATATTTATAGCATAGGACATATCTGGATTTGTACATATCACAGTACGATTGATATAAATACTCTTTGTGATTTCATACATCAAGTATCAATCTATACTTGATTATTTGTGTCACTTTACCAAATGTCAATACACTTGAATATATCATCAACATTGAACTCATTCAATCCTTTCTGTGCAACAAGAACCTTTTCTTGTAGTTTCTATATTGAACTCATTCAATATCTTGTCTATGTACTTCTGGCACAACCATATTAGCGTCTATTGATGCCAAATATTTGGGTTTTGCCTAAGTCTTTCATCGGGATGAAATTCTTAATATGTGTTAATAAAAGATACATTATTTCCAATCAACAATATGTCTTCCACATAATGTATCAGAAACATGTCTTAGCGCTCCCACTTAATTTCTTGCAAATGCAAGCATCTTCATTGTCTCTGATGAAATTAAACCCTTTTAACAGTTTCATCATAGTGAAGATTCCAACTCCGCTATGCTCACTCTAACCATTGAAGTTTGCATATGCTTTTAGCATCCTTTGAATTAACAAAACCCTATGGACCGTGTTTATGCACATGTCCTAGGTAACGATTCTATTAGAAGAACTTGTTTTGTTTATTCAACTACCATATAACAAATTATATGTAGTGGTTGCTACATTAATCCGTCTAGACTAAATATCACTATGATAGATCAAATCTTGTCATAGTCAACCTTTGAACATTGTTGTGAACTCTTTCCCAACATGTCGACTATTTCATAGATGTAAAACATCCATGTCTATTTCTTTATAGATCCAGACACAACTGTAAGGTCTTACACCTTTCTCGAGGGTCCTTCAAGTTCAAAACTTGATTTCTCGTGTATGGAACTATCACGGATTTTATGGCTTCAAGCCATTTGACGGAGTCAGGGCCCATCATCGCTTCTTTGCATGTAGTTGGTTCATTATTCTCAAATAATGATTCAACCCTCAAATCTTGGTATTTGATTGTTCATCCGACCTATTTGTTTCAATAGGAACTTGGATCTCCGTGACCACAACCTTTGAGGTACGTGAACCATGAGCATTGTTGCTGCCTCCAAAACACTTTTCGGCGCTGCGCAACTCTGCACATATAGCTAAGGTTCTTTTAACCTTATCAAAGTTCTATTGTCCTCCCACTTAACTTTTCACGAAAAATTCCTTCCAAAAGAAACTTGACGTTCTAAGCAACAAACACTTTTGTCTCCGGTGTTTATGGAGGATTACTTAATAGTCATACAAAGACAGGTTCATCCGACTTTGGTTGCAAACATCTTTCTTATGCATAGCATACCAATGTTTAAGAAAGGACAACTTGGGTTTTATCCCAAACCATAACCTTATATGGTGTCATTTCAACGGATTATGATGGAGCTCTTTTCAGTGGAAAAACGGTAATCTCTAAAGCTTTTAATCTTTAAAATATAATGGCAGTTTTATAAATTATACCTTTGATCTTACCATGTCAAACAAGGTTTAATTACATATCTCGAACGCTCCATACACTTATGGTGTTTCGGGAAAATGCAAATCCATGGAACGATTCCTTAAATCTTAGGTATTATGCTAAACTTGTAATTCAAATATCTTCCTTTATGATCTTTATCATAAACTATTCATATTCTTGTTACAATGATTTTGCACTTCATCTTGAAAGTCTTTTGAACTTTTCAAATATTTCATACTTCATCCTTATTAAGTAAATATTCATATATTCACTCAAATTTTCGGAGAAAGCATATGAAGTTGAAATCCATCGCTCTTGACTACACATAATGGACTTCGTACAACAATATGTACAAGTTCCAATTAGCTAGTCATTCGTTCCCTTTTGGCCTATGAACGAAGTTTTAATTATCTCTAGGAAAGTTTCACAAGCGTTATTTGATCAAAATCAAATAGACTCCAAAATTCCATCCATATGGATTTTCTTCATGTTTTCTTTCCAATATAATTTAAACGGCGATGTCACTTCCTAAGTGATCTTTCAATCAATTTGTCTTTCGACATTTTAGCACTAGTTTTATGGATGTGATTTCTCCAACGAGATTTGTGAATCATCCATCTTTTATGGATTACGGCAATTATTTGAACAACCCTTTTGTTCTCATAATACCTGATAAAACAAATCTTTGAAGGCAAGCTTTGATGTTTAACAAGCAACGCAATAACCCTTTATTTGTTCTCGATGAACATCATCACATATTCTTTTGCTTGTTACTTAGGCCATTGTAGTTCATGAATTGTGTTGTTTCGTATGACGATTCACACCAACAAATTCAGTATCAAATACTTGAGAACCACATTGTTTAATAAGCAAAGAATATAGCCATAACATGTATATCATCTATATACTTAAACTGAACAATTCTAGTCTTTTCTTTTCTGCCATATATTTATGAGATTCTCTTTCAATATTTCCTTTTCTATTTGAAAGAATCTATCAATATCAATAGTGGAGTCATACATATGACATATAGTCCAAAGCGTGTATAATTAAATACCAATGTCTTTGGACTTGCACTTTGAAGTAGATCACCATCATCAAATATTTGGTGTTCTTTCAAATTCCTTACTTTAGTAATCTCTTGGTGTAGTAAACATTTTACCTACATCAAATATTCACCCTTATCATGGAATCGTCCATGATCAAGCTACTTTTAGCTTATAACGATGAATTATGAGTATAATGTTGCTATCCAAAACCTTTTGGAGGATTAGGACAATAAGTGTCTCCAACCTTTTTGCAAATTCTCATCAAAATATGAGAACATGAACTTTGCCATATTATACTCTATCATGTTGTAACCAAAACTTCGTTTCAGATATCACAATATCTTCCACTCATCATGGTTTCTGAAACAACTCTTTCAGATCCTAGATAACCTTGATATTAAGGGAATCCTTTGAATATCAAGAATCATGGATACAAACATGATACTTATATACTAACACTTGGAATTGTTACTCTTGATTTAATACTAATTATTAAACTTCATGGAGTAACCGGAACTTACTGAAAGTTTGCAATAGGACTTTTAAACTTTAGATTAACACTTAAAACAATACGATACCAGTTCGTAAAGTATCTAACCAGAATTCTATAGTTCTATCATCTCAATTATAACTAAGCGCAAAGTGGTAAACGGATGTCAATGACTACAACAACTATGCAAAATCACTTTGATTTAGTTTATGATAAATTGAGTTCTAATTAATAATTAAATTAATCTAGGTGAACTCCCACTCAAAACAATATCCCTCACATTGTTTTAGTGATCACACGAACCAAATCCACCACATCAAAACCGATCATCACGAGAGTTGATATAGCTTCAATGGCGAACAATCAACATGTTCATCATATCTACTATATGACTCATGCTCTACCTTTCGGTAATCCGTGTTCCTGAGGCCATGTCTGTACATGCTAGGCTCGTCAAGATCAAACCTTAGCTACCGCATAAGCAAATCTGGCTTGCTTACGTTGTATTCACCCGCGGAATCAAAGACACCCGATCATCACGTGGTGCTTCGAAGCAGCAAGCTTTGGCAACGGTGCATACTAAGGGTGAACACTTTAGAACTTGAAATTTATGTGTATGAGGGATCATCTTATAATGCTACCGTCGTCTACTAAGCAATACAAGATGCATAAAGGATTAACATCACATGCAATTCATAATATGTGATATGATATGGCCTTTCTTCTTTGTGCTTCCGATCTCCATCTTCAAACATGAACATGATCTCCATCATCACCGGCATTGCATCAAGGTCAATGACGCTTCACCATGGTTGTCGTCCACCAGCTTCAACTATTACAACTATTTTGAATAGACACGCAGGTCTTAACAGAAATTAAAGACAACCATATGGCTCCTGCCGGTTGCCAACTTACAATAAGGAACATTGCATACATCAAATATGATCACAATCATGGCCATATCACATCACTGCACACCCCTGCAAAACAAAGTTAGACGCCTCTACTTTCTTTGCATATTTTACGTGGTTTGGGGCTTTCAATAAGTGTCGTTCTAACTTACGAACAAGAACCACAACATTGATACTAATATTGTTAATCACCCGTTGTAAATTGGATCTTAACTATGCTAGGAGAAACAGGCACCCGCAAAGCCACTTATGCAATACAAGTTGCATGTTAAGCGTGGAGCAAGTCTCATGAACGATGTCATGTAAGGTTAGCCCGGGCCGCTTCATCCCAACATACCGCAAGATGCAAAGTACACAAAAAGCAATCTACAATAAAAGCATCAACGCCCACAATGACCATTGTGTTCTACTCGTGCAACAGATCTACATATAGACACGGCTCTGATACCACTGTAGGGGTTCGTAGCAAGGAAAACAAAATTTTCTATCGCATACAAACAAACAAGCCAAGATCTATCTACTAGATTGTAGCAACGAGTCGATGGAATAACTCACCCTCGAAGATTCCAAAGTGTTTAACGAGAGCAGATTCTCGTGGGTGATGTAGTCGTACTCTTTCCGATCTCAAGATCGCGTAGACGATCCTTCCGGCGCCGCGTTCCCGCAGCGCTCCCGCAGTCGGTCACACGTTCGGTACTCGACGAAGACCTTCCTCTCCCTTGTTCCAGCAGGCAGCGGAGGTTGTAGCACTCTCCTCGCGATTCCGGCAGCACAACGGCGTGGTACCGGAAGTAGAGGGGAGATCCCGCAGGGCTTCGCCTTAAGCCGGTGCGAGTATGGTGGAGCTTATGAGAGAGGCTATTAGTGGTCTAGTAATTAGACACACCAATTAGAGGGCTCTAATCCGAAGGCTAGTGCAATTAGAAGCTCTAAACCGAAATAGCTCTAAACCGGGGTTTAGATCTAGGGTTTAGTTTAGAGGATAGGAACTTGTGTGTGTTGGGAGGGAGCCCTGCCCCTCCTTATATAGGTGGGAGGGGCTGGCCGGCCAAGGGGAGGGAGTGGAGTCCCTCCCCAACTCGGCCTAGGTGGGGCGCCGGCTTGGGGAGGAGGACTCCTCCCTCAAGTCGGTTTCCTCCTCTCCTCCCACTTCCCAAAAACTGCCGTTTGACTTTCAAACTAGCCGTTTGACTTTTTCAATTTAGGATTCAATTTAATCCTTTATTTGGGACAGCAAGAACACTTAGTACATGATGCAATCATTCCAACATGTAATGACACATTCATGTACCCCTTCCCCCCCGGAGTGCCGGACAATCCGGGACCTTCTAGAATGTTCCCGATGGAAACACCGGAATCATTCCCGAACTCCGAAACGGGACTTTCCTTATATGAATCTTATTCTCCGGACCATTCCGGATCACCTCGTGATATCCCGGATCCCATCCGAGACTCCGAACAACATTCGGTCTCTTTCTCATAATACCATAACTACTCAAACAACGTCGAATCCTTAAGTGTGTCTCCCTACGGTTCGTGAATTATGCGGACATGATCGAGACACTTCTCCGAACAATAACCAATAGAGGAATCTGGAAATTCATATGGCTCCCACATATTTCTACGATTACTTTGCGATCGAATGAACCACTTACATACGATACCAATTTCCCTTTGTCTCACGATATGTTACTTATCCGAGGTTATGATCGTCGGTATCTCTGCATACCTAGTTCAACCTCGTTACTGATAAGTACTCTTTTCTCGTTCCCGTGATATGTGATCCCTTGTGACCAAGTCACATGCTTGCAAGCTAATTGGATGACATTTCACCGAGAGGGCCCAGAGTATATCTATCCGTCATGTGGATGGACAAATCCCACTCTTGATCCATGTGTTTCAACCAATACTTTCCGAACACTCAATGCCACTTTTATAGCCACCCTGTTACGGTGTGGTGTTTGATGACATCAAAGCATCCATCCAGTAAAGGTGATATGCATGATCTCATGGTCGAAGGAATTAGGTTACTATGTATCAGAAAGCATATAGCAATTGAACTATTGAAATGACTTGATCTTTATGCTACGCTTATCTATAGGAGTATGTCCACCATATCATTCTCCTAATGATATGATCTTGTTGTTGATAACATCTCAATGTTCATGATATGGAAACCACAATCATTAATCAACCAACAAGCTAGTGAAGTATAGAGGCTATACTAGGGACTTTAAATTAAGTTTACAAATCACACAAGTATTAATGGTTCCCTTGTTAATACTATTATAGCATGAATGTAAACATTTATCATAAGTGTGAAGATATGATAATAACCACTTTATTATTGCCTCTTGAGCATATCTCCAACAGTGTTAAAGGGGGGGGGTGCGGGCGCTAAACGAATTCCCCCCTTTAACACTGGTTCTAGCCACGAACCGGTGTTAAAGGGGGGATTTATAAGGCGCGCCACTTCCTTCTTCCCCTAGCCAGATCAAGCGCGCAGAGAAAGAAAAGCAGAGGCTGCCGCAGCGCGTCGCCGTCCACGCCCTCGACGTCACCGTCCCGCGGGAGCGCGTCGCCGGGACTGCCGCGCCGTCCCCGCCCCATCTCACCGTCGCTGCCCCGCGCTATTCCGTGCGCCACACGGCCGTACCCGCTGCCTCCCCTCCGCCGCCCCATCCCGGCCAGCGCCGCGCCACCCACGCCGCGCCGCCGCCCGCAGGTGAGCTTCGGCCCGCCGCCGATTATTGGTTAATTAGTGTTAGTATATATATAGTGTTAGTGTTTTTTGGTTAGTTAGTTTTAGTTAGTGATTTTTGGTTAGTTAGTTAGTGATTTTTGGTTAATTTGTATGTGTATGATATATATGTATATGCATATTTTTTGTATGTGTATGTGTATATATGTATATATTTTTTGTATATGTATGTGTGTATATATGTATATATATTTGTATATGTATGTGTATTTTTTGTATGTGGCATGTATTAGGGTTACATTTCAATACTTTTAACCTGTCATATCATCATCCTTGCTTGAGCATTCCAATAGATGTATTACTGATATTTGTGTGATAATATTATTGTTTCAGAAACTATGGATCCACTCAGTAGAAACCTTGAAGAGGAAGAAATAATGGAGAACATGATCCACGAGGACACCTCACAATATCTGAACTTGGAGGGACATGATGACAGCTCAAGTAGTCATGGAGAAGATGACGACTCCAGTGAACGCACTTTAGTGATTGCAAAGTCCGTCGAGGTATATGCATGGATTAAGCCTCTGCTGATTTGCACCGATTGATTTGTATATATATGTACATGTATTAATTAATGCTTTTTTCTTCTTTTAGCCCTCCGGATCGACCAGCCAACAACAATCTTCTTCTACGAAAAAGAGCAAGCGAGGCGCGAGCCATCGGTTGAAAGATCACGCAAAGTTCACGATCGAAGCAGTCCATGTTGATGGCAGGCCGATGAAGCCCAAGAAGGCCGCAGACAAATTTGTACGACAGGATGGAGTTATTGTTAGGGACCAAATCCCAATCACAATTGAATATTGGAATAAGCCAAAGAAGGGCGACGGTACCTTTGTCGATGAAAGATCCAAAGAAACGCTTTGGAATTCGCTGTTTGGTAAATTTCACCCTTCCGCCAGAGGAGGATGAAAATAAACCGGTTATAAAGGAAAAGGTCAAAGAGTGGACTCTAAAGAAGATGGCTAACGCTTTCCGCAACTGAAAGACAAAATTGAACAAAATTTTCAAAGCTCGCGAGACTCCAGATTTCGAAGACACATATTATGCAAAGATAAGACCTCACTAGCCCGAATTTGTGGCATACAAGGAAGGTGATATAGCTACAAAGAGGTCAGAAACCAATACGCTAAATGCCCAGAAGAAGGAATATCACCAGAGGACAGGGTCTGGTGGCTACATTTCTCAGAGGCCTAAGTGGGAGGAAACTGAGAAGGCCCTGTGCGATGGAGGGATCACACCCCGGACACATGGGTGAGACCTACGTGTAAAGACTTGGTTCTACGAAATCGGGGCAAGGTTGGACCCAAGAAACGGGATTGTGTATCTTCCCAACCCTCCTTGCCAAACCCGTCACTGAACTCATCACGACATACGAGGAAACCGCCGCCAGGACCTTCCATCCCGACAGAGAGAATGACCAGCTCACACGTGCCATCGATAAAAAAGAACACCCTGGACTTGCACGAGGTACAGGGGGTATGACGTGGAAGGATGGGTTTGCCGAGTGGGGCGACTCTTACAGATGGCGCGGCAGAAAAGAAAAAGAGCGTACAGAGCGGATGACACAGATAGAACATGCACTTGTGGCGCTGCAGGCGCAAGTGAATGCACAAAACAGCCAGCAAGCTACCGGCCCATCTCAGCGGCACGAAGAGCCTGCATTGGAAGCTGCCGACGGCCCAGACTCTGTGCGGAAAAGCAGCGTGGCTTCCACGGAGAACGTGTAGCCCACGCTTGAAATGGCGGGTCCTCGATACCCCGTGGATGAGATCACGGAGAGCAAACACGCTGAGATGCATGTGAGTTTAATGGGATTATCCATTAAGGTGGCGGTCAGCTATGCCTTACCTCCTGTAGCTGGTGGAACTTACCACTGCCGACCGATTCCATATGGCTATGCTATTGTCGGGGTGGATGAGGTTGTGAAGGAATATGAGGAAGCACAGCTTGACCATGCTACAGGTGAAGGGGAAACTCAACTCAAATTTGCAGTGAAAACAACCATTCTTTGGAAGAAGGAACACATCGTGCTTCCAAATTGGAGGCCACTGGCACCCCCGCCGTCTCCACAGCGTCAGCAGTCTAAGCCGCCTCAGCCGTCTCCAAGTCATCAGAATACTCCCCTGTTGTCTCCGGCGGTTCAGCCATCTCCTGCACGGCAGCCATCTCCAGCGCGCCAGCCATCTCCTACGCGTCAGCCATCTTTGGCGCGCCAGCCATCTCCGGTGCTTCAGCCATCTCCTCAGCGTAAGCGGAAGAGCACTGCCACGAAGAGCATCACTAGCACTGCCACGAAGAAATCCGCAGGAAACCGTACGCCAAAGAGTTCAAGAAACTACGTCCCGCAACCTTCCGCCAAGCCATTGCCGGTTTTACTGTGGAATCGCAGCAACGAGGAGGCCAATAGGATCTCGGAAGAAGAGGTCAATAAATTCTTTGCACCTAGACAGGCCGAGCCAAAGGAGAAACTAGATCCGGCGGTGGTGGAGAAGTTTTACAATAATCTTTTCAAACCTGAAACCCCACTTGTGCCGGACTACGAGCACCAGATTTTGACGGGGGATGCAAGGCAGAGGGAGACTGAAAGTAGCAGTCGTGCGGCACCCCAGAAAACAATTCCCATGCTCGGAGAGTAGGAAAACCAATCATGCTCCCCGCTCCAAGTGTTCGACACACGGAAAGCTCCTCCTGTAAATGATTACGAGGCAGAGTTACAAAGAAAGGCCAATGAGATGGGGATGACTTACATTGCATATTTGAACATCATGGGAGACAACTTTCCCAAAGGCGATGCCAACCCCATACAGCCATGGAAGTATGGGAAGAATCTCGTCAAGAAAGAGGAGCTCAAGAATCTACCAACAAAGATGCGAAGATTGCATAAGTGGTACCTTGATTTCTGCAAGACGAGAAAGGAACAATGGATCACGGCGCATATAAGAGATCATATTTTCTTGTGCGGAGACGACGAGATCAGCTTCAACGTTCAAGACTTGCATTTTCTATTCAATCAGAAGGAACTCGACAAAGCTGCCATCAGCCTTTATTGCGTGTAAGTACTATTTCTGTAATTTCTATCTCATCTCATTCAATTCATTAATTTCATGTATATATATGCTCACCATATATGTATATATATATATATACTATTATGCAGGAAAAAGGTTATGGAATGCATGAAAGGAGACCCTTTTGACATTGGGTTCGTTGACCCAAATAGAGTTCATGAACAAGTGGTAAAACTCAAACCCGGGCAAACAGAAGATTTCTTGCTAACGTCTTTACTGAGACAACAAACCAAAAGGGAAATACTGTTGCCTTACAACTTCTCGTGAGTGTTACCCTCTCTTGTACACATTCTGTTTTGGCTTACTCGATGTTAAGTTTAACTGATGATGAGTTATGCGTGCGTAGGTTTCACTTTATTCTGCTTGTCATTCAACCTGACTCAGCAAAAGTCCTTGTCATGGACTCGTTATGAAAAGACTAAGAGCTATGGGCAGACTTTAAAGAGATGCTCCAGAGGTAATTTCAATCATATTATCGCACTAGATCGGCAACTTTCGTGACAACAAGTAATTAATTACTCCTTTATCCATTTTCTTTGCCGGACAGGGTTTGGAAAAGGTTCACGGGCAGGGTCGCGGGTGAATGGTCAGAAGAACTAAAATTTGTAGACCAAAATGTAAGTAATACTAGCTAGATAGGTCTGCATATCTCTTTGATTCTTCTTCCAATTCCATTATATCATGCTTTATTGATTATTATTTTGATTGAACTCTCTATTCTCGTAAAGTGCGCGCATCAGGGACCCGGCCATAACTTATGTGGATACTATGTTTGCGAGTTCATTCGCAACACGATATGTGCGACGGGCTAAGCCGCACTAGAACAACTTAGAGTAAGTAAACAAAGTACACACAACATTATTTTATTACCATCAGTTGTGTTGAGTTTTATTCTTATATATATATATATTGACCTATTCTTCATATATATTTAGATCGAACGGATGCGGG